>JAHFWJ010000458.1:0-686528 GCA_028555115.1 Himalopsyche japonica | reverse complement strand
CGACAGCTACTTAAAATAGACAATTTTTTCTTGAATACACACCGACCATAAATATTTGCAACTATGCACAACACACTTATAATTAATTACCTGAAAGAGTATAATATATTTAGTTTCGTGAAATATTTGTATAAAATTATACTAAATTACTTTTAAGACTATGACTATAAGAATTTGTGGTCATAGATTAATTATCCATCACCGTTTAATATATTTGTAAAAATCATTCTCAAGCTATTGGCAACATCGAGAATGCTTTCAGGTTCTTAATTTTCACAACTGTAATGAAAAATGTTACGTTATTATTTGTTTTCTTGAAATAATAGAATAACAATATTATAATATTAAAATTATTCTGTTTAGAACTTAGTTTTTATTGTACAATAATATCTTTTAAATGTAAGAAGTTATCAATGGAATTTATTAATTATTGAAAAAAATACTCCAATGCTTGAAAAATCTATGTATTCTTATATTCAATAAACCATAGAGTAAGAAAACTCGCATAATATGATATAATTAAATAAAATGCGGTTTTTTTTTAATTAAAAATAATTGGTATCAATATTTTTACAATATATACCATCATGAAAAATTGTTGGTAGTTTTAGGTAGATTGCCTATTTATCCGATTAGGTGTTGCACTAAAATAAAAACAATTTTGCTCAAATACATTCCAATTGTTACATTTTTTAAAATTTCTATACACTTTTATATGAGAATTTTTATTCCATTAGTTTTTTGCAATTTATTAACTGAAATTATGGAAGCTAATTTATACTTCTTAAAATTTTTTTTGAGTTATCTGATATTTGAAATAAACATTAATATTTCACAATTTTTTGTGTTTGATTTATATAAAATGGTGAATCTGTGTTTAATTATGTTATAAATGACCATAAACAGGAGATTGTATATTAATCCAAAAATAACTTATTTTTCACTGACAATGTCTTTTGCTTTTTGTATAATTCTTCCAACATTTTTAAGAAATATAATTCTCTTTTTGGGAATCTTATCGATAATAAGAATGTTTTTTGTAAATATTAGGAAAAAAAATATTATGGATTTGTAAAGTCGATTCTTTGTTGGTTGCAATTGTTTTTATTTTCACCTTTATTATTAATGTTTTAAGAAATTAACTTTTCATTGCAGTTTCTAAAAACATTTATTGAACTATTTATTAAATTATGGTTTTCGATTACAATATACCTCGAAATCCATATACTTTTTTCAAAAGTATAGCTTAATAAAATATGGTTTATCTGTGCCATGATTTTTTTATATCAGTTATTGAAATTCGACATGCTTTAAAAGTATAATTATAATCAAGACTTTGTTCAATACAATTAAACTACTCAAATCGTGTGCATTCAAGTTAATTTCTCCCACTTTTAAAAAATACACATGTCACTTTGCACATTTAGAGCAAAAAAAGAATTATTTACTCGCCCGTGTGTAATACAAAAGAATAAATATATTAATCAATAAAATATAATATTATTTATTTTGGGGAAAATGTATTTTTCTATAAACTTAATTTATTTTTTAACTCTTGCAACCCAATAATGAAATAATTATTTTAAAACCATTCTATTTTTTTATGTATGAAGCATAACATACCAGTTCTGTTTCTTAAAGTTTATAGCATTTTTTTTTTATTGTATAACAAAATGAATCAGTTATTGTAGTGTGTAGAAAAAAATACTTAACTTTTTTATGAGCAGCAAATATACTTAATTTTCGAAATCATTTAATCACTGGCATTACTTAGACGAGATTTAGAAATATACTAGTGGGTAGAGACAGTTATCCAAAATATAACAAATATTATTTCTGTTGACTTTATAAATAGCATACATGATTTTATTGTATTTATGTAAGGTATTTTTTAATAAATATTTACTGAAGGAAGATTGGTTTTTCATTTTTGCAGTATAATTCTTAGATATTATATTTCTGGAGCATTTCATTACTTTTAATTATTTTACACCTTTATTGTTACAATGAATTCATTCTGAAGTCATGAAGTCATGATAGCTCAAGGTAAGTTTATACAATAGAACTTCTATTATCCGGATTTTCGATTATCCGGATTGCACAAATTAAATAATAAAATTTGCTGATATGCATGGTGAACTGTGTCCAATGTTTACGTATGTGATGGAATGCATTCTTAATATTTTGAACGTTGCATTTGTTCCAACAACAAGTCCTGTGTAAAATATGGGTTGGCAATCGTCAAAATTCAAAAGACATCGAATGTTTTTCTTGAAAAATTGATAATTATATATAAATATAAAAATATTTATAATTTATGATATCGACTGAAGGTGCTTGATGGAATTTCAATATCAAATTTGAGGAAATCAAAAAAAAACCATTTATATTTTAATGTTAGTTGATTGATATTTGTTGAAAAACCCTTTCAATAATGACTCGTTAACCGGTTAACTGCCGGCAGGTACACGTATGGCGGTACCCAGCACGCTGCGAATTTTACGACAAAAATAAAACCTTATCGTTATTGAAAGTGTAATATGGTTTATTTATAAAACTTACCAAATAAATGAAGGGCGCTCCAGTCGTGCAGTCATTTATCCATAATCATAAAATTAATTGTTCATGGTGCAGGGTTCTCAAAAAAACAAGGTCAAGGTTGTTAAAACGGCGCGTCTTAAGAATAATTTTTGTATGAACGGCGCTCCGTTCACAGAAAATTATGCGTCTTAAGACGCTTTTGGCAGTTAACCGGTTAACAAGATCGTTAATGAAAATTATCACAGGCAATTGTGTTTATTATAATAAGATCAATTTTGTTAAGTTTGTTTTAGCTGTAATCTACTGCTTGCCTTGGGGTTAGAGTTTTTCTGAATTAATAACTTTATTATGTATAGGATGCTAACTGTTTATTTTACATGAGTTCTGTTGCATCGTGTGATAAAATGCCTGAAGATGCCGAAAGGCAAAACCGGGGTCGTTAGAGACAAAACATGTGGAATCATACAAAGTTGTAACAATTCAAATTTAAAATATTTATGTTTAATATTACCCATGTATCAACTAAAGGAAAACATATCATAGTTTAATTAAAAGACAAATCGGATGTAATCAATGCTTTGAAACACGGTGAATTGGGACAGTTTTAAATATTGTGTACGTGTAGTAAATATTGTTTTGGAATGTCAACGATCTGAAAGTGAAAAAAAAGTTAAAAAAAGCCAAGTCTAGCAATCCTTAATCTCAGGTGATGGAACAAAAGTAAGAGGTAAGTGCCAGTTACGAAGTAAAAAATGATAAAAGACACAATTTTTCAAGATGTGCTGAATGTGACGAAGAAAATGTAACTGAATGGTTAAATTGCGATCTAAACAATCCTGGATTCCAAATTTTGAATGATGAGGAGATAATCAAAGAAATATCTACCTCAGATGAAGAAGAGATTTGTGAGATGGAAGACATTGGTCCTTCACATTCTGAAACTTTTCAGTGTTTAGATGCCACCAAGAAGTGATTTAAGAGTCAAGAAGAGTGGAATTCAAGACGATTTATATGTCTTGAAAGTATTCGCGATTTGGCATCATCGACAAGAAAAGCTAACTTTAAGGAGAAATTTATAAATCCAAACAAATAAAAATGATTCATACTGAAATACACTTGTCCTTACTGTCAATTGTGATTTTTTCTCAATTATCCAGATTTGTCCTTACTGGACTATCTTCATCCCCAATTAGTCTAGATAATCAAGGTTCTACTGTACTGAGCTTAAAATTAGTTTTTTTTTACCAAAGAAAAGTAGCAAGACTTCTTTATGAATATAGAAGAACGAGATCAGTCTAAACTAGCTATAGACTGCCACATAAGTTCAAAAGGCGCTTACTAGGAGACACTGAATCTAAATCAATTCTCTGACACCAATCTTTTTATATCTATATGTTCGGAACCCCAAACTTATGTTCCTATGTTCATTGTTTTCCCGATTATCTCATTCATTTTACATAGATCCAGCCATGCACCTATTATAACAATGTTAAATAATCCTGCATTTATTACTTTGTGTTAACTGTCACTCCTCGATAGAAAGGCATGCTATTTTAAATAATAAAAACACATTTTTTTAGTACTTATTTCCAAAATATATTTCTCCCATTTATCGATTCCTTTAATAAAAAATATCAGAGGTAAACATTTTGTCCTCACCAAAATTATTATTCCTTTTAACCATTTTTGTTGAATATTTTCTATTCTGCCATTTATCATTTGTCATTCCAAAATATAGATCACAGGCCTTTACACCTTCACAACCTTTTTGTGACCCGCAATTCCCGATACAATCCAAAAGCATACCATAAAAGTATTTTTTTAGTTGACTGTATAAGTTGTGCGACCCAGATTGGGAGCCTATGATATAGATTAATAAGTGAGTTTGAGGTATCATTGTTTCAATTTAAGTCGACTGCAAAAAACAACTAGTAGGTTTTTAGTACCATTTCCAAAATTTCAAAATATTAAAATCAACACTAACTTTACTCATTATCAGCAATAATCAACTGTTTAAACATTGTATTTTATTTATTTTAATATATTATAATGCCTTTCGCAACAAGAAGTAACAGCTGATATATTAAAATTTAAAAAAAGCTTACTAACTATTGATGACACTTAAAAAAAGATTTTACTGAGGTGATTATTACAAAAAAATAGTATTTGATCTTACATTTATTGGGTTCCTGCATTTTTCGTGTTTTTTCTGGATCCCTTGAAAAAAGTTGAATAAAGGTTTCTATGTGATTTTGCTTCACTGTAAATTGCAGAAGAGATAAAGATCTTTTTAGATCATAGAACTCTATTAAACTGATACAAAAAAAAAAAAAAACACCTGTTTATAACTAGGATTGTTATTGTCACCTACTAACTGCTTTCAAAAATTTATTTCACCCAATTTCATCATAGTCGAGTCATAGATATCTATAAGATAAACATTATAATGTTGTTCAAGTATGAATTTTGAACAATAAACAATAAACCAGCTGTTATGTGAATATTAACCTTGAGTCATTGTTGACAGGAAAATGACAAAACTTAATGGTCATGTATTTCTTATAAGAGAAGTCATTGTTATTATCATATATCCTAAAAAGTAAGATACAATAGTAAATAATCCATATAAGGAATGATTTTTGAAGCAATATTTAGCATCTGTTACAAAAACAATAAATACTGAGTATGCTAATTTATTGTATGTGTTGCCAAATTGAAAACGCAATAATGACACTTGTCAGTGTTATTTGAAGGCTATGGAAACATTTAAAAGTTTAATAAAGAACATTCAAACAATTTGGATTTTTTTAATAAGATATTATATTTCTGTATTTAAAAATATGATTATTTTGTTACTTTTTTTTTGTCAAATATGAGATAATTAAATTTAAATTCTGAAGCACTGGATAACAAATCAATAAACATCATCGTTCCTAAATAATAATATTAACTTTTGCATTCAACAAACAATGGCACACAATTAATGTTGTCTCTTTGATGATGAATGAATAATAAAGAAATGTCGCCCCCAAATGCAAAAGGTTGAAAAATTTAAGATTAAATTAATATAGCACTTGATCTGCAAATATATTAAGTGGCAAGCAATTAATTGATGTACACCTTTCATTTATGGATGGTTCAATAGTCTGTGTAGTACTTAATAGTTATAGAGAACTCGTTGTTAGCTTACCGCGAGAGGCCATTTTTTTCATAATTTAGAAGAATTTGGAATGACGTACACATTCATATATGTAATTGAAGTACTAAATTTAACACTTTTATTATCAGTCATCTCAACAGTTGAGATGTTAGCAGTCAGCAAGTTATGATTTGATTAGTTAAAAGGATTTACGATATCAACTGAGAGTATTTGATGAAATTTCAATATTAAATTTGAATCATTCAAACTATGTACTATTCCTCATGTTTCATCACTCACAACTGGGTTTTGCCTATATGCATCTTCAGGCATCCTGTTACATGTATGCAATAGAACTGACAGTCAGTAAACAGTTTCTATCGTTTATGTACCGGACAAATTACTAAAATCTTGGGAGTTAAATGTACATCTGAAATAATTTTAACAACCACTGATTTGATTATAATGACATTATAAGTAATTTTATAATCAATACAACTTAATGAGTTTATAATGATATATTTTCACAGTAATCAATAATAATTAAAATGTGTTTGAGGAAATTACATACTTGGAGATACCTATTGTAAGAATTAAATCATTCAGCGAGGGAAAATCTGGAAGAGTTAATCACGTGTTGGTGTTAACCAAACTTATTATCAGGAAAAATTAGGTTATATTTCAATAAAAACAATAGGTTTATACTTTATTAGCACAATATTAAGTTAGGTTGTTAAAATAGAAGAGAAGATGTATTGTATACCTTTTCTACACAGCTATATATAGATTGGTAAGTATAAATTTAAACATAATTGTGATGAAGATGTAAGCCGAAATAGCTATCAACTATATACCTTATAAATTTTGTAGGACTAAAATAATTTGCTATTTCTTCACCGAGTTCTACCAAGTAAATGCCAATTCAATCAATAAAAACAATAAGTCTTAAATGAAATTTTTGATACTGTCAACTCTTTTATATTTTTTAATGTTAACTATAAACACTGCAGACATTTCAACAATTGAGGCATTACCAATCACAATGAAAAAAACTTTATAAGCATCAAGTGTCTTATGAAAAAAATAATAAAATATTATTTTCAATTTTGTTGAATAAAATCAGTTTGGTTTTCTTGTTAATCAGGACAGAATGGTCATCCTTGACTGGGTAGTCACTGTAATGCAAGAATAAATTCAAAGTCAATGTTCAGAGAGAGTTATATATTCATTTATTGCATAATAACATTATTTTGTGTCAATAACTATCATTAAGTCTTAAAAAATATGTCTTATTCTTTTGTTTCTACGGATAAAAGTAACACAATAAAATAATTTGAATTTGAAGATAGTATATTAAATTCTTTTTAAATAGCACAGTTGCATTTTAAACATAATGCTTGTGGTGGGCTTCAAATACATGATACATAAAAGTTTTGTTTAAAAACTTAACAACTGAAAATGTTTCTTCATACAATAAAAACCACATTCAACAGTTTTGTCAACTCTCGTATCTACATGCCTATGATCCAAACAATTATTATGTAGTCTATTCAACTTTCAAAAGTTGAAAGAAGCAGGTATGTCTAATTTGCGGACTAAAATGGAAAGTTAAATGGGTTAATAGTTTTTTTGAATTGTTAAAACTTTGTACGATTCCACATGTTTTGTCACTAAAGGCCCGGGTTTCGCCTTTCGGCATCTTCAGGCATTCTATCATACGGATGCGTCAGTTCTGTTGCATCTGTGTGGTAGAATGCCTGAAGATGCCGAAAGGCGAAACCCGGGTCGTTGGTGACAAAACATGTGGAATCGTACAGAGTTTTAACAATTCAAATTTGATATTAAAATTTCATCAAGCACCTTCAGTCGATATCATAAATTAGATTAATAGTTTGCTGTAATTATTTTTGATTCCATTATCAGTTAATCTAAAAATTCATAAATGCCATCTGTCAATTTGCAAAATAATGATATATTGAACAAAAATTATAAGTCCTAGTTTCTTATGAAGGATTTCCTGCTAGGCACTTTAATCATAAAAAAAAAGATACAGTAAGTATTTATAACGGATGTATAATTTGTAACAAGCAATTTATTATCTAATTGCAACCACTTCTGTCAAAACAGACATTCAACATTAATAGTTCTATCCACTTTGTGTTTTCTGCTTTTAATTGAATATTAAAAAAAAAGAAAAATGCAGATATATGAATCATTATTATATATATTAATTCTCTGTATTAAATATTTTATGTGTGGCCAGACAAAATTATTAAGAACAGGTGTCGTACATCTATGTTTTAAATGTTATAAATAAATACTGTTATCGGTATATTCGTGTTGCCATCATAATAAAATAAATCCTACGTTTATAAAAAAACGTTCTTTTTTTGTTACAATGAGTTAACTAAATATACCTTACACCTAGTATAGCAACACTTAGAAATACTGATAAAAATATTGTTATGGCAGAACGCTTAAAAAACAACTAAGTTTCTGTGGGACTGTGACGAGGAGTCTTTGTTGAAGATTTCCGATCTAACCGGTCATTCCAATTCTGTGCAGTGTATTGAACGTATCCGGGATCTGTCGGACTGCTGGGTCCTCCGTTATAATTGAGATTATTCTCCTTCTGCTCCTTTATGGCTGGCATCGGTAACAAAAATGACACACCCGGTAACTCATCACCGTAAACTTGAGAAGACGCTTCTCTTTTGTTTGATTTGGGAAGTGTCTGCTTTTGCTGTAAGCCGAAATATTCTGCAATCTGTTGCAAAGTTGGCGGTTTTGACTTGGAGTTACCCTTACTCCTGACAGAATCCGATCTCTCATCAGGACTCTTGCGGTTATACAGACTCAAATTATCATAAATTCCGTAACCGGCGTTGGACCTGTTTTCCTTAATCCTAGCAAAAACGGGGGTCTGTAATTCTGGTAGATAATCTTCTTTCACTGGAAAAGGTGGTAAATTCTCTTCTTCGAATTTTTCCCAACTTTTGTGCTTTTCATAATCTTTACGAGGAGATAGACCCATTCTAGGATAGCCCCTTTTATCGTAATCCATTTGTCGCACTATGTTCTCTTCATATTCCTTCATATACTGTTCATTCAGCCTTGCAAGGTCTTCTTTATGATACTGTTTTTGTGACTCCATTTTTTCATCCAACATTTTTAAATAGGCAATGTTTTTACGCATTTCATTATCGTATCTGTAAGGGTTAAACTCAATTTCATCGTGCTTAATATTCTCTTTGTCTCTGTTATTTGGGACTGAAGCGCTTCTTTGGAATGAACTGTTTTCTTTGATATTACCCCTTTTCGATCCCCCATTACGAACAGATCCATACTTGGTTTTGGCGATAGGCTCAAATGTAACTTCTTCTTCTGGGTTGTCTTCAGAAAACTTATGATAACCCATTTTTTGTGAATTGATAAAGGAATCGATATCATCTTTATCATCTGTAATTTTGACAGGCACACCGTTTGCCGCTGGGAAATCTTCAGCAGCCTCAGCATCTTTATCGTGTTCCTTCTTATTCTTCCCTTTATCAGCTTTCTTATCGACTTTTTTAAATTTCTCCGGAAAGAACTTATTTTTTGAAGTATCGGAATTGGCATTAGGAAGATCTTTTTTCAAATCATGTGGAAGTTTGGGATAATTCGTACCGTACTTCTCTGCATCAGTTTGTGAATGCTTACTCGTGCTTTTTCGTCTAGGACCAGCTAAATCTATTAGAAACAATGCAGCTGTCACCAACGATAAGACTCCTAAAACGGCAGCATTATCAACCAAGCCATCAGGTATTGATTCTAAGGATGCGAGCTCGAGGCCACCTGTTGAAAAAAAAAATATTAAATGCTTATGACGTATAAACCCGGGTCGTTAGTGACAAAACATGTGGAATCATCCAAAGTCGTAACAATTCAAATTTGATATTGAAATTCCATCAAGCACCTTCAGTCGATATCACAAATTATATAATTTAGAAGTCATTTAGTTTACGTTTAAATGAAGTAATTTAATTTTTAAATGAAATGTTAACGATCTCTTAGTAATAATTTGCAAACTATAAAGGCAAATCGTTAATCCATTAAGAGTTCACAACAATTGTGAAAGACTCATTGGCAAGTATAAAGTGTGGGAATTTTTGTAATCAAAATAACCTCCACTAAAATATTTTGTAAAACATAAATGTTGAATGTATATAGATGTCCCATCCTCATATTCTCGCAATAAGTGAAACTGGTCCTGAGCATGCAACATATTGTGGAAAAAGCAAAAAAATGTTTATTATTTAAAATGTCATGCCTTTCCATCAAGGAGTGATAATTAAACTTAAAACTGATTATAATAATCCAAGCGGAACCTTAAAAGAATCTGCAATGTTTTCAAAATGTGTAGATGTTTATGACGACCAGTATCTTTCCTGTCAAATTTTATAACGTTTTTTTTCATGTTATGTATATTGTATGGTTGATATTAATTTTTGTATTTAAACGAAAAAAAAATTTTTTTCTTTAAGGCTGTATATTTAGATTTATTCAAATATTTTTTTAATGCTCTAAAACTACTTTTATAATGACAAATTTTCGTGTTATATTTGGGTATTTAGGTATTCTGAAGATATTTGCATACGTAAATCATTTCGTAAGATGAACGTAATCGAAATACACGATTACATTACAGAAAACAACTGTAAAATTGTGTAAGTAACAAGCCTATAAATGAGGTGGACAAAATAATACAATATTTAGTATAATCCAATGAGAAAATAAAAAGCAAAATTATTATTCTAGTTGGAAAAAATATGTTAACAGACCTAATATAATGAAGAACAAAGCTCCAAACCCTAACAAGAATCCTTCTAGAACACGTCTTCCATGTGGAATCTCACGAAAAATTCTTCCAAGTAATAACCCAATTGTGATCATAAGATATCCTGAAATCATAAAAACATTCATTGACCTTGTAAATAAACAATGTGGATAATATAAAACACTGACCGCTGATGTTTCAATTGTTGAGACGGCAGAGGGCAGTTACTTGACAGATGATAGGCAAAAATATTATATAGGAATTTTAGCAGTGTACGGAGACGTTGAAAAAATACGACTCGGATTCCAACATTGACCAACAACATGACACGAAAAATTTTTATTTTTGTCAGGTTGTTTCCTACCTTTCCTATATAAGTGCATTAAATTAAAAAACAACCAACCAATCTGGCAAATTGTTTATTGAGGTATTCTTCAAAATCGCCTTATAGAAAAAGTAATCGGAGTTGCTCACTTTTCACGACTCCGACTTCAACTCCGTAGCCCTGGTAAAAACTTTTTCCTAGAAGTTAATATTTATGTTTAAGTATTCATTAATCCATACCAAATGGTTATGATGTTTGTTATTTTTAAATGTTTTACTGAATTCAGATATACTTTTTACGATAAGTTGTAAACTATTTCATACTTATTGAAACATTTATTTTGTATACCTGATAATAAATAACTCGAAATTTTATAGAAGTAGTCTTGTTTTTTTTTTGTGTCTGTTGATAAAGATCGCGATTGATAAAACCGGTCCCAATCTTGATAATATGAAATTGTGAAAACAGTATTAAGAATTTTGTTAATAACGACATTCAGTCAAGAAGTGGCAGTTGTTTTCGTAAAAATGATTTTGTGTGACCTTGGGATCAAAAAAAATATATCAACATTTTTTAAATGTATTACATATTATAAATTAATGAATTACTATCCGTTTAACAATGTAAGAGGTCCAAATATTATTTTTCGTTGATTTTTTAAACTTTCAATTAAGCGATCTGTCAAATTAATTAATTAATTACCGAATGGGCGCAAACGGCGTATGCTTGGGGGCATCAAAACCAAAAATAAATTATTACGATCCACCTATTTTTAATTCTAAATTCCATGTTTATTTTACAAATAATCTTAATAATTTCACAAAAGTTCTTATGTTAGATTTTTGCATGTCTCGTTCATTTTAAATTTCGCTGCAATGCATCTAAAATGACGGCGATCAGCAAATGCCTATTCAGTGCTACTTCCACAGCTTTATAAAATAAAGATAAAGACCGGTTTCTTTCATCAATAACATTATCAACTGACAACAAATAGTGATTTATTTATTTCAATATAATGGCTTTTCACCAAGAAATGACATAACGAAAAAAACTCAACGTTACGGACTTATTTAAAAAATAAACGTTATAAAGTGATAAAATGTATTATTTCAAGCTTTTCCGCAATTAAAGCCTCCTGTATTTTTAATTTTTAGGGTCTCTTGAAACGTAGTATCGGGGATTTACTGAAAGACGAACACTTTAAAATGTTCATAGTCAACTTTTCCTTGGACAATTCCGGGATAAATAACTCAATTTGTTTTCTATTTTTTTTTTAATCCTTACTATTAAAGGAGCTTTATATGTAATTATATATATATATATATATATATAATATATATATATAAACTATATATATATATATATATATACACACGCACATATATGTATATACAAATATTAGATAATAACAATACAAAATTTAAATCTTATAACTAAGTACTATAACGTAAAAATTTTATGAATAATTACGCCAAAAGTTTTGAAAAACTGACGTCAGATGTGTCTAAATAGTAGTGGGGAAGACGGAGGGAACGTACATTGGACGGACGTTCAACGGATTACACGATGTCAATTTCAATAAAACTTAAAAATAAAAATAAGTGGAATAGCTTTCTTGAAATTTCCGGAACAATTTATTATTCATCCGGGAATCGGGGCTGCGATTCCAATTCTGGGAAAATCCCGGCCAAATCGGGACGGTTGGCAATCCTAGTTACCGCAGGCAAT
Organism: Himalopsyche japonica; assembly: GCA_028555115.1. Classification (NCBI taxonomy): domain Eukaryota; kingdom Metazoa; phylum Arthropoda; class Insecta; order Trichoptera; family Rhyacophilidae; genus Himalopsyche; species Himalopsyche japonica. The sequence goes on along the minus strand of JAHFWJ010000458.1, from coordinate 673,979 downwards.
TTTGACAATTAAAATCACGACAGTAGTAGGCAATCATATATAGGCAACATAGGAACACTTCAAAGCATTTTTTTGGGTAACGAGAAATAAGCAACCGCCCACAAATATGACATATGCGATTCTAGCTCATGTATAATATGAAAATCTAAATTTTGAGATGCATTTTTGCCATTTTATAAATAGGCTAGTGTAAGTGAAGTAACAAAATGGCGAAATGAATGTACGTATACACGTACAATAGTTCGTCGCTCGTTGATTTAGAAGGATAGTAAAATTGAACGGTAAATAATAATTATTTCTTCAGCTAGTTAAATGGGAACTTCTGATTTCCGGAGGTCATGATAGTTTCAACTGACTGAACAATTTCTTGATAATTCATTGTTATCATTTTCACTACATTACCTGAATGGCGTTTCCTTTGACAGCGGTAAAGTTATCGAATACAATTCAAATTGTATTGGCAAAGGTTTGAATTTAATTTGCTGGAAATATATCCGCAAAAAACCACGGTTGTATTATTCGTTGGTCAATTAATTAATTACATTGACAAAAATTGAGTTGATGTTTATTAAATCTACTTTATACTCAATTCGGTTTCTTTTTATTATTTGTTTATGTGACACAAACGTCGCCATTGTTTTACTACGCGTAAGTAATAACAGTAGACATGACAAACAAGAATGGGTTAAGCTTCAATATGAGAACGAAGATCCAGTAGGTTATTTTATTTATGGAAGAAATAAGATGCTAAATATTGCCGAGGGCTTGAAACATTTAAAAAGGATGCGCAATATGTTAATTAATAATACCTAGATGCTAATTCGTAAAGTAGATCGTATTTACAGCGTATTTCTCATATGCAATGATTGCGAATATAAAATAGGTACAAGAAGCGTTTATTGGACTTTAACAAAGACATTTTTAATACATATTATACATCAGAAGTTCTTTCTATTACGTCATGATGCAAACAGAAGTAGAAATGGGCAAACACTTTTTTTGTACCTTGAAATAAGGATGCATTTTTCATTTCTTTAAAAGCGCTGTAACGGTACGGCCAAATGTCAGATTTAATTTGTATTGGAAGAATGACAGTGTGTAACGTCTATGTGGCTTCGCAATCTGGAAAACAGCTTGATGCCTTCTTATATGCACATATAATGTAATTTCAAGTTGTATGAATCATAATCAAAGGTTTCAAGTTTTCGAAAAAAGGTAATACAATTTGTAAGTAAAAAAAATGTTCTTAGGTTTGACTCTTGGTCGGTAAAGCCAACACTGGCCAAGTGGTCAATGTTTTTAGCCAATCGTTTTTTCAACGATCCAAATTCCCGGATTAAGACATTCATAGATTTCACGACTATAGAATTGTAAAATATTAGGTTTATTAATTTGTATTTCAATGCTGTACATAAATGTATGTGATTTCAAAATTTGGAGGTAAAATCGGTTCTGAAAAATATATGACCTAGAAAAAAATATTATTCTACATTTCTAATTCTATCTAAAGGTTAATTGACTTAAATAAAATATAAAATATCACGTTATTATTAAAAAGGCTAATTACAAACAAACTACATATATAACGATGTTTTGTGTGGTGTCTTTTTATACGCAATGTCTAACGACATATGTGTTTCAAATATGTCAACATAAGAATTCAAAACAATATATATACACAATTATTTATATACAGATGCAATACCCAAAACGAAATGCGTGAAAATACGCAATGTATTGTAGTAGCGGCTAAAATAAGCATTTTTACAACACATCACGAAATTGACAGTTAAAACCCATATGATTTTAAAATACGAGGTCAGCTGTAAGATTTGCAAGCCCTACGATAATATTTTTTCCTGCTGGCAACGTAGTAACAAATACAATAGAAGAGGGGTGTATTCAGGGAAGATATTCAATATTTAGATTCAATTAAAGTTGATCATAATGTGTCCGCGTAATTGATTAATTTGCCTTTGTTTTATAATGATTATTATTTATTGAAATAACAAAATAGTTATAAATTGCTCTTAATGTATTTTTTTTATCAATACAATGTTTATTATAAATACGAGTATTTGGATCGAAAACAAATGCAGAATAATAAATCTGATAAATGAAGTTTTAGCTTATTTGAGGTTTTGATAAATATGTTTCAATCAAATTACAAATCTTTATTCTATAATGCCTAATGTACTACAATTATACATGATTTGGTTTATTAGGTATATTCTTCGGACACAAAATATAAGAGATCAACGCTTGCTAATAAAAACTATACCATTGACTGCGTTCATATTATATGTAAGATTTATTGTAATTAAATTAGAGTGATGTGTGATTGCAAAAAAATATTTTTCAGTCAATTTATGAATGTGATGTTGCTATCGCTTTCCAACTAATGTCAATCTTGTCGAAAAAAAATCAACAGTTACGTTAATACAAGAAGTTTTAAAAATATTAATCAAATTAACTTAAAAATACTATAATATATTATATCACAGAAAATTAACAGCATGTGAAATATTTTAACAAGAGACTTAGACTTATTGAATTGACAAAAAAAGATTTTTTATAATAATTTATAATGATATATTTTTAATATAATGATAATTTTGATTACCTTCCGATTGCAAGAGTTATCTTTCACCACTAGACACCAATAGATAACTGTTTACAGATATATTTAATACGGTGTACATTTAATTAACGGTGCGTTCTATATTCAATATATTACACATTAGTAATGAAAACGATTTAGACCAAAGCATGTATGTTCAATACATTGTTTGTAAGTACGGTTTTATTAGCAACATGTCTAAATTAATGATTTAATTGTATTATTAGGCTGATAGAAACAAGGCAAAACATTACGGTCCTATATACTAATCAATGGCATCAATTGATAATTTATTTAAATACCTATTCTGTAATAAAAAATACTCAATTACCTCCATAAACTGCATCTGCAAATGATGCACCTACTGATCCCCATGTAACGTTACGAAGAAGTGACCATTCCCTTGATATTTTTTGTAGATATAAAGATAATCGAGTAGATTCATCATCAGTCACTCGTTTACATACGACGCAAGCGATGCAAAACAACTATAATAATAAAAAAAAACTTAATACGTAGAACTTTTAACATTTTTTATTCCTGAAAATATTTTAAAGGATTATTTAAATACGTACAACTTCAAAGACTTTTATAGCCACCCATTTATCACAAACAACCATGTTTATTATTTTTGTTAATTCATACTACTGCAACTAAAAACTCTTGTAGATAACAACGCTGTCATCTTTATGACATCCAACGGACAACTGACTGTGTTCGAAAACAAATTATTGCATGGCTATGTTTATTATCAGAGCGCATTGTTTTCAACAGTCACCTTACTGCAAAGAGCATGGAAGTAACATTTTCCTCAATAAAATTTGACTCGGCGTGAGTACCTTGAAAAGCATTTGTCTTAGATTTCCAAGTGCACGAACGAATCATTAAAATATTCTACTATGTTCGATCTTATATTTCATAATACAACACCAACTACTCAAAATGTAAACGAAAAACTGTAATGCAATTTTAACTTTAGTATCATATCAAATTAGAATTGTTAAAAATTTATATACTTCCACATTTTTTGCTATTAACGATCCGAGTTTCGCTATTCGGAATTTGTGGAATCGTATAGTTTCAACAATTCAAATTTGATATTGAAATTCTATGTGTGCTTCATAGAATTTAGTCGATATGATAAATTACTTTCATCATATGTTATATTATGTTCAAGACAACCGCTGTATTATATCGTTATTAAAAGGAATAGAAAACAACAGACTTTTTTAAATATCAATGATGAATACTGAATACACACATAATTGTACGAAATATTTTAGCAAATATATATGTATTATGAAGCATTTACAAAAAAGTTGTGTAAAAGCACTCAGCGTTATTTTGGAGAATATTTTATTTTCAACGCAGGAATTAGTATGAAGTTTTTTTACACATTATACCAAAATAGCGTGTTGCGGACTAAGCAATACTGAGTAATGCTTTTTTCTCTTTTTACGAGGTGAAAGGATATTTGAATATTTCCTGTAAATAAATACGTTTGAAATTAGTGATTTAATATTACAATCTGTATAGAAACTCGACTAGGTGAAGGTAAAAGGAGAAGAGTTTTATTTTTTATAATAGTAGTTTAAAGTTGATATATATCTTAAGAAGTATAATAATTTATCATTACGTTTGTTTTTGAAATCAAGCAAAAGAAGTGAAAATTAAATTCACTTATCAACCCTCATTAAATAAATACAAATGAAATGATATTTTCTTAGCAGCTTTCATTTTTTGTCTTTAAACCCAAGACACCCCTGGTACAAAAAAAACACGTGTGTAGTGAGTGATCGCAATATAATCGACGAATAGAAAGAGTGCAACAGTTTTCAGATCACACTCGGACAACAAGTGTATTAATGATATATCTGAACATTAATCATTAACGAATGTCGGGGGTTTATTATTAGATCTATATTTCGATTGCAAAACTTTATGCGGATTGATAAAGCGAAAACAAAGCAATACAGAGCGATTTCTAAACACCATCATTTAGTTGTAAAGTAATTTATTGTATTATCGGTTATTGATTTTTTTTTAATTATTGCAAAATTAGTTTGGAATGAAGATATTTATCTATTTAAATACTATCCATATTTAAAATTTTCTTTTATTAAAACTATAAACTCATATTAAAAAAAATATATAATTACTTAATCAATTAATTGTGGGCGAAATCTGGGTTTTAGCTGTATCCCATTTCTGGTGCGATATAGACACTTCTTAACCCCTCCCACTTGTCCCTTAATACGCTATGCCAAAAAGTTTAATATTATTAGTATAATTCGGGTGCTGTAGTTGATTGGTTGTCTTTGATTCCATATTGTATCTGTTAGTTACATTTGGGGTAGATTCTTGAAATCTCCGTGGACATATAACTCGATCTTCTGTCTGCATTTATTATTCATTTGTTCACTTTACTTATTCTAATTTCTTCGAGATGTCTCAACTGGTGGACCAAATAAATAACAATGAAGATGATGTGTCTTTGGGACAACGACTTTTGGCTCTAACTATATCTGGCGATTATACTTTGACCCAAGTCAACGGCCAAAAAGTATACAAACGAACACCGGAATCGTGGACAGGGCCCGAACCTGATCGCACTTGCGAGGTAAGTTTTAATAAGGATTTATTTTTAAATTTAAAAGTTTCCTTTTAAACCAATCATTCATTTTGTCTAATCTGCGCTGCCGCTCGCCAAGATATTTTTTTTTTGTCGTTATAATAATGAACTTGCTTTGTTTGACCGTTCATTGTGAAATATAAGACGATAAAATTTATGGGTCCATTATAAATTTGTTTTTATCCAATGGTTTGGCGATATTAAATATTAATTTAAAAAAAACAATAAAAGCTTACATCATGTTGTTTCATGTTATAAGATTAATGTTTATAATATTTTGCATTCAACTAATTCAAAGTAAGGTAAAATTAGAGACATTTGTCCAGTAGTTAGTTTTGAATTTAGCTAGTGGGATGCTGTATTGTCTACGTATTTTTACTTTAATCGTTATAATGATTAAAATCATTATCTTTTTTTGTGTCGCTCGTTAATTATTCTACGAACTGTTTAAAAATTTAGTACGCTTAAAATTTTGATGATAAATTTATTTTAGACCGAGAGACATCTCAGAAGATGAGCTCATTCCGTTGTTCACCAAAGCTGGCGTCCTCTTTGAATTCAGGTTGCTTATGCAATTTTCGGGCTACAATCGCGGGTGAGTGAAATTTCTGTTGCCACACGATTGCCTTTATTTTTTATACATGTTTCGTTGTTTTCCGCTTTTACTGCAGCGCACTGCGAGATCGAGAAAATGGTTTGTCCTTGGGAGTTTTGTCCTCTCGAAAATTGCCCCGTCATCGTATAGGTAGGTATGTAGTGCCCTCTAGTGAGTACTTTGGAAATTAATTTTTGCGCAAGTCAACCCAACGGTTTTTTCTAAGTCGCCATTTTGTATAGATTTAAAAAAATATAATCTCGATACTAATATAACTTTACAGCATTACGCGCGTTCTATACTTACATACTATAACATATATTATTATAATTTAAGTATTTTAAATTTCACAGGAACGCGCGAATTAATTTAAGGACTATATTATTCGTATTTCTTTTTTTTATTTCAGTAAGATTTCAATGTATTCCTGAATTTGCTTTTTTGTATCGTTATTTTTAAATTTTTTTGAGCCCTTCATAAATTTCTGTATATTAGGCATACTTGACAGCAATGTTTATATATTTTAACATATCAGGATCATGTATAATTTTACAAATAATTTATTATAATTTTTTGTTTATTATTATATTGCTTGCAATAGTATTATAGATTTACGCTATTACGAACTATGAATTTTGTTATTATAACGGTTGTAATAATCATAATTATGTGATAAAAGACTTCTATATGTATATATGTACTGCAAAAATTTACTCTACGTTTATTATCGATTTTAGATTATCGTAAATTTTAATTCGGAGAGAATCATTGTCCAAGATGTTTTTTATGAAATAAAAATAATATCTTTGATTAAATATATTTTACATGTTGTGTTGGGCCAACCCTTATTCTTACGATTATTAAAATTTTCAATCAAAAACTAGAAAAACGCTATACTAATCTAAACGTAACTAAAAATACTGTTCTGGGAATACTAGCTATTTATATTGTGTTTAAGTGTAAATTCGTTCCCCGAACGATGATTTAGTTATCATTTTATTATATTGTGCATATTTTGAAATTGAATGCTTGATTTTTACATATATAATTTTAGGTACGCGTTCGCCATGTACACAAATTCTGACGACGCACTGAACGCTATCGAGATGTTCGAGGGTTACAAAATTCGACCCAATTGGACACTTGGTAAGCAAACTTTTCCATACTAATAAGTAATTAATTAAATGCTAACTAGTCAAATATATCTCTATAAGTAGATATTTGACTTAAATCATATGAAAAAGAATGACTTATTCTTTTTACCGGAACATAAATATTATTGTTTGGTAGTTTCTTTCTATTCATTGTTTTTGAAGTGAACCTCTGTAATCTTAGAACGGCGATGCTCAAACTGCGGCCCAAATAGTTTTTACGTTCGGCCCGAAATAATTATAGTCACCAAATATTTTTTTGGTGTTGTTTTCAATATTGGGTTGCAATCGGTCGGGTAGCGCGTATGAGCGGTGCCGCACTGGTGCTGTTTATTGCCAACATATTTTATATTTTGTTCTTATGCTGGTAAATCTTCTTTAATAAATAAATAACTTTGATTTGTTACAACTTTGTACGATTCCACATATTTTGTCACTAACGATCCGGGTTTCGCCTCGGCATTTTCAGGCATTCTATCACACAGATGCAACAGAACTCGGGTCGTTTGTGACAAAACATGTGGAATCGTACAAATTTGTAACAATTCAAATTTGATATTGGATTCCCCTCAAGTACCTTCAGTCGATATCATATATTAAATAAATTAATATTCACAAAAAATAAAATAGTTTTATTTTGACATCATAATACATATATATGTATGCAGTATATTACGTGTTACATTTACAGTTTACTATTAATGTGTTGCGGCTCACGTAAAAAAGTTAAAATCGGAATGTGGCCCCGAGAAAAAAAGTTTGAGTATCTTAGTAAGGATGTCTTAGAATAAGAGCTGATCAGGTTACTACAGTCCTGAAAATTTTGGATTTTTTTTATATCCACATTTTAATCAAAAATTGAGTTAAAAAAATGTATTTCATAGTTATTGAATACAAAAATGTGATTATTTTGTTCTCAGGCGTCTGTCCATCTTTAAATAATTGCTTGGTGTTCATCGGCAAAGTTCCTCTGCACATCACCATCGATAATATCGTCAGAATCCTGATTTCCATCTCTGATGAAGTGGTGATGGTGAGCATATAATTCCAAGTTATATTATTATTTATACAAATTGTCTATGTTGTCTATTTTTCGTATATATAGTGTTTTTTGTAGAGGTATAGAACTTTGAAATGAAATAAAACAAAAATAAATTCATTAATAGAAATGAAATTTATTTTATTCGAAAGATAATCTTCTGGCATTATAATTTAAATATAATTTCTGGCATATGATCGCCACGGCTAGCTCGGACGTAGTCTAATCTGGAGGTCCGATTTCCGATGACTTTTTCCAACATTTGTGGCCGTACATCGGCAATAACGCGGCGAATGTTGTCCTCCAAGTGTCCACATATCCCCACAGAAAATAGTCTTGCAGTGTTAAATCACACGATCTTGAAGGCCAATTCACGGGTCCGAAACGTGAAACTTGTTGTTCAATTGATGAACGAAAAAGTCAGTAATCATGGCTCTATAGCGGTCACCATTGACCGTAACGTTCTGGCCAGCATCGTTTTTAAAGAAGTACGGACCAATGATTCCACCAAACCATAAAACACACAAAACAGTCAGTTTTTCTGGATGTAACGGTGTCTCAACATACACTTGAGGATTATCATCACTCCAAATACGGCAGTTTTGTTTATTGACGTATCCATTCAACCAAAAGTGAGCTTCATCGCTAAACAAAATTCGCCTATGAAAATCGGGATCAACGGCAATCTTGTTTTGGGCAATTTGGAACTGTTGTTCAGGCGTCAGTCTATTTATAACTTAAAATGCCAAACCAAACTAACCATTAATCACTTGACAAACGACAAAATGGCCTCCAGTTAAAAAAAATGTTGCCAACTAAAGTTCTACACCTCTAAAAAAACCCTATATAAGCGCAACTGAAAATTGAGAGCTGAATCTTGGTCGTAATTTTGGTAACAATTTTTTTTCCAACAACACTTATTCAAAGTATTATAATTGATATTACAATTTATGGCGTTTTATATGTTACTTATAACTATGTCTTGTTCTAATGTGGAGCATATAAAGGGTATCATTTAACAGGTTTTAGAGGAAAAAATGTTATTTTTGTAATAATTTTCAACCCTCACTATTAAAAGTACTAAAAATGTGTTTTTACTATTTAAAATATCATGCCTTTCCATCAAGAAGTGACAGTTAACACTTTAAAAGTTATAAAAAAATTGTTGTAGAGCGAGTAACTATGAACCAGTTGTCGTTGAATGTGTTGTCAGAGATTTGCAGATCTTCGCGATTATTATATATGTTTAAATTTAGAAATATATGTAAAAAATATTTCAATTAATTGATTTGAAGCAATATTAAGTTAGTAGTTCGGCGTTCCGACTTCGTGTGTATAATGATGTGGAACAATGGTGGCCAACCAGTGGCCCGCGAGCCGCATACGGCCCACTGAGTGTCTACTTGTGGCCCACGGAGCCCACTTTTTCTTTTAGTGTAATTTAATGGATCACTGTGAAATGTGTTGTGATGCTCATATTCACTGCGTCAAAATATATAATATAATAGAGAGAAATTGAAAATTCGCGATATTCAAACATTTTAGAAGATTGTATTACTGTAAAAATCAAATCTATCATGAAATTAATCACCTAAGACTTGTTTTTTATTTCACTTTCTCAAAACACATGGTGTTGCTCGTATACCTTAGCCAGATCGTGGCTGCAATATCTCGGCGGACCACGGCGGAGCCATGTCGGACGTATTGAATGCGTTAAGGAGAAATTCAATCGGGCTGTGTTGGAAGAGTTTTACAAAACATTTGGACAAGACGAAATATCTTGCATTTTACAAACATGCTTTACGAGGATTTCGCTATTGGAAATAGTTGCACGTGTCAACAGATTTTTAGTCGAACGAAGCATATTAAATCTCAAATGGGAAGACGAATTACTGATGAACATTTGGAAAACTGTTTTAGCAACAACATCAGTCGTTATCAACATTGTTGCACTTAGTTCTCACAAACAAAATCAGACACCTCACTAAAATTTATTATATCATGTTTATTTTTTATTGCCTAATTCTAATCTAATTAATATGTTTGATTCACAATTTTGTTATATCTTCTTAAAAAAAAACACTATATTTCTTGTTCGCTTTGAATGATAATAAAAGAAATTTTATACGGCCGGTAGTAAATCACATTTATATAATCTGGCCCAGCTTCTAAAAAGGTTTAGTACCCATGATGTAGAATGTAATAACCCACGTGTACAATAAAGCACAGTGGACGAAAGACATTATTATTTATCGTTACGTTATCGCCAACACAACTGTGTGTTATTGAATATTGCATTGACGTAAAGCCAACAAAAATTCACGAATACTTATATTACAACGAAATATTAAATTTTTTAAATAACAAAAACACACTTTTTTGTACTCATTTCCACAATATATTTTTTGATCAGGACCGGTTTCGCTCATCGCGAGCATTATCAACTGAATACAATTTACAAATACGTCTATTTATACAAAAAAAAAAAAATTGAGTTTAAGATAGCAGGTGTAAAAAACGAAATTCGATTCAATAGAATTCGGGTCGTGAGCGACAAAACATATGGAATTGGACAAAGTTAATTTATAAGTGGCATTGTATAAAACAAACGATTTTTTTTAAATATACTTTTATTTAGTTTTCTTTCAATTTGGGTCTTACATCTGATCGCAGAAATCAGCCCCTGCAGTAAGAAATTCTTTTTTGTTGTAAGTATAATAAACCAATAATCATAGAAAGTTATTCCGTAAATAGTGTAAAAGAACATGTAAGATCATTCAATAATAAAAAAACAGATTCACAATTCGGTAATCACGTTATTAATGAATCACATAATATATATTCAAACTCAGCTCCTATATGTTTGCATCTTTGTAGTAAGGGTCGAAGAATGACGGCTTTGGAACAGCTGGAGATCAATAGACACCAATTATCACAAAGGATTCTTAACGATCAAACTAACATAATAATATCGCCACTTGTCAAGCTGTTGCACAAAGGGGTGGTCTAATTTGCTTCCTGAAGGACCACTTCCGTCCCACACACATAATCTTATTGTCATAGACACCTATTGTTTCATTTGTAATTTTGAAAGTTTAGTGTCATTGTGTTTAAATAACAAGCTAGGCCATTGGAAAAGGAGAGAGGAGATGTTGTGTACCTTTTCTGCACAGCTATATATAGATAAGCAAATGTTAGTTTAAGCATAGTTCTGACGATGGCGTGAGCCGAAATAGCTATCAACTATATTTGTTAAAAATAATTTTGTAGAACTAAAATACATTGCTATTTTTTCACCGTGTTATAATGGAGTTCTACCAAGTGAATGCCAATTCAATCAATAAAGTGTAAAAGAATGTTAGAAAAAAACTGTTAAATATAATATTTTTTATGATGTCGACTGAAAGTGCTTGATGGAATTTCAATATCAAATTTGTATTGTTGCAACTTTGTACGAGTTCACATGTTTTGTCACTAACGGCCCGGTTTCGCCTTTCGGCATCTTCAGGCATTATATCACACGGATGCAACAGAACTGACGTAAACGACGATGCTAACCGTTTATTTTACGTCAGTTCTGTTGCATCCGTGTGATAGAATGCCTGAAGATGCCGAAAGACGAAACCCGGGTCGTTAGTGGAAAAACACGCGGAATCTTACGAAGTTGTAACAATTCAAATTAGTCAAATATTGGTTTATCATAAATAATGTGTTTTTAGTGATGTTATAAACTAACATTCAAGCGAAAAATTAAATAACGAAATTACTTTACTCCTACAGTTGTGCACTGTTGAATGGCGTCAATCCATAAAAAAATGATTCGACAAAATAATAACACTTATATTTTGCGCCCTAAAATTAGCAAACAAAAACGCGCCAGGCGCGTCGATAGCAATGAATGTTCTTGACACATTTAACGACATTCATAATCTTTTTTTAGTAAGCTATGCATACCAATTTTCTATTTTTTAATAGTAGAAAATGTATGTGTCTAAAACAGTGAACTCATAATAGTAACGTTATTGATTAGTTGTTAAAATTTCATAAACTTTATTTTCATAGAGTAACAGATACAGTGATTGGACAGCTGAGGGTATGGGTTACTTTGATTGTCGGTTAGTTGTTAGTGCGGTATATTGAAATGATTTTTTTTTAAATATTTTATAAGCATTTAAAATATTTTTCTTGTATACATATTTCATTATATAAAGAATTATTATAACGCAATCATGCAGTTCTCTTCCATATCCAGACACTGGTCAGCAATCCAAATTTCTTGAATCAATCGAAGTATCTAATTTTATTAATAATATAATAATAAAGTAAATTATGTACTCGATATAATTTATGTTATCTACTGAAGGTGCTTGAAGACATTTCAACTTCAAATTTGAACTGATTAAACTTTGTATTTTATGATTCCACGTGTTTGTCAAATTTGTTGCATTCGTGTGATGGAATGCCTGAAATTGTCGAAAGGCGAATCCCGGGTCGTTAGTAAAACACGTGGAATCGTACAAAGTTTCATCTATTCAATTTTAAGCACAGTGAAAAAATAACAATGTATTTTAGTTCTACATTTTTTTTATAAGATATAGTTGATAGCTATTTCGGCTCACGCCATCGTTGGAAGTATGCTTGAACGTACATTTGCTTATCTATATATATAGCTGTGTAGAAAAGGTACATTTATATTTGTTTGAACAATCAAATATAAATCGGTCGCCGCTTTTCAGACCGTTGCGAGGGGCTTTTACCTATTCGTAATAAACAATCAAAACCATCCCGTCCAATATGTAAGCTCATTAAAATTGACCGCCTGTTTAGTTTCATTTATATTTTCAAATTTTTTAGTTTTATTGCTAGCAGGAAATAAACTAGGTCGTTAAAACAGAAGAGAATATGTATTGGGTACCTTTTCTACACAGCTATATATAGATAAGCATTGTTCTGACGCCGGCGTGTGCCGAAATACCTATCAACTATATCTCATCAAAAAATTGTAGACTAAACTACTTTGCTATTTTTTCACCGTGTTATGAAGGAGTTCTACCAAGTAAATGCCGGTTCAGTCGATAAATTCAATTTTAATGTATACACAATATATATTTTAAATAATAAAAACACATTTTTTAGTACTTATTTCCACAATATATTTTTTGATCAGGACCAAAAAATGAACTGATCAAAAAATATATTATGGAAATAAGTACTAAAAAAATGTGTTTTTATTATTTTAAATATCATGCCTTTCCGTCAAGAAGTGACAGTTAACACCTTAAAAGTACAATATATATGCTATCGCGGATAAAACACGTAAAGTAAATAGTCACAAATTACGATTTTTAATATAAGTTTATTGTGTTTTACTGTTGAGTGGTTTAACATTGAAATGTCCGATAATTGTATCTGTTACCCTACCTATTATTGCCATTGATAACGATGGCATTAACATAAAATTTAATGTCACATAATAGTACTTCATTTTTCCTTAGGATTAATGACTAATGGTCGCACTGGCCATGTATGTTGTGCGAAGTTATGGTATGTTATGTAAAATGTTCTATTCATACAATACCTAATTGGTCGTGGATGGTTGCTTTTTGCTAAGAGTTCACATGCTCAATAGGGTGGTCCGAAAGTGTGTGTCAACATTACCGTAATAATTGTCGACTTGTTGAATTTGCATCATCGAATATAAATAGCCGACACTAACAAAGTGACGATTTAAATTGAATTATTAGTTGCCTACGACAAAAGTTTTGGTCATAAGTGCGTTGTGTGATAGATAAACAATCGCGGAATCTACCTTCTTCTTCTACAGACTTCTTTATCAATAATATTTAAAATATCCGTTTATTTTTTGTTTGCAAACGATAAAGAAACAAAAACAAATGGTTGCTGAAACATACTAAGCTCGTTGATTGCGTCGTTGTCTTATAAAACAGTGTCCCCAAACCGGTGGTCCAAGAAATTTTCCATGTAAAAGTATTAAATACAGTAGAACTTCGATTCCACGTTTTTCAATGGGCACTATAAGCGGTAAATGCGGGAAAGTTTAAAATAATAAAAAAAGTAAAATCTTTATAAAAAAAAAAAACGTATAGTGTTGCTTCTTTGATTTGAAAAAATGAGGTTTTACAAAAATGTGGTAAATATGAGAAGAGATATTCATTAGTTGATAATGCTCGCGATGAGCGAAACCTGTCCTGATCAAAAAATATATTGTGGAAATAAGTACTAAATGTGTTTTTATTATTTAAAATATGAGAAGGTTATGCAAAAGTTATAAATATTAATTAAATTTTATTTATTGAAATAATCGAATTTATCAAATAAAATCTAAGACATTTGAGCGAATTTGTTTAATACATAAGAACTAATGTGCTCAAATTTACAAATTGTATTCGGTGGAAAGATTTCTATTTAAAATTCAATTTAAATACCATCAAGAACCTTCAGTGTCGTTATCATAAATAATTTTATATATACATTTGCATAAAGTTAAAACTACATTGCATTTTTAACACCCAGTATCAATGACCACACATTATCGTGGACCTGTAAATATATGACAAAGGATTCTTTCGTTTTAAGTTTCTGCTGCGGGAAACAATAACTCTTAAAACAATGCAAAGTTTTTTTTTTCGTTTTTTATTACGTCAAATCTCGAAAACATTTTTTCCGTAGATGTAAAAGAAAACCGTCGTAGCGATTACCGTTGTTATAAAAAAACAACTATATATTGTTTTTAAGCAGTGAAAAGTATAGTGAATATATTCATTCAAAATCCTTTGAAAAATATCGATTTTATTGTTGGACTTAGGTTTGGGCGGAATAAAGTAACAATGAATTTAGGTACGTAAAAATGATTTAAGGAAATAAAGCAAAGGAATAGATAAAAGCGAAAGACGCTGGGAGGAGCGAAAGATAGGCGGCAGGAAGGAAGGAGTGTCGCTTGTAGCCCAATTAGTAGAAAACCGACTGAAAATAAATTGTAGCACTTTGTCGGAGAGATGTTTCCCCCATCTAGAACAACCAAACATTTTTCATCGCGAATAGATACGCAGAGAACAATGGGTTAATTTTCGTACTAATATAAATCACTTTTGTTAACTATAACGCTCATTTAAAAATAATAATAAAAAAAAACCAAAAAAATAATAGCTCTATTATATTTCCGCAATTTTATGTCATCAAGATTACGACTGGTTTCGCTCATCGCGAGCGTTATCAACTGTTATAATAAACATTAAAGCAATGCTGAGTTAATTATTACCAGGTATACGAAACAAATAATTCAAGAACTAAAAACAAACATATTTTTTTTTGGTAATCATAAAAATATTTCTAAATTAAGAAAAATTAATCGACAGCTTATTTGATTTGAATTGCTAAAACTTTTTTGTTATCGTAAAAACCCTTTCAAGAATGACTAATTAGCAATATTAATCGATAATAAAAGGCACATAATAATCACAGGCAATTCTGCTAATTATTATTATCGATTGAATTGGCATTAACTTGGTAGAACTTCATTATAACACGGTGAAAAAAATTGCAATGTATTTTAGTTCTACAAAATTATTTTTAAAAATAATTTTGTAGAACTAAAATACATTGCAATTTTTTTCACCGTGTTACTTATTATTAACACAAAATTACTTAATTTGTTTTCGCTGCAAGTAAAAAAAATATCACGTATATATCGGAAGTAAAAACAATGCATGTTATCAAATAATGACTGGGTTTTTCTACCTGCCGTTGGTTGCATAATACAGAGTTGAAGAAATTCTGCAGAAATGAGGTCAGAGTTCATAATACATTTTCACATCGACGCTCGCGTGCCTACGGTTATCTAATTTATTCACAAATATTTTACAGCTGGATCGATTGAAATCGTTTATTACGTGTTGTGTTATGGGCTTCTGAATAGAATTGTAAATAACGTAAAATTTTTTTCATTGTTCGATAAATTCTCTAGGATTTATTTATACCTATAATCTTTGAAGATTTAATTAGTTTTTTTTTATATATATTTAGCGAAATGAACGAAGCCAAGTTAAGTTCATTGCCTCGTATTAAACGCGCAGTTAAACCTCCTTAATTCCCCCTAATTCTATTCCTTACGTGAGATTAGTTCAATTGGTCTGCAAGCTGATTTATTCAATTCTTATAATTGGTCATTTAATGTTGTATTCCACAGCAAACTAGCCTGCCATTTTAAACAAGTAGATATTTCTAAGTATTAAAATACCAAAATAACATTTTAATGGCAATAATTATCACACGGTGAAAAAATAGCAGTGTATTTTAGTTCTACAAAATTATTTTTAACAAATATAGTTGATAGCTATTTCGGTTCACGCCATCGTCAGAACTATTCGTTCTGACGATGGCTGAGCCGAAATAGCTATCAACTATATTTGTTAAAAATAATTTTGTAGAACTAAAATACATTGCTATTTTTTCACCGTGTTATAATGGAGTTCTACCAAGTGAATGCCAATTCAATCAATACAAGCAATAATTATCATTTCATAATTGGCTGCACTGTTCATAGGATTATTTTTTCCGAACTTAAATGTCAATTTAATCAAATCACTAATAAGCAACTAAAACTATTTTAAATATATATATATATATATTTAGGTATATAGTTATTCTGTGCATAAACGCGATGTAAACTGTTAACTGTCGGTCAGTTTTACTGCAGCCGTGCAATTAAATGCTGAAAAATGCCCAAATTCCAAACCCAGGTCGTGATTGACAAAAAATATGAAATCGTAAAAATTTTCGACAATTTAAGTGTGAAAACTAAATAATATTAAGCACCTTCGTTCGATAAAGTAAGTTAAAGAAAAAAATGTAAAAAATAAAAATGAGCGGACTCTGTGAAAGTTTCTCAGTATTTTGAGGCGATACAATTTTGGAAGATAGTCAATGTTGTGAGTTAATTATTTTTGAAACGTTTTGTTTAGGCTTCATAAAGATTATAGTAGAAGGGAACAGAGATATGAAAATAATTCATAGGTTTTTTTTGGAGACGGTGTGTTTCCATCTGACGACATTTTTCTTTTAAGCACATAATTTAATAGGAACACATTAGCCAACAAGCTTGCTAGAAAAATTGTTCAAATATGATAGGTAGATAACATTACTATGAAATATGTAGTCATTTCCCCAGTTTGGAAAAACAAAATTTCTTTTGCATAAAAAACATAAGTATTGTGTTTTGGCGTACATGTGAAGACAGTCAAATAAATTAGATAAGATTGATCATATGGCTTCTAACGGTAGTATCTCATCAAGAAGCTTTCTACTAGAACTGCTTGTTACTCATATATAAAACCCTCTTTTATTTAGGGATGTGACTAGGACAGTGCTGTTAGTGGTTAATCGATAAAAAAACGAACCTACTTCTGTCATTTCTTGACCCGAAACAGATATACACGTACTGATTTTTAAACCATACACAAAATAAGTGACGTACCATTCCGTGTATCCGTATAGTGACAAAAACTAGTAGTTAATTATCACTTTTAAGATGTTAACTGTCACTTCTTGATGGAAAAGCATGATATTTTAAATAATAAAAACACACTTTTTAGTACTTATTTCTACAATATATTTTTCGATCAGAACCGGTTTCGCTCATCGCGAGCATTATCAACTGACAGAATACAATTATCTACTGCCGCTTCGCATTGTTTTCAGAAACGAATCATAAGGAATTTGAATTGTTACAACTTTGTACGAATCCACGTGTTTAGTCACCAACGAACTGAATGTGTGAGTTCTGTTGCATCCGTGTGATAGAATGCCTGAAGATGCCGAAAGGCGAAACCCGGGTCGTTAGTGACAAAACATGTGGAATTGTACAAAGTTGTAACAATTCAAATTTGATATTGAAATTCCATCAAGCACCTTCAATCAATATCATTAATTCTTAAAATTTTCGAGTCTTTTAAAAAAAAAAAAAAAACGTTGTTGGTACTGAGATTTGAACCGATAAGGTTTGTGACGTTACTGAGGGGTACAAAAATTTTCATGTTCACATGTTTTTGTTCAAATATATTTTTTTCATATTTAAGAGGCCGTGGAAAAGTTTTGGAAGCACTGTCGTAAACCAACGAAGCTGAACACTACAATACGCATTCGACAAAAAATAAAATAGTTATCATAAAATAATTTGAAAAAAAATGTAGAATTAAGATGATATTGAAATATTTGTGAATTTTCGCAGCTCATCCGAATGGATTAAATATTTTTTCTCGGCAGCGATGTCACAAAAGTCAACCGAAATGGAAATAATAATTAATATTCCATGAAGGCTTTGAATTTGTATTTTTCTTATAGAGTTCACGAGAATCATCATCTCTCGAATGACGTGACCGAAATTTAAAAACCTAAATCTACAAATAATATTTATTAATATTAGCTGGGGCGGCCGAAAGAAATTGAGTGGTTCGGAAGCAAAGCGAAACATTTATTTGTGGAAGCGAAAAATTACATTTTTAATATGTCTGGCGTTTGATGAATTTTTTAATGAAAATGACAGGGAAGGTAAATTTCCGTGTTCTTCAAATAATATTATAGGGTAACAGTCGTTGGCCTCCGAACAATTATAAACACACTCTAACACACTAACCCAGAATCGTTATTTTTGGGTATTGATTTCAGTTCTTCATATCACAGTATTTACTGCTGCAAACAGCGCTGTCGCTAACACCTTAGAATCCACATTCACTCTACCACTGAATCTATTTTTTTACTTTTTATTTTTTTACTGTTGATTCACAATTCGCTAATCACGTTACAAAGGAATCACATAGTATAAATTCAAACTCAGCGCCTAAGTGTTTGCATCTTTGTAATAAAGATCGTAAAATGACAGCTTTAGAACAGCTGGAAATCAATAGATATCAACTATCACAAAAAATTCTTAACGAACAAACTAATATATGTCGGTCGCCATTGCTCAATCAACTACAGGGGGCTGTTTCGTTTCCGTAATAAACCATATTCGTGACATATGTAAGCTTATTGATAAAGTCGCCTTTCAGTTTACAATTTTTTGAAAACTTAGTTTTATTGCTAGCAAGAACAAGCTAGGTCGTTAAAACAGGAGAGAAGGTGTATTGTATACCTTTTCTACACAGCTATACATAGATACGCAAATGTTCCTTTAAGCAAAGTTCTGACGATGGCGTGAGCCGAAATAGCTACCAAATATATCTTTAAAAAATTGGAGAACCGAAATACATTCCAAATTTTTTCATCGTGTTATAATGGCTTTCCACCAAGAAATGACGAATTTAACACATTATAAGTGAGAAAACGTTAAGTTGTGATAAACTCTACCTTAAATGTAGATTTAAATACATATATGATAATATTGTTTATTGTATTTTTAGGAAAGTGTTTGCAGTTAGTTTTACGTGGTTTAAATCAATGAACATATTTGTACAATGACATTAGATGTCCGAATATTTTTAGGCGATTCCGCTGTTAATACAATCGTCCTGTATTGGAATTTAAATGAAAGTAATGAAATTGACTGCTCGGCTACACGGCCGTCAAATACAATAGACCTGCGAATAATTATTCGCTGAGACATGGAACAATTATTTTTCAATTTTGAGGTTCACTGCATTTCTGTTATAAACACGCCAGTATCAATAATAATAATATGAAATTTTCCCTCTGCACGGGGAATTTATTTTCCCCATTATTAAAATTCGATTATCGCTTTTTCCTCAGTTATTAATTTTCGTTCAGGAAAACAATCTATATTCGGTTTCCTTTCAAACACATAATATTGGCTGAACGTACTTGCAATTAGGTCACTACAACTTTTTGTTTGATTTCTACGTAATAAATATTATATGTGATGTATTTATTAGTTAATTATGTATCCGTGTGCTGAAACAAAATGGCGTCAAGTCTTGAATGTATTCTTTTCAAATAAACCAAAAAGAATTGACGTTTTAAAAGTTTAAATTAAATATATGATGTATTAACGCGAAATTCACTTATTAATCGACATCACTACCGGTTTTAATCATCGCCAGTGTTATCAACTGATGCATTACAAATTACAACTATTTTTACAAAAAAATGTTTCAAAATGGAGATCCAATTTACACGTAATCATAAATTGTATCTAAATATGTTTTGTTATGTGCTATATCATACGCTCCCAACCAGGGATCGCCAACTGATATGGTCAACTAAAAAAATATTTTTTTTGTATGCTTTTGGATTGTATGGGGGGTCGCGGGTCACATGGATTTTATGAAAAGGGGTCGCCATCCGAAAAAGTTTGGGAACCTATGTGTTATATGAATTTAAACAATTGCTGTAATTTACGATATGAACTGAAGGTGTTTGATGAAATTTTAATTCTAGATTTTTTTGTCATTCACTGAACGGTTGTCGTCTTTCTTTCTTTTCAATAAAACTGACAATTTATAATATAACTCACAACTGAATAACAGCTAAAAACCTAACCTAGCCTATTATTTGAATTGTTAAAAATTTGTACAATTCCATATGTTTTGTTACTAACAACCCGAGTTTCGCCTTTCGGCATTTTCTTAACTGTATAGTATATTAATCTAAGAATCTTTTATCAGGCATATTAATGTCGTTTTCAGTAAAAAGTATATTGATATATATATATATATTATAAAATTTGTTGCTATGTTTTAACACGGTGAAAAAGTAGCAGTTGATAGCTATTTCGGCTCACGCCATCGTCAGAACTACGTTTAAACGAACATTTTCTTATCTATATACATAGCTGTGTAAGATAAGCAAATGGCAGATAGATAAAAAAAATGTAGAACTAAAATACATTGCTATTTTTCCACCGTGTTATAATGGAGTTCTACCAAGTAAACGCCAATTCAATCGATTGATATGTTTGTGTCCAGAAACTAAATACGTTCACGCGTCGTTAAATCTTTTTAACTATGCATTTAATCTGTTGTATTCACATATTCAAAAGAGTATTTTAGTATCAATCGAATTAAATCGGATTAAGAGTTAAGAATCGTTATTAAATGCAAACTAATGAAATTATCATAATAATAGGGCATTGAGTGTCTTTTTTATTTATTTAAATCAATTCGTGGATACATTTAATTGCTCAGATTATTTATATGGTTGCAATAAGGAAATACAAACATATTTTTTGTTGTCTGGCCAAAACTCATATAGACTAGCTTCTCAACAGTGCAAATGCAATATTTTTGGACGTCAGTGCCTCTAGAGTAGCAATTAGCACATAGCGAAAAATTAGCATTTTTTTAGTTGAAATCTAATCGCTCTCCATATGATACTTAAATGATTATAGATTTTGGATGTTTTTGAAATAAAATATTTTTTTCACTGTGATAAATGTTTAATTTGTAAGGATTTCCATCCACATATTATTGCGATTGTGTTTCTATTATTTAAAATGTCATGCCTTCCCATCAAAAATAAATTCGTATAAAATCGTGAAATTTCGACATTCAACCTTGTTTCTGGACAGAAACGTCAAAATCTTCCAGGACAATCCAGTACGGTTGGCAACCCTAGTTTTGACATTTGACAAACGTTAACGCCCTGATTTTGAATTCCCTGATGAAAATTTGTATTCGTTCTTCATTTTCTTTTCAAAGTTGAAATCTTCTACAAATCATGTAGTCGTAGAATCTAAGACAATATGATAAACGTCGTCACAAAGACTAATATTTTCATATAACTGTTTTCTATAATTTATAAAAGTCCCTGAAAAAAAGTATATGAGGTCAGATGATTTATTATAATTAAAATAATCTATTTTAATTAAAAAAATAATCTCTATTTTCACTGTTGATTGAAAACATTAAAAAACGAGGTCGGCAGATAAATATATTGCAAAAAGTAGAATACAATTTAAAATATTTATTAAGAATGAATATGTTACAAATAATGGCATAAAAATAATTTACATTGTCTATAATTTTACAAAAACCTAATTAACTTCTTCTTCGGTAGAGACACGTTGTCATCTGACCTCATACATTTAGCTGCTCTGCCAACGGTTGAGGAATTGGTCTGGAAACAGTTGGCAACGACAAAAGTTTTACCAGGAAAAACAGTGGCACTTAGATCAGTTTTCTCGGCATCAGCAGGAGTGGTTTTATCAAAAGATTTCTTGACGATGCGCGCGATCAGCGGATCTTTTCTGGCTACTTTGACATGTCTCCGAAGTCTGGTTCTTAAAACCTTGTCTCCTTTATGACATTGGCCCATATACCATCAACCTTTGAGGCTGAGTAAAGGGTTCGGCCATCCATCTTCCTAAAGATCATGGATGAAATCTCTGCTGGTAGCCTTGAGATAAAATCAATTTGGCCGGATACGACACGGGACGATCCCATCACGCATGACGTGATTTTTTGTAACTTTCTCCATTTTTTAAAGTAGGCAAAAGTATGGACATTTTATAATTATATTGCATATAAGCAGGGATTGAAATTGTGATAGGATAATTTAAAATATTATTATATTATATATAAAATTTCACGTGTTTCTAAAAAGCACCAAAATGAATAAGTGTCTCTATGAATGACATCACTAATTCGCCAGCGTTCGTACAGACACATGTCTGTTAATAATATTAATTAATAATAACATAGGATTCAAATTAATTCCTGCATAATGAAGCAAACGCATCAGCGTCGCTACTAGAGTTCCCCGAGGAAGCGAAGGGCGTCCTGGCACGTACTTAAACGCGCCCCCACGAATGTGAATTAATTTATTCTCACCCCCCGCCCTGTGCCACGCACGTGACGCCCCTGCGGAATGAACAAGCGCGCAATCTCTAACAATTGAATTCACTTTTTATATATGCAAATCATTTTTGTTATACGCACGAAAAACGGGCTCACCTGTAAATTCTGTATACATATTAATATGATTTCCTTAATAATATCGTATTTAATCACAAAGGAAAAACATAATTTATGATATCGACTGAAGTTGTTTGATGGGATTTCAATATCGCATTTGAATTGTCACAACTTTGTACGATTCCACACGTTTTGTCACTAACGACCCGAGTTTCGCCTTTAGGCATTCTATCACACGGATACAACAGAACTGAAGTGATTGATAACAAAGTTATCGATCACCCTTTAGTAATGGACCACTCAGCAGTGAAACACGATAGATAAATATTTAAAATCATTAGTTGTAGCTATTTCTTCCTACATGTAACATGCAACTGCATATTTTAATTGTATTTAAATTCTTCAGATTTATTAATTGAATTGGCATTTACTTGGTAGAACTCCATCATAACACAGTGAAAAAATAGCAATGTAAATATTGTAGCAACTAACTAGTAGTTCTTACGATGGCGTGAGCCGAAATAGCTATCAACTATATCTTTTAAAAAAAATTGTAGAACTAAAATACATTGCTATTTTTTCACCGTGTTATAATAGATTTCTACCAAGTGAATGCCTATTCAATCAATTTTTGTGAATGAACTCAAAAAATGAGTTATGAAACAAAACTCGAATCATATAACACAGTTTTTTCACAGCAAAGTCTTGGTTAATTTGCTTAGCATTCTAGTACCACGTAGCAATGTTTCAATATAGAATTTCATCTGTGATAAAAATTTATTGGTCCCAAATACAGACTGGTATCGGTTTTTGTTTTCTGACGTATTACCAATACGTCAAATGGCATTGACGGATCCTTTGTGCGGCAGAGAGTGGAGGAAAATTTGGATGCATAATCCAAAAGTGGATTTGTGATGTGATTTATTCGCGTCGTAATGAAATCGAAAAAGGTATCGATATTTTCCTGCCGTCGTTTTGCGGTAGTGAGGGCGCCTCTTTAAACACGTAGTGAGTAATAAATTTCATAAAAACAATATGCCAATGTTATATGTATATATAAATATTTATAGTATTTTCAATTAGAAAGAAATGAGACAAATATATCTTAACTACTGGATACTGCACGTCATATATAACAACTGTTTAAACGGCTGATAATAATCAATTTTAGTTCTACAAAATTCTTGTAGAACTAAAATACATTGCTATTTTTTCACCGTGTTGCATAATTATTACATTCTGAATGCTTAATAAAGACGGATCTTTATTAAATTTGAATAGTTACAACCTTGTACGAATCCACATGTTTTGTCACTAACGACCCAGGTTTTGCCTTTCGGCACCTTCAGGCATTCTTTCACATGCATGCAACAGAATTAGTCAAAATCAACCAGACAGTTCTGTTGCATGTGTGATAGAATGCCTGAAGATACCGAATTGCGAAACCCGGGTCGTTAGTGACAAAACATATGGAATTGTACAAAGTTGTAACAATTCAACTTTAAATTTAATTTCTTTATTGATTACAAAAATATTGTTTGCAAATATAATCTTTGGCGAATTTTTGAACAAACTTGAATATTTGTTGAATCTGATTGTTGTTTTACCTAGATTCTTTATTTTATTTAATATTTTTTATTAAGTTACTCTTCCTTTTGTAGAATAAAAATTGTAAAAAAGTAACAGTGCCAAAAATGGCGTAAAATTTATAACTGAATAATAAGAATTAGCTTTTAAGGTGTAACTGTCACTTCTTGATATTTTAAGGCATGATATTTTAAATAATAAAAACACATTTTTTAGTACTTATATCCACAATATATTTTTTGATCAGGACCGGTTTTGCTCATCGCGAGCATTATCAACTGATAGAATACGATTTACCAATACGTCTATTTATACAAAAAATTGGTTGTCTGTAAAGTCGGTTTACGGACGATAGTTTAACGTGACAACGTCATAAGAAAACATTGATGAAATGATTGCATACTTTTATGAATAAAATGGAATCATTTTTATTGAATTATCATTATTTTGTATGGATACGAAGAAGGACTGAAATGAAATCTACAATTTTTTTTCTGAAAGAAATCGTTGATAATTTATTGTTAAAAGTATATTTGTTATACGTTAATCAGATTTTTAATATGCAAGAATTAATTACCTTTATTGCCGCAATTGTTGTTGTAATATAAACAATGAAAACCACATTAACATTTCACTTCACTTTATAAACAGTTGTAAACAGATCACGTGTAGGTACTGTAGGTGTATAAGTTGTGTGCTGCCGCTGTCTCTTTTCTACTCAGACGCATCGACCAATCGAGTGGAAGAGAGATAGATGCGGCACAATCCGAACGGTAGGCCGATCGTGCCTCTCTATCGCTTATCCGCGCTCTCGCTCGCACGCTTGCCTTCGGCGTAACGCGACAAACGGGACAATGAGTCATGTTTTTTCGTGCGTGCAGCGGGCGTTCATCGATTTATAAGACGTTGTCACGTCAAAAAAAATGAGTTAAAGATAGCAGATGTAAAAAACCACGAGTGCAAGAACTAAGAAACAATTTACAGGAAATTATACAATATTGATACAAATAAAGTAAATTGGTATAAAAATTAAATGTTCACAATCACTTATTAAGACTAACAAATATAATAAAGGTAAATAAATAATCCATTAGGGGCTCTGAACAATCATTGAGGAGTATGGTCGTACATGTACTTCCAAATATTGCAATGTCTTTTAACAATTGCAAGTTCCGTATTTTTTTGTTGAATAATTATAATTTCTTCAGATATTCCTGCTGCACATATCTGTCAATAATTTTAAGCAGTCGGGCTTACATTTTTTATTTCTTTCAAATCAATAAAAGAATTTTACGAAAAAAAAAATTCAAAGAAATTACATTTTTAATCATGTATCATAAAATTTATTGTCTATTCAACCGCTTTCTTTCTAGGAATCAGTGTCAATATCGAACTATGTTTATTCAGACTGAAATTATTTTTTTAGGCTCAAACTAAAGTAATTGTTTCTAGAAAATTCTTAGTGAACAAATTTATTTACATTTATTACTATGCATTTCTCAATTGTACAACTTTATTTACTACGTGATATAATAATAAATATTCTTTCTAGATTGAACCACAAAAAATCACATAATTTTATAAGTGTATTTAAAATAAACAAAAAAACTTATTTCGTAAAAAAAACTCACTACTCAACGGGTTAATCAAGTAAGGATGTCTGGGCACTTTCACTCTAATTATTACCCTTAACATAATTGACAAATTGTTACAGCTGAGTCAACGTATAAACACATCCACCAAGAACCTGTTGGTGGAGTTCAAGAGTCATCGAGGTGCAGCCATCGCGCGCAAGTCTCTCATCCCGGTGGTTGCAGCTCACTGGGGTCCGACGGTGACTGCTGATTGGTCAGTACCCATTTGGGATCTGGACATGTCGCAAGTGAGTGTATTTTTCTAAATATTCTATTTCATTATATTTGGCAAAGTGAAGAAGTTGAAGTGGAGTGATGATGATGATGATGATTAGATGACCCAGCTCCAGGTATCACTGGTTTATAAATTGTTCTATTGTCAGTTCCGTTGCATCCGTGCGGCGGAATGCCTGAAGATGCCGAAAGGCGAAACCCGGGTCGCTAGTTTCAAAACATGTGGAAAGTTGTAACAATTCAAATTTGTTATATTCTGTTCAAAGTGTTTTGATTGAATATGTATTTATTGATTGAATTGGCGTTTACTTGGTAGAACTCCATATAGCACGGTTAAAAAATAGCAACGTGTTTTTGCTTCTTTAGATTCATTTACAACTTTTTTTTTTATATTTCTTTTTCGTACATTTACTTATATATAGTTATATATATATATATGTACGTCTAAACATAGTTATAAACTAAACTACACTTTTGTAGAACTAATTCCTATTTTTTCACCGTGTTGAATATATATTGTTTGATTACATTATTTTTTAATTGCAATTTAATGAATCTCGACGAAGCAAATGACAGTAGAACAACGGAACCTTCCTCTTACGAACAAGTATTTTTTCCAACACAAATTTGCGAATTTGTTGCGAAAAATTTAAATGTAAATGAATTTCAATAAGCTTAAATATTGGACAGAGTTGATTTATTACAGAAATGCATTAGCCCCTCGCAATAGTCTGAGGAGCGGAGAAAGACTTTTCTCCTATAGATATCTATTGATTTCGAGCTGTTCCAAAGCGATCTTGCGACCTTTATAATTATTTTACTGTTCCTCTTAACGTATATTATATAGGAATGCGGTAGGATTAGAATATATTTTTCGATTTGCTTTGCATAAGTGACTTGAACGTTTTTTCGCTCATCGTTCTTTGGAATTTACAAGAGGTACAAAGAAGAATCGGGTGTATTCCAATATCACAAACTCTACCTTAGGAAAAAATCTATACAGTACAGTATCGAAGAGAAAACTGTAGTCCCGTGAAATAAAGCACCTAGGTGTGTATTTCACGAAAAAAATGTGCGTGCGAGACGGTGCTACATAGGTATAGGTACGTTACTTAATAAAATAGAAGCGAGAGTCTTCTCAGCGCTCATTTGTAACACGTCGTGACTTCGCTGCCACGTTCCACCTCGCTCTGGAGAAAATTGTTCAGTTTTTGAAGCCACCACCTTGGGATTTTCAACTTTGTGCAGCGCCTTCTTTGTTGACATTTCAGTGGGTCTACACCCGTGACACGTTTCCATTTTATTTACCTGTTTCATCAAGTATAATATTGCGAAAATCAATTCAGCAGTATGAAGATTGTAAGGAATAATTAGGCTATATTTCCACACAAAAAATAGAGAGTATTGAACGTCTTAACACTTTACAGTCCGCGGACGCCAAATTGGCGTCATTTTTGAAACAAACGTTACGATCCGGGAACGCGCAATATGGTGTCTTCGGATATGCGGAGCTATACTAATGAGTTAAAGGTAAAACAAATAATATTAGTAACATTTCTGATACAAACATGTCGTTATCAAAAGAAAGATATGCGTGTATGAAAAAGTTGGTGTTAAAAACAACACATCTTTCTAATAAAGGTTGCAAGATGACGGCTTTGTAACATCTAGAAATCAATAGATATAATCATGAAATTTTACGTGAACAAACAAATATAAGTCGGCCGCCGCTCCTCGAACCATTGTGAGGGGCTATTGCCTACCCGTAATAAACCATAACAACAATTCCGTCCAATATTTAAGCTCATTGAAATTGCCGCCTGTTTAGTTTCATTTACATTTTCAAATTTTTAGTCTTATTGCTAGCAGGAAAAAGCTAGGTCGTTAGAACAGAAGAGGAGATGTATTGTGTACCTTTTCTACACAGCTATATATAGATAAGCGAATGTTCGTTTAAGCATATTTCTGACGATGGCGGTATCCGAAATAGCTATCAACTATATCGTAAAAAATTGTAGGACTAAAATACATTGCTATTTTTTTCACCGTGTTATAATGGAGTTTAACCAAGTGAATGCCAATTCAATCAATAAATATACAGACCCTTAGGGTAGAAACTAAGTGACAACACAAATAAATTTCCTTAATATTGATTGAATTATAAAAACACTCGATTGCCTGCCGTAAGTTTTTTTAATGATTAATGCTGTCTTTTAATAAAAAAAAAATATATATTTTGAAACAGTTCCTTCGTCTGGTGTATTAGGATCCGAACTAGGACGATTTATTTCCATTTCCATGTTCATTGAGTTATTTTTATTAAATCGTCTTATCGAAAAAGTAGTAATAAATTGTAAGCAAAACGCATTGCACCACAGTTTCTTTTACCTTCACTGTCGTGGGTGATTAATGTTAAAAAAATGATATTAATTTTGTTTAAAATAACACTACTTATACGAACAATGTCGTTATCTAAAAAATGATATGCGTGTACGAAAAAGTTGTGTTGAAAAACAGACATCATAACAAATGGTTTAGAACAACTGCCTAGAATCTTCGCAACTGTAAAGTCGTAAATTAGCACGTTTCTGAGTTTCTCATTAAAACTGCTAATTTCATTTATTATTTCTGCTCTAGTTTATCATGTCAAATATTCGCACGTGTATGACATGCTCAGTGCCAACGAAATTTTACATTCGTTTTATGCCTACGTCGTCCCACCCCTAGACTCGCCACCCCCGTCCAGCCAACTTTACGTTGCATCCCCTAGGA
Organism: Himalopsyche japonica; assembly: GCA_028555115.1. Taxonomy (NCBI): domain Eukaryota; kingdom Metazoa; phylum Arthropoda; class Insecta; order Trichoptera; family Rhyacophilidae; genus Himalopsyche; species Himalopsyche japonica. The sequence continues at coordinate 644,830 of JAHFWJ010000458.1, read as the reverse complement.
ATTAATGAGTAACGTTTACCCACCTACCTTGAACTATTTGAATTAAATATTATTAAATCACGACGGAGTGATCGCTTGACTGTCAAGCAAAACCAAGTCAAAGTGAGTGAAAACTTTCCGGCGAAACTATTTTGTCGTATATATAAGTTTTGCTTTGCACGTACACTTGGTTACTTTCGAGTTGAAGTCTCGTGGCGGACAGATTTTCTACATTAATAATGTAATGTAATCAAATAAAATTATATTATTATACTGTTGTTTACTTGGTAAAACTCACTTATAATAAGGCGCATATAACGTATTATTAAACTCTAAAAATTTGTGCAGATCTACGTTTTTTAGCTTAAAAAAATAATTTTGAAATTCCTTCATTGAACTGGCACGCGATTTAATCCGTATAGGGCTTCGCTACAATGAGGCGATTTTTATTTAGTTCCAAAAACTGAAGACGCCGAAGGGCGAATCCCGGGTCGTTAGTGACAAAACATATGGAATCGTACTAAGTTGAAACAATTCAAATTTAAAACAATTTAATATTATATCAATTTGTTTTTTGTTTATGTCGCATTCAAATAAAAACTGGCTGGAATTGAACGTGGCACGTGTGATACGTCACAATAACCCCCTATTAAAAAGGCCGCGTCGCTATTCTTGTGCCAAATTAAAAATACACACCTAGGCAGGATCGTACTGGGTTTTGATAATTATCTTTTTGTTCGCTCGACCTGTCGAGAGTTTATTTATTTGATTAACACATGTTACAAAAATTATAAGGTTATAGCTTTTGCAACGTCAAAATATTAAAATAATTTATGTAACAAAAACAGAGATAGCAAGCAAGTCATATAAAATCTACTTTATAACAATTTTTGATATCGACTGATGGTGCTTGATGTTTTAATTTCAATATCAAATTTGAATTTGAATTGTTACAAATTTATACGATTCCGCGTGTTTAACATGCCTGAAGATGCCGAAAGGCAAAACCCGGGTAGTGACAAAACATGTGGAATCGTACAAAGTTGTAACAATTCAAATTTACTTTAATACATTAAAAATAATATTCGCCTGAACTCGCTTTCGTCCAAACGGAATATAATGATATTCGAAGCAATACCATTAAACATTGTTAATGCTTTTACCATTGGTATCCCTATTGGCAGACTGGTTCTACACTTTGGATGGTAAAATTCTCAGAATGTTGAAACTGAGGAAAAATCACATAAATATTTTGTCTCACTGATGGACTCGGTGAACTGTTGAGACTATATATGTTTTATCAGCCACGACTCGAGTTTCGCCTTTAAGAATCTTCAGGCGTTCTATCACGCGAATGTAATAGAATTCGCAGACAGTAAACAGTTGACATCGCATTAATACAGAAAATTACACAGGAAAAATAACTAATGTTTAGAGCTTAATACGTATAAGAAATAATTTTAATAATTAATGAATTGATTTTAATGAAATTTTATTTTAAAAACTGTTTTTTTTATATCTAATATATTGTAGATAGTATAATGACTAAATTTAAATTCAGTCTTTGTTTTACATACAGTTCTTTTTAATACCCATTTTTTTTGTGAAGAAACTATCATTCTTAATTTGTTGAAACTGTACGATTCCACACGTTTTGTCACTAACGATTTTGGTTTTGCCTTTCGGCATCTTCGGGCATTCTATCACACGGATGCATCAGAATTGACAACATATGAAATTAAACGAATATTCAATAATTTAAATATTGTAATAAACTGAAATGTTTCATAATTCAAATATGATATTAAAATCTATCAGTCGATATCATAAACTATCATTCGTTTATAACAAATTATGTTTTACTTTCGCGATGTATGTTAAAATCGTTTTATGTATGTTAAATTTTTTAAATCGGAATTGAAGCTGTTTAATTTATGTATGGTACACATTGGAAAAAGGCATATCACAAAATCATGTTTTTTTAAACGTAGAGAACGAGGGTCTATGAATAATTATTCGAGGGCGGAAGTCAAACCTCTGATGATACCGAAACGGCTGACCCACGGTACAGTATCCCCAAATAAGCGAAACCGAAATAAAATCCCCTAACAAAGTGAAAAAGTGTATTTATTGAAACGTAAAAGGGGTGCTAGCGCCGATTCTGTTTTTGTGTTTCATTTGCGAAATGAAATAAAACCCGCTCACGTCCGCCGATAAAAATGTTTCGTTCTGCCCGTCATTCACATGCGCCCCAACCCGCCACGAATCCCGCCCTTAACGCCGCTATACCGCTCACCTTGGCGCCGAGTCGAAATTCAACAGGCTGAGCTACTATCAAAGAACCAGTTTTGCAACGATCTAGGCAAACGTTATTATCCAACGATTCGTTACCTTTATAATCAATATGAAATAATCGTTTCAAGACGCGAGCGGTCTGGTGGACTAACATAATTTAAATACTAAAAACACATCTTTTAGTTTGAATTGTTACAACTTTGTAGGATTCCATACGTTTTGTCACTAACGACCCGGGTTTCGCCTTTCGGTATCTTCGGGCATTCTAACACACAGATGCAACAGAACTGACGCATCCGCAGGAGATTTTAGAAATTAAAAGAGGCCAGTTATTAAATTCAAACTTCATTCTTAACGATCAACTCAATCTTCCCAACTCCCACTTGTTGTACCCTTTACGTGAGATCGGTTCAATGAATCGACAAACTCATGACGATAATTCTTATGTCTCATCACTGGATGTTTGATATTAGGTATTCTTTAAATGAAAGAAGACACATTTATTGAAAGTTGTTATAGCTAATTATTATTGGATTAATATTGTTACACTCTTTTCAGCTGCAAATTTTTGCTTGCCTATTGGTGAGTAGATTCCTGTAAATAATGATTTTTTATATATTATATATACGATGCTAACTGTTCATTTTACGTCAGTTCTGTTGCATCCGTGCGATGGAATATCTGAATATACCGAAGGGCGAAACTCGGGTCGTTTGTGACAAGACATATGGAATCGTACAAAGTTGCAACAATTCAAATTTTACATATGTTGTATTACAAAATATTTTTTGGAAATTAAAACATAATTAATTGTCCCGCTCAACTCTTGTTGTTCGATGTTTTCCCAATAATCCTTATAAGTAAGTCTTCCCACAAAGAAAATCGAACCCGCGACCGTTCCCCGCCAGTCAAGTACTCACTTACACGCTGCATAAAGAGCTCGGATGAATCTGTCGGATTTTACTTCCTCCGTTCTTTGACGGGTCGGTTGTTTTTCTATACCCCTCTCTTGTTATTATTTTAGCTTTCTCGTGCATACAGAAACCCGGCTACGTTTTATACCACACTTCTGAATATACGGTCCAGTTTTTTTTGTATAGAAGAAATAAAAAAAAGAACAGGTCCTAAGTTTAAAAAAAATATAGTATATCATAAAACAATCCACATACGATTTTTTATTTTCTTTGTTGCTGTGTTTATTGCCAATTCATAGACTTAACCCTTTGACTGCTAACGTTAGTTATTTAGTTAGTGAACGTTATCGCACAAAGTCGAATCTTCTATAGAAGACAAAATCGCTAATCACTACTTCACATTGTCGCTCCATACAGATGTGTGCGCACTTATATGCACGAATAACGGTATAGTATATTACATTACAGTGGTCATTAAACATTATCGTGTCCCGAAACCCTTAGAATAATAAGTTTTTTCGGCGTATACTGTCTTAACATTAGAAAAAAATGAATATCCCAAAGTTTATTGATTTGATGGGCATTTACTTTGCAGAACTCCATTATGACACGGTGAAAAAATAGCAATGTATTTTAGTTCTACTTTTTTTTTTACAAGATATGGTTGTTAGCTATTTCTGCTTACGCCATCGTCAGAACTATAGTTCGCACGATGTGAGCTATAGTTATCAACTATATCCTATAAAAAAAATTGGAGAACTAAAATACATTGCTATTTTTTCACCGTGTTATCACAAAGTTTTTTTATTTGGTACATAGACATTACAAAAAATACAAAATATAAGTTTATTGCTTTTGCAACGTTATAATATTTAGAAATCTTATGTTTAAGGTACAAGAAATAAATAATAAGGCAAAAATAAGGATAGTAAGGAAGTCGACCAAACATGCTCAAGTAAAACCTACTTTATTACATTAAAAAATAATAATAGTCACCTGAACTCACTCTTGTCCACATGGAATATGTTGATATCCGAAGCAATACTGTTGAAAATCGTTAATGTTATCACCATTGGCAGATTGGTTCTACACCAGTGGTTCTCATATGAAATTCCACTGTGGCCGCATTATGAACATCAGCTGCCATATGGAAATGTATCGTGGCCGCACCAAATGTGATAAAAATAGTTTCGATATTTATTTTTTATATAGTGCATCACACTGAACGATTTTTCACAATATACAGCTGGAGGTAAAATCGACAAAATTAATAAAGCTTGTTGTTAATTGTTTATATTGACTTGATTCATGGTCAACGTATAACTTCGAGCAAAATTTTTGAACGGTTTTATTATGAAAACGGTCCTTTACATAAACTCGACTAAATGCTGGATAAGTTAGGTTTATTCAATCAATTTTAAAATAATAATTATTTTACAAATTCATTTGTAAAAATATTTTTTTTTTAAATATCAATATTTACTATAAAACTGTTAGTGTGGTTGGTGGCACATGAGAACCACTGTTCTTCACTTTGAATTTGTTTTCTCAAAAAATTATCTGGAAAATACAATTTAATTAGTTAGTCTATGAGAAGTCGATGAATCTGTTGATGTGTAATTTTTCTTCTTCTGACTCACCAATTCTTATTTTCAATGGACACAGTTTGAAGACCAGTGATATATGGGGAGGTGTATATATTATATTATAACATACGAGGACTTCTTGTCGATAATCATTCATTTATTCGTACTAGTTGTTAGCTAATCGCTCCCGCTTCGCCTCATTTTTTAAAATCATATCGTTGGAAGAAAATTTCTAAACATTAAAATCACCAATATCTTCGAACAGATATCTATGGGTTTGAAAAAAGTTGTTTACACTGGGAATCAATCCCATGAGATTCGCGTTGGAAAGTTTTCCACTACACCATGAAGTCGAATTACCCGACGAAATAACTATACATACATTATATGTCATAATATCTGTCATAGAGTCTTGGAATGGAATTTTGGACTGAGCCGGAGTCGTGAAAAACGAACAGCTCCGATTTCTTCCCCGATAAGACGAATTCGAAAAACATCTCAATGAACAATTTGTCGGTTTGGTTGGTCGATCTTAAGTTTCGTCGAGAAAAAAAATTAAGGGTGTGTGCGATTTGGGGGTCGGAGTAGTGTTTTTTAACAAGTCCACAGCTCTGCATTTTTACATAAATATAACGTTTTTAATTTCAACTCAAAGTTTTCATTGTAAATATTTATTTTATTGATTGAATTGGCGTTTACTTGGTAGAACTCCATTATAACACAATGAAAAAATAACAAAGTATTTTAGTTCTATTGTACAATTTTATTTTTTTTTTACATATAAATAGTTGATAGCTATTTCGGCTCACGCCATCCTCAGGACTATGCTGAAACTAACATTTGCTTATCTATGTACAGCTGTATAGAAAAGGTACACAATACATCCTCTCTCCTGTTCCAACGACCTAGCTTGCTTCTTGCTCGCAATTAAACTAAAAATTGTAAATGAAACTTAAAAAACGGCTATATCAGTATAAGTTTACATATGGCACGGAAATGGTCTAATACAGAAACAAAGATGCACCCCGCCGATGGTTAAGCAATGGTTATAGACATACCTTAGTTTGTTCGTTAAGAATCCTTTGTGATAGTTAATGTCTATTGATTTCCAGCTGTTCCAAAGCCGTCATCCAGCGACCCTTACTACAAAGATAGAAATAAATAATAAAAAAAAAAATTGTAGAACTGAAATAGATTGCTATCTTTTCACCGTGTTATATTGGAGTTCTGCCAAGTGAATGCCGATTCAATCAATATATATCAAGAACTATTGACGATGGCGTGAGCTGAAATATGTTAGCTATCGACTATACATAATAAAAAATTTATAGAACCAAAATACGTTGCAATTCTTTTTTCAGAATTCCGTGGAACTAAAATACTTTTTTTTTCAACGTGTTTTCGATATATTTTTAGGCGCGCCGTTTGGCAGTAATAAAGGCGTAAAGAATTGTAAATACGTTTCGGGAAATTCCCTCAGAAATAAATCTACTTTTAGTGAAAATAAAATATTAAATAAAGAGTTGATAACGAGTCGAATGATGGAAAACGATGTGAGACACATTGAGATAATGAAGCAGAAATAACATTTCTAGAAGACGTATCTATATATATAATACTTATCGACTTTTTCTTCCCATATACCGAAAAATGTCATTTGTATCGAGAAAGAGGGAATTACGTCGTGCAACATTTTTTTTTAAATAACACGAGTTCTTTAGAGCGTGAATGATGTTACGATGATGAATGAAGACATAATAATTATTGAGATGTAGTTTTGTTTGACAAGGCTTATTTTTAAATATTATTATTTCATCGTTGCGATATTTCTTTCGCACTAGCGTAAATATTTTTAACTTTTATAATAATTGTATCGTTGAAACTGGGTTTTGTCTTTGAAAATCTTCAGACGTAGGTTAATCAACAGTACTAACGGAAAGTAAACAGTTTTAAACGCTTGTTTCCATTATTTACAGAAAATTTAGACACGGAATCGAAAGCTATATTTGAAATAATTTCAATTATTTTTAAATAATAAAAACAATTTTTTTAGTACTTATTTCCACAATTTATTTTTTGACGAGGACCGGTTTTGCCTATTAGTTGATAATGCTCGCGATGTGCCGGTTGTGATCAAAAAATATTTTGTGGAAATAAGTGCTAAAGATATGTTTTTGGTTGTTGAAAATATCATGCATTTCCATGAAGAAGTGACAGTTATCGCTTAAAAAGTACATTTTTTACTCCATTACAATCTAGAAAATATACATATATATATGTTTTCACAATAATCAAATATCAATAAAATTTAATAAAAACGTTTAACATTTCGATATAAAACGGTGAAAAATAGCAATGTATTTTAGTTGTACAAAATTTATATGATATACATATTACAGCTATGACAGCATATGACAGCTATTTCGGCTTACGTCTTCATCAGAGCTGAGCCGAAATAACTATCAAATATATTCTTTATGAAATTTGTAGAACTAAAATACGTTACTATTTTTCGCCGTGTTATATTGGCGTTCTACCAAGTAAATGCCAATTCGAGCAATTTATTTTTTATATACAGAACAACACATGAAACCTTGATTCCACTTTTGAAAATTCATAAAAAAAAAGACTCCACATGTTTTGTCACTAACGACCCGGGTTTCGCCTTTCGGCATCTTCAGGCATTCTATCACACAGTGTGATAGAATGCCTGAATATGCCGTAATAATATAATATGAAAATATGAAAAATGAATTATTAAAAAAAAAGTTTAGTTTTTCCCTACCTTCCGTGTGTATGTGTATTAAATTAAGATCAACCAACCAAGCAACTACGAGTCCGACTCCATTAATTTGTTATACTGGAATTGAAATCTGTAATACATATTTAATTCTTAGTAAAATAAATTCGAAGAAATAAGATCTAAGAAAATCTGTGTTTATTATTTAAAATATCATTCCTTTTCATCAAGAAGTGACGGTTAATATGTTAAAAGTGAAATATATTAGCAAACTAGTATATGTCGATCACCATTGCTTAACCCTCTACGGGTGGCCGTTTTGTTTCCATAATGGACTATTTCCGTGCCATATGTAAACTTATTGATATAGCCGCCTTTTTAGTTTCATTTACAATTTTTAGTTTTATTGCGAGCAAGAAACAAATGTTTTGTGTACCTTTTCTACACAGCTATATATAGATAAGCGAATGTTCGTTTGAGCATAGTTCTGTCGATGGCCTAAGCCGAAATAGCTATCAACTACAGTGAAACCTCGATGTTACGTTTTCCAAGGGACCCTGAAAAAATAACGGTAATTGCGGGAAATGGTGAATGCGGGAAAGCTTCAAATAATAATTAACAAGTAAAATCGTAAAAAATATTTATTTATTAGTTACTTGTACATACTGTATATAAAATTTATTTTTTAAAAAAGTCCTGCTTCTTTGTTATTTGGCACTTTAATCGGAGCAAAGACTTGTTACTAAACTTGTGACTAAAAGTTTGCATGTACAGGAATCATTATTACCATGAATTTTAAGCAACTCTACATTTGCATCATACACAATAATACGCGTGTGGTAGATTTCAACCCAAAAAATAGCACATGCCTCCAATGCGTTACGTCTAACATGTACAGCGGATTGCAACGTGTCTAGACATAACACCTGCACTCCGCTGTGTCAAACTTGCTTGCCGAGATACGGAGAAATATGCAATAAAAACGGTCAATCGGGATAATATTTGTGACGGGACCAAAATATTTAGACGGTTTATCGAGGAAATTGGGGAATCAAGAAACGGTCAATGCGGGATCATTTAACATTGTTCTTATGGGAGTTTGGCTGGACTATAAAAAATAAACGTTCCAGCCGGGAAAACGTATTATGCGAGAACGGTTGATCGAGGTTCCACTGTATATTTAAAAAAAAAAAAAATTATAGAACTAAAATACATTGCTTATTATACCGTGTTATAATGGAGTTCTACCAAGTGAATGCCAATTTAATCTATAAATGTGTTAGTGTATAAAAATCATCAGTGTTTTTTTTAAGCCCTATTATTTCGAAAACTTGCGAAAAGAGGATCGGTTATAATCATCAGCTGTTCGCGTATTGACGTTTTATTATTCGCCCGCATGCAGCGGAATTGATCATCCACAGCAAGTTGCATACGGTATCTTTGTACTTACTTACTTTTCCATTTCCTTTAGCAAAATGTACTCATGGCTTCCTTTGGCGACGTATTCGCTGTGAAGTCACTGGGAGTAGTAGATATCAAAGCTCATATTACATGACATCGTGACAACATCGGAAAGTTTAACAATCTTCAAATAAAAAATCAAATTTGTATCAATATTTTCGGCGGATTCCAGTGTTCTATCACAAAGCATCACAAAGCGCAGTTAGCATCGGTTATATGCCAGATAAGTTATTTACATATACACCCAGTCCTTTTTTTACGCGATACATTGGTTTCAGAAAAAGGCGCGTAAAAAAATGATTTCACGCAATTGCATTTTATTTCTTTACACACCTTAAAACATAAATTCGCATTATATCCGATACACTTGTTAACATTTGGCAATTGTATGTGTATTTAAAAAAATGGAATGCTTTACAAAATTAAGTTTTAAAAATAAACATATTTTTTTATTTAAAAAAATAATGAAACGTACATGCCTAGCATCATATATAAATGTCTTCTTTAAAACAAATTTGGGAAAAAAATTACGTAAAAACGAGTGAAGCGCGTAAAAAAATGTAGCGGTGCCGTCCAATAAAATCGCGTAAAAAAAAAAACTGGGTGTACAGGTAGTCTTTGACGGTTAGACTAACGATCATAAAATAACATTTTTTAAAAAACTGCGTTACGCTGCAATATACAGGGAAAAAAACAACAAACAGCTAAAATTGAATATCAAATTTGAATTGTTACAATTTTGTACGATTCCACATGTTTTGTCACCAACGACCCGGGTTTCGCCTTTCGGTATCTTCAGGCATTCCACGGATGCAACATAACAGACAGTCAGTTATGTTGCATCCGTGTGATAGAATGCCTGAAGATGCGGAAAGGCGAAACCCGGGTCGTTAGTGACAAACATGTGGAATCGTACAAAATTGTGACAATTCAAACCTTATATTGATAGAATATAAATTGGTAATCACACAACATTACGTACACTATTAATTCTCCACTGCCTTGACAATACAGATACTAAATGCTGTACGATTCCATGTATTGCAGTCGTATGTTACCGTGTGATGAGGTCTTTGCTCAGTCGGCTAAACGATTTCTGATGCTGCGCTTATTTACAGCTGGAATGTACACAATACGTACATATTATATTATATAGCAGTTCCCATCCGTTTCCCAGCTGATATTATGTCCTTGCGATCTTCGACGTATTATTCTTTATTTATCCTGCCATTGCCACTGCTTTATTCCGGTGTCTGAATCGGTTTTATTTACACTGGCACGTAATAGATTCCACATACATTGCGTTGGAAATAGATATTGACACACCCCTATTGTGCAATGTGCCAAGACGCAAAGTAAACGAACATTTCACCTAGAAGATTTCCTATAGAAACATCGGAAAGCAAATATTGTCTTAATTTAGAAATACGAAAAAAACCTTTCCTTATACACAGGAAAAAATTATGGGAAATATCGAAAAACACGTTTTTTTTTTTAAATAAAATTAATTATAGAATTTCTTTAAATGTTCGATCGTTACTTGCCAGATTGAAATAAGTAGGCATTTCTTTAATAATAAAAAAAAAAAATATTTTGATGATAGCTGATTATTATTTGTAATAAAACCCTTTCAAGAATGACTAATTAACAAGATTAATCGTCAACTGAAATTATCACAGGAAATTGTGTTAATTATAAGTGAATTAATAGTATTATGTTTAATTTTTGAATTGTTACAACTTTGTACGATTCCACATGTTTTGTCACTAACGACCCGGGTTTCGCCTTTCGGCATCTTCAGGCATTCCATCACACGGATGCAACAGAACTGACGTACAATAAACAGTTATTATCGTCTATACACGAAAGGTATTAACTACACAGCCCTAGATTAAAATATACCATTTAAAATATTGAATAAAATGTTTACTTTAGGCACACCATAATACATCTATCCTTCGATTTACACGGTACTTGTTTTATACGTCTTCGCTTTTACACGGATTGAAAAAGAATTTGAACCAGTTACATTTACAACTGAAATCGTCCACGAAGGAATCGATTTTCTATCGAACTCGATTGTTTATTTTACGTCAGTTCTGTTGTATCCGTTGATAATGCTTGTATCAGTTGATAATGCGTGCGATGAGCGAAACCTGTTCTGATCAAACAATACGTTGCAGAAATAAGTTTAAAAAAAATGTGTTTTTATTATTTAACCGGTAAACTGCCGGCAGGTACATGTATGGCGGTACCCACCACGCCGCGAATTTCACAACAAAAATTAGACCTTCTAAACATTTCGTTATTGAAAGTGTAATCAAGTTTATTTATAAAACTTACCAAATAAATGAAGAGCGCGCCAGTCGTGCAGTCATTTATCCATAATCATAAAATTAATCGTTCATGGTGCAGGGTTGTCAAAAAAATGGTCAAGGTTGTTAAAACGGCGCGTCTTAAGACTTAATTTTTGTATGAGCGACGCTCCGTTCACAGTAAATTATGCGTCTTAAGACGCTTTTGGCAGTTAACCGGTTAAAATATCATGCCTTTCCACCAAGAAGTGATAGTTAACACCTTAAAAGCGTTTAGACTTAGAGAAAAAAAATCACCACTATATCAATAATTAAAATTTTCCATTTGTTTAAATGTATAAATGATTCTGAATATTCAATTAGAACACTAAGCTTGAAGATATTTAACTCGTCAAAAGTATAAATCACGTAGAATAAATGCGTCTAATAGTTGTATATTATAACCTATATATATGTGTGTGTATACATACTACCCATTTTCCTTGGCGTTTCGTGAAAAGCGAAGAATTTCCCGATAACTCCTGGATGCCTAAGTTAATGAAGCGAGTTTTCCCAGCTAAAAAGAAAGTCGGGAAAACTAGAGTTGCGAGCGCGAAGCAGCTGGAAAACTTTAATCTTTTTGTCGATATAGATTTTCAGCATGAAATATAACTGCTTAAAGAAAACTTATACTACGGAAAAAAATATAATTTATTTCTGATTGAAAGAAATCGAAAAAACGGCGGATATATTTTTTTGTCGAACGACTCGATAGATAACGAAAATATGTACATACTTGTTGGTATAATGTTTTTCTATCATTTCGGGTTTATATAGCGGTGTTAATATCTTGTTTTTCACCGTGGCCAATTCATAGTGTTTATAGAGTTTATTGATTGAATTGGCATTCACTAGGTAAAACTCCATTTTAACACGGTGAAAAAAATTGCGATTTTAGTTCTACAAAAATATTATTTTTTAAGATATAGTTGGTAGCTGTTTCGGCTCACCATCATCAGAACTATGCTTAAACGAACATTTACTTTTCTATATAGAGCTATGTATTGTAGAAAAGGTACACAATATCTTCTCTTCTGTTTAAACGACCTAGCTTGTTTCCTGCTCGCAATAAAACTAAAAATTAAAAATGAAACTAAAAAGGCGGCGTTAGAAATAAGTTTACATATGACACGGAAATGGTCCATTATGGAAACAAACTGGCCCGCCGTAGCGGGTTAAGCAATGGTGATCGACATATATTAGTTTGTTTGTTAAGATCCTTTGTGATAGTTGATATCTATTGATTTCCAGCTGTCCTAAAGCCGTCATCTTGCGACCTTTATTAAAAAGATACAAACAATTTAGTGCTGACGATGGCGTGGGCCGAAATAGCTATCAACTATCTTTTTAAAAATAATAATTTTGTAGAACTAAAATCCATTGCTATTTTTTTCACAGTTTTTATAAAGATTGTTATAATACGGCTCCAAAAATGATTTTTGGATATTATGCATATATGTTCATTGTTTAAACAATTTTTTTTTGTATAGTATGAAAAATGCATATGTAAGTTTTCTATATAGGCTGCGAGAGTGAGTATTTGCATATCTAATCTCTCAATGTAATTTTATATATAAAAATTAATCACTTTTAAGGTTTTAACTGTCACTTTTTGATGGAAAGACATGATATTTAAAAAAATAAAAATCAATGTTTGTTTGTTTAATCTATGATATAGACTGAAAGTGCTTGATAAAATTTGAATTGCTAAAACTTCCACCGACTTAATCTACACCAGTGGTTCTCATGTGCGGCCACCAGAGGATTTTGCTGCGGCCACCAACAGTTGTATAGTAAATATTGGAATTTAAAAAAATGTGTTTTTACAAATGAATTCGTAAAATTGTTACTATTTCAAAATAGATTAAATAACCTTGTTATATCCAGCATTTAGTCGAGTTTAATTAAAGTACCGTTTTAATAATAAAATTGTTCAAAAATTATGGTCGAAGTTATACGTTGACCATGAATCAAGTCAATATAAAGAATTAACAATAATTGCTTTATTAACTTTGTCGATATTTCCCACAACTGAATATTGTGAAAGAACATTCAGTGTAATGCAATATATAAAAATAAATATCGAAACTATTTAGAGTGATAATTTTTTTTGCACTATGCATTGTGACGCCGTGAAATACACTCCGTAAGAAGAGAGTAAGTCTTAGCAGGTGGCGATGGGTATAATGTCGAGCATCGTAGGGAATCAAAGTGTCGACATTAAAAACCTCTTTCGAAACAAAAATAACTATTTCTTAGTAATTTTTTTTGAGCGACACGCGTTAACTTATTATGATCCAAATTAATATGCTTTTAATAATCAACTTTGCACAAAAGATCTTTCACTCTCGATTAAAGGTTTGGTGTGCTTTAAAAATTAGAAGGTGGTGTGTTATGTTGTCGCGTTAAATCAAGTCCTCGTTTTAAAGAGTACACACTGCCTAATCATGCGTAAACGCGTAAAGTCGGCTAAAGCTTCTGACATTGTTACAAATGCCATATTTGTTCTTCTTGCTAATACTAAGAGCCAGATGTGCTCAATCTTTTTGGAGGCACGAACCATATTTTATATTGATTTCTTATGTCTACTTTATTGTCTGGCAAAAGAAATGACGTAGCGAGTTGAAAATAATTACACTAACCTGGACACATAATGCAAACATATTTTAATTTTATTGTGCATAGACGCACCGCTTAAATGTTTTTAATATACAATACATATTACAAACGGCTTTCTGATTATTAAAATTACGTATTTATTGATTTATTTTGGCTTTTTTAACATGGAGGAATCCAGAAATCTAAAAAAATATTCGAGTGGTGACGTTAATGCGACTCGCTAATCCATAACTAAAAAAAATACCTAAGAGCTTTGACCAGTTGGCTACAGGGCACCATTGATGAATTAATTATTAACTAATCTATTCCCTGCTAGTGTCGCGGAAACGATTTTCTAACACTAAGTTTTTAAAAAGAAATGTTACTATTAAATTTATCGAGATAATCAGGCAATAGATTAAAATAAAAATTCGTTTTTAGAAGGAAGTTTTGACACTGATAAAACTCTCATATTTTTAATTGTCAGCTATTGTTAGTACATTTAAATTCGCCGTCTTAACATTTGAGAAGTTTAAGGCTTTATTTTTATAGATACAACACATTTCCACTACAAACTGACAGATAGCAACTTAAAAACATGTTTAATTTAATCTGTAAATTATTTACGAGATACAAAATGATGAATTATAACAATGAACGGAGCTTTTTTTCGTTATTTAATTACAGTCAGTACGGTACAAAACGCCGTTGAAAAAGTCATTCGAACCCTCCAAGGGACGTGGCTTGAAGACCCCTTACCCTGGTCTTCACCCTTAGTCTGGCTCGGTTTGAGAAGGAAGTTTAATCAGAGACTTAAACAGCTGTTCAGGAGATTTCAACCTATGTATAAGTGCTTAATGGGAACATGTATGTGAACTCGGCAAACCGTTGACAAGGGAATACAGCTTTATTTAGACTGTGTTGTAGAGTTGTCTATGCGTTATACGTATTTTGTTTATTTATCTATATCGATTACTATATATGAAATGTAATGAGATGTCAAGATTGCTAGGTAGATAATATATTTTTATTATCATTTTTAAATTTAGTTATGAAAATAGATTTTCAGTAAAATATTTCGTTCGCTGACGTAAAGCGGTCACATTTTTTTTGATCTGTTGCAAAACCAATCTTGATTATAAAGCATGTGGAAATAGTACTAAAAACTTTTTATTTTTTTAATAAAAAGTATTTCCACCCTGAAGTGACAGTAAACATGTTAAAAGTGATTGAAAATCATCCTTTCTAAAAATAATAATATTAATATAAAATATTCCAAATATTGTTTTTATGAATATTTTTTTTTAATTTCCACTTTTTTATTTCATGTAATAATTCGGTTTTATCAGTACGCTTTTACAGGTTTGTCTGTTCACCCTTATAATAATTTATTTTTAGTGTAATATTCTATGTAATAAAAATGTTACGGAAGCGTTACTTTAATAATTAAAAACTAAAAAAAAAATATGTGAACTCGCAGCGAGTCGTAGTAGGTATAACACTGTCTACTAATTAATGAATGCAATTTTGAAGTATCAACTGTCACTTCTTGGTGGAAAGGCATGATATTTCCAATATTAAAAAAAAAACAGGTGAAATCAAAGTGCCGTATTTTAGAGTTAATTAGCACAATATGAAGCTATGGTGTTAAAACATAAGAGAAGATGTATTGTGTACCTGTTCTACACAGCTACAATATATAGAGCAACCTAATTCTGATGAAGGGTAAACCGAAATGGCTATCAACTATGTATTTTTATATAAATTTGTGGAACTAAACTACATAGTTTTTCACCGTGTTATAATGGAGTTCTACCAAGTAGATGTCAATTCAATCAAAACATTTCTTTGGTACAACGAAAATAACATATATATTAGATAGATAAACCCACCTGATGGTTTCGCTTTAACAACACATTTTTGGTACTACACTAAAAATTGTGTTGTTATTAAAAAAAAAAACTTATGCTGAATATATGTTATCATAAATTCTGATGCATTCCTTATTCAAACATTTTCGAAAAGTTATGAATCGACGAACATGTATATTACATACAATGAAAACTCTGTTATTTATGCCCCTGTATTTTTATACGTTTATTATTTCTTGGTCACCTGGATATGACAGGTGGAAAATTTATATTTTTACGTACTGCAGGTTTTTGAAATTTTACAAATATATTTTATTAAAAATAAACCCGACATACGTTGCAATGCCACTCAAACAAAGAAAATGTTTGTGTTATAATTCTATTCATCGAAGTGCTTTTGGATACACTATATTTTTTGTTTATCCGTTCGTTGCATACGGGAATATATCGGAAGGTTTTACGACGCGTGAGCAGGTCACATAAAATTGTTCACGTGAGAAATATATTTCGTATAATCCAGTGTATCAATTGACAACGCTTATGATATGCGAAACCGGCACTGATCTAATAGTTGTACTAATTCATTAACTTTTGCGGGATGTGCAAAATTACCTATCAAAGCTTGGCCGTATTTGGATTAACGGTATAGGAACGGTCATTCATTCATTCATTTCTATATATAAATTATTACAGAGTAAATAATTTTAAATATTTTTTTAAAATAATTTATGATATCGACTGAAGGTGCTTGAAGGTATTTCAATTTCTTATCTACATAATTATGATGAGACAGTACCGAGTAATCGTCTAAGGCCGAGAGCGGTTCTGCTCGATCTCCCGCCATAGGTTTGTTGTTACAGATCTTAATCCCAACATGGACAACTTCGGCATCTGAAAATGACTTTCCTATTTTATTTACTTACGTATTGTATATGCATGCGTGTGGCTGTGTGTGTGCCTGTATGCACATGTATGCGTGAGTGAATATAATGCATATGGTGTCCGCGCGAGCTGCACTCATTGTGGGTTCCACGGCTCAGCTGCGACCTAATATTGTCAACAATGACACAACAATTATAACAAAATTAAATCTATATATGAGAGATGCAGGAGACCTGAAGAGCTCTGATGCTGACGCGTCATAGATCTTAACGCTCCATGAATTTGATATACCAAAAAAAAAAAAAACAAATTTGAATGTGATAACATTCTACGATTCCACATGTTTTGCCACTAACGACCCGGGTTTCGCCTTTCGGCATATTCAGGCATTTTATCGCACGGATGCAACAGAACTGGCACAACTGAACAGTTCTGTTGTATCCAGGTGATATAATGGTGTGATCATTAACACAATTTCCCGTGACTACTTCCATTAACGATCCTGTTAATGAGTCATTACTGAAAGGGTTTTTCAACAAATATTAACAACAAATGTACACAACATATAACTTTGGTATATATACGACGCTGACTGTTTGTTTTACGTCAGTTCTGTTGCATTCTTGTGATAGAATGCCTGAAGATGCCGAAATGCGAAACCCGGGTCGTTAGTGACAAAACTTGCGGAATCTTACAAAGTTTTAATAATTCAAAAATTAAAAATCAATTTCCTGTGATAATTTCAGTTGACAATTAATCTTGTTAATTGGTCGTCCTTGAAAGGGTTTTTCAACAAATATGAACAAAAAATGTATAACATATATTATATCCATGGTATATATACGACGCTGTCTGTTTGTTTAACGTCAGTTCTGTTGCATCCGTGAAATGGAATGCCTAAAGATGCCGAAAGGCGAAATCCGGGTTGTTAGTAACAAAACATGTGGAATCGTACAAAGTTGTAACAATTCAAATTTTATATTTTTTTTTTGAACAATCGGGGTTGAATTAATTAATATGAAAACCGTTAGCAAAAATATTTTTTATATTGTTTTCATTCAAGAATTTTCTGTATTTATCTGCCTACGTAACGTTTTCCTTAGAATAGATTGTTAGTTGAAAAACCTCGCATCGCCAGTTTATAAATATTGTTTTTGTCACAATTTCCTCTTTACTCATTCACGTCACATCATCGGCCTATTGTTTGTCATTCGGCGTAAATATAAACTGCCAACGCAATCACATATTTCCTAACAATGTATTCATTTATTAAGTCTTGTTTACGAAGTTATGAACTCGGGAAACGACATCTGAAGCAGGGCTTCTCAAAACACGGTGAAAAAATAGCAATGTATTTTATTTCTACAAAAATTTCAAAAGGACGCAAGATGACGGCTTTGGAACAGGTGGAAATTAATAGGTATCAATTGTAACACGAAATTTCAAGCAAATAGACAAATATATTACGAGGGGGTAATACATTTCTGTAATAAATCACCTCCGGGTAGTAGTTAAGATTATTGTAAGTGCCGCCTGTTTGCCTATTTTAAATTTAGCTAGGTTGTTAAAACAGAAAAGAAGATGTATTGCGTACCTTGTCTACACAGCTATATATAGATAAGTAAATGTAAGATTAATCATAGATCTGATGATGGCGTGAGCCGAAATAGCTATCAACTATATCTTATTAAAATAAATGTAAAACTAAAATAAGTTGTTTACGTCGTTACTGTTTGACGAGTTGTCCAAACTAGAAATCAAAAAATATCGTTAACGTTAACTGCCATAAATTTGTGTACCATTCAACAAGTTTAAAACTTTCGAAGAATAATTTTTAAAATTATTAAATTTACTCCAATTTTTCCGTTCTTAATTTAATTAATGTCTTTAGGCAATCACTTTAAGGTGTTAACTGACACTTAATGGAAAGGCATGATATTTTAAGCATGATGTATAGCAGTTGATAATGCTCGCGAAGAGCGAAACCTGTCCTGATCAAAAAATAAATTGAGGAAATAAATACTAAAAAAATGTGTTTCTTTAGGTAATGTTCGGATGATAGGCAAAGTAATAGCATTCGGCGACAATAATTTAAGAGTAAAGTGTACTGTAAAAGAAAAATAATTTTCTTTTAAAACACAATTTTTACAAATTTCTACAAAAAAACACAACTTTTAGTACCGTTTATACAATTTTATGATACAAAGATCAGGACCGGTTTCGTTCATAGTTAGCATTATCTGTCGAAATGGTTGAATAGTTTTGATTTAAGCATTTTATTTTTTTCATCTTGAATTTACGTTTGTATTGTTTGATGACAATGATGATGTGACACTGTAGATTTATATAAAAAAAAACATGCCTTTTTTTTGATGGGATTATGTGTTATCTTTTGAAAACATATTATTTATACTAATGGTTGAATAACTAGTTGTACTTTTGTTTTATGTGTGGAAAGTGCTAACTTTCACATTAGCTCCATTGTAGGTATATATAATATATTATAACAGATTCGAAAACAAAGATTTTTTTTGCCTACTGTACGCGAGAAAGGGACTATCCGTATTTGTAAGGGAAACCTCCACAAACGAATACATAACTGATATAATAAATTTTAATTATATTTCAAAAATAACTTTTATTGATCTGCACCTGCTTAACACTTGAGAAGCACTTCTTTGGTCAATATGTTTGGTATGAAACAATTAAAATAAACGCTACACAAAACAATTACTTTGAACGCATAGAAAAATGGTACAAAGCAATTATTGTTTCCCATACTGGATATTATTGACAAATGCAAAATAAATGACGCCTTAACTAACACTAACAATTACATAAACGATTTAATATTTACATGATAATAAAAATTGCACAAACATTTTATATTGCGCAATGATTGTGCAAACGTGTCAACGACTTTTTATTTAATTTTTAAATATTCTAAGCGACTAATTTTGGATCCTATATTTTATTTTTATGATGTGACATATTTTAGTGAAAATATTCTTTAGCAAATACTATAATAATAAATATTAGATATATTTTCATGTTAAAAGATTAACATACATTAAATATTCTCCATTCAAACAACGCTGAGATCACCAAATGATTACTGTAAATAACTGTAATCAAAAATTTTTTTTTTCTTAATAAAAATAGCTTTGTACTAGAAACATTATAACATAAACACATAATGCATTCGTAACCATTGTCGGGATTTAAACCTTGAACCGTTGGGCGTGAGAAACCACACACTGGCCTCGTTCTGCAGCAATAGAACTACGATCTTGACTTGTCTAGAATATTTTCCTATCATAGCTAACGTTGATGTAAACATTTTTCATAGGATGTGCTTAATTTATCACCATAGCAACCGTTGGAAAATGTTTTCTATTGTTTTTTTAAGCAAATAATCCTGATTTTTTACTTTTTATTTTATGTTTATTTATTTTAGATTTATGTATTTCGAGTAGACATATATTTTATCTGCGTTCCAGTGAAATCATATCCTAGCACATTTTAATAATATCTGATTACAAGTTGATTGTCCCACCTCCATCCGTCATTTGATGCAGCTGCTGTTACACTGCCGCCTTCCATAACGCAATACTTATAAAAAAGAATCGTAGTTTAAATGCTCCTACGCGTAAAAATATATTTTAACAGATTCTTATAAAACGATTGGATATGAAAATCAGTTTTTTTTTAATAAACGAGGCCTATGGATTCGTTAAAAAAACACGACTCCGATTCCGAAATTGACCAACTAAAATTGACTATAATTTTGTCACATTTTTTCTTCCCGTTTCTATTAATGTGAATTTAATTGAAGATTAACCAGTAGGCTTCCACCCTTTTTTGGGTGGCGACCCCTTTTCATAAAATCCATGTGACCCGCGATCCCCCATACAATCCAAAAGCGTACAAAAAATATTTTTTTAGTTGACCGTATAAGTTGGAGACCCCCCCAAAAAACCCTTCGCGACCCCCAGGTTGGGATCCTATAGATTAACCAATTAGACAAATTTTCCATTGAGATATTTTTCATAATCGTATCGAGTCACTCATTTTTCAGAATTCTATTCCACAGTCCTGAAATAAACGCAAAAATCTTGTAGTTTTTTTGCATAGTTGACACGCAGATAAAATTCGCTTTTTAAGTTGAGTCGTTAATGACAGAGCGTCATGTGAATGAAGCATTCTTGTATTCAAATCACAATTAATTCTTCCGTTTGTATATCAACTGTAACATTATATGACATTAACTCACGACAAACCATTAATACAATCATGAATAAGAAGTTAATTGAGCAAATCTTAAGTAAATCGTGTGCTTTAGCTTTTTGATTACTACTATTAAAATAGTTTATCTGGCTGGATAAATAGACTATCATTTCCATCTTGACTGACTGTTTCACAAAATATAAGAATATTAAAAAAATGTCATTGGCGTGCAATTCATAATTTACATACCTTTACTCAAACACTTAATTGTAATAAACATCTTAAATAATAAAAACACATTTTTTAGTATCTATTTCCACAATATATTTTTGATCAGGACCGGTTTCGCTCATCGCGAGCATTGTCAACTAAAAAACGTGTTTTTATTATTTAAAATATCATGCCTTTCCATCAAGAAGTGACATTTAACACCTTAAAAGTGAGTAACAAATATCATTTATATATAAGGTCCGCCAAATAACTTTTTTTTTGAAAATCGTTTTGCAAAACATCGAGTGTAGCTTCGGCTGTGTGGCACGTAGCGCCGTCCTGTTGAAACCAAATGTTGCCTCCTCTTCAATTTTTGTGAACAAAAATTCGTTCAGCATGGTCCGATAACGATCGCCATTGACTGTAACGGCCACTCCTTGCTCATTTTCGAAGAAAAATGGCCCAATTATGCCTCTGGACCAAAATCCGCACCAAACAGTGACTCGTTTTGGGTGTACCGGCTTTTCAATGTATGCGTGCGGGTTTTCTATGCCCCAAATGCGATAATTTTGCTTGTTTACATACCCGCCAAGATCAAAATGAGCTTCATCCGAAAAGATGATTTTTTTGGCAAAATCGGCATCTTCTGTAAGTCGATCGCAGGCCCACTCAGCGAAGCGAAAACGCATTGGATGGTCAGTTGGCTTCAACTCCTGAACCAATTGGACTTGTATGCAACATACCAAGGTCTTTATGCAAAATTCGTCTCTATGATGTCTCCGAAATGTTCAATTGTTGAAAACGACGGTGAATTGATGTTGATGGCGCTTCACGCACACTTTCTGCCACAGCATCAATATTCTCGGGTGTACGCACTGTTTTTGGCTTTTCACGCTTTGGTTTATCGATGAGGATGCCAGTTTCTTTCACTTTTTTCGCAAGATAACGAACATACGGAGCTGACGGTGCTTCTCTTCTTCCAAAATCCGTACGCAATTTTCGCACACATTCTGCAATATTACCATGATTTTCAAAGTAATGTCGCAATATTTCCCAGCGTTGTTCAAGCGTAAACACAACCATATTCGTTTAGCGGAAGGATAAAACTAATTATCTGTCAATTCAGACATGAGCTAAGTGTTACCATTCACGAAATAAGCACTAATTGAAAAAAAAAACTTTAGATGGCGGACCCTATACTTACATTTATTATCGGACAACATTCATTTTACGCGGATTAAGATGTTCAATTATAACATTTGACACGGGAGATAATAAATTGTTTTATAAGGTAATTTTAGAAAAAAAACAGTGGCCAGTTATTAAATTGAATAATTTAGATAGTAAAAACGCATTTTCAGTATTTATTTCTGCAATATATTTTTTGATCAGGACCGGTTTTGTCCATCGCGAGCATTATCAACTGATAGAATACAATTTACTAGCAAGTCTATTTATACAAAATATTTGCCTTTTAAGGTGTTAACTGTCACTTCTTGATGGGAAGGTATGATATTTCAAATAATAAAAACATATTTTTTAGTACTTATTTCAATATAATACTCGCAATGAGCGAAACCGTTCCTCATCAAAAAATATTTTGTGGAAATAAGTACTAAAAAAATGTGTTTATTATTCAAAACAGGCAATTTTGTTAATTATTATTCGATTAATATTATTTAATTTGTTTTAGCTGCAATTTACTGCTTGCCTTGGGGTAAGTGTTTTTCTGTAGCTGATAATGATAAAAATGAATTGATAAAGCTCGCGATGAGCGAGACCGGCCCTGATCAAAAAATATATTGTGGAAATAAATACTAAAAAATGTTTATTTATTATTTAAAATATCATGCCTCTTCATCATCAAGCAATGGCAGCTGGCACCTTCAGTGATATTAAATTGAGGTTATAGTCTTAACGCCAGGCTTAATATTCGTCTTGTTATATCCCTTACGTGAGATTAATTCAATGAGTCACAACTTCATAAATATAATTCCTATATTACGTCACCTGATGTGTAATTCCCACCGTTACCCACTAATTTGAAATAAATCGGTGTTTCTATGTCTAAAATTAACCAATTGCATTTTAATGATAGTTGATTAATATTTCTAATAGAATCCTTTCATCAGATCAAGTCCCATCAGAAGTATTTAGCGTTAATAAAACTTATCACGTAGATTGCATGTCATTTTCATAAAATCAATATTATTAAAGTTATTTCAGTTGTTTGTTTGTATCCTAACCTAAGGTTCTATGTTTTAACATTGTAATAAACTCCTCTGGTATATAATCGATGCTAACTGTTTATTGTGTTAGTTCTATTGCATCCGTATGATAGAATGCCTGAAGAGGTCGAAAGGCAAAATATGCGTCGTTAGTGACAAAACATGTGAAGTCGTACAATGTTTAACCAATTAAAATTTAATATCTTTAAGAAAGAATAATTTATTATAAAAATAAACATTTCAGTTTTTTTAGTTCCAAAACATGTGGACTCGTACAGAGTTGTCACATTTCAAAATTGATTTTTACTCGTTAATATTCGCTCATATAATATATTGATCAATCAAGTCAATGTAACCAATTGACTTAGTTGTTTTTCATTATATATTAATTACGTAGTCACTCTGCTGGGTGATTCAATTATAAGGCATATCCCATAATGACATTGTTGTTTCTGAATTCTAAGTATAGAAAAAAAAACAAGGAGAATATACGCTTAACCTTGTTTGTGGCTCACGCGACATTGGGTACTTAGCAATGTTAATACGGCGGGATACGAAGCTAGGCGTCTTCGAAAGAAGCTGATGTTATTTAGTAATTTAATAAGCGGTTGGGTCAGATTACATTTGGCCAGAAACTACAACGTGCAGCACAATCCGCGAGAAGAGACTGCGGTCCTCTTCTCGTGGTTATAAACAACTAGACACTCGGTTCTCACGTGAAATTTCACTGTGGCCGCATTATAAACATCAGCTGTCCTATGAAAATGTCTCGTGGCCGCATCAAATGTGAAAAAAAAAATTATAAAATACATCACACTGAATGATCTTTCACAATATACAGTTGTAGATAAAATCGGCACAATTAATAAAGCAAATGTTGTTAATTCTTTATATTGACATGATTCATGGTCAACGTATAAATTCGACCAAATTTTTCGGACAGTTTTATTATTAAAACGGTCGTTTACTTAAACTCGACTAAATGCTGGATAGGTCAGGCTTATTCAATCAATTTTAAAATAAAAATAATTTTACAATTCATTTGTAAATTTGTAAAAACACATTTTTTTTTCAAATATCAATAGTTACTATAAAACTGTTGGTGGCCGCAGCAAAATCCTCTGGTGGCCGCACATGAGAACCACTGGGGTAGACACTCGTAAAACCGACACAGTAATGTATTATATCACCAAGAAGGGTCTTATAGTTATTGCATCTATATTCAGAACAATTTTTCTATTGCTAAGTTCTTTATTTGAATGCGGTA
Source organism: Himalopsyche japonica (assembly GCA_028555115.1). Taxonomy (NCBI): domain Eukaryota; kingdom Metazoa; phylum Arthropoda; class Insecta; order Trichoptera; family Rhyacophilidae; genus Himalopsyche; species Himalopsyche japonica. The sequence goes on along the minus strand of JAHFWJ010000458.1, from coordinate 620,218 downwards.
TTAATTGCGGCTATATTCACTGTTGTCCAACTTCAGTGATGTAAATTTGATAAAATCGAGTATAGAATAGAAAAGACATTTATCGAGAGGCATAAAAACATTTTTTCAAGTATTGTAAAATGATTTTAAAAACAGAAAAATCATTTTTTTTAAATAAACCTTACAATAATTGACAATGGTGTCAAATTCCATTGGTTACCAAGTCGGTGATATCTGTACTAAATCTCTTCCACGACTATATTCGCTATCCGAATCGCTCGTTAAACGATCAACCGAGTTTTAGAGATGAAATAAGTGGACTAGAATAATCGCTTTAGCTCGTTATCCGAATATGTGTCCGTTGTTTTTTCACAGTCAAAACTCTTCGTTAACCGATCACCCACTGTATATCGAAACTACAATTATTTGTGCATTTTTTCATATAAGTTCCTAATGTGGAGCATATGGCGACAGAATAGAGGTAACTTAAAAAACTTTTTTTTTTACTTTACTTCATCTATTTCACAGAGCCTGTATATCTGGATTGATGTGTGTATTTATTCTTGTCCTCTGAAATTATGAAGCATATATAAACAGGTGACCTCAGTTGGAAGTATCTTTCTAAGAAACAGTATTTTTCTAAGAAACCTGCTCGTAAATTAATTGTCCAACCTCTCTTTTACATAATTTTGAATTAAATCTCAATGAACAATTTGCTGGACTGGTTGGTTAATCTTTAATTAAATGCACAAACATCGGAAAGGTAGGAACAAAACTGAAAACTGAAAAAAAAATCAGCTTTTTTTAGTTGGAGTTGTGTTTTTTTTATTGACTCCATAGTCCTGGTTGGAAATGATATAGACGTGAAAGAACTAGTAGAAACCTGACTGCTTTCTCAGTACTTTTTTTCAATCAAGTTAAATTTCACAAAGGTTTAAGCCTTCGAACAGAATCGACTGATAGAAGCGATTTTAGTATTTGAACCCGTAAGATCAGTTACGGAACACAACAGCGTTCACCACTGAAAGAAAAATCGAATTATTGAAACAAAACTCGACCAAAAATAAAATTCAATTAGCCGTCTTGTGGATATAATATTGAAAGTTCCCGGTAGTAAATTAATGTATTAAAATATGGAATTTATATACAAGGTACGTGGTTGAAATAATTGACTTATCGAATACTATAACAAACAAAAGTACTTCGCGTTTCTTCGCCAGCAGTAGAAAATTTATCCCCTTAGCCAGTCGCAATTAATCCGATGTCGGTAGGACTGAAGCCATTACACGCGAGGAGGGAAGACAACCATAGTCCCACATCATGGAGGAAGTATGTGATGCGTTGCGATGTATAGATTCTACCCTCATTAACTACCCCGCTATTTATCTCACTACGCGTTACAGTGACGGCCGAGAAGAGGGTTCTTATTTATTTAGTGAGAAAACAGTGGGGTTTTTTACACATTATAAATACGTACAATGCAATGGGAAAGGGTGTAGCTTACTTCATTAACTTTCCTATCACTGGGAGTAGAGACATCTTCTCCGGAACTGCGAATATATTTTAAAGATTTTTTTATATTAAATTATCCTGATTCACGGTAATTTTAAATCGTTACGTCATATTATATATATCAGCGGTCGGCAACTGGTGGTTCCCAGAGAAATCTGACATTTTTAATCCTATCACCAGAAAAAAATCAACTTAATCTCGTAACACATACATACTTTTCTGGATGCATTGCATGTTCTGTCTCACTCTCTCGCCTTGTTTTATATTCCTCTCGGACTCTTTCCACTACATACGAGACGGTTACATGATGTCACACTTCAGTTGTCACGAAAACTCCACAACATATTTATGCGAAAAGGCGTTTTCATCTGTCACAGCAATCAAAATATGGTATCGATCTCGACTTGAAATCCATTCAGTTCTTCGTCTTGCAGTTACATCATTCAAGCCAAATATAAATTTTATTTTTTCAAATGTCCAAGAACATCCATAACATTAAAAGTTTTATAGTTTTAAATTATAAAAACACATTTTTTAGTACTTATTTCCACAATATATTTTTTGATCCGGACCGGTTTCGCTAATCGCGAGCATCATCAACTGATGCTAATGCTCGCGACGAGCGAAACCGGTCCTGATCAAAAAGTATATTGTGGAAATAAGTTCTGAAAATGTGTTTTTATTATTTAAAATATCATGCCTTTCCATCAAGAAGTGACAGTTAACACCTTAAAAGTAATGTTTTATAATTTAAATATAATCAATTGTTTTATTTTATGAACTAGCTGCATTTTTAATGCTTTTATTTCGTTTTATTCACTTTTATTTAACACATTCATTGCGTCAAAATATTGTATATCATATAATTGAAAATTCGCGACTTTTAACCATTTTAGGAGATTGTATTACTCTAAAAAATTAAATCCACCATGAAATTAATTACCCAAGACTTGTTTGTTTATTTCTATTTCTCAAAACACATGGCGTTGCTGGCATACCCTAGCGGCAGTCACGTTTTGGCTAGGGCCTAGCCAAAACGTGACTGCAATATCTGGATGGTCACGGGAACCGTGTCGGACGCACTAAATGCGTTAAATATATCATATTTAACACATAAGTCCATTTGGTGATCCACCGGATCAAAATTTAGACATTTTAATCCACCCAGTGGTCCGTGAGTCCAAAAAGTTTGCCGACCGCTGATATATATTTTATTTATATTTTCAATTATTTGAAGCCTCCCTATTCAGTTCTATTATTTAAATTTATTTATGATCTATGCCTGTTTCATTCATTGCAAGAGTTATCAACTGATACAATATATGATCGATTAAAGGTGCTTGATGGATTTTCAATATCTATTGCATACGTGTGACGGAATGCCTAAAAATGTCGATGGGCAAAACGCGGTTTATTAGTGACAAAACATGTGGAATTGTAAAATGTTTCAACAATTCAAATCTGGTACAATTAATACGAATATATTTACAAAAAAAAAAATGAGTGAATAATCTACAAATATACAAAAGCAATGGTTTAAGAACTGAATAAATAATTAATAGGCAGTACAATATAAAAATATATTGTGTAACACGGTGAAAAAAATAGCAATGTAGAGGGCTATTTCGGCTCACACCATCGTCAGGACTATCTTAATTTAGTAGTAGATTGTCTCGTCTTCTCATGCCTTCACGAATTTCTTGTTTCAGCCAAATCTTTTTCGCCTTGTTCAGTGCGAAGTTCTGACGATGGCGTCAGCCGAAATAGCTATCAAATATATTTTTTAAAAATAATTTTGTAGAAATAAAATACATTGCTATTTTTTTCATCGTGTTTATCAAACTTTTAAGGTGTTAACTATCACTTCTTGATACAAAGGCATGATATTTTAAATAATAAAAATACACACTTAGCACTTATTTCCAGAATATATTTTTTGATCAGAACAGGTTTCGCTCATCGCGAGCATTCATCAGTTGATAATGCTCGCGATGAGCGAAACCGGTCTCGATAAAAAAATACATTCTGGAAATAAGTACTAAAAAATATGTTTTTATTGTTTAAAATTTTTCAAACTATTGGTGAATTTTTATACTCCCTATGAGATGAAATATTATATATATATATATATATATATATGACATATTGTTTTAAGCCTATGTTTAATTTAATGTAATATTTGAGTACATTTATCAATGTAGGTATGCGATCGCACATTTGATAACGCTCTCGATTGTTAGTGGATTCCATTTCATTGGTCACGAACTTATATATGAGTCTTGTGTAAAAAAACAGGGCTGTGAAGTCGTTAAAAAAAATACGACTTCATCTCTGAAACAATTTACCAACAATATGATTCCGACTAAAAAAAAGTTTAATTTTGTCAGGTTTTTTGCTACCTTTCCTATTTATATGCATTAAATAAAAGATCAACCAATCACACCGGCAAATTGTTCATTGAGATATTTTTCAAAATCGTCTAATTGAAGAAGTAATAGAAGTCGTTCGTTTTTGACGACTCCGAATCCGCCCTGTAAAAAACGCTATATCTCAACGTGATATTTTTAATTCATGACTTAAAATATTATGCAACGTTGATATATTTAGAATTTTTAAAAAAAATTTCAACCGTAAGTTCTAAGAGCTTTATGCATATTTTAAGTAGTTTTAATAACTGTTGATTTTTCTCTTTAACACTACAAAAACCCAGTCATTTAAAATCAATAATTGCCTATAATTAGGTAATAATAAAAAAATGCATTTAAAGGTCGTCGATTCTTGTGAACACTCCTCATTACAATGTTATTAGGTTGATTTGTGTTTAGAATTATTTTTTAAACTTATGATATCAACTGAAGGTGCTTGATGGAATTTCGACATCAAATCTGAATCACACGGTGAAAAAATAGCAATGTATTTCATCGTGCTATAATGGAGTTCTACCAAGTAAATGCCAATTCAATCAATCAAATTAGAATTGTTACAACTTTGTGCGATTCCACATGTTTTGTCACTAACAACCCGGGAGTCTCCTTTCGGCATGTTCAGGCATTTTATCACACGGATGCAACAGAACTGACGCACGATAAACAGTTAGCAGCGTCTATACACCAAAGTTATTAATTACAGGAAAATACTTACCCCAAGGCAAGTAGTAAACTGCAGCTAAAACAGATTAATCTAATAATAATTAACACAATTGCCTGTGATAATTTTCATTTGCGATCTTGTTAATGAGTCATTCTTGAAAGGCATCCGTGTGATAAAATGCCTGAATATGCCGAAAGGTGAAACCCGGGTAGCTAGCAACAAAACATGTGGAGTCGTACAGAGTTGTAAGAATTCAAATTTTATTTTTTAAAAATTCAACGTGCCATATCTACATTAAGATTGTATGTTTGCGAACGTATATATATTATAAACGCTCCTGTTGGGAATGTGAAACAGCGCACAAAAATACAATGAAACACGTTAACTACTTGTATTATTCATTGTCCTTTAAAGCTTTAAAAAAACAGCCTTCACACGGTTGCCCGTTGAATTGGAATCTTTTTGTTTGACGAAAATTTATATCTTAGCGAAAAATTGCTGCGACCTGACGGCAGTTTTTTCGCCCTCTAATTAATAGGTCCCATCTGTGCAGAGCGGTTGCAAAGCGAAGTCAATATTAGACGTTCCGAGTAGTGACAAAGAAAATAATTATTTGTGTATATTTTTTATTCATGTAAATAGTCAAGAACACTTTTCGTATGATACTGAAACTTTTCATTAGTGTTCGTTCGCCAACTTTTTTACACCTGCGGACCGGTGAAATAAGGAAACAATTTTTGCGGACCACGCTAGACAAAAACGGTCCCGATCATGAAATATATTTTAGAAATCAATAACTTAAATGTGTTTTTATTATTTAAAATACCATGCATTTCCATCAAGCAGTGACAATTGACACATTTAATGTGACTAATCAACTACCATTAATTTATGATATCGACTGAGGGTGCTAAAAGTAATTTCAATATCAAATTTGGATCGTTACAACTTTGTACGATTACATATGTTTTATCACTAACGATTCGGGTTTCGCCTTTTGGCATCTTCAGGCATTCTATTACACGGATGCAACATAACTAACGCACAATAAAAATCACTTTTAAGATGTTAACTGTCATTTCTTGATGGAAAGGCATGATATTTTAAATAAAAAAAGTACACTTTTTTGTACTTATTTCCACAATATATTTTTGATCAGGACCGGTTTCGCTCATCATAATGTTCACGATGAATTACTATTAAAATCACGATTAAAAAAAAAAGTCCGTATGGTAGAATGCATGAATATGCCGAATGGGGAAACCCGGTCCGTTGTTGATAAAATACGAGGAATCTCACAAAGTTGTAACAGTTCAAATTTGATATGATTTTTTATTAAAAAACATTAACATCGGTTGAAACATACTTCTGCGTTTGAAAATATCCTTTTTTCTTCCAATAAAACAAAACACGACAATAGCATCTTGAGCTTAATGGAATTTCAATATAAAACTTGAACTGTTACAACTTTTTACGACTCCACATGTTTTGTAACTAACGATGCGGGTTTCACCTTTCGGCATCTCAGTTTTGCTGAAGGTGAATAAATCACGGATGCAAGAGAATTCCTGAAGATTGAATTGCAATTGGGTAATTTAATACTTGATGATTCCTGCTTACTTTAATTGGGTGGCCTATTGTGGGTATTTAAATGGGTGATTTGGATTTTTATTTGCTTATAAAGAACGGGATATCCATCGATATCACAGCCAATAGACAAAGGCCACGTGTAACGTTGATGATCCGTCTAACTAAGACGTTTGAATTCAATTATTTGAAGTAAAATGCCTGTCATAAATTTTCATCAGAGATAAGTAGACATTGCTTCTTGGTTCGTAATGAAAGGCAAACTATGGGTCACTTAAAAATGTTTGACGGCGAGGGGCGGTGGGGGCGGAAGAGGAAATATTAAGTGGTTTGCTTTTGCAAGACGTGACCTTTGTAGAAGAGATGATGGGGAATCCCCCAGAGAAATGTGGAGAATAAAATGTTCACGTTGGCGCCTCGACGGGTGAAATATTGTACCGAAAATAAAAATCACAAAAATATTTCACTAAAATTCTGCCGTGCTAGATACATTGTTATCTCTAACCTCGCTCAATCCGTTCTTTCTTTGTTTGGGATAAAAACTTTCGGATTTAAAAATTGTTTTATTGGTGTAAAATATGTTTTATTCAGGGCAGTGGAGTCGTTAAAAAACACAACTCCGACATTGTCCAATAACATAATTCCGACTATAAAAGATTTAAGTTTGCCAGGTTGTTTTCCTACCTTTTCCAACCAATCCGGAAAAAAGCCAAAATTTACTACATTTGGACTCAAACGGGGACGATTTATTTCTTCTTGTTCTTTGAGATATTTTTAAATATTGTCAAATTAAAAAAGTTGTCAGAGTTGCTCGTTTTCCATGATTTCGACACCGACTCTATAGCCCTGTTTTTATTTGTTTTAATACGACTAAAATTATGTTGAAGGTACAAAGCTGCCAATAATAATCAATTGTAATTGTGAAGAAATTGTATAGAATTCCACATATAAATCACATCTCAATACTTTCTTATCATATATAATTACATAGGCATCGCTTTTAAAGTGTTAACTGTCACTTCTTGATGAAAAGGCATGATAAATTTAATTTCATATTATGAAAACACATCTTAAGTACTATTTCCACCATATATTTTATGCATTAATAACTAATGCGAAGCCGTTTCTGATCATAAAATATATTGTGAAAATAGAGTTTAAATATGTTTTTTTTATTTATGATATCGACTGAAAGTGCTTGATGGAATTTCAATATCAAATTTGAATTGTTACAACTTTGTACCATTCCACATGTTTTTTCACTAACGATCCGGGTTTCGCCTTTCGGCATCTCAGTTTTGCTGGATCCGTGTGATAGAATGCCTGAATATGCCGAAAGGTGAAACTCAGGTCGTTAGTGATAAAATGTGTGGAATCGTACAAAGTTAACACTTCAAATTTGATAGGATTTTTTTTATTTAAGACATAAGCTTCGGTTGAAATATACTTCTACATTTGAAAATATTCTTTCAATAAAACACAACACGACAATATGATGATACCGTAAAAAAGATTTTCGCTGCTTGCCTTAGGAAACTTAAAATAAACATCCGATGTTTTTTTTAACATTTATATCAAGTGATTTGCTGGAAAGTAAGTCAAATAAGATAAAAATGTAGAATATATCGTAGAAGGACTTTGTACAGTGTAATGTCAATAATACATACGGTATAAAACATATATTGCACGCAATATTGGCCGGTGTATTAGTCATGTCAAACAAACCATGAGAATTCGGTGAGCGGTGCGGGGAATACCGTCGGTGGGTAAACAAACAAAAGAGAGACGTCTACGTCGGATTGATGCTAGTATTAAATAAATACTCGGTAAAACATCGCGAAAGAACAGGAACAAATAATAATAATGCAAAATCCTCCGATAGAATGATTTGCGACCCCTGCAGGCTTACGTCAACCTCCCGCCACATTCACATCATAGAGGTGATCTGGAAATAAAAGGAAATATTTTGATTAGTTTTTTTTATAATGGAACTTTTAACCCCTGAATGTTTACTGTTAGGACGTTTTGGTGTGTGCTGTGAGTGTGTTGATATTAAAACGATAATTTTTGTTAAACAAATGTAGCGTAAATTTATAGAAAATTTCCATAGGTTTTGTTAACATTAACGTTACTGAATTCATTTATTGAATTGGCATTAAAATAGTAGAACTCCATTATAACACTGAAAAAATAGTAATGTATTTAAATTCTACAAAATTTATTGCTGTTTTTTCCACCGTGTTCTGAATTCATTTTCGAAATGTTCGGTGTCTGATTATTCTTAAGGTGGCTAATTGATGTTCAATTTCAAGGAGTTAACTGTCACTTTTTGATGGAAATGCATGATATTTTAAATTATAAAAACATTTTTTTCAGTATTATTTACACAATATAATTTATGATTAGAACTGGTTATTCTTTCACGATTGCTCTGAACTCTTAATGGATTTAATTTTTTTTCAACTTTTTACAATTCCACATGTTTTGTCACTAACGATCCGGGTTTCGCCGTTCGATATCTACAGGCATTCTATCACACGGATGCAACGGAACGGACGTTGTCAGTTCGTCGTAGGTCGTTAGTGACAACATGTGGAATTGTACAAAGATTAACAATTCAAATTTGACCATGAAATTCCACCAAGCATCATCATATCAAAAATTTAAAAAAATCTTAATATTGCTTTTTAATATTCCATTTTAAATTAATTTACGTATAACTTCCTGTAAATTGTTTTAGTTCTTGAACCTTTAGTTTTGTATTCCTGCTAATTATCAACACAAAATTTTGTTAAAGTAGGCATGTTTGTAATCAGTATCATATGAATTGGTAATGCTAGCGATGAGCGAAACCTGTCCTGATCATAAAGTTTATAGTAGAAAGATAACAGTGCTAAACATGTATAATACTTTTATTATTATTGTATTAGTTGATAATGGTCACGATATGAAAGAAAATAGTGTTGATACGAAGATAGCCTTGTTTTAATTTGAGTTTTATCGGCTTATACTACTCGCAACTAGCGAAACCGGTCCTCAACTTGACGAATTTTTAGTTATGTGTGGGAATGGTACTTAACATTGTATTTTAGTATTTAAATTAAATATAACATAAAATTGAATATTCTTAATAAATTTATTGATATAGGGTACATGACTTTCGCGTCACTCTCTGATATAAAACGTTCTGGATACAATTGGAAAGCCGATATTTACTTTGAATTATTTCAATGTAAAACGATTTTTCACAGCTTGTTTCACCAAACATACGCACAATAAAATACAAAAGAACCTCGATTATATCTACTGAGAATGGATTACGGTAGATTAAATGGTAAGTAGCTTGGATTGTCGAGATAAGTAAAAATGTATATTTATTTCAAATATTTATTAAGGACATACATATCTACAAATTTGAGAGAAATTATTTATTAGTTGAAAATATGTGTGTGCTAAGCTCTACATAATTTTAATTGTCGTTATTGACAGCTGTTTCGGCTTCCGCGATCGTCAGAAATTTGGTCATACGTACAATTACTTTTCTGTATAAAGTGGTACAGAAAAGTGAGGATGTACACAATACATCCTCACTTCTGTTCTAGCATACTAGTTTTATATCGTGATATTAAAAAATTAAATATAACAAATTGATTTTATGTATTTCTCGAAGTGAGAGTAAATATGGGCATTCTTATTGATATTGTACAAAGTTGATTTATTTAAAAAAAAAACATTTCCGTAATGGTCTGAGAATCGGTGATGGATTTATATTGGTTTTTTCATCAAGAATATCATTGCATTGTTGATACCTATAAATTTTTTGATTCTTCCAATGCATTTAGCTTAGGGTCTAAACTACAAAATACATTGCTATTTTTAAAACGTGCTATAATGGAGTTCTACCAAATGAATGCCAATTCCATCGATATTTATTTGATGACTTTTTTGATGAGAGCGTAGGCCGAAATAACTGTCAACTATACACCTTATAATATTTGTAGAACTAAAATAAATTGCAATTTTTCCACCGTGTGACCAAATTGGTAGATTAAATTTTAATTTTCAATAACTTTCAATCAAATTTGATATTTAAATTCCTTCAAGCACCTTCAATCGATATCAAAAATTATATCTATACGGAAAAATTGACTGAATTTTACAATAAATTAGTGTAACAGTATCGTATTGTTAGTCAAAATTTATGGTTTAAAAATAAAGTGACCCCTACGTCAGTTCTGTTGCATCCGTGTGATGGAATGATAATGTGTTAATTGTCAGATTGTAATGATTCCACATATTTTGTCACTAACGATTCGGGTTTCGCCTTTCGATCACACGAACATGTGGACATTTAAGCACCTGGAATTGTACAAAGTTGTAACAAATCAAATTTGATATTGAAATTCCATTAGTCGATATCATAAATTATGTCAATTGTCATTTCTTTTTAGCAGAGAAGTATTATATTTAAAATCTATCTTTTTTGCTGATTGAATTGGCATTCACTTGGTAGAACTCCATTATAACACGGTTCTTTTTTGCATTCCTGTATTTTTTTAAAAATATTTTGTATCATTTAGTTTACGGCCTTTACTACAAAGATGTAAACACGTGGGCAGTTAAATTGTTTTTTTGCATTATTTGTTTCTGCAGATGTTACGTATACGTGTAAAATATGCACGTCTTCATTCATTAAAATATTTCACTTCATTGATATTCAAAAGCAAAGATTCTGCCAGGAAATAATATCTGTATAAAACAAAAGACAATTCATTTGCTGATTCAACAAAGTTAACAAACCGTTCGGAAAATCGATATTGAAAACATTTACGCTCAGAGAAAGAGTAAAAATATAAAATCGACGGCAGGAAGGCGGAATTTCCAATGATGTTTGCGTTTTGACTGAAATTAAACGCAGTTGGACAGATTCAATTCGCGTAACGAAAAAAACTTTTCCAATAAATTTATAATTATTACGGCCAGAAACATTGTTGAATTTTGAATTTCCTTTTCGAAGTAAAGATTTTTTTCTTAGTAACAGATGAGCGATTGATTCAGTGTAACAAGTCTTGTATAAATACCAAAGACAATTCTATGGTATTAATAAAATAAACATCGTCGGTATAATCATTTATTAAGTTTATTGAATCAAAAACCTTCTGGGAATGTTGTTTCCACTCCCTCAACGCTCGAATATTGTTTTTTTAAGCAATTTTTACTGACTTATTTGGCATTTACTTGGTAGAATTCCATTATATTGCGGTAAAAAATGGCAATATATTTATAAAGTACATAATTGATAGCTGTTTCAACTTTAGTTCTGATGAGGGCGTAAGCCGAAATAGCTATGAACTATTGTATATACACCCAGTCCTTTTTTTACGCGATACATTGGTTCCATAAAAGGCGCGTAAAAAAAATCGCTTAAAAAAATGATTTCACGCAATTGCATTATATTTCTTTTCATACCCTAAAGCATAAATTCGCATAATATCCGATACACTTGTCAACGTTTAGCAATTGTATATGTATTTAACAAATTGGAATGCTTTACAAAATTAAGTTAAAAAAAAAAAAAATATTTAAAAAAATAATGAAACGTACATGCCTAGCATCATATATAAATGTCTTCTTTCAAACAAATTTTGGGAAAAAATTGCGTAAAAACGAGTGAAGCGAGTAAAAAAATGTAGCGGTGCCGTCCAAAAAAATCGCGTATAATCGAATTCGCGTAAAAAAAGGACTGGGTGTACCTCATAAATTTATTACACCTAAAATACGTTACTATTTTTTTACCATGTAGCCAAATGTGTTAATTCTCATTTCTATGTGGAGTAGCATTACATTTTATGTCTTGCTTTCAAAATTTTGGTTGAAGTTATACGTTGACCACGAATCAAATCAATATAAAGAATTAACAAAAAATGATTTATTAATTTGGTCGATTTTACCTACAACTGTATATTGTAAAAGATCATTCAGTGTAATGCGTTATATAAAAAATAAATATCCAAACTATTTTTGTCACATTTGGTGTGGCCACGAGACTTTTCCATAGGACTGATATTGTGTACAATGCGGGCTACAGTGAAATTTCACGTGAGGACCACTACCACTGGTCTATAATGATGCCTATTCATCGACGAAACCCGGGTTTTAAAAGTAGTTTTTCATAAATATTCATCAATCAATGTTATTTTAAATGAAAGCCTTAATACGGAAAAAAATAGTTTTTGAATGTTGGAAAAGAATTGGAACTTAAATCAATTTACGTATAGTGATATATATTTGTTCAGGGCCAGACTTTAAAATAGTTATTTTTTAACTTCAACTCTTTAAAAGTTTAGTCTCTGTAGACGGTATTCCCCTTCTGGCTGTTTTATACATAAAGAGTGCTTGTCAACCTTTTATGATTGATACATAATTGGCACATATGAGTATTGCGATATTATATTCCTTAGAAAATTATTTTTGTCAGACTAATTGTAATATTATATATTCAACAATCTGATGATGCAAGCTTTACGGTCGCGATACTCCTAAACTGTCGTGATAACGATATCAATTATTATTTTTATATCTATTATGTAATATTAAAAACAAAATTAATCCGTTCTCTGATGAGTCGCGTAAAGGGCATTACAATACTGAATACTACTAAAATAATTTACTAGTGCTTATTTTAAATAAATCCATTGGAGTTTTCGGAAAATATCTGGTCATATTTGAGCAAGAATGTTAGGTTATACTAAAAAATCCATATTTAATTATCAAATTTGAATTGTTGAAACTTTATACAATTTCACATGTGTGGTTAGTAACGACCCGAGTTTTACCTTTCGGCATGTTCGTGATCAACAAACCTGGCAGTGACTGGTTAGTTCTGTTGCATCTGTGTGATAGGATGCCCGATGATGCCGAAAGGCGAAACCCGAATCGTTAGTGACGCAAATATTTAACAATTCAAATTTGATTGTCAATACAGTATCAACCATCTACTAACTGTATTTAGCTGTCTTAACAGTAACGCCAGCAGTCAGCGATTACTTCATTCACACTATTCATATAACACAATCCAAAAAAAGAACTTATACGCATTTTTTTTCAAATTATTTGGCCTTTATTCGTGTAAAAGTAAAGTTAAAATGTATAGATATGACTAATTCATACATTATTTTAAATAATATAAACACATTTTGGGTACTTATTTCTACAATTTATTTTATGATCAGTACAAGTGTCGGAAATGTGTTTTTACTAATAAAAATATCATGTTTTTCCATCAAGACGTAACAGTTATCACACGATGAATAAATAGCGATGTATTTTATTTCAACAACATTTATATGATTCCTATTTCGAACATCTATATCTTAACGTCTGAAACATTAATTAACATAATTTTTTTAGACGTAAAATGCATTGCTATCCACTGTGTTTTAATATAGTTCTACCAAGAAAATGCCAATTCAGGTATTACTTAACTGTATAATTTTTATTGAATTGCATAAATACGTGTGTATTATATTGTAATGAAATCATTTATAGAAATTATTTCATATTTGTTTTTTAACAAAAAATTTTCAAATAATACGGTTCTAGTATTAATATTTATGCGTTCTATCATTTTTTTTGCTATATTTCCTGGAACATGTCTGCCGTGTAAAAAAAATTACTAAATTAGCACTACAACATTTTCTCAAATTTATTTAATGATTAATGAATAACTTGGCTCACAATGAGCGTTTCGAAAGTTTCCGAATCATTACGCGAATTCGCGGAATCTCTGCTGGAAAAAACGTGTTTTACTATTGTAAATTTTTTCATTACCCAATCGTGAAAAGAACCAATGATACAACCCTCTCCTGTACATGGCTGGGTATACGTCACGGAACGAGAAGATTGAATTACGCATTGTGATTTGCTATCGATTGCAAAATAATATGACTTCGCATGAATAATACAGTTTCCAATCACGAAAGAAATTGAGACGTCGACACAACACGTTTAACTTCCCTTCCAGGACTTTAGGCAACGAATCTACCGTCGTTTTTTCATTTTGCTTTTCCCAATAAATTTTATTCAATTAATTTGGTTTAATTTATATTTTATACAGTCTTCTTGTTATCGAATCTGTTATTCATCTTCCGATATTCAATATTTGAACTGATTAATTTCGTATGAAATGGTTACTTCCAAAAGGTCAGGGCACAATAACATGAAATGACAGATTTATTAACAGTAGTCAATTGACTTTTTACAGTTTTGAACTGAGTTTAGAGTTAATAAAAAATGAACCTACTGACTGTGTATTTGTAAGCGCGTGTGAGTATAGTAAATGTAATTAAAATGCGTGTTGTGTCCAAGTGGTTGCTGTAATCACTGCGGGTTGCTCAGCTCTGCAGCGACTTACGACTGTCAGATTAGTTATACAAATAAAAAAGAAAAATCGAAGAGCTTTCATGCTAATGCGTCATAGAATATTAACGCTCCATCAATTTTTTTTCATATTATATAAGAAAAATCTAATTTGAATTTTTTTTCTTTTTTTTTAATAGTGAAACACAAAGTTTAATACTTACTATGACCACAATTTAATAATATCGGTCCTATCGTTAGGACCGGCTTCGTCCAGTTATACACAGTGTATGTCATCAGTTGATAATGCTCCCGGTGAGCGAAACCACCCCTGATAACACTATTATAACACGGTGAAAAAATAGCAATGTATTTTAGTTCTACAAAATTATTTTTAACAAATATAGTTGATAGCTATTTCGGCTCACGCCATCGTCAGAACTATCTACTTTTTTTCACCGCGTTATAATGGAGTTCTACCAAGTGAATGCCAATTCAATCGATAAACACTATTGTATATTATTATGGAAATGTACTAAAAATTCAGTTTTATTATTTAAATACAACGCCCTTCCACCAATTTATAATAATTAGAGATCTCTACGTTTACAATTATCCAATGGCATTTTAATGATTGTCGATTATTATTTGTTGTAAAATCCTATCATCAAAGACACATTAACGGTGTTAATTGTTTATAAAACATATTAATTCCAAATTTAGTGTTTTTATAATCAAATCGATATTTTTTAAAGTCATTTTTGTAATTAATTCCTCTTGTATTATAAATAACCGATACACACTTTTTATTGTGCGTCAGTTCTCATAAAACCTTGTGATAGTGATAGAGTGCTGGAAGATGGCGAAAGGCTAAATCAAATATTTCAGCAATTGAAATTTTACAATTAACATATTAAAAGCGTTCAAATTCTCTTCATCATTAGATACTTTAACAATCAACTGTTTATTTTACGTCAGTTCTGTTATATCCGTGTGATAGAATGCCTGAAGATGCCGAACTAATAAACTAAAGCATTCTATCACACGGAAGTAACAGAACTGACAAGTTAATTGGTTAACCTTTATTAATGTAACACATGCCTGATTTTAGCTTAATCTATACTAATAAAGGTTAACTAATTGCAAATGTTCAGTGGTGTTAGTTCTGTTTCATTCGTGTGAGAGAATGCCTGAAGTTGCCGAAAGGCGACACCCGGGTCGCTAGTGACAAAACATGTGGAATGTGCAAAGTTGTTACAATTCAAATCACGGTTAGTTTATTCGTAAACGAATGCAGTCGAACTGTACTCAAATGTCACGTTATATGTGATACAAAACCGTTCTATATATTCGAGGCAAATACATTCATGGAAGTAATTTTAGAATACGCAATGAAAATTCTAAACATATTTCACACGTGCCATTCAGGGATAATAAAGGATATGTGTATGATATTCCCATCACTGGCAGTTGGAATTTCTGGCAGTATCGAGTTGCGAATCCACTCATGTCGATACTGGATTGCCGGTCGAAGTTTTTAAGTGATCTCTGCGCTGGAAGATAGTTGAGAAGTATCGCCCGGCGGGGTAGCACTCTCCCTCGTTTCGGACTCGAGGGTATTCCCGAACGGGTTTGTTTATTCGCCATTCCATTAAATTATAGAAGACGTACAAAATGATTCAAATTGACAAGGCACGAAATGGAAATAAAAGTCGTATTTTTCTTTTATTTTTACATTTTTTTACCGCCTCTTTCATGTGTTATAGAGTGTGTCAATAAACGTTAACTGGTTTAGAAATTTTTTATGAATTTTAAATATAAATATATATATAATTAAGAGAAAGTCCAAACGGTATGTAAATTGAATAAAATATTGTACAAACAAACAAAACAATTGAAAATAACCAACATTTCCACCATTTGTCTAAATTCAACGAAAACACTCGCCCAAACTATTAATACTACACCCAGTCCTTTTTTTACGCGAATTCGATTATACGCGATTTTTTTTGGACGGCACCGCTACATTTTTTTATGTGCTTACTCTTTTTTACGCAATTTTTTCCCAAAATTTGTTTTAAAGAAGACATTTATATACGATGCTAGTCATGTACGTTTCATTATTTTTTTAAATAAAAAATATGTGTATTTTTAAAACTTGATTTTGTAATTTTTTTTAAATACACATACAATTGCCAAATGTTGACAAGTGTATCGGATATTATGCGAATTTATGATTTAGGGTGTGTAAAGAAATATAATACAATTGCGTGAAATCATTTTTTTACGCGCCTTTTTCTGGAACCAATGTATCGCGTAAAAAAAGGACTGGGTGTATTGTATAATCCATTCCATATGATATTTAATACAATAATAAGTAACTTTTGTTTGGTTAATTTCACGTTAGCAATCTAATTATACATTTAAAATGTTAATTGTCACTTATTGGTGGAAAGGAATGATATTTAAACTAATAAAAACAAATTTTCTGTACAGTTTCCATATTATATTTTACGATCAAAACCGGTTTCGCTTATTGCGAGCATTATTGAGTCATATTATGGCGAAGACACTTTTTCAGTTGGACGTGGATAGCTTTCAAAAAACACGTTTTTTGATATATTATACATTTTTAAGATAATGATATAATGTTAAGACCTTTTTTACTATTTTTTGGTGTGTGTTCCTTTTTGAATATGTTACATAGTGAAATATTGAATAGTTAAATATTTAATTAGCTCTACTGTATAGTTGCTTAAACAAATTTTAGTTGGCACTTCTAAATTCAAAAATCCACAACAAACGAGTCATACACAGTGGATGATCGGTTAACGAACAGTTCGGACTGCGAACAAATCGAACAACGAATACATTCACGAAAGATTTTTGTAGTCGGATAACGAACGAAACCGATAATTCTAATCCACTTATTCTACCTATGGTAAATCGATGATCGGTTAAGAAACAATTTCGATAGTAAATATAGTTTTGCAACTAAGACTGTGAAGTCATTAAAAAAACACGATTCCGACATCGACCAACAACTCGGCTCTGACTAAAAAAGTTTATTTTAGTCAAGTTTTTTTCTTAGCTTTTTTTATGTGCATTGAATTAAAGATCAACTAACTAATTCGGCAAATTGTTCATTGAGATATCTTCAAAATCAGTGGGTGTTATTTCTGGGAGTGCGGGAGAAGTCTCTAACAATATAAGTTATTTTTGCTGTATTTGAAAGCTATTTGAATTCTTGATTTCATCGACTAATTGTTTCTGTGTTTGTGCCTCGCATAGCAAGTATTATATCATAATGAACAAGCAACGATAGCCAAGCCATTAATAAAAATATTATTGTTTTGTAATTGATAAATAAAATCTATTTTTTTGTAATAAACAATGTATTTTGAAAAAATATTTTTCTGAATTAAAAAATGCGGATACCTATTTCCAGATTCAAAGGGATGCGGCTTACTTAAGAGGTTAAGAAACACTGTTCATAATCCACTCCGACATTGACCAAAACTCCGCGACTCCTGCTTTGAACAGATTACAGTGCACTCTCGATTATCCGGGCTAATGCTGGGGAGGATGGTCACGGATAATTGAAAAACGCGGATAATCCGAATCATCAATTTTTTATTTTATTTTCGGACATAATATCATATACACAATACAATTTTTTTACACATTATTTATCAAGAAAACACAAAAAAAATACGTAAAAATATTATATTTTATTTTAATAACAAACGTAGTCCCGAGAGCTGACAAATATAGGCAATAAATATCGAAATTAACAAATTTACTGCGGGCACTCGCGCCGGTTTATGCACTTCACTGGAAATGTAAATAGAAACGCATGTGGAGTACAAAGGATTTCAATTCTTGACTCATTCTAGTCCCATAAATTGTGATGTTTATTGCGGTATATGCGAACATTCATACATTCAAAACACACAAGTGGTTAAAAAAAATTAACCGATTAGTTACGTAAACACAAACACATCGCTAAATTCATCCTTTTTTCAAACAACGCGCATATTCAAGATCGCAATTCATGAATGCGTCTCATAATTGTTATAGAAAAAAAATCAATCAGATTATATTTGAATTAAAAAATATTTATTTTCAGGCATGAATAATCCGTAAACCGGATAATCCATACACGGATAATCGTGAGTACACTGTATATTCGTTATCCGTTCACCTACTGTGGTTAACTTTCTCGATAAATGACCACGAAATAACTCAGAAACTCAATGTAAATAGAATTTTTTTATTAATGTCACTCGTTATCTTAGATTAATATTCTTGTCAACTTTGTGATAATTGCAACGGTGGTTATTAATTAGCCTTAACCAATAAGGAATAAAACAAATGAAGGAAGTTGATGGGCAGCGCTCTCCAATTAGCGGACGATTTTTGCATAATAAATAAGTTTAACGTCGCCGCTTCCTTGACAAAGGAAATCTGCTTACTTTGTTGCGTACAATCTGTAGGGTGAGTGATTAAATATTATATTTTTTGTCGTATCGTGAGGGAAAATTGTCCACCGATTTTATTATTCAAATAACCATATTTTTTTTATTCACGTTCAATATCAGTCTACAAAACGAAAAATAGTAGATGGAAAAATATGTGTTTTATATACACTACAGAAAATAAAAATTATTAGTTGATTGAATTGGCATTCACTTGGTAGAACTCTATTATAATACGGTGAAAAAAATAGCAATGTATTTCATTTCTACAAAAATTTTATTAGATATAATTGATAGCTATTTTGGCTCACGCCATTGTCAGAACTATGCTTAAACGAGCACATGCTTATCTATATATAGCTGTGTAGAAAAGGTACACAATTCATCTTCTCTCCTGTTTTAACGACCTAGCTTGTTTCTCGCTGGCAATAAAATTATCTATCTATAATATATAAGAAAAATCAACTATATCTTAAAATAAATTGTAGAACTAAAATACTTTGCTATTTTTTCACCGTGTTACAAACTATTAGTATGTCGCGCGATCGTATATTAGAAAAAACTCATATCACGGAAATTGTAAATAAAGTTAGATAAAATCTAATTTTAAACTTTGTAACCGACAAACAATGGAACACAATTTAAAATTTCGGGCCGGTTTCGCTCATTGCGAGTATTATCACTGGATTCTTTAACACTGATCAGTGTACAAGGCAAAGTGAAAGTGTTTTTGACTAACCAGTAGTTCTTTTCTCACTAAATGCTTATTTGCCATATATATGCCAATATTTCTCTCTTCAAAACAGAGTAAGGATGACCAATTGATCAGTTGATAAATGTTTGCGATGAGCGTAACCGGCCTTGATCATAAAATATACTGTGGAAATAGTATTAAAAATGTCGACAGTTTTGTTGTTTCGTCAGCGTTTAATCCTTTTTAATTCAATATCCGAATGGTTAATCTGATTTTAGTTTCATCTTTAGTTTTATCTACTTTTATTTTGTTAACTGTTACTTCTTGATGGAAAGACATGATATTTTAAATAATAAAAATTGTTTTTTTTATTACATATTTTCAAAATATATTTATGATCAGGACCGGTTTCGCTCATCGCGAGCATTATTAACTGATGAAAAATATATTGTGAAAATAAGTGCTAAAATGTGTTTTTATTATTTAAAATATAATTTTTCTGTTGTGGGTGTGCTCTTGTTGCCATGATAGTGGTGACATTGATTTTTGATACATTAAATAGAACGGCTGAAGATGCCGAAAGGTGAAACCCGAGCCGTTTTCGATAAAACGTGTGGAATACGATTCCACATTTTGGTGTATAGACGCACGAAACACGCACACACACGACTTTGGTATATAGACGATGCCGACTGTTTATTTTACGTCAGTTCTGTTGCATGCCTGAAGATGCCGAAAGGCGAAACCCGGATCGTTAGTGACAAAACATGTGGAATCGACAATTCAAATTTGTTATTGAAATTCCAGCTAAGCACCTTCAGTCGATATCATAAATGATTTAATAAAGTAAAATTGAAGTTTTATATTTTTACATTGTAATAAATAAAATTTCCGTTACAAAATGTCGACCGACAAATGTGTAGTCAAAATTAGAAAGATTAAGTCATTTGTTTGATGGCTAACTCTAGTGTGACGTCGTCGGTCCAATAAGACGTGACGTTACGAGGGTAATAATAATTATTAACACACACGAGTTTTAGTATGCGGTCGGGATGCGTTATGCGGAAAGTTTGGCGACAACCCACCGAAGCAGCGCTGCCCCGGCAGAATCCCGCGACCGCTAATTGAACGGAGGAGCGGGTGGCGACGATTAATTTCCGACAAATGGGGGATAGCCCTATCCCCTACGCTTATCCCTTAAACGTCTTCCATTCCTACAAATCGCTCTATCCACACGCAGGGTTGGCGATACGCTTACACCACGAATAATCAAACTTTTTTACCTTAAGGTCGCATATCGATTTTTGCTTTTCTATTTGGGCCGCAACACCACAGTAAACTATAAATGTAACGCATACAATATGTATGTAATATGACGTCAAAATAAAGCTTTGACAAGCAGTGTTTTTAAAGTATTGTCACTAACGACCCGGGTTTCGCCTTTCGGCATCTTCAGGCATTCTATCACACGTGGACACGTGATATTCAAAACATGTGGAATCGTACAAAGTTAACAATTCAATTTTGATATTGAAATTCCATCCATCACCTTCAGCCGTTATCATAAATTAATAAAAGTAAATGTTTCTGCCTGAAGCAGTCTACTAAATTTAAAACTTTAAATTTAAAATGAAAACAAAATAAAAATTAATGTGAATTATGATATTTAGTCAAACTTTGAACTGTCTTCGTCAAATTAGGTTATTGATAACTGCAGGCTACTCTTAATATGTTATATCATCAAAGTGAGAATTAGAAAGACGATTTCTATACACAATCTTCGTATATTTCATTTTAGAGTATGACGATTCACAGAGGCACGTAGATGGGATATTGAAAACAACACCAAAAAAATATTTGATGACTAATTATTTTTGGCTGAACATAAGAGCTATTTGGGCTTACGCATGTACGCATGCACGGCCCGTGAGCCGCAGTTTGAGTATCGCTGGTTTACACAATATAGCGTATATCGAGTACGCGTAGAAGTGGTGGCAGTCGTTGCACTGTAGTATGTACATACATATATTGATTGAATTGGTATTTACTTGGTAGAACTCCGTTATAACAGGATGAAAAAATACTAACGTATTTTGGTAGGTATACAGTTGGTAGCTATTTCTGCTTAAGCTCTCATCAGAGCTATGTTTATACGTACATTTACTTTTATATTTAATGCGGTGTAGAAAATACATCATACATCTTTTCTTCTGTTCTAACATTTTAGTTTTTTTATATTGTGTTGAAAATTTTTAAATTTGGTAAATTTACTTTATGTAGTTTTCGAAGTGAGCGTTAATTAAGGTTTTTATTGAGTGGGAATAAATGTAAATATTAAAGAATTATTGCACTAAGTAGATTTAAAAAAAAAATGCATTAACCTTCCGTAAGGGTTTGAGAAGCGGTGATGGATTTATATTTGTTTGTTCATTAAGAATGTCACTGGATTGGTGATATCTATTAATTTTACATTGTTACAATGCATTTGGCTTAAGGCCTTTACTACAGAATACACAGCTATTTTTTCACTGCATTTTAATGGAGTACTACCAAATGAATGCCAATTCAATCAATATACAGTTGCTATTTCGGCTTATAATTCTGACGAGGACGAAAGCTGAAATAGTTTTTTAGTTCTACAAATATGTACATCGCTATTTTTTTAGTGTTGCATACACAATATATACATATTATTTAAACAGATATGATATACAATGTATTACTACCTATTAATGTCAGACGAGCTTTTTATTTAAAAAAGCCGTTTTAAAGGTTAATAATTAAAATTAAATACAGGATAAAAAGGGTAGCGAGGGTAGTCTAGATATTAGATTAAACAATGATATAATACATCGAAATTTATCAGCCATATACTATCGGAAAACATCTCGTTCAGCGCGGATGAAGACCTTAAATTATTGTATCAGAAAATAAAAAAATAAACGCATCCAGCTAATTGATTCAATTGGAATTTGCTTGGAAGAACTCCACTGTAACACGGTTAAAAAATAGCAATGCATTTAAGATACTCGAATGTCGACCAAAAACAAGATTCCAACTAAAATAAATTCAATTTTATTAGGCTTTTTCCTACCGTTCTTATTTATGTGCATTAAATTAAAAATCAATCAACTAATCCAGCAATTTGTTCATTGAAATATCCGACGTCGACTTCTCAGACCTGGTTGTTATAAAAAGTCAACTGCTATAGAAATTTAGATTATTGGGTAACATCTCATATGGGGTTGAGCTATAAATGTCCCATATATTTACTTTGCATACAAATTATGAGAGAGTGCGTTAGTTTATTATAGTTCAATTTAGTATCCCTTAATTGGACGCTCACGATACGATCAATCGCTTTTATGTTAGTTATTTGTCCTTACACTATAAAATCATTGACGTTCAATTTTATTATTTAATTTGCCATAGAATCTTCTCTAAATTAACTCGTTACAATAAATTCTATAAATAATACAGGGTTACATTGTAGTGATGGAAAATAGATTTAAATAGAGAGGAATACTATTGAGTAAACTCATGTGTTTAATACTTTTGCAACCCTTGCCATTAAATTCATAGAGTTGTAGGTACCCGCTTGTTAAAGACGTCTTTGATGAAATGGTTATACCAGAATTTGTATGGTTGAGCGTGTGACGTAATTCAGAACTTCCTTGACACAGAGAGAGAGTGGTTTGTCAGAATTGCGAACGTTTACAGTAGGCTCAAGGTATTTGAATATGAACACTTTTGGGTAATTTTATTTAAAATAAATACGTTATTGTCACACTGAAATGATTGCCAAATGAAGATCTTCCCAGTTTGCTCATAATTATATAATAGTATGCATCGAGATCAACAACCTGCCAATTGAAAAGTTTTTAAGTTTCCTATTAAATGATGACAATGTATTTTAGGTCTACAAAATTATTTTTAAAAATACAGTTGATAGTTATTACGGCTCACGCCATCGTCAGAACTATGCTTAAACTAACATTTGCTTATCTATATATAGCTGTGTAGAAAAGGTACACAATACATCTTCTCTCCTGTTTTCAAGACCTAGCTTGTTTACATATGGCAACGGAAATGGTCCATTACCGAAACAAAGATACATCAGATACATCAGTCAGCGGAGTCAATAATAATCTGTCCAATATAAACACGAGCCACATGACATCTTATAAATACCGCATTTGACAAGTTTTAATTTTATCTTTACTATTTATAAGATGTTTGCCAAAATTGTTGTTGACCTCGAAAGCTACGTTTACTGAGTTTTTAATTTCCCGATGAATTTTTTCGCTAATGTCTACCTAGGTAATTGATTGATTTAAAGAAGCGGTTATCCTGAATTGTGTTCGGGTAAATGACAATGACAATAAGTTGTTTGGATGAGATATAAATTAGAAAAACGGTTGCCACAGCAACACGAAATCAGCTGTTTTTATTTTTATAACAACATCGGTATTAGTCGAGTGGAGATCGTGCATGTATTATTCTTTTATGAATATGTCTACGCGCGCAAAACTGGCCACGAAGTGAAGTGTCATGAATCACACTCGACGTCACGCGCAGAACAAAAAAAAGTATTATATGCCACGAAATCGGAACGGGCGATATTAAAACCGCTGCGGCTCTGCGCTATTTCCGGACTACACTTCAGTTTTCCCGCCGAGCTATAAATAATGGCGAATATGAATTTGATTATTTCAAATGAAACACTACACGCTGGGAATCACTTTCAATATCGATTTTCGAAAACAGATTTATTTAACACGGTGAAAAAATAGCAATGTATTTTAGTTCTACAATTTTTTTTTTAAGATTATAGTTGATAGCTATTATTAGTTCACGCCATCGTCAGAACTATGCTCAAACGAACATTTGCTTATCTATATATAGCTGTGTAGAAAAGGTACACAATACATCTTCTTTCCTATTTTAACGACCTAGCTTGTTTCTTGCTCGCAATAAAACTAAAAATTGTAAATGAAACTAAAAAGGCGGGCATATCAATAAGTTTACATATGGCACGGAAATGGTCTATTACGGAAACAAAACAGCCCCCCGTAGTGGATTGAGCAATGGCGACCGACATATATTAGTTTGGTAGTTTAGAATCTTTTGTGATAGTTGATGTCTAATGATTTCCAGCTGTTATATTGCGACCTTTATTACAAAGATGCCAACACTCAGCGCTGAGTTTGAATTTATATTATGCAATTCCTTTATAACGTTGAGAATGACTAGTTTAGCCACTGAAGCGTACCTAAATCATCGGTTTCCAGCTGCGTTCACATTAAACACAATCGATTTCATGTTAAATATAGAGGAATGAAAAAGGAATATTGAGGTCTTATTTGCTAACGTTGTGTTTTTCATTTTTTTTCTAGTTTAACGAGGTACCAAATATGGATCACATAATCATGAGAGTTCGAAACACTCTAAGCACTGTCCCGATCAGACAAGAATTGCCTGCGGAAGCCAAACTGAAGCGAATTAAAATGATTAACGAAGCACACGCTCTCTCCCTTCGGTAAGTCTATATCTGTTTTATATTCACACATTAATATAAAGTATGATAGATATAGTTGATAGTTATTTCGGCTCATGCCATCGTCAGAACTATGTTTAAATGGACATTTGCTTATCTATATATAGCTGTGTAGAAAAGGTACACAATACATTTTCTCTTTAATGCAATATTGTGTCTTATTTCTTGAACATTAAGTTTTGTATGCCTACTAAATTTTACATCAAAATTTTGTACTAACAGTTGTAAAAGGTTCAAGAAAAAAAAGTCATACAGATACATTCAAATGATTAAAATTAATTTAACAATGATATTTTAACAATCTTTTATCACCGCATCGCTATTCACTTTTAAGGTGTTAACTGTCACTTCTTGATGAAAAGGCATGATATTTTAAATAATAAAAACAAAAAAATAAAAAAAGGACCGGTTTCGCTCATCGCGAGCATTGTCAACTGATGAATTTGGAATCGCACAAAGTTTCAACAATTTAAATTTATTAATTAAGTATTTATAGTTAACATTATCATTACAAATTTAAATATTGTTCTCAAAGATTAAAAAATCCATTGTTTTTATTATATAAATCTGATGATTCATTATCAACTGATTCATCAGTTGATAATGTTCGCGAAGAGCGAAACCGGTCCTGATCAAAAAATATATTGTGGAAATGAGTACTAAAAAATGTGTTCGCATTGCTATTATTTGTTTATTGCAATTATTTATTCATTTCGCTTGTCGGATCACATTGTTCAGTTGATAATGCTCGCGATGAACAAAACCAGTTATAAAATAACTATAAAATAAATTGTGGAAAAATGTGTATTTATTATTATCAAAAAAAGTTTAAATTATTTTATATTATTTATATAATATATATTGGATTTCGACCATGAAGTGACAGCTAACAACTTAAAATTGATTAATGAAACGTGTACGGCTAAACTTTCTTACTTAAAACTTTCAATGAACTCTATTTCTACCATTTATGATATCGACTGAAGGTGCTTGATGGAATTTCAATATAAGATTTTAACTGTTACAATTTTCCTGAAGATGCCGATAAGCGAAACCCGGGTGACATTAGTGACAAAACATGTGGAATCGTACAGAGTTGTACCAATTTAATTGTTATTTCTATCATTAAAGCTCCGTAGTATGAATATAGTCATCTGTCAAATTGGATGAATTAAAGTTGATATAGAAACTACGCCAAGCACTCTCATTTTTTATTTAAAATCACAAACTTCGTTCAACACTAATCAACAAATCGATCGAAAGTCAATATTTTAAAATGTCCAATCGGCAGACTTGAATCCTTAATTTTAATATCCGTCAATTAGCTGTAAGACTTGCGATCGTTTGATTCTACCAGACGTTGACAAAAACCGATCCGCTTTGACGTCGAATTTAATATATATGTATAATATTAATAACTTTAGAGCGTTTCGAGTGGCCTTATTTGAATATAAAATAACAGCCTTGTAAGGTAGGAAAGTAAAACGGTCGGGCGGACCGTCATTTCGCAAATAGCCGTGTGACCCTCAACCCGGTGCTTTTAGGTTATTTGTTTCGGCCGGGGAAACCCTTTACCTTCGTTAGGGCGAATTGGCAAACTGTATTACGGGAATTATACGCCGCGCCGCGGAGTTCTGTTGTCGACACATGTTCCGATGCCTGTCGCCCGCCGCAACTTTAAACGGGAAACAACGGCGGCTGTCGTAGGGAATGTACTGACAGGCCGTTTTGATAATATAATTCGTCTGAATCGTCAAACTTTGCGGGATATGGTTGACGGATCGCGCGACTTTTGGTTTAATCATAATCACGCAGTATTACTAAATTTGAATTCATTTATTTTAACGACTTATAAATTGTTACAACTTTTTACGATTCCACATGTTTTGTCACAAGCAACCCGGGTTTCGCCTATCACGAATGCAACAGAACTGACGTATGATAAACAGTAAGCATCGTCTATACACCAGTTATTAATTACAACACTCTGAAAAATAGGCATTGTATTTTGGTTTTACAATTTTTTTATAAGATATAGTTGATAGCTATTTCGGCTCACGTCATCGTCGGAACTATGTTTAAACGTACATTTGTTTATCTATATATAGCTGTGTAGAAAAGGCACACAATACATCTCCTCTTTTGTTCTAACGACCTAGCTTATTTCCTACTAGCAACAAAAATTTGAAAATGTAAATGAAACTTAACAGGTGGCTATATCAGTGAGCTTAAGTATTGGCGAAATGGTTGTTATGGCTTATTACGGGCTTATCACAGGTAGGCAAGAGTCCCCCCAATGGTCTGAGAAGTGGCGACCAAATTGAGCAAACAAATTTATATCGGTCGCCACTTCTCAGACCATTTGTCAAATTTAACTATATCTTATAAAAAACTTTATGGAACTAAAATACATTGCTATTTTTTCACCGCGTTTTAATGGAATTCTACCAAGTAAATTCCAATTCAATCAATTATTAATTACACTTACCCCAAGGCAAGCAGTAAATTGTAGCTAAAACAAAATTAATAATAATTAACACAATTGCCCGTGACAACTTCCATTAACGATCCGGTTAATGAGTAATTCTTGAAAGGGGTTTTCAAGAAATGTATAACATATAACTTTGGTATATAGACGATGCTAACCGTTTATTTTACGCCAGTTCTGTTGAATCTGTGTGATAGAATGCCTGAAGATGCCGAAAGACCAAACCCGTGTCGTTAGTTACAAAACATGTGAAAACGTGCAAAGTTGTAACAATTCAAATTTGATATTGAAATTCCATCAAGGACTGAAGGTAGTCGATATCGTAATTTTGTGCATTATATTAAAAATCATCCAACTTATTCGGCAAATTGTTCGTTGAGATATATTTCAAAGTAGTCGGCGTCACTCGTTTTTCATGACACAAAAACATGACTCCAATACAGATAAAATAAATAGAAATAATGAGCTAGGAGAAGGATAGGAGAAACCTGGCAAAAATAAAAAAAAAACAGTTGGACTTAGAGTCATGTGTATTTTTTATTTTAACTCCGTAGCTCTGGTGAAGACACTTGTCAAAGAAGCGAAACACATGTCATATCCAGTGCCATATAAAGTGAAATAACATTTTTTTTTATTGTTTATAATTATTATTTTATCAAATGGGTTTCGAAAAATCATGTTAGTAAATACACCCATCCCTCGCTTAACACAGAAGATAGGTTCTGCTAGATCGCCGTGCTAAGCGAAATCGTGTAGAGCGAGACTAACAAATGTATGAAATAGAGGGGATAGCTTTTTTTTAGAGATATTAAGAAAAAACAGGTAGGTGGAACTTATGAAAATTTATTGATTTATGTACGGATAAAATATATGATATTATTCAGTTCAGACTTATTTTTTTTTGCAATATCAGTCGTACTCTTGTCTCTATCTCGTAAATTGTTCCAAAATTTGTATTTTTGTCTCCAGAGAAATTATTTTTCTATATAATTGAATATTCAATATGTATAATTGTGAAATTATAAGCAGTAATTATTTTATCAGCTGTCAGGATTCTACGAGTGATAAACACGGTGGGCAACGAGAGACTCAATGTCTGATGTATTGTCTATATATTTCAGGTACTATTTGTTGTTTGAAATGCGCAGTTCTATTCCCGGTATACCGTTACCGTTATTCTTAGAATTTCGCACAGTTGTGTGCACATCAGCGAAACGTCGAAATGTATTTTTTTCACCGAAACTGAAACCGTGTTAAGCGAGTATCGTGCTAAGCGAGGGATGGGTGTACGATATCGGTGAATGAAACAGCGGAAACCAGAGTGACGTAAATGTATTGCCAACCGAAATCACCACGGGTGTCGGAGGCATAGCTTCAACAGGCAGGTCATTATTGAGGTAAATGAATGTTTACTCAATACCCGTCTAACAAACTCTACCGAACAGGTTCAACTTCTCGCTTCTGCACCACCTCTTGTATTATATTTATCTACGTCCAGTGTTTGTTTATCTTGCGACGTGTCAGCAATCGATCAATCTATCTCACTTTGCCACGAGAGAGATGACGCACCGTTTTAGCGCTGAAGTTTTGCTTTTCAACCGCTGAAACAATATGCCGCTAACCTATCGGCTTAGCCCAGCCATACTCAACATATTTCTTCTTTTTTTTTTTAATAATAAAAACACATTTTTTAGTACGTATTTCCACAATATATATTTTAATCAGGACCGGTTCCGCTCATCGCGAGCATCAATTGATAATGCTCGCGATGAGCGAATCCGGTCCTGATCAAAAAATATATTGTGGAAATACGTACTAAAAAATGTGTTTTTATTATTTAAAATATCATGCCTTTCCATCAAGAAGTGACAGTTAACATATTGAAAGCGATTTTTCTTCTTTGCTCATATTAAACTATATTGTTTTATACAATGCCAAGTCCGCTCTCAGTATGGAGCAATTGGTCAAGATGTGAATTGGAACAGAAGTTTAGTGCCTCTTTTAAATATACCTTTCTGATAATCCTATCAATGGAAACAGAGAACTTATCAGTCAAGCGTTTCTCAAAACTCAACTTGTGATTTATGCATGTAAGGCATAGGCTCCCAACCTGGAGCCGCGAATGGGTTTTTTGGGGGGTCGCCACTTATATGGTCAACTGATTTTTTTTTTGTATGCTGTTGGATTGTATGGGGGATCGCGGGTCACATGGATTTTACGAAAAGGGGTCGCCATCCGAAAAAGGTTGGTAACCTATGATGTAAGAACATTTTTCTTCAAATTTATTTGAAAATTTTTTAAATTATGAATATTTAGCGTTAGATTCATAAGAAAGATTTTTCTCACATTTGAGGTGTTAACTGTTATTTCTTGATGGAAAGGTTTTATATTTAAACAATAAAAACAATGTTTAGTTCTATTTCTACGATTTATAATTTTAAAAATCAGGATCGGTTTCGCTCATTGCAGACATTATCAACTGTTCAACCTCACACTGTTTTGAAGATAGAAAAAGATAAAAAAAATAGAATGCATTTGACCAGAAAGGGACCACTGGTTAGTCAAATACTTTCACTTTGCTTCGTTTACTGATATGATCAGTAGAAGAGAATTTAAAACATTACAAACACCCGTTTCCGAATTGTAATCCATACGTCGATTGAAACAAGCTGTTCGTACACGGATTCAAACCCATGAGATCCGCAACAAATCGCTGGACCACATAATCGACATAGTTATTTAAATAAAGCCCAAACTATAAAAATTTACTAATTTATATTTAAAAATAAGTGTAATTTTGTATGTCGAGATAAATTCATAGAGAAAAATATAACCCGCGGGTTGCAAGTTGAGTATGGCTGACTTGGGCGGAATCGCACAGTACCTCGATAGTAATGATTATCATTTCCCTTAAAATTCAAAATAATTTACTTTCTTTAATTTATATCAAAAAATCGCCTAGAAGGGAAATAATAAATATTCAATATATAAATTCTAATTATATTATTATTTACATATTTCAAAAAAATGATAAAATAAGTTAATTATTTTATTCTTATGTACATATATTGTTACTTGATAATTTACGCCCACGTTTATGAGAGAGTGAACAAAAATTGTTTTTACCTCTAGATACAATATGACAGGTCTAATACGTTTGAAGTTACCAAAGTTTTATCTTTACATATTAGAAAATCTGTCATCTACTTTAGAAATTTTTGTTTCGCAAGTGTTTCATTACACGTATCCCTCGATTAACACGGTTCTTGTTTACCACATTTTCACTTTTACACGGATTAAAAAAAACTTTTTTGTACTTTAAACAACGAATTGGCACACATAATTTCGAGTGATGAAAATGACTTTGAACCAGTCACGAAGAAGAGATTGACAGAAGAATCTCTTGGATTTCATTTTTTTGTTCCTCTGTATATGCTTTATGTGTATTTAATTTATGAAATAAGATATATATTTATACTTTTTAATAATCATACTTTATTTTTACATTTTAGAAAACAACTCGATTTACACGATTTTAACTCAGTGAAAAAAATAGCAATGTACTTTAGTTCTACAAAACTATTTTTTTAAATACAATTGAACTATATAACTATGCTTAAACTAAAATTTGCTTATCTATATATAGCTGTGTAGAAAAAGTACACAATACATCTTCTCTCCTGTTTAAACGACCTAGCTTGTCACTCGCTCGCAATAAAACTAAAAATTGTAAATGACACTTAAAAGGCGCGGCTATATCAATAAGTTCACGTATGGCACGGAAATGGTCTATTGCAGAAACAAAGAATGAAAAAATAATTTTGTAGAACTAAAATACATTGCTATTTTTTTCACCGTGTTATAATGGAGTTCTACCAAGTGAATGCCAATTCGAACAATACGCGATTTTACATTAAAAAAATACACAATTTCGATTGACACGTTTTTCTCACGAACCAATCTACTGTGTAAATCGAGGGATCGCTGTGTTTAGTTCGAGAAAACCGTGTTAGATCAAATAAATCGTGTAATTTTTTTGAACCTTGTTATTTTCAAACCGATGAAAAAAGCTCATATATGCATTGATGTTTTTTTCAGTCTCGCTTTGTGTTCAGTAAACCTTTGAAAGCTTATTTGGTTAGTTGTCTTTTGTCGGCGTAACAGCGTGTGGTGATTTAGCGAGCTTTCGCCTTTCTGTCGTATTTCATCTGCCGCTATACAGTTTCTGCCCTATTCGCCTATTCCTGGCCTCTATTGATGCTTTTTTGACTAATGAAAGGTCAAACTTCAAACATTACTCCCTTTTATCTGCCTCATGGAAAGGTGAGCATGTTTGACTCTAAACTATACTTATGTTCTACACATATATTGAACTTTTAAATATTGTAAAAGTAGATTTAAAAAAGGTTTTCCAATTATACTAGTCCGATTGATAAATACGTGTAGTCCACAAAATTTTTCAGAAGACTTATTTATTAGTGACTGACCGAATTTCATTTTCAAGTTACTGCTTTATTCAATATTGAAACGTGTTTCAAACGACGTTAACACTGCAAAAGCTGTTAGTTAACAAAATGTCACGAATTTCAACGCATTGTTATTTGACACAATTATATGTGTATTGTACAACATGTTAAAAAGAATTACAGGTTTACCGACTGAGTTGCGAGTAGTCTTCTTAAATGCTATGTTTTAAATGATATTTTTTAACAATGTTTCCACAGTAAACTTTTCGATCAGGACCGGTTTCGCTCACCGCAAACATTATCATATTATAGAAATCGAGCCTGATCTGATATACAAAACCAATTGTTCGAGAGCTAACAAAAAACAATTTACACGCAATCCTACGGTTTTATATACCAGCTATTTTTTTTTATTTTGTATGAATGTAGACTTATCTGAACCCTATCGGTTGATGAGTTAAACCGGCCCTGATCATCAAATATGTTGTGTTAAAAAAACACTTTCCATCAAGAAGTGACAGTTGACACCTTAATAGATTTTAAATGTTGGGATTCCTTCATTAAGAGGCATGCATATTCAACATTTTCAGAAATTTGGATTTTGATTTCAAGAAAAATTGAAAAAAATAATTTTGATAGAGATCGATTATAAATTGTATAGACGATGCTAACTGTTTATTTTATGCAGTTCTGTTGCATCCGTGTGATAGAATGCCTGAAGATGCCGAATGGCGAAACATCGTTAGTGACAAAACATGTGAAATCGTACAAAGTTGTAACAATTCAAATTTTAAAAAATTTTATCGTTTGAAGTCCAGTCCACTTCGGTGAATTTCCTTTACCAGTCTCAAAAAATCAAGCCGATTTTTCATACCGAGGCATTATTCGCCATTCGGAAATAAGTAAGTTGTGATGTTGGGCGTTAGCGAGTTGGACAGTGCCGGCGTGAGGCTTAAATGGCCCAGTGGTCAGTTCGAGCTGCCACTTCGCCCTGCCTGTGACTGATCACCTTCCCCCTTTGCCCCGTTGCCACCACGGCTGCTTTTGCGTCCCATGGTTTGGCACCCTCAGCCTGCCGCTGTGTTTACCCTCTCTACGGAATCACAGGGGTTTTTAAATGAAGGATTGATAATTGTTCTTTTACCACAGTCGAAGTATTTAAATGTATCTTCCTAATGTGTTTTTTGAGTGAGTAAGGTACAGTGAATACTTCCACTTGTTAGCTAAAAGACATTTTATTTAAATAATAAAACACAATGGGTACTTGATCAGAACTCTTCACACATCGGAAGCACCATCTAATAAAATATGGCTATTTAAAAAATCTAAAAAAAAATAGTAAATAATTTAAAGGCATGCAAAACTGATGGTCAAGAAGAAAAAAAGAATAATTTGATTTAACTCAATGAAGTAAATAGTTTAAATTTGAATTGTTAAAATTTTGTACGATTCCACATGTTTTGTCACTAACGACCCAGGTACTGACTAAGTCAGTTCTGTTGCATCCATGTGATGGAATGCCTGAAGATGCCGAAAGCCGAAACCTGGGTCGTTATTGACAAAACATGTGAATCGTACAAAGTTTTAACAATTCAAATTTGATTTTGAAATTCCATCAAGCACTTCCAGTCTATATCATAAATTATAAAATAGTTTACATGTTAACGTCAATTCAAAATTAAAATGTGAAATAACCATTGGTAAGAATAATTAATGAGAAAGTTTACTACGGGGCAGCTAAATAATAAATTGTAAATATAAAAACCAAATGATTTTCTTAGTTTATGATTCGTTGGTTGTGTATACCTTGTAATAAATAACAATTTTTTTGTTAAAATGAGTTTGTGTTGATTTAAATTGTTCCAGTCGAAAATGCTCGCATTGAGCGAAACCGGTCATAATCTGGCTACTATAAAATGTCGCTTTAAACATGCGTTTTATTATTTAAATATGAGTTTGTTACAACTTGTACGAATCCACACGTTTTGTCACTAACGACCCGGGTTTCGTCTTTCGGAATCTTCAGGCATTCTATCACACGGATGCAACAGAATTGACACAACAGAACAGAACTCAGGTCAGTCCTGTTGCATCCGTGTGATGGAATGCCTGAAGATGCCGAAAGGCGAAACCCGGGTCGTTAGTGCCAAAACATGTAGAGTCGTACAAAGTTTTAACAATTCAAATTTGATATTCAAATTCTATCGAGCATCTTCAGTCGATATTATAATTTACACGTATTTTCTTTTGAAACCTTGAAGTGTTCAAGTGTGCAAACGAATTTATTTTTATAACTTCCTTTTAATAAGGATGTATTCTTATGATTTTAAAATAAGTAAAAATTTTATGATGTAAAAATACATACCGAAAATTAAAACACATGATCATAAGATATAACGCGGTGAAAAAATAGAATCCATTGCTGTTGTAACAATTGTAATTTGATATTGAAATTCCATCAGCGCCTTTAATCGATACCAGAAATGATATTTCAATATGCATTTACACTTATATGTGGAATTTAACAATTTGAAAATAAATAGTTTTTAGTTAAATAAAAATGTTGAGCCCACATGTCCTTTAATGTTTCGCCCGTCCCTTGGGTTCGACGTCAGTGTGAATATCATCATCGTAAGTAATGTCCGTGATTAATCTCCTCGAAAGGGGCAGGCCAAACGTTTGTTTAATTATGTCGATTTTTTATTTCACCCACCTGACGCGACTCGTCCTATTTCAACCCCTATTCACTGATTGCCAACACAGATTTTATAAAAATATCCTTTTTCATGCGGGCTAACCGACTATCGGCGATGATAATGAATTTATAACGTAAAATTTTTCATTTTTTAATAAAGATAGCTGTACGCATCGAATGAAATAAAAATCATAACGAAATCTTTCGTTATGATTACAATATTTTCAATACATTTATTGAAATACATTAAATTAATAAAACGCAGTTCAATGTACAATTCAAAAAATTTGATTATATATATATGTTGACATATATATATAAATCAGATGAGGTTTCGCTCGTCGCGAGCATTATCAACTGATACATTACAAACGAAAACAAGACCATTCGTACAAAATTAGAATTTATAACTTCCAAACTTGAATTGTCACATCTTATGGTTACAAAGATATCAATCATCTAATTAACTACAGTGAGAATTAAATTCATGCAGAAGGAAGTAAGTTCTTTTAGTTAAGACAATGAACTTAGATGAGCCTAAAAAATAAGCATTGTATTTTAGTTCTCATTATATTAAATTTGAATTGTTACAACTTTGTACGATTCCACATTTTTTGTCACTAAAAACCCGGGTTTTGCCTTTCGGGATCTTCATGCGTTCTGTCACGCGGACGCAACAGAACTGACGAATGATTGTGACAAAACATGTGGAATCGTACAAAGTAGTCACAATTCAAATTTGACATTGAAATTCCATCAAGCACCTTCGGTCGATATCATAAATTATAATATAATTTCCAGTTTATGCAAAACAAATTGTTCGAAAAACATCGATATTTGAAGTTAAATATCATTTTACTAGTAATCGAAAATAAATCGAAATTAAAAGTCATTTATGAGTTAAAGAATAAATCTGAAATACTGTCTAACAAGAAAATTTTGAATCTTTTTATATGCTTAGTTGATAATGCTTGCATGGTCAAAGCCGGTTATGAACTTCGTATTGTCAAGTTGTTGAAATATAATATTATTAACCGTTGTCATTAGTCAGTTCTGTTGCATCCGTGTGATGGAATGCCTGAAGATGCCGAAAGGCGAAACCCCTGTCGTTAATGGCAGAACATGTGGAATCGTACAAAGTTGTAACAATTCAAAAAATTAACCATTGTGCTTTGTTTATAATGATTTAAAGCCTTTTCGCTAGTAAGTTATATCGTTTCGAAGGTGATATAGGATAACAGAAATATTCGTCGTCCATCGTTCAGTGATACGTCACTCGTGAAAATCGAGCGACTCATCTATCTTTTTGATTAGACTATCTTTTTGATTAGACGATTTGAAAAAAAGCAGTCGTGATTTTTTTTTACCCAGGTAAGACGTGATGAATATTATAGTATTGTATATAGGAAATTCTTCCTACATACATGTCATCTACAACAGCATATGTTTTAGTTCTAGTAAATTATATGCTGTCTGTAAAAGCAAATGATCCGAACACTTCAGAATCCACCTTTAGTCGTCTTAGTCTCTTTATGTAACCCAACGCTGGGGTTAAAGGTGTTCGATGGTAATATTGTAATCTCATACAATTTGAGGGAAAAAGGTAAGATGTATATTTTTTTCAGCACAACTCCAGAATCTAATTCTAAACGTAAAAAATAATAGTGCGGTCAGACCTTTTTTTATTGAACGTAGGGAGGCATTAGAAACGAAAAATAAAAATTTAAATTTTCATTACACTTCTTATATATATTAATTAATATTGCTTAAAGATGAAATTTTTAAGAAACTAACTTCAAAGTGTATATTTTAGTAAACTCAATAAAACAGGAAAAATCTTGTAACCTAACATTTTTTTTTCTTTGCTTATATATAATAAATTGAATTTTTAATTCGCATACTTTTCCAATCTTTAA
This sequence comes from Himalopsyche japonica, assembly GCA_028555115.1. Classification (NCBI taxonomy): domain Eukaryota; kingdom Metazoa; phylum Arthropoda; class Insecta; order Trichoptera; family Rhyacophilidae; genus Himalopsyche; species Himalopsyche japonica. Next base: position 583,398 of record JAHFWJ010000458.1, on the reverse strand, counting down.
AATATCATTAAATACTATTTTCTTCAAGTAATAATGTGATGAATGATTCTAATTTTTTTTGAGTTACACTGTTCTCAAGTATACCACAGTAATAGTATAGAGTATAATATAATGTCTATGGTATAGATTCAGACGTATTCGGCCATTTTGCTTTCGTGTAGGTTCTTCTATAAGTGGCGCGAAAGATTGCCTTCTTAATTTGAAAAAAGATTTCGCCATCTGTAAATCTAATTGACCGATATAAATAGGATTCGAAATAAGAACTGGTGTTTTCTTCGCGCCGTTTTTCAAATTGAATTAAATGTTTGTTTTCAACGGCAATGTAGCTGTTTGATTTTATATGAAAAGAAATTCCCAGTTGTGATGAAAATTATCCATATAATATAACATCCTCAGAAAAACATACAAAATGAAAGGACACGGTGAAAAAATAGCAATATATAATATTTTAGCTCTACAATTTTTTTTAACATATATGTAGTTGATAGCTATTTCGGCTTACACTTTCATCAGCACTTTATTGGTTTATATATATTTTCACCGTGTTGTAATGGAGTTCTACCAAGTAAATGCCAATTGTTTAGTACTATTTCCACATTTCAAATATATTGTTTTGACAATGACTGGTTTCGCTCATCCTGAGTATTATCAATTGATACAAAAAAATCTTTTTGATGTTAATGTAATGTTAATGATAAACATACATTAAATTTGCGATATAGACTAATGGTGATGCTTGTTGGAATCTCAACATTGTTAAAAAACTCAGATTTCGTCTTTCGGCATCTTCATGCATTATAGTGCACGGATGCGATACGAATGAAAAGTAAACGGTTTTCATTGATTATATACAATAAGAATAAAACGACGTAACATTTGAATTGTTACAATTTTGTACGATTCCACATGTTTTGTCACTAATGATCCGGGTTTCGCCTTTCTGCATCTTCAGGCATTCTATCTCACGGATGCAACAGAACTGAGGCGCAATAATCAGTTAGCATCTTCAATATACCAAAGGTATTAATTACAGGAAAACACAAACTTCAAGGCAAGCAGTAAATGGCGGCATATATTTTATAATATACATGTAAAATAACCAGGGCTCTAGAGTCGTTACAAATAACACGAATCCGACATTACATTTTTTTTTTCACGACTCGAAAATAACTATCGATTTTCTTATAATCAAGTCTATATTGTTTTCTGTGAAAATCGTAGCGCGCGAGTTGGTTTCTTCTGTTTTTGACCGGAGCTTATTTTGTTACTGTTTAATTTTCATTCGCTTTGAAAATCGTCTTTGATTGAAACGTCGTCACTTTATCATTTTAACCTCTTCGAGACGAAATATATAATCTTCAAAGCATTTGTATATAACTTGTATCTATGTGAAACTGTGCTACAGTCAGAAACTCTGCGAATAACATTATTTCGACAATCGGGCTGTACTTAATGTCACTTTCATACATTTGCAAAACGCGAGTCGAGTGTTAAATTTGCACTCCAATAGTGAAAACTCTCCCGCCACTCGGCGTACTTGCGAATTTGTAATATGCATTTTGAAACAGACTACGTTGATGATGACGTTTTTTGGCTAAGCGTGTTAAATTGGTTATATTTAAAAAAAAAACTACTACTGCTTCTTCTTCCACTACTGATGACGAGCCAATGGATTGTACTTATATAAGTACAGGTGATGAAAGATTTTCAATATCAATGAAGCGAATATTTTATTTTGTATTTATAAATAAGTATAAATTTAACAAAAAAAAATATGAATAAATACACATGCTTTATTTTAATATTGTACATAAGTATTATTCATGCATATTTTGTATGAAATTCGACTTACGACCAATTCGGCTCTCGACCAAAGTCCAGGTCCAATTTTGTAGAATTAAAATACATCGCTATTTTTTCATCGTGTTATAATGGAGCTCTACAAGGTAAATGCCAATTCAATCAATAAATTTATTAAGTTTGTTGCTTGGGACGGGTATGTTTCGACGATTTGTCGATGTATGTAATATAATTTATGATATCGACTGAAGGTGCTTGATGGAATTTCAATGTCAAATTTGAATTGTTACACCTTTAGTGACAAAGCATGTGGAATCGTAAAAAATCATAATAATTCAAATTTGATGCAATATTATTCAATATCAAGAACAACATGGCAGATTTGTCGACATTTTACGAAAGCCCAAAAATATATCTGAACACATATTTGTCTTTATTGAAAAAATGATTTTTTTTAACATATTTGTTTGATTTCTTGAATTAACATATATACTGTTTTTCATGTATTTATTTTATTTCATTGATTTAATTTGCAAAATGTAAAAAATATTATAAATTGTTTTTTTAATCACCCAAGTCTTTTTCGAAAGTTTTTATGAAATTCGGTCCGTGCTTAAAGTGCTAAAATATTCTGTTTTTATTTGATTACAGGAGGAGGTTAGAAAATTCTAAGCGTTCGACGGTAGCATTGGACATGCAAATGGATCGCTACATTAGAACGCTGTCTCTCCGGGACGGCGCTGTCGTCACTGAACAGTCACCAGCTGTCCGCCCTATGGCCCAGCAACATTTCTCCATGAACTCGGCTTCCACGTCCACTTCCGCCGGCGCCTTCGGCATCCGTCCACCGTTTTCAGCCAATATCGTCCCACAACCACAGGCGAATCCGACATCGTCAACACGAGTAAGAAATTACAGCGTTAGTGACTTCGCGCTGTTTGCGATGAACAACCCGTCTTCGGCCGGGGAACAGACTGTTGATCCGATTGCTTCGGGTAATCTATTACGCAAACCTAACGAGGATCGAGGAGAAGAAGAAGACGCCCAGGAAGTTGCAGAAAAAATATTCAACCAATGGGAATCTGACTGGAACAGGTTTTTATGAAGTGATAATAAGGAAATGTTCGTTTTTTCTGTCATCGATAAAACTTATATTAGTGGAGCATTCTCGTGGTTGTTTCTCATATATAATTTAAAATTTCATTGAGGTTAATCTTTGCGTGAAGAGTAATTTTGTAATTTTCTTCTATAAAACAAGAATTTGATTCTAAAATGACTGTTAAAGATAGTTAAATTATTAGTTAAGATACAATTTATGATAACGACTGAAGCATGGAATTTCAGTATCAAATTTGAATTTTTTCAATTTTGCACGATTCCACATGTTTTGTCACTAACGATTCGGGTTTCGCCTTTCGGCATCTTCAGGCATTCTATCACACGGATGCAATAGAACTGACAAGTTAATAAGTTAACCTTTAGTTAACTTGTCAGCACTGTTGCATTCGTGTGTTAGTGACAAAACATGTGGAATCGGAAAAAGTTGTAACGATTCAAATTTGATATTGAAATTCCATCAAGCAATTCAGTCGGTATCATAAATTACGGTTGAATGTTTCGAATTTAGTTGCAACGTGGCAGTATATGACAAAAAACACAAAGATCTCTCTAATTTTAATTATCTTAATATTAAACTTTTCAATAAATTTTTGACTAATCTTAAGTTAAAATATCAATACCCTCCTTCCTTATATCTTATATATTATATATATAAAAATAGTTTATTAAAATAATAAAATATTTACGACACGTCTTATGTCAACTTTCAAATATTTAATACTGATTTTAACCGTTACTTTGATTCATATACATTAACCTGATTTTTGTATATTAATTGATTTTACATTTTTTAAGACATGCTGAATTACCCTCTTTTCTGTGGTGAATAATTAGTATATTATCGGTAAATAAAGACTTGAATCATAACGTGGTTTTTAAACGTCTCATTTTTAAATAACATCTTTTTTGTTAATATTTGAAGAGAATATTGAAATCGTCGAGAAATATCATTTTTAATCATTTCTGAACTTAGAATCGCAGAAATTTTGTACAAATAATTATGCTTCATGTATTTTCGATTTTATTCAAACAATCGTGTCTTTAAGGTCACAATATGTAAAATAAAATTGTTTTTATTATATATGACGTTATAACGGGTTAGTGTGGTCGCTATCTTACGTAACTTCATAATTTTTACAGATACAAGCGATTTGGTGCAACACTTTGGTGGACATATTTTCCAATTTAGGAATCTATATATGATTAAAATTATATGAAGATTAACAATCGATACAATTTAACACAAATAATTCACTAAATGATATAATAAAAAAAATTATAATCCATTTTTATCATTGATTTTGCTATACATCGATTACAGTCAAATATTTCGCTGATAAGTTCTTCTGACAAAATTATTCGATAACTTAACAAATAATCATAAATAAGTTAAATTTGTGTGAGATCACCAAATTATTGAAGTTTCTGATAATAAACGGAAAAAAAATTGACAGCGATAGGTAAGACGTTAAATTATGGTTTCAAAATTACAGTTATTTTGTATTTATAAAATTTAGCTCGATGAAATCGTATTATGTGACTTAAATTTTTTTTCTTACAATTTAATATTGGTCAGAGTAAATTTTAATTAACACTGAAAAAATAGCAATGTGTTTTATTATTACAAAATTTACAAGGAAGTATATTGTAGTTGATAACCATTTCGGCTTACGCCCTCATCAGAATTATCTTATAAATTTTGTAGAACTAAATCAAATTGCTATCTTATCACCGTGTTATTATGGAGTTCTACCAAATAAATTTCAATTCAATCAATTTTAATTATCAAAATTAGTAAAACACGAAATAATACTGCATGCTTAAGTCCCCCCTGAATAGCCGTTTTTTTTTTTTGTAAACATCATTTTATTTAATTTATATAAACAATCACCACCTTTACTCAAATTAAAAATTATGCAGTTTTTTTCTATATCTTAATATTGTATTTAAAAAATTGACAAATCCTGATTATCTTTGTAACTTTCATTACTTCTTAAATGGGTATATTTTAAGTATTGATTCATATTAATATTTGTTTTATTATTTATAATTTAAGTAATTTTATTTGATATTTTTCTCGTTTAATCCACCTTTTATCTCTGTCATTGTTTAATTTTATTTTAAGGTACACAACAACATTTCAAATTTAAACAAATATTAAAAATTCTATTATAATCATTGTAATAAGGTGACGTTCATTTTCACTTACAAAAAAGTTTTTTTTTTACTGAAATTCCATATAAATAGTTACCAACAATTTGTTTATTAAAGTTAGTTTTAAGTTAAAGTGGCACTTTTTAAAATATTTTAATAAAAAGTGAATTATGTTATAGTTTTCGAATTTATCATTAAAATTAACGTAAATTTCTTTTAAAAAAATAATGTTTGTTTTTATTGTACACCCAAAAGTCGTGATTGCGCAAAAACAGCCTGTCTCCTTCACTCTTTCCAAAATTTTGTATAAACTTAGGAAAACAATTTGTGAGCCACTATTTTAATACTACAGTTTTTATTTTAATTGATTATATAAAATTTGATTCATAATGATAAATTTAATATTTAAAAAAATGTATATTTATATCTCGATGTAACATATGTACATTTAAGTCTTATTCAATTGTTGTGCCATGGTGAGAAAGAAAGCTAAAATTTGCTTTTTATCAAACCACCGACTTGCTTTTAATTATCTTATTTTAAATATAATTGACTATTATAAAAAAAATATGTTTTGCCAATATTGTTTAAATTTTAATACTATTTTCTTTGTGTGTGAGCTTGTAACATTAATGACAGAATAGACTTATAACTTGTTATAAATTAAAAACAACATTGTTGATTAATAAAGTTAAATTGTTTTTTTTTTCTTACTGTGTGTGAACTATTCCTAGTTATGTATTTTAATTATTCTAGCGATGTCAATAAAGAGAATATTTTTCCGTACATAAAACAAAACGTTTATTTCATAGTCGAACACTTCCTTCATCCAGTTTTCTTAAGAATTTTCTCATAACAAAATTATTTCTTTTCCAGTATTTTAATATTGTTACAAGCTCGAATATCCTCGGAATTATCGTAAGATGTTAATGAAAAAATATCTTTAGTGAAAATTACTTACTTAAAATTTAATATAACACATTCTAGAAAAAAATATTGTGCCTTGAAGTAGTGTTTAAATATATTGGCGAGACGTATTTGGCATTATTACATATTTTACTTCCTAATAAAATTTTAAATAAATAAAATTGTGTTTTATTTTTCATTGGAATTTTTATGTTGTATTATATAATAATTTTTAGATTTGTTACTACTTTTTTATGGTTGTAAATTTTAATTGAAATAATTTCGTAAAGAAAATAAGTGATACTTGGTATTGACTGAAGGTGCTTGATGGAATTTTAATATCGAATTTTAATTGAAACTTTGTTTGACTCTACATGTTAAGTCATTCACGACCCCGGTTTTGCCTTTCGACATCGTGAGGAATTCTATCATATTTATCGTGAGAATCGTCCAAAAAACCGAAAGACGAAACGCGGGTCGTTAGTGACAAAGCATGTGGAATTGTACAAAGTTTCAATATAGCATCCACATAAGTTGATTTATTTATATATATAAATAGAAGAAGAATAAATTTGAATTGTTACAACTTTGTACGATTCCACATGTTTTGTCACTAACGACCCAGGTTTCGCCTTTCGGCATCTTCAGGCATCGCACAGATGCAACAGAACTGACACTGACGCAACAGAAAAAAACCTAGGTCAGTCCTGTTTCATCCGTATGATGGAATGTCTGAAGATGCCGAAAGGCGAAACCCGGGTCATTAGTGATAAAACATGTGGAATCGTACCAAGTGGTAACAATTCAAATTTTTTAATTTACATGTAAATAAAATGTTGCTCAAATTTGAATCGTTAAAACTCGGTGAAAAAAAAGGTGAAACCCGGGTCGTTAGTGACAAAACATGTGGAGTCATATAGAGTTATAACATTTCAAATTTGATATTTAAATTCAATCAAGCACTTTCAGTCGATATCGTAAAAAAAATACAAATTCATTTGTGACCGCAGGAAAATTTTCTGGCGGCTGCACTTGAGAATCACTGCTCTATATATACTATATAAAGAGCATATAGCATTTTAGTACATCGTTAATAGTTCAGTTCCGTCCAATTCTATATTGGGACAAAAACATTACAACTATATTCGTTTTTATAGTATAACCTAAAATATTTGAACATCAAAGTAACATATTTAGGTAATCTTGAGCGTGAAATGATGTGATTGAGGATGCCTGTTAAATGTCAGATAATACCATAAAACTATATTTAAATAATTAAGACAAAATGTTAAGCACAATTGTTATAATTTTATATTTTATGATCAAGGTTTGTTTCAATTATCGCAAGTATTATCCGTTGATAAATACCATGCATAGGTTACAAGATGGATGACAGAAAATGAGATATGAAGGAAATATAGTCCAATAAAAAGAATCGATTATTCAAAATTATAGTATTCGATATCAAAAAAAGATAAAACTTGTTCCCAACAAATCAATAAAGGAGTGCTGTATCGGATAACTTGTGTCAATATTGCGCAGTTTGACGTACTTCATCAATAGCCAACTGACAATTGATTAATTAAGCAAAATTGTCTGTGGTAAAACAGGTGTGGAACTGTTACAAATTTAATTATTACAACTAACTTTGTTGACGTCAAAAATAACCCATTCATTTGCTTGTCTCGCAATGATTGAAATTTAGGTTTACCGGCTAAACTCGATCACTATTCACTAAGAATTGTTCTGGATTAGTTCAAGAAGTTTGATTTGTTTGAAGAGAACGTAATGTAATGAATACATAGATTAATTAGTATAGTACATACAAGGGTTACTTTGTACGGTTTTAGTACGATTTTCACAATATATTTTATAATCAGTGCCGGTTTCGCTTATCGCGAGCACTATGAACTGATAGGATACAAATTACAAATATATTTATACAAGAAAGTGAGTTTATAATAAGCATATAAGCAATGAAGGAATTTAATGTTTAGTAATACAATTTCCAAAATTAAAAAATAAAAAAACCAGCATTGATTTTGCTCTTTGACAACGTTATTAAGTGACTAAAAATTGTCGTTTATTTAACACGGTGAAAAAATAGCAATGTATTTTAGTTCTACAAAATTATTTTTAACAAATATAGTTGATAGCTATTTCGGCTCACGCCATCGTCAGAACTATCGTTTATTTATTTCAATACGACGTCTTTACACCAAGAATTGACGGTGAATAATTTAAAATGGAAATAACTAAGTAAAAAGTATTTTTTAAAAGTCGAATTTTATGAAATAACAATATATTATATAATATTTCAACTTTTCTCGCATTTATTGGTTTCTGCAATTTTTTTTTGTTTTCAAGGTCACTCGATGTTTTTTAGTTACACTAGCCTTTCAATAAATTATCAAAACTGGCAGAATAATATAATAATTAAATCAATTTTGATTTTATACTATATAACTTATTGGAGTGAATCATAAGTTAGAAGCACATTATGTAAACAAAGATTTGAATAATTAATTATCAAGGAACTAGTCAGTGTTGCCGTCAAACAAAATTATAATTAATTAGAACGAAATCTGTAGTAAAGTTCCAAAGCATTGTTTATAGACGAGCTGAATATTTCATGCTGGGATATTAATACCTGTGCAATTGTCGCCTCGTCAAAAGAGGTAAGTAAACAGACACTGAAACAATTTTCTCGAAAGGGACCACACTCAAATACACCCACGTCAAAAGCTCTGGCTGTTCAAAAGATTTTTACCATTTAAACATTTGTAACAATAATGAACAACTCCTAATGAAAAGTTTTGTTATAAAAGCCGCTTTTCATGGAAGTATGCTGTATGTAACCCAAGAGAGGCATAGGTTGGCATGCTTTCTTTGTTCAACAATGTGCTGGATCGTGTTTCAAAAACATGTCTTTTTTTTGCTTAAAATGGTCGCATTTTATTTGCAATTATATTGGAATACAAAATAAAAATATCAGATTTTATACTCGTTTTGGAAGACATAACGATTGATGGCTGCTAATTCGCTGGCCGTGTTGGGTACCATACGATTTGGTAAGACGTAAGGCTTGTGATTTTCCGGAGGTAAGTTATTGGCGTAAGAAGGTAAATGACTTACTCCAGTGTGGAATTATGGTCTGCAAAAATTTCTGAACACACGTCAGATTATTAAAAATAAATAATTAAGACAAATTTTTAATGCCCAGTGGCACATGCACAATTCGCTGATACATAAAGTCTTGAAAGTGCCTACAAGTCGAGCGTACGTTCGTGAGATTTCTCAAATATTTGACAGCGAGAAAGGCAAACATTTTAACCTTGAGATCTCTTATTTACGTAATTATGATGAGACAGTATCGAGTAATCGATTAAGGCCGAGAGCCGTTCTTCGGAACGATCCCTTATATTTTAATATATTGTTTACAATTAAGATTTATTTTAAGGACAGTTAAAAATGCTCAATACTTATTTTGGAATAAAATAATCGTCCAAATGATTAAATCGATCCTGATTTGATATTCTTAGGAATTAAATTGGTCTTTCCAATTCTTACTACAAGCCAAGTTATATAATTTTTTAAACATCCATATTTCTTTCAAAAAACTCTACAACTACTAAACTACAACTAAAAACTACAAGTAGTAGCAAATATTTTATTTATGTATAATATAATTATGAATATTCTAGATAGCTGTTTTGGTAAAACGTTATCGTTAGAATGCATATATTCATTCGTTAAATTTATGTGATGTCATTAAAAAAAAAGCTTTCAAGTAATGAAGGCGTTGGTCAGACAGACTTGTTAATATTAAGAATTTATAGGCACAATATATAACTAGGATGTTAAAACGGAAGATAAGATGTATTGTCAAACTTTTCTACACCGCTACATACATAGATAAGTAAATGTTTGTTTAAACATAGTTCTGACGTGGGCTAAAGTCGAAATAGCTATCAACCAAATATTTTTTTAGAACTGAAATACATCGCTATTTTTTCACCGTTTTATAATGGATTTCTACACAGTAAAGTTCAATTGAATCAATACAATTGATACTAATTTGAATGTTGTATACTAAAGGCATGGGTATCGCCTTTACACATCGTGGAAGATGTCGAAAGACGAAACTCATGTCGTAAGTTACAAAACCTGCGGAATCTAAAAAAAACAATTAAAATTTGACATTTTTTCAAATTCCACCAAGCACCCTCAGTCGATAACGTAAACTATTGATATGTTTCCGCCAATCTAAGTAATTTCTTACAATATTTTTGTACTGAGTATTGTATTTAATATAATACAATAAGAAATTCATTTATTTATCCGACATTTTTTTTTCAGTCGCCACTGTATTTCTGCGAAAAATGATCATTATAGAAATATTGTCCTTCTTAAATTATTAATATAATACAATACGGTATAAATGCAGAACTCGAAATTGTTATTTCGGAGTTTAGGAGAAGGAAATGGAGTGTAGAGAAGAGAGAGGCTTGTCATATTTCACATAAGTGGCAGTCCTTTGACATGGGTCTCGCAATAACACTTCGAATAGTTTCAACTGCCAAAAACAAACACAGGGATGCGAAGCATTCACTCATAATTTCTATAACATTTCAGAATTATATTATTATATTTAATAAAATCAATTATAGCATCGTTTATTTCATATCAACATTTATAAAAATATATGTGTGTTTGTGTGTATGTCATTTATTTATTGCTGTATTAAAAATAGGAAACGTTTGAAACTTTGAAAATATTTTCTTTTCACTCTCTCGAAGGTTTCTGAATTACCACAACCACATGAAAACAGATTTAAAGTTTTTTAACCATTACAAAAACTCTTACGAAACCGTCAACTATGTTACATTTTGAGAATGAATTTTTACATATTGTCAATTGTTCAGAAACTGAATTTGATTTTGGAATAAACTTTTTTTTAAAAGTACTCACCCAATTCGATTACTTTGAATCTATTGTTGATTGAATTGGCATTCACTTGGTACAACTTTTTTATAAAACGGTGAAAAAAATAGCAATGTAGCTTAGTTCTACAAAATTATTTTTATAAGATGTATTTTTCTTTTTCCTTTTCTACACAGTTATATATAGATAAGCAAATTTTAGTTTAAGCATAGTTCTGATGATGGCGTGAGCCAAAATAGCTATCAACTATATCTTATAAAATTTTGTAGAACTAAAATACATTGCTATTTTTTTCATCATGTTACTTTGAATCTAATCAAGAGCTATTGATTTAATTTATGATATCGACTGAAGGTGTTTGATGGAATTTCAATATCAAAATTGAATTGTTACAACTTTGAACGATTGCACATGTTTTGTCACTAACGACCCGGCTCTATAAGAATTCTATCACACTGATGCAACAGAGCTGACTATTGATATATTAAATTTGTATCTATGTACCACATTTGTGAAACTGTCAAGCTTTGAGGTTATGAGTTTTAAATGACATTTTGCAAACCATCGATTTTAGCAAATATTACGGTTTTACTTTATTTGATTGGCATTGCAAGCATGCTACGTACTCGCTAATATATAATAAATGCATGTTTTGGAAACTAAGTTATTAAACTGTGATTTGTGTTATTTAAGAAAATAAATTTTAAGCCCAAAAACATTTCTATTCATGCCTTTATTTTACAGATGTATACCATTGGTGGCCAAACTTTTAAATACTACTGTCAACCTGCTTTATAAATAAATTTGAATAGATGAAACGTTTCCACATGTTTTGTTCTGTTTTGTCCGTTTGGTGGAATGCCAAATCCGGGTCGTTAGTGACAAAACATTAGGAATCGTACAATATTTCAAGAATTCAATTTTTATATTGAATTTCCATCAAGCACCTTCAGTTGATATCATTAATTATAAACCAAAATCCAAATACAAGTTTCAATTGAAATAAGCATGTAGACCTATTGCAATTCAAAATCAAGTTACTTTAAAAACAGGATGATTTCGCACTGATATAAACAGAAGTCTGTAAATAAAACAATATGCATGAATTATTTGCGCAAGTTTTGTTGAAACAGTATTTATCCCGAGTGAGTGATATGTAATGTCTCGATTATTCATAAATAATCAATGATTTTACTGTGCTTAAGTAATTTATTCATATTATTTTTTTTACCAATACAGAGTTTTATTTGAATAATGATAACCGGTCAACTTCTGAGCCACCACTGTTTCAAACGCCATTTTAGATGGCACTCTAGGTATTACTTAGGTAAAGAATTTAGTTCTAAAGCATTTTTATCAATTATTTAATAGCTACTTCGGCTTTATTCAATCATCATGTCTTTTTCGGTTGACGGACAACTTCCGTTATGTATTTGCAAACCCTTCATTAATCAATTTCAACGCTTCACTGAAAGCATAATTAACCCGCGTTGTCACGTGCCTTGGGCGTATCCTTGTACTGCAATATTGTTAAATTTAGATAAACGTGCTATTCGAATATGTGTTCGTTATTTGAACACAAAAATCTTTCGTGTTAGTACAAACTGTTTGTTAACCGATCACCCACTGTATTGGTTTAACTGTCAAAAAAAGTCTATTTATTTAGATATATTTTTGCTTACCCTATCTTAAAGTTTACTGTTTTTCAGAGCAAAAGTGTGTTACGTAAGAAAGTTATAATTATTAAGGAATATCCCCATCGAGAAAGTTAGAGTTAGACAAGAAAGATATTTATAACAAATTCTCGACCGTCTCAATTAACTTGTTTAGAATGAATAAAGTATCTTTGGTGTTGTATAGACGTCATATATGTCTGATAGAATGTAAATATTTTTTGTTTTGTTCCTTTTAATGCGATAATTTGAAGGTTTATTATCAGAAAGCTCTCAAATAATATTTAGCGATGTTTTTTGCGGACTTGCTCGTCGCTATGTCATTTATTGTCGATTAAAAAAAATGATTATTCTGTTTAAAATCATGTGAAGTACTAATGACTTTACTCTGAAACTAGAATAAACTGAATGCAATTAATAATTTCGATGAATACTACGTTTCCCGGCCGTAAGTTTTTATTACACAGTGTTACTTCCAGGGCTGTGATTTGGAGTTGTGGAAATTAAAAAAACGTGAGAGTTAATCTGTTAATTGATAGTAAAAAATATGGTGTACACGTATCCCTTGATTTACAGGGTACTCGTTTTAAACCTTTTCGCTTTTACACGCATTGAAAAAAAAATGTTAAACATAACTGGCTATGATCAATAGAAACAATGCTCTCGCCAATTGTATTTGTTTGAGCGCCCGTGTGCCGGTGTATTCATCTGGGTGAGTCCATTTCTAAGCGAATCCAACTAATTTGCATTCCACTGCACGTATGTCTCCTCCCGCCATTCGGCGTTCATCCTTGACTTGAGCATGACGTCAGCTATAGCGACGCAAATTTTGTTTGAGTCTTGAGAACTTTAAAATTTTAATTCTTTATATTCGTAAATAAAAAACGAGTACATAATTTTATTTATGTATTTTAGAAAACAACTAAATTATGTAATTTTTGTGTACTTTTCGATTTAAACGGTTTTACGTTAAAAAAATACACAATTTCGATTTACACGTTTTACTCCGGAGTCTATCTACCGTGTAAATCGAGGGATAGGTGTATTGTCAAATTTAAATATTTATTATCACTATATAAAACAAGGAATTTTAGGACAGAAGAGAAGATGTATTGTATACCTTTTTCTACACCGCTATATATATATAAGTAAATGTACGTTTAAACATAGTTCTGATGAGGATATAAGCCGAAATAGCTATCAACTGTATACCTTATAAATTTTGTAGAACTAACATACGTTACTATTTTTTAATGCGTTATGATTAATACCTTTAAAGTCATCATATATATATTAAAGTTAAGTCTTCACGTTGAAAAATAATTATTTTAAAGTTAAAAAAACGAGCAATTCTGACTACTTTTTCGATTAGACAATTATGAAAAATATCTCAATGAAAAATTTGCCGGGTCGGTCGGTTGACTTTTAATTTAATGCATATAATTAGGAAAGATAGGAAAAATCTGAAAAAAAAGTGTTTGTTAGTCGCAGTCTTGTGATTGGTAAATATTGGGGCCGGAGTCGTTCTTTTTTTAATGATTCTACATTATCTACATTATAAAAACGATTTACAATACACTCCTAATGTGTAAGTGGTAGAACCCGACAAATAAAAATCAAATTAAAATTAAATGACTACGAAATTATTAAGCGTAAATATTTAAATTTACCGTTAACCGCTTCCCGAACGATCACGTGAAAATGCACGAAAAAAGTGTGATCTCAGACAATCACGCAAATTCTCGTAATCCTCCTCACGCGAAATTCATGATTGAACAGACGATGTAAAATTCCGGGCAATCACGCGAATATGCGTGAATAAAATTTGAACTATTTATAACTAGAAAAAAATGTTATCATTATTTACGTATTATAATAATATATAATAAATGTTACATAATTCACACATTTTTGCGTGTGGTGTGCCGCATAGTTTTGAACATTTCATAAGTGTGCCGTGGATGAAAAAAAGATTGAATAGCACTGCAATACAGTACCGAAAATATTACTGTCAACGATATTTTCAACTATTAATATAACTCTTTGAATATCGAAGCGAGTTTGTTTCAGTTTTTTAAATGATTTTATATAATATTTAAAGACGTTTTTGATGTTCAAAACAGATTTTGTAATATCCGCTTCATTGATAAAGTTTTCAAATACAGAATTATCAAAGGGGCGAAACAACAGCGCGGCAAATAAACGTGTCACAAAGGCAATTCGTGTTTTCAAACTCAAGATTTTACTATAAATGTTATATTTTTCGAAAATTTATATCGTATTTTAAGCAATCTTTTGTTCAGTGTTTTGTAAATTTTCATTCAGGGCTGTGTAGTCGTTAAAAAAGCACTCAAAAAGCAAAAGACTTAAATGGCGAACCGTGAAACGGACGGCGCAGTCAAGGGAATGAAGCAGTTAATCCTAGTCCAAAGACCACTTCCTTCATTTACAGGTAGGCAACCTGATGAACGAGTGTACCAGAATCAGCAGAAGAAAGAAGAAGATGATTTCATGACTCAGAAGAAAGAACTTCAAGGGCACCTAGGTGAATTAATCGTTAGACTTTCTCTCAAGTGTAAAAAAAAAAAACTATTAACGACAATATATGACAGCAGCACCATTTTATATACAAGTTGGTTATCCCATTCCCACACGTTATGTTAATGCAGCTGCTGTTACACGGCCGCCTTCCATAACGCAATACTGATAAAAACGAATCTATTTTATTGTTGGCCCGATACAGAGATGAACGGACTGATCGTTAAACCATGCGCTTTTGTGCTTAAAAGAAAATGTATATAACTATTGTATTTTATATATTTAAAAAAAATATTTAATCAAAGACATTTGGATGGTTCTGAGGAGGGCGTAAGCCGAAACAGCTATCAACTGTATACGTTATAATTTTTTAATAATTAAAAATCTTTTAAGGTGTCAACTGTCACTTCTTGATGATGCATGATATTTTAAATAATAAAAACACATTTTTTAGTATTTATTTCCACAATATCTTTTTTGATCAGGACCGGTTTCGCTTATCGCGAGCATTATCAACTGATGTTTATAATGCTCGCGATGAGTGAAACCGAGATTTAAAAAAATGTGTTTTTATTATTTAAAATAATTAAATACATTGCTATTTTCTCACCTTGTTATAATGGAGTCCTACCAAGTAAATGCCAATTCAATCAATTATATTTTTTAGTTACTGTCTGTTTTAATGTACTCAAATATTATTATATTTGCATATGGTGTTGGAAAATTAAATGCTTTGCGTAAGAAATGAATTATATAAAAATTTATTATTTTATTCCAATGTTCATGGTACGATAAACATTTTTCACAGCGTTAATTATAATTTAAATCATGCCAAAATTCAATAATAGCAGTTAAACTGACAGTTTCACATTTTGTAAGTTTATTTCATAATAATATTGAAATCGATACGCAATTTTAATCGACTAAATAATATTATATTTAGAGAATTTACTCGTCTAAGAAAGCAATATTTTATTCTCTCGGAGCTTGCTGAAGCGTTATTATTAAACTCAAAAACTACATTGTTTGATAAAGGAGTCTTTAAATTTATTATTTCATGAAGTAGACAAGCCTTGATAAACAAAATATCATTTTATTAGAAAAAATTTAAAACCTTAAAAAAACTTTCTGACGTGAAGACGTTATTATTTTTTTTTGGCAGCTTTCATAAAACACTATTAAGATTTAAGTTTGCTTTTTAAACTACGTTTATAAAGTATGCTGCCGTTATATTATCTACACAGAGAAAATAAAACTTCTAAGTGAAAACGTTAAGGAATATGAAATAAGTTTCAACACTTTGAAAATTAGTTTTTTTTAGTTGGCCAATTTAAATTACATTACAAAAATATACAGCTCTTTCGTTAACATTTAAATATAAATGAATTAACAAGATGAAAAAAATAGCGATGGATATTAGTTCTATAAAATTTTTAAGGCTTGTCTCGTCAGAACTATGATAGGTATGTAAGATAGTTGTGAATCATAATTTAAAACTAGGATGTTAGAACAGAAGATAAGATGTATTTTGTACCTTTTCTACACCGCAATATAAAGATAAATAAATTTATATTTGAACATAATTCTGATGAGGATAAGCCGAAATATCTATCAAATAGCCTGACCGTCTAATATATTGTAGACATAGTTCTAAAGAATGTTATTGATTGAATTGTCATTACCTCGGTAAAACTTCATGATAAAACGGTGGAAAAATAGCAATTTTTATTTTAATTCTACAAAAACTAAGAATTAAAATACAAGGTTTTTTTTCACCATATTCTAAAAAATGTTGTATTGTTATATTAAAATAATGTTTACATACCAAGGAGTGACAGTTAACACATTAAATGTTAGTTACAAAATATTTCTGGTAAAATCAACAGTTTATTAGGTTTGTGTATTGATAAAGTTTTAGTTTTGGCTCAAATTCGTTTTTACTGTTACTAAATCATCGGTTTATTTGAGTTTGCTCTAAAGTTTAAATTTCAGTAAAATTTCGTTGTGTTGGTTACGCCCTCTGCCTTCTACAGTTTATATCATAGTTTCTCAACTAGTTGTCCACAGACCACTGGTGGTCCGAGGGGATTTTTGGGTGAGTTGAAACAATCGAATTTTAAGTTGTACAGTGCACTCTCGATTATCCGGGCTTATGCTGGGGAGGATGGTCATGGATAATTGAAAAACACGGATAATCCGAATCATCAATTTTATTTTCGAATATAATATCATATACACAACACAATTTTTTAACACATCATTTATATATTCATTATTTATCAAGAAGACACAAAAAATACGTAAAAATATAATATTTTATCATAATAACAAACGTAGTCCCGAGAGCTGACAAATATAGGCAATAAATATCAAAATTAACAAATTTACTGCGGGCACTCGCGCCGGTTTATGCACTTCATTGGAAATGTAAATAGCAACGCATGTGGAGTACAAAGGACTTCAATTCTCGACTCATTCTAGTCCCATAAATTGTGATGTTTATTGCGGTATATGCGAACATTCATACATTCAAAACACACAAGTGGTTAAAAAAAATCACGAATTAGTTACGTAAACACAAACAAATAACTAAATTCATCCTTTTTTTCAAACAACGCGAATATTTAAGATTGCAATTGATTAATGCGTCTCATAATCGTTATAGAAAAAATCAATCAGATTATATTTGAATTAAAAAATATTTATTTTCAAGCACGAATAATCCGCAATCTGCAAAACATTTTTGAACATTTAGTAAACCACGTATGTAAAATAGTTGAGAAACTATGGTCTATATCATGTATACAAACAAAAAATACAATCCCGAATGCTTATTCAAATTTTCATCAAGAATATTTTTTATAGATTAAATTGAATTATTCCAAAAAGGTTTCATTTTTGAACACGTGCCCCGTGGATAAGGTCAAACATAATAATTAAAATGGCGAGATTAAATTCGATAAGAAAGTCGAGTGGCGTAGGGCTTCCGGATACGGCGGCGGTACTCGAGCACGTTGTTTGTAGTCACTGATATTCCATGTCAAGTGGAATCGATAGCGGATATTTTTTTTTGAATGACACTATCACGAGCAGCAATTTTGTCATACAATTTTTAAGAGTATGAACTGTACTTTCGTTAAACTCTACTTTTAATCGATAAATAATTACACGGTGAAAAAATTCCAAAGTATTCTTCTTCTTCTATAATTTTTTTTTACATATAGTTGATATTTTAAATAATAAAAACCCATTTTTAGTACTTATTTCCGCAACATATTTTTTGATCAGGACCGATCAGTTATCAGTTGATAATGCTCGCGAAGAGCGAAACCGGTCCTGATCAAAAAATATATTGTGGAAATAAGTACTAAAAATGAGTTTTTATTATTTAAAATATCATGCCATTCCATCAAGAAGTGACAGTCAACACCTTAAAAGTGATATGGTTGATAGCTATTTCGGCCCACGCCATCATCAGAACTATGCTTAAACGAACATTTGCTTATCTATATATAGCTGTGTAAAAAGGTACACAATACATCTTCTCTCCTGTTTTAACGACCTAGCTTATTTCTTGCTAGCAATAAAACTAAAAAAATTCAAAAATTGTAAATGAAACTAAAAAGACGGCTATATCAATAAGCTTACATATGGCACAAAATTGTCAGCATTGTCAGGAAACCGGTCCTAATCAAGAAATATATTGTGGAAATAAGAACTAAAAAATGTCTTTCCATCAAGAAGTGACAAACTTTAAAAAGTAATATTATATCTTTGGTATATAGACGATGCTAACAGTTTATTGTGCGTCAGTTCTGTTGCATTCGTGTGATAGAATGCCTGAAGATGTCAAAAGGCGAATCCCGGGTCGTCAGTGGCAAAACATGTGGAATCGTACAAAGCTGTAACAATTCAAATTTAACATGAGATACTTGAGGTGGTTTAATTATTTTGTTGTTATTTTTTATCGAGAAACATCTTTTTTTTGTCCCGATGATATTTTAACTAGTTTTCATCCTGTTTGAAATATTGTTTCATTTATCCTTCGAGTTGACACTTTCCTCCTGTAAATCATTCGTCTATGCTGAAATAAAGAAGGGCTGTCGCCGTCCATCTCTCGTTAATAATAAGCGATGCCATAAATTTAAGCTGGCTTAGTTGGGACGGTCGCGGACCGTTGTTTAGAGCAGCTGCTACTCGCGCGAAATTATGTTATTACGCCATTTGTTCCGTGGAATAATGTCGGCTTCGTTCTCTCGTGTGAAAACGTCATCAAATTTGAATTATTTTGCAGTCGTTTGCCATTGGATGCATTTATGCCAATGAAAACACTACGCTTTATTATTGGTTGCTTAAAAATTTGAATTTGGAATATCATTGACAGCTGTCAAACGTGTACTTAATTAATATATAATTTGGGCTATTTTATGATACCGACTTTTTAAAAATTAATTGAATTTTAATTGTTATAACTTTGTACGATTCCACTTGTTTTGTCACTAACGACTTGGGTCTCGCAGATTAGGCGTATCGTTACAATTTTGTACGATTCCACATGTTTTGTCACTGACGACCCGGGTTTCGCCTTTCGGCATCTTCTGGCATTCTATCACACGGGTGCAACAGAACTGAGGTAAAATAAACGGTTTGTAATTAATAACTTTAATATATATACGAAAGGCGAAACCCGGGTCGTTAGTGACAAATCATTTGGAATCGTACAAAATTGTAACAATTCAAATTTGATATTGAAATTCTATCAAGCACGCCAAGTCCATGAAATTCCATAAAGTCGATATCATAAATTATTTTTTTCGCTTATATATAGTCTAATATGTACTAAATACGTAAAATATTTTTAAAAGGTTTCTTCAAATAAAAAAAAATGTGCTTTTTATTTATTTTAAACGTTTATTATAGATTGTAATTGAAAACTATCACTACGCTATAAACCATCAGCTCTCCATCTGTACAAAATGTTTTTCTATTCCGAAAATAAAACCTCCCGGGATCTAAATAAATGATTCTCATCAGATCCGTGAAACAAGATTGGATTGTTGGGAGCGAAAAATGTGAGAAAACTGTGCGCAAATTGGTTTTTGATAGAAATAACCGAAGCGTGCCGGGATTGACGTTTGGGAAACTTTGAAATAATTATTTTTATTGTTGCACGAGAATGGAAAAGTTTTGTGGAAATCAAAAGGGAATTTAAATTGAGGAATGGCGTCGCGGAAAGAAAAGAGCTTTGCTTTTAAAAGCTCTCTCGAAAGCTTTCGTGTTTGAGTCGGAGTGAAAATATTATTTGGTCAGTTTCTTGGTCTGTTTTGTTTTTTAAT
This sequence comes from Himalopsyche japonica, assembly GCA_028555115.1. Lineage (NCBI taxonomy): Eukaryota > Metazoa > Arthropoda > Insecta > Trichoptera > Rhyacophilidae > Himalopsyche > Himalopsyche japonica. The sequence goes on along the minus strand of JAHFWJ010000458.1, from coordinate 562,928 downwards.
TGAAAATTATAGCGGAGGTAAAGACTATGTTAACCTTAATTAACGATATATATTAGGGATACTAGGTGGAATTTCAATATCCAATTTAAATTGTTGAAACTTTTTACAATTCCACTTTACAATGTTGTGCTTTACGATCCGGGTTTTGCCTTTTATTTCTTTTACCAGATTTGGCATTATCAACTATTGAATTATTTTTTAACTGTTAATGGCTTTTTATTTGGTTTCATATGTACACCTATCCTTCGAATTACAATGTACTTGTTTTACACATTTTCACTTTTACACGGATTAAAAAATTCGAAGAAAATGTTAATAACGGATTTTATTACCAAATCTCCTCGAGGTGTAAATGTTTCTACTTCAAACACCGAAATGACACAAATAATCTCGAGTGATGAAAGTGACTTTGAACCAGTCACGAAGAAGAGATTGACAGTGATTTGTGATAGTGATGAATGATTAAAACTCCTTTTTATGTGTATTTTATTAATAAAAGAATATGTATATTTATACTTTATAATAATTTTGTTTTATTTATATATAATATTTTAGAAAACAACCAAAATATACATTTTTGTGAACTTTTCGATTTACACGGTTTTACATTAGAAAATTATACAATTTTATTTACACGTTTTTCTCAGGAACCTATCTACCGTGTAAATCGAGGGATAGGTGTATTTACAAATAACTACGAAGAGGTCCTTAACATTTTATTTGTTACTATTTTCCTAACTATTTCACTTCACCTAAATATATTTTTGTATGATTTACAATAAATTATTTTTTACTTCTTGAACCATTTGTTTTGTATACCTGGTAATTATAACTCAAAATTATATTTAAAATAGCCTTATTTAACTTTTTTATTGAATCAGTTGATAATGCTTTCAATAAAATAAACCGGTACTGATTTAGAGAATGTAAAATTGTTGTATAGTACTGGCCATAATGTTTTATTATTTAAATAATATATGATATCGCCTGAAAGTGCTTGATGAAATTTCAATATCAAATTTGAATTGTTGAAACTCACGATTTTATATGTTTTGTCACCAACGACTGAAATACCTGAATATGTCAAAATTCGAAACCAAAATAAAAAATATTATTGAAATATGATAAATTTCTACATAAATGAGACAGTTACTACTTAAACGCGATTTTTTTACTGTTATTTAAGTTCATAATAAATGTAAAATTGTACTTTTAATTTTTATATATATTATACATTATAACTTACTTTTGAAAGTTTAAATTGAATTGAATGAAAAAAATTAAAGCGACATAATTCCGTCTGAAAACTTTTCGTACTATTATTATGTTTGTAAGGTCACAATTAAATTGTATTTCTGGCAACTCTGAAGTGATACGCAGGAAAATAATTCTCGAAGAAATTTAATTTAAAAAAGTTATGTTTACACTTCCTTCGGCAAATTTGGTGAAGTAGCAACCTTATATTTGCTTATCAAATTAACCTTCAACACACCATTGCCGTGCTATGATAACAATCGCAAAGAAGGAGGAATATATACTGAAAAATATTTTTAAATCGCTTACTAGCAAGAATTGTTATAAAATCTCCATAGGCTTGTTCAGATTCTCTATATTTCTCTATGTCTCAGTATTATATATATACATATATTTTTTTTAATAGTAAAACATGATGCAAAGCAATTATTCAAAATTTTTTATCTTATTCAAATAATTTATGATTATTACAAAATATCAAAGGTACTTGATTGAATTTCAATATCAAATTTGAATCGTTACAATTTTCACGATTCCACATGTTTTGTCACTAACGAACCGGGTATCTCTGTATAAAAAAAACCCCATTTAAGTTTTAATGTTAGTTGATCAATATTTGTTGTAAAACCTGGTCAAGAATGACTCATTTACAAGATCGTCAATGAAAATTATCACAGGCAATTGTATTAATTACAGCTAGATTAATATTGTTAAATTTGTTTTAGCTGCAATTTACTGCTTGCCTTGGGGTAAGTGTTTTCGTGTAATTAATAACTTTGGTATATAGACAGTGCTGACTGTTTATTTTACGTCAGTTTTGTTGCATCCGTGTGATAGAATGCCTGAAGATGCCGAAAAGCGAAACCCGGGTCGTTACTGACAAAACTTGTGGAATCGTATAAAGTTGTATCAATTCAAATTTCATCCAGATCGGGGTTTCGCTCTACAGTCTGCTTCGCTCCGGTAAATAAATTCTATTTTTTAAATATGAACACTGTGTATTGTGGAAGATTTGTGTATTTGGAGTCGGTGTCGTATTTTTGGTCGAAAAATTAGCGATTATGACTAATCATTCGATTAGAAGATCATGAAGAGTATCTCAATGAACAATTTGACGGATTGGTTGGTAGATGTTTAATTTAATGCACATCAATAAGAAAGGTTACAGTCGTATTGTTGTTCAATGTCGGAGACGTGTTTTTTCTAATGACTGTAAAGCCCTGGTACCATGTATTAATAATATGTGGAAATAGGTTTTATCACTCTTGACCTAGGTTTCTCATTTTGGCATCGTCAGGCATCATTTATCACACAGATGCAGTGTAACTTACGTTAAGTAAACGGTTTGCATCTGTTATATAATATGCAAATAGAATTACACAGGATAAAATATACACCTTAAGCAAAGTGGCCACTGGTTTTTATGTGCGTTTTGCTTGTTGTACATAAAAGGTGCGAAACCCGGGTAATGAGTAACAAAACATGTTAAAGTGTACAAAACTTCAACAATTAAAATTTGTTCTTGAAAGTTTATCATTTCCCACAGTCGATATAACAAATTACATTTTTTTAATATTTTACTTTTAAGTTGTTAACTGTCACTTCTTGGTGGAAAGGCATGATATTTTACATAATACACACACTTTTGAGTACTCTTTCTTCAATTTTATATATGGTCCACAGTGACTCATGGCAAAAATAATAAAATAGTGTTGATTATTACAAAAATTAAAAAAATAAGCAAAAAATGTAATTCAGCATTATAGAAATTCATAAAATGTCCTCCTGAACTGACTATACTGTAGATTGCTCAGCTCTGCAGCGATTGCACTCTTTTGTCGGCCAAAGAAATATGCAACACAATATGTGTATTTTGGATAGTAATGATCAGTTATGTTTTTTTATAAAAATAAGTGTTGAAAGATGTGAAAAATCATAGCTTTAAATTTGGATAAAAATCTTTGAATTTATCAAAAAATAGCTTAGAGGCTTCGTCAAATAGCAAACTGATCTTGAACGTGTTATCACAAATGGTGCCAATAATGCACGCCGAATATAAAACTTTCATTTGGACATTATTTCATTGAATAAGTTATTATACAAAAATATTTTATAGTGCAAAGTAAATGACAATTGAAATCATTTCATAACGCTTTGTTATAGGAGGCCAACAACCCAGCAATCCGGTAATTAGAGTTATGACCCTCCAGGGGCTTAATTTGGCACGTGCCTGATTGGTTCAATCCTCAACCGCCATCTGAATTAAATAAACGAGTTAATATGACGATGAAACCTCTCGGCGAAATATGTTGACAGAATACGCACGCATGCCGTGGTTTACACAACATTTGGTTATAGCAGTGGTTGTCTAAATGTGAAACGAACACTCTCTTAGATATCAATTTATAATGATTTGTAAAAAAAAGTGTTATTTAAAAAAATGTCTGGTGAGGTTAGATTAGGTTAACACAACACAAAAACGATTGAATTTACTTGAATTGTTATAACTTTGTACGATTTCACATGTTTTGTCACTAACGACACGGGTTTTGCCTTTCGGGATCTTCAGGCATTCTATCACATGGATACATCATTGCTGACGTACAATAAACAGTTAGAATCGTCTATGTAACAAAGACATTTATTACAAGAAAACACAAACCCCACGGCAAGCAGTAAATGGCACCTAAAACAAATATAATAATATTTAACACAATAACAATTAGAATGCTTGAAAATTCCGAAAAGCGAAACCCGAGTCGTTAGTGACAAAACGTGTGGAATCGTGCAGAGTTGTAACAATTCAAATTTGATATTGAAATTCTATCAAGCACTTATCAAATATTTAATTTATTATTTATTTAAAATTTTAATGCATTAAAGCAGGAAATAATTTACATATTACTTCTGGCTGTAATGCATTAAAATAATGAAATTTCACTACAAAATTATTATTTTTTAAACTATGTTCACTTTCACATGTTTTATCATTTACGACCAGGGTTTCAATTTTCAGCATCTTCAAGCATTCTATCACCTGAATGCAATTTAACTGGTAAACAGAAAAGCGCTTGAATCGCTAACATCAAGCACCCTCATTCTATATTGTAAATTATTTCAAAATTTTGTCGAAAATTGTTCAATTAATTTAGTTTTTTCTTTTATTTTACTATTTTACTTAATCTGTGTGAGTCCGCGAAGTGAGCCCTTAGATTCCTAGCCGAATTCATTGCATGTGTTTATATTCGTATCATATTGATGGATGCAGGTATCATAGCTATGTAAAAGATAAAAATTCGGATGATAGATTTCTTAATTATATGTCACGTTTTTCTGTTCAGTTATTGATAAACCATATCTCCAAAATGCTGCCATTGTTTCTCTAAGTTTTGTTGATACCTTATTTATTGAAATTAGAATTTCAAAAGTTTGTGAAGCGCTGTAGCATTTGCCGTTACTGTTAGTACCTTCACCATAACCAGTTCCGCCCTTTCATATTCAAATTACTTCAACTGAATGACAACATGAAATACACCCGAGATGGCGTTGATGTTTATATGTCAACTCGCACGTGTATGTGATACTATACATATTTACGATATGCGATAAAAAATGCGTATTTCATATTCAGTTTCACGCTCATTTAATTATTCAAAACATTGTTCCTTTTTTGAAACACAGATGTCACTGAATAAGTTTGACTTCATTTTTCAATAAAATGTACAATTTGAACTGTTGAAACTGTCATCCATTTTGTCACTCATAACACGGATTCCGCCTTCACTAAACAGTTCACATTGTTAACATACACAAAAGGAAATACTATTCTGACTGTAAGGACATTTATCTTTGAAAAAGATAGTCTAATACCGTGGGTATTCGGTTAACGAACATAATCTTTCACAAAACTATGTTCGTTATTCGAATTGTTCGTTAATCGATCATCGATCAGTTTTACAGATAGAACAATCGAATTAGAAATAACATTTCACTTCGTTATCTGAATATGTGTTCGTCGTGCGATTGATTTGGAATCCGAAATGTTCGCAAACCGGTCACTACTTTACTTTGGGATACCAACTTATTTTATTATGAATAAAATATCAAATGAACTTTTCTAAGGTTTCTTATCAAAATAATAACCAATTGAAATAATCTCGCGTAAGTAATGTTATAAGGAACGATTAACAAGGTAACACTGTTCGTTTAATGGAGGCATTGAATGTAGTTGGGCTCTGTTTATTTCTCAATATTATTGATATAATAGTTTTTGATTCCTCCATTTTCAATGCAATCACATAACACTTTTATTCGCGATGAATGTTTTTCTTTTTGTGAGACAAATAATTTAATTTTTTTCCAATTTACCTTGCTATAAAAACCACATAACGACAAATTTATCAATATATAAAAACACTTATCAAGAACGTAAAGGTTTTTGTATTCCCCAGGGTGTATTTGCACAAATAGCCAAACAATTAATAAGACGATTTTTTCGCAATAAGCTCGCCAATTTATTTTATTTTGGCAACACCGATGAACAGAAAATAAGGTTCATAAATAAACGCAATCAATGGCAAACTTTAAAAAAATAACACTTTATAAAATTTAAATTAATTTATACTATCGATTGAAAGTGATTGATTAAATTTCAATATAAAATATGGTTTGTTGAAACTTTGTACGATTCCATATGTTTTGTCACAAACAACCCAGGTTTCGTCCTTTAGCATCTTCGTGTATTCTATCAAACCGAAGCAACAGAACTGACACACAAAAAGAAGTAAGTATCGGTTTTATACAAGAAGAATTAATTACAAAGGAAAAAAACAAAGACCCTTAGGCAAGGATACAAACGTTATTTGTTTTATCAAGAAATTAAAAAATAACAGAGTTCAATTTAGTTCAACGTGTATTCTTAACGACCAGCTTAATTTTCCCATTCAATCCTAATATGGAGATTGTTTTTCATATTATCGATTCATTCAACTAATCTACGGCAATTTTACGGTGTTAACTGTCTCTTCTTGATGGAAAGGCATGGTGTTTTAAATAGTAATACGGATATTTTATGATCAAGACGAGTTGATAATTCTCGTGATGAGCAAAACCGGTTTCTTATGTGTTTCAATAAACCCCTATAAAATAATAGGCTAGGGTTAACCTTTCAAAGAAGGTTATATCCTCAACTGGTCAATCACTGTATATGTTACCTTACATCAATGAAATTTAATTTTTTAGAATTTTTACTCATTTTTTGAGTGTGTTTAACCAAGATCGCTTCTGGAAATACGTTGACAAATTTCAATATGTAAACTGTATGTCGAATCTTTTAGTAATATTTGCAAAATTTATTTTGTTGATAATGATCACCGTGAGCAAAACCAGTCCTGATCGTAGAATATATTGCCCAAAATAATTAATAAAAATATATATTTTAATTATTTAAAATACACCAATCCCTCGATTTACACGATATATAGGTTCCTGAGAAAAACGCGTAATTCGAAATTGTATATTTTGAATGTAAAACCGTGTAAATCGAAAAGTACTCAAAAAACGCATAATTTAGTTGCTTTCTAAAGCACATAAATAAAACGAAATTATTACAAAATATAAATATAAATTTTCTTTTATTAATTAAATACACATAATGCATATATAGAGGAACAAAAAAATAAAATCCAAAAGATTCATAAAACAATTGTTGCAACGGTTTGTGGAGTTTTTATCATTCATCACTATCACAAATCAGTCAATCTCTTCTTCGTGACTGGTTCAAAGTCACTTTCATTACTCGAAATTATTTGTGCCAATTCGATGTTTGAAGTAGAAACATTTACACCTCGAGGAGATTTGGGAATAAAATCCGTTATTAACATTTGCTTCGAATTTATTGTTAGATCTTTATGGACCTCATCATATTGAGCCAAGCATTGATTAATATCACGTTGAATTGAAGGGCCCGTTCAACATTTGAGTCAGTTTGTGCGAAATGATTACCTTATTTTCTTCCTAATTCGAGTCTTTCGTGGATAATTTTAGCTGTAAATGTAACCGGATCTTTTTTTTTCAATCCGTGTAAAAGCGAAAATGTATAAAACAAGTACCGTGTAAATTAAGGGATATATTTATTATATAAAATGAATCATCGATTTTAATATCGTGTTTCATTTAATCGAGGGATATGTGTATTCTTAAAAGGAATACAGCCAGGGCTGTGTAGACGTTAAGAATACACGGCAATGATTAACAACATGGATCGGGCTAAAAAAGTTTTTTTCGTCAGGTTAAGTTTCCTACCTTTCCTATTTATGAGCATTAAATTAAAAAATAACCTGCATTTCAATAACAAATCACTGAAATTAGATAAACAAGAAATCCTTGAAATTAATCGATATAAATTTTTGCCTAATTCTAACCTTATAAATGAACAAACTACTTTTGCGTCGTCACCATTGTTATACTCATTAAATTAGATTAATAAATATATCTTTCAAATAAATATTTTTTTTTTTTTTGATATTGCCTACTTTTACTTAAATTTTTTTACAGAAAATATTGGAACGCCCCTGACTGACCATATCATCGATTCATCTTTAATCGACTTCTCATGTATTAATTTATTTTGTTCCATTAAGTAGTGATTGTGGGTTATTTTCGTCATTAAAAAATTTCCCACTCCTTACTTCCTTATTGATTGTTTAGAGCTCCTAATGGATTATTGATTTACCATAATTGTAATTGTAATTCTTAATAAGTGATTGTGAACATTTAATTTTTATACTAATTTACTTTATTTGTATCAATATTGTATGATTTTATGTAAATTGTTTCCTAGTTCTTGTACCCATGGTTTTGTACACCTGCTACCATTAACTCAAATTAATTTTTTTGTTTTGTATAAATAGACTTGTTTGTAAATTGTATTCTATCAGTTGATAATGCTCGCGATGAGCGAAACCGGTCCTGATCAAAAAATATATTGTGGAAATAAGTACTAAAAAATGTGTTTTTATTATTTAAAATATAATGCCTTTCCATCAAGAAGTGACAGTTAACACCTTAAAAGTAAAAAATAACCAACCAATTCGGTAATTATACATTGAGATATTGTTCAAAATCATCCGATCAAAAAATTTATCGGAGTATCTCGTTTTTTACAATTCACACTCCGACTTCACAACCCTTGATATAGCAAACGATAAATAATAAGGTAAAGTACCTTTAAAACCCAGATACGTTCCATGAAACTTGGCCGCAAATCGAAAAGCCATATAACGAATCAATTATTCAAATACAAATTCATACAAATTCTATGGCTTATCATTCATAATGCATTTTATCTTTTTATTTCATTTAAATCAAAAATACATACATAACAAGTAAATAAATTTGTACATAAAATAATAACAGACCCCAAAAACCAACAATAATCTATAAACAAAAATAAAACAAGTTACATAAAATATGTGTATGTATACATACATATATTTTTAAATGGCTTTAATCTGAAGACGATTAAGAAATGGTAACATGCAGATCAATGTCGTCATCATTTTTAGAGTTTCATCAATAGAAGAGAGACTTTTTTTACCGTTATAGCGAACAATTTTAGACCTTAAATCGAAAACGTGCCTTAATTGAAGAGGGCCGTTATAGCGAAATGCCGTATAAAGAGCGGCCGTATAGCGAGGTATGGGAGTTTTTTGTTTTGTTGTTTTAATGTTTTGTCACTAACAACGCGGATTTCGCCTTTCAGCAACAGTACTGACGCACAATAAACAGTTACTATATACCAAAGGTATTAATTGAAGGAAAACAAAAATTGTATGTAATAAATTTCATTAACGACAAATATTGATAATGAGTCATTCTTGAAAGGGTTTTACAACAAATATTTACAAAAAATTATTGTGTGTCATTTCTGTTGCATCCGTGTGATAGAATGTCCGAAGATGCCGAAAGGCCAAACCCGGTACGTTAGTGACAAAACATGTGGAATCGTACAATGTTGTTACAAATCAAATTTGATATTGGAATTACATCAAGTGCCCTTAGTCGATATTTAAATTTGAATAATATTATAGATTAGCAGCGATTTCAATATAATAATTTTACTATAATATAAGCACTGCATATTGTTGCGGAAAGCTAGTTTGTGACTTTGTAATTAATATCCGCACAAGGGTCTTGAGACTTCCAGCATAATACAAGCCGTCATTTCCAGACTCAACCACCCTTCATGTCGCGCTTGTAACGCCATCCAAGCGTTCGGATGACGAGTGTCTTTACTGCCAGTAGCAATTTTAGTACAAAGTGTCACACACTGTCATAACTACAATATTGTGTCGTAACAAAATTTAACTTGAGTACCACTACGTTTAATTTACAAACATGCATGATTTGTTTAAGTGACATATTAAGTTGTCTGTTTACATCCGGGAAATATTATTTATTATCATGGTTTGAGGTTGTTTATTTTTAGCTCGATCATAAAATAAAATGTTACAGCGGTGAAAAAATATAATAAATAAACATTTATACGATACTTGTTGACCCGTTGTGAGTTGCTGCGGCCTTACAGTGAGAAAATTCAAGGAAACTCGTTATGATAACAAGCAATCACATTTTTCATAAAGTTCGTTTATATTTATTGATTTAATTGACATTTACTCGGTACAACTCCATTATAACACGGTGAAAAAATATCTATGTATTTTAGTTCCAAATTTTTTTTTATAAGATATAATTGATAGCTATTTCGGCTCACGCCATCGTCAGAACTATAGAAAGATACACAATACATCTTCTCTCCTGTTTTAACGACCTAATTTATTTTCTGCTAGCAATAAAACTAAAAAATTAAAAATCGTTTAAATTCAATTATTTGAGAAAAACGCGGTATGTTAGAAACATTTGCGATACTGTACTCAAGAAATTTTTTAAAGTTTCATATTGATCAGATGAATGGTTTAATAATGCATACAGGACAAACACACAAACATACATTAATTTTTACATATAAATATAGATATAGCTGATAGCTATTTCGGCTAACGATCTCATCAGAACTATTTTTATGTGTCATTTGTGACAAAACATGTGAAATCATACAAAGTTTCAAGAATTCTAATTGAATTCATTTGTGTTGGTTCTAACAAAAATCAGCTTCAACTTTCAAAACACTACAATCAGCCATCTCTCAAAAAGTTGAGCTGTCAGCAATCAAATTGTTAAGATCAGGACAGGTTTCGCTGATTGCGAGCATTACCCACAGAATATCAACTTGTGCGAGCTTGAATAATATAAAACTTTGGAATTACTGCCGAAAAAATGTGTTTTATTTATAATATATGATGGCATTATGTAGTTGAAATGGTCAAAAATACGATATTATGTACGCTATGAATAAAGATATTGGAAAAAACCAGTTATGATTAATATGCCCATTTCTTTTTTTCCTCAAAACGGGACATCTACCAATTTTTACGTAATAGTAGAACACACGTATATTTTCATAGTTTTTATGTATTAATAAAAAGAAAAGGAATGTTGATAAAGAAAATAAGAGGAATAAATAATATATATATGAAAAAAATAATCTTGTTTTATATTTTTCTGATGAACAAATTTTCTTAAGTATAACTGGGTTTGCTTTTAAATAAGAATGGAATTCTCGGCAGGATTAAAAAAAATATTTTAACAAGCAACATCGCTTTAAGTATTCCAGCTTGTAATTGTGTTTTTTCTGTCGTCCACAACTTATTCATATGTGAAAAGATTTCTACGGGTGCATTTGTTCAGGACCGTGTGTTGCCCCTTTTTGAAAACGGGACATTTCAACGTCCCTAAGCTGTACTTGGTGACAACGGGACAGGCTACCTAAAAACGGGACGGTCCCGTTCAAAACGGGATGTATGGTCACTTTAGTTATGATACATTTTATTAGCAGAAGAAAAATCGAATTTAGAAGACAGTATTGTGGTTTTGCTTTTTGATTCATAAACGAATTGGGCTTTTAATTAATTGCATATATCTCTCGACTCGTAACATCTTATAAAAAGAGGCTATGCAATATTTAAATAAGTTCAATTCAAATATTTTCTATGTTAAAATAAGCCCTCATCCACTTCAATGAGGGTCCTTTTATTTTCCGCTTTCGTAACCTACTCCGCTTTTCCAATGAAAATATACGTCAGCAAAATCTCTCGAATTTTTCATCGCTTCCAATTCGCGTAGCCCACTAAAGCTTACACAGTTCCACTTAAACAAATGTAAGTTCTGAAAATGAGAGATGATCAAACATAAATTGTGGAATTTCCACTAAAAACGCAGCCGTTTGGTTTTTTCGATTCAGTTTTACTTTATCATAAAATATACGTAGAAATATATATAAATTTTTGTTATATCTGTTTCAAACGCAGGGCAATCAGGCACTGTGGAAAAAGCTCTTTTTAATAATCGAAAGCTTTACTGCCAAGCTTTCTGCAAAATAACTATATTTTGTTTTGGCTTCCTGATATTTTTCTTAAATTTGCATTGTCTAAGCTGTGTGCGATTCCACAAGTTTTGTCAATCATGACCTGGATTTTACCTAATGGCATCTTCAGACATCCTATCACACAGCCAAATATATATCTGATACAACTTTTGTATACGACTTTGTTGTATATAACTGACGCAAACTAGTTATTGTCTTTCAATTTGACTGAGATAGATTTCCTGAAGACGCTGAAAGACAAAACCCGAGTATTTTCCGGGAGTTTTATTAATTTATTACGGCACGCTTGCATATAATTGTGTTTTTTTATAACAATATAAAATATTTTTAATACATAATGAATTGAATTTGAATTGTCGAAACTTTGTACGATTCCACATGTTCTGTCACCAGCGACCGGGTTTCGCCTTTCGACATCTTTGTCAGGTCTGTTGCACCTGTGTGATAGAATGCCTGAAGATGCCGAAAGGCGATACCTGTTAACCCGGCGGGTCGTTGGTGAAAAAATATGTGAGTCGTGCAAAGTTTCAACTATTATAATTTGATATTGAAATTACATCAAGCACTTTTAGTCAATATTACAAATCACATTTATTGATTTCTTTCATAATGAATTCATTATATGTTGTGTTACATTACACGTGTCGTTAAGCTCTGTATACTCATATATGTTTTGTCAATCATGACATTGGTTTCACCTTTTGACATCCATGCATTATATTAAATTACAGTGAAACCTCGGTTTTACGTTTTCCAAAGGACCCTGAACAAATTACGGAAATTGCGAGAAACGGTGAATGCGGGAAAGCTTCAAATAATAATAAACAAGTAAAATCATAAAAACATTTATTTATTAGTTACTTGTACATTCTGTATATAAAATTTATTTAAAAAAAAAAGTCTTTTATGTTAGTTTGCTTCTTTGTTATTTGGCACTTTAATCGGAACAAAGACTTGTTACTAAACTTGTGACTAAAAGTTTGTATGTACAGGAATCATTATTACCGTGAATTTTTAACAAATCTACATTTGCATCATAAACAATAATACGCGTGTGGTGGATTTCAACCCAAAAAATAGCACATGCGTCCAATGCGTTACGTCTAACATGTACAGCGGATTCCAACGTATCTAGACATAACACCTGCACTCGGCTGTGTCAAACTTGCTTGCCGAGATACGGAGAAATATGCAATAAAAACAGTCAATCGGGATCAAAATATTTAGACGGTTTATCGAGGAAATCGGGGAAACGGTCATTGCGGGATTATTTAACATTGTTCTTATGGGAGTTTGACGGGACTATAAAAAATAAGCGTTCCATCCGGGAAAACGTACTATGCGAGAACGGTAGATCGAGGTTCCACTGTATATCAATTTGAATCCCTTGCTTACCAAACAAATGATAATTAATTAATGGCATTAACACGACTGTTCACATATAAATAACACCTTCAGTCGATGTTATAAAATTACTAAAACTAGTTTTTCACGACTCTGACTCCAAATTTCTTTAAAGACAAGATTCCAGTTTCGATTTCACAGCCCTGAAATAAATAAATAAATTAATGTTTAAAGTCTCGTACAGGGTGTGCTAACTAAATGGGTGTTTACTCAACATGTTGCCTGCAATTAGCAGCGAAAGATTTAACGACAGAAACGCTAGGACTCATTTCCGAACTTGTCAAAAGGCGATATATTTTATTAACGGAGAAACGGAATGGAAATTGACTCATTGCTTTTTTTAGCGTCGCAGTGTTTTGATTTATAGCTTTTCAGAGATAAATGGCGAAGATAAAAAAACCTGATCGGGGAGGGGAAAGGGGGAGCTATTAATATCTGCTGAATTATTTCCGATTTGAACAATAAAAATATCCCGTTTTAAAAATCGCCGGAATTTCCGGTTCTGTAAAATTATCACTGAACCGAAAGCGATCGACAAACAATTATTGTCGAACACGGCATGGCAAAGATTTTCAAAAATAAAAGTGATCACAATTGCATTTAATTTTCAACCCGCACGTAAGGTATTAATAAAACAGGGCGTGAAATAATTAATGACGTTGACAGAGGGTGCGTGCTTGATGGAATTTCAATATAAAATTTGAAATTATATTATAAAATTTTGTGGAATCGTACAAAGTTGTAGCAATTCAAATTTGATATTGAAATTCCATCAAGCACTTTCAGTCAATACCATAAATTAAAGTTTGATTGGATCAAGTTTATTATCCGTTGTTACACAGTAACCTTCCATAACTCATTACCGATAAAAAAAAGAATCGATTTTAATACTCATTTCCTTGGTCCGATACAGAGATGCACTGGCGTGACAATTCTTTAAGCCATGCACTCTTGTAATTCAAAGAGAAGAAAAAGAAAAAATACTAGTTCAGCCACTTATGTTACGTGATATTAAGAATCTAAAGACGAATAGAGAATATATTGTTTCCTATATGATCTTGCAAATCTATCGAATGCCTTCCTTAAAATTGGTCATGGTTGACACTAAGTGACCGTGGCCTATTGAGTCCGTATGAGGACGGACCACAGCAAACAGCACTGCTCGTTCGGTATTTATTTGCGGCAGTCCTGTTCAATAGTTTCGAAAGTTATATCTGATTTATATCTGGAATCTAGTCTTACGGTCTAGTATTAATAAAATTCCGCTTATATGTAACCGACGCCAACTGTTTATTGAGTGTCAGCTTAGATCAGCGGTCGAGAAACGTTTTTAACCTTTATATAAAATATTTTTGCTCAAGTCGATATTAACTCTTCATTTTGAGTCTCACTAGCACGTTTATAAAACAGCAAATTAGAAAAAAAATCCCTATTACTCCCAAAAATTTCCTTTTTCACCCATTTGGGATAATTACCCGGTTTCCCGACAGCTGCTTTAGATGATGCTGAAATACGAAACCCGGGTCCACGGGGGTATGAAATATATAAATAAATTCAATTCAAAAAATTTATATGTTTAAATGAGGGTGTTTTTAATTTCTGCATTATTAATTGTGTATTAAACACACTTATTTTGAAAAGAGTATGGTAATATATTAATTAAATTGGCATTTACTTGGTAGAACTCCATTATAACACGGTGAAATATAGCAATGTATTTGAACACATATAAGTCGGTCGCCGCTTCTCAGACCATTGCGAGGAACTATTGCCTTCCCGTAATAAGCCATAATAAACTACCCCCTTTCAATATTTAAGCTTATTGAAATTGCCACCTATTTAGCTTCATCTACATTTTCAAAAAAAAATAGTTTTATTGCTAGCAAGAAATAAGCTAGGCCGTTAAAACAGAAGAGAAGATGTATTGTGTACCTTTTCTACACAGCTATATATAGATAAGCAAATGTACGTTTAAACATAGTTTTGACGATGGCGTGAGCCGAAATAGCTATCAACTATATCTAATAAAAAACTAAAATACATTGCTGTTTTTTCACCGTGTTTGTATGGTAATACACTTTTGTGCTATATTGTCGTTTAAAGCGAATTTTTGTTACGTCATTTTCTATTTTGAATATATTCAACGTTGGCTGTTATTTTATTCAGCCAAAAACATGGATAGCTAGATAAGTTTTCAGCTATATGTCCCACGTGACAGTCAAACAGACAGACAAAAGCAGACGGAGATAAGGCTGAAAAGTTTTCAACGTTTTCTGATTTAATAAAACGTTAACAAAACAATTTAAGTGAAATATAATTTGAAATAAAACAGTCTCAGAAGATAGCTAGAGAGCGTCTGATGCTTTATATAATCACGTGTCAGGAAAATGTAAATCACCTAAGTCAACATTTGAAAACGTATATAGCGAGGTTTCTTTTTAAGTTTTCATCGCGTAAAACGAAAACGATTCCGTATTTTTTTTCGTTTGATCGCGTCTGCGACAACTTTAAGATAATCATTTTTTGTAATATATATCTAATTTAAAACTTAATAACTCTGTTATTCCGGTTAGTGTGTTATCAAATGTGACACGTATTTCGTTTATTTAAGAAACATCTTCAGATTTAATTTATCGCCAGATAACTTTTAAATATTTTAATTATACAAAGTTTTATTAACTCTTTACCGTAATTTATGATATAGACTGAAGGTGCTCGACGGAATTTCAATGTCGAGTTTGAATTGTCACGAATTTGTACGATTCCACATGTTTCGTCAATAACGACCCGGATTTCGTCTTTTGGCATCTTCGGACGGATATGGATGCAACAGAACCGACAGTCATTCTATTGCATTCGTGTGCTAGAATGCCTGCAGATGCCGAAAGGCTAAACCTGGGTCGTTAGTGACAAAACCTGTGGAATCTTATTATTATTATTACCGTAAAAAGAAAGGTGAGTTAAGATTATTTCTTTTTTATTTGGGACAGGAAGGACGTTTGATACGAAAAGTATTTATATATAATATAATATCACAACCATATAATTTACAAATTAATTACTTGTTTTTGGAGATGAAAGCCACAAAAGAAATACTTTTCATTGCTCTATAAAAAATGTTATCTTCCGTTTATTGATAACTGACTGTTTATAGTTTGTTTATTGTTTATGGTTTTATTATTTTCTTAAAGCTTTTAGCTTTTTATATTGCTTGAAAATTCTTCTCAAAGAAACTCAAAAAGTGTATTATTTAAACACACACTAAGTGGCATTACAACATTTTGTCACATTGTTTTTGAATAAAACAAAAGGTTTAGTTATATTTTCTAATTGTTTTATTTTCAAAATCAGGAACGGTTGCGTTTATCGCAAGCATTATCAACTGACACATTTATTATCGGAAAAAAACATTCATTTATTACGGTTGAAGTTGTCTAATTATTACATCAAAACACGAATCATCAATTATTTTATCAGGAAAAATAAACAGAGCTAAAAAAATTATAATGTGGAAGTGAATCTATTGACTGATTTGGTATTTTTTTGATATAAATCTATTTAAGCACGGTGAAAAAATAGCAACGTATAATATTTTAGTTCTACAAAATTAGGTTTACAAACGAATCGTTCGAAGTACACCCATCCCACGCTTAACACGGAAGATAGGTTCTGCTAGATTGCCGTGCTAATCGAAATCGTGTTAAGCGAGACTAACAAATGTATGAAATAGAGGGGATAGATTTTTTCAGGCATTTTTGACATTCATTCATTCATTCATGTGTCAAAAATTTTATGTGTCTTTATATTATTTAAGCTTCATTATAAAAATAATAAAAATATGTACATATTAGAAATAAGAAAAGTATTCAGTCAATTCAAAAGTCAATAGACACCAATTATCACAAGGATTCTTAACGACCAAACTAACATAATAGTATCGCCACTT
Source organism: Himalopsyche japonica (assembly GCA_028555115.1). Classification (NCBI taxonomy): domain Eukaryota; kingdom Metazoa; phylum Arthropoda; class Insecta; order Trichoptera; family Rhyacophilidae; genus Himalopsyche; species Himalopsyche japonica. The sequence goes on along the minus strand of JAHFWJ010000458.1, from coordinate 545,820 downwards.
GTCCAGCCGTTGCACAAAGGGGTGGTCTGATTTACTTCCAGAAGGATCACTTCCGTCCCACATATAATCTTATTATCATAGACACCTATTGTTTCATTTAGAATTTTGAAAATTTAGTGTCAGTGTGTTAAAGTAACAAGCTAGGCCGTTGGAACAGGAGAGAGGATGTGTTGTGTGCCTTTTCTACACAGCTATATATAGATAAGCAATTTGTTAGTTTAAGCATAGTTCTGACGATGGCGTGAGCCGAAATAGCTATCAACTATATTTGTTAAAAATAGTTTTGTAGAACTAAAATACATTGCTATTTTTCACCGTGTTATAATGGAGTTCTACCAAGTGAATGCCAATTCAATCAATAAATAAGAAAAGTTTACTTATTATTTTATACGCAGTAATTGTTTTATCAGTTGTCAGGATTCAATGAGTGATAAACACTGTGGGCAATGAGAGATCAAGTGCCTGATGTATTGTCTATATATTTCAGGTACTTTTTGTTGTTTGAAATGCGCAGTTCTATTCCCGGTATACCCTTACCGTGATACTTAGAATTTCGCATAGCTGTGTGCACATCTACGAAACGTCGAAACATATTTTTTTCACCGAAACTGAAACCGTGTTCAGCGAGTATCGTGGTAAGCGAGGGATGGGTGTATATTTTCTTTTGTTTATGCTTCACAGTAGTGGCGAATACTGTTAATAAAAGTAAGCTTTTAAGCTCAATTACATATAATAGTAGGATAAAATCAATAAGTGTTTCGTCGTGTATAAAATAAGGGCAAATTTGAAATTTATGGCTACCCATAAAACCCCTAAGGGTATTCCCGTAGGGTGAAAGCTGCACAACTATTATCAGTCTGTCGGGCTGAATTAGTTGGACGTTATTTTGATGTTAACTTTACTGTTGATGGGTTCACATCGTTAAATTGGCCCCATAAAACGTCTTAATAAGAACTTAACTCAAATAACTGTGGTAGAGGTTATATTGCTCTCGTATACACGTATCAACAGTGTCACAATTAGGGATTGCAATTTACCGTAAAATTTCAATAACCGGTAAACGGTAAACAATTTCATCTCTTATACCGGTAATTTACCGGAAAATAAAAAAAATATACGTGGATTATATCATTAAAGTATAACAGTACGTCGCTACTTTCACTAAAAATGGTATCCTGGTTTGAAACATAAATAATTTAAAATACATTTTAGGTGAATAGAAATGTCATAAAATGTACTTTAAATGTTTCCGGTGAATATGTGTATTTTTTTAATGTATTTAAGTAAATCAGATAATTTATTATTTTCCACATAAAGATTGATTAACTCAAATTGCGACTATGTAATTTTTGGTTTACCTGCATGTAATAAGTTCATACACTAAACTTATAGTTTATCCATTAATTTATTGATGTAATATATATAATATATATTTTATATTATTAATATAAATTAATGTATTGGATTTTATAGTTTATTAATAAATGAGTTGAAAAAAACTTCTCACTCCCTAATGCATATATCATAATAAAAATTCGTTATAATATTCCTGTATTTGGCATTAATTCGTGATAAAAACATTTCCGGTAAAAACCGGTAATTTTTAAAATTTGCAGGTAATTATCGCTGGTGCATTTTGGGCAATTTACCGGTTAATCAGTAAACCGGTAAACCTGTAATGCAATCCCTAGCCACAATTCAAAATGACCGTTTTCAGACAAAAGAGTAAACTGTTTTTTTTTTAAATACCAGTCAATTCACTGAAACACGTTCTTTTTCGAGTACAATTTGCTTTTCAACTCTTTGGACAGTGTTGAAAATAATCTATTATTTATACAAAATCACTTCGTTTATATCCTTAACAAAATGCGAGACTTTTCAAATAATAAAAAAACACGTTTTTTTTAGTTCTTATTTACGAAATATATTTTTTAGGTTTCGCTCATCGCTATCTTCAATTGATAATCTACTGGACATTTAAAGCGTTAACTGACTTATTGGTGGAAAGGCATGCTATTTTATTTAATGAATACATATTATTTGTATTCATTTCTTTTATTATCAGAAGAATTATTTGATAATACTCGTGATGAGCGAAACCGATCCTGTTGATAATGTAAATTGTGGAAATAAGTATTAAAACTGTTTTTTTATTTAGCTTATAAATTTTGTATACCTTGTTATTTTTCACCGTGTTAACGTGGAGTTCTACCAAGTAAATACCAATTAAATTATGCATTTTAATAGAATGACGATGTAAAAAACTAAATAAAAAAAATAGTATATGTTAATAGTGAAATCTTTCAATTTAGAATTTTAAAAAAATATTCAATCTTCAAATCGTTCCCAGCTCAAATATTTTGCTTACATTCCAGAAAATACTGTATGTTTCGAGTTGTTTACTCAAAAATGTTTCTTTGTTCCTACAATCTAGCGTAGAAAATGCACCCGTTAACATTAACGTCATCATTAAAAAGGCGTATGTCAAAAGAATGCAGAACTGCATACACAATTGTTCGCAAACAAAAGCATTTTTAATTGTATTTTTAAATTCAATTGCTTCACATATTTTTTTATCACAGATAAGTTTTATTTATTTTAAATCAAAAATATGTTCATAATTGAAACGTCTACCTGATGTATATGTTATTTATTATAGGCTCGTTTTATATATAGGGTGTTCGCCGGGAAGATTCACTACTTTACCTTTGCATAACTTTGGCTATGTATGAATTAAAAAATAATATATATAATTTATTATTTAAGTGTGCAATAAAGGTTTATGCTATCAAATGTGTTAGTGTTAATAAATACTAATAAATTTTAAATTATAATAAAATGTCAAAAATTTATAGTTTATTTTATATTTATGTTATATAATGCAAGTTGCTTGTGAACATTCACGCAAAGGCTACTGACATACAACCCCTCCAAAAATCAACGTATAATCTTATCTTTATCATTAATTTTAACATTTATTAACACCATTTACAATTAAATTGTAAGTAATCATAACAAGTTTCATTGAATTTCCTTGCTCAGAGATCGTAACAACGCGCGATGGGTTTACTAGTTTTTCTATAAATTCAACAGTTAAGTTCCACGTAATTGGAAACGTTTAACGTTTTTTTTTAAATATTAACCACATTAATCGAAGCTAAAATTTCTATCTCGAATTGGTTTTTTTTTAAATCAGATTTGTTTTCATTCTGCTGGAAATAACTCGAGTAAATTTACTCTCAACGATTTTGTATTGTAATGAACATTGCATTCATTTTAATTTATGTTATTTCAAAATATCCCTTTCGACATAACGTTTAAGTCTTGCAATTTATGTTGTAATAAAGAATTAAGGGTAGTAAATATGCAAGGGGCGCAGCGGGTATTGTAAATTCATTTGAATTCATTAACGAAAACCTTTTGAGTGCCATTCTGCGCCACGGAAGGGTTACCGACAGCCTTCAAAAGGTTACAACCTTAAAGCGTACCATGTAAAAGGGACGAACGATGTGTTTCTATCAATTTAATAATTTTTCCAACCTTTGGGAAAAAAAGGAAATTTTATAAGGGTCACGATGGGAAACGCTGTGGGAGAAAACTCCCACAATTTTGTGATATGCATAGCAAAATGGTTGATAGAAATATCCTGGTGTAACATTAAAATTGAAAAAACCTACCACACTCACGGTTAGATAGATACATTCTACAAATTTTTTTTTTACTTATATATATATATATTTCAATTTTGATTCTCATAGCATTCTTAAATGTAAGTTTTTACACATATTGCTTAAGAAAAAAAAGTATATTAGCTAGCCAATTACGTCACAAATGAATATTTCCTCTAAACAGAAACACGATATTGTTTCATTTTAAGCAATAAACCCATCCCTCGATTTACACGGTACTTGTTTTATACGTTTTCGCTTTTACACGGATTGAAAAAAAATGATCCGGTTACATTAACAGCTAAAAATGAAGGACTCGAATTGGGAAGAAAATTAGGTTATCATTTTGTACGAATGACTCAAATGTTGAACGGGCCCTTCGATTCCGACGTGATAATAATCAATGCTTGGCTCAATATGATGAGGTCCATAAAGATTCAGAGAACGAGAAATTCGAAGCAAACGTTAATAACGGATTTTATTACGAAACCTCCTCGAGGTGTAAATGTTTCTAATTCAAACATCGAACTGGCACTAATATAATAGTTTCGAGTGATGAAAGTGACTTTGAACCAGTCACGAAGAAGAGATTGACAGTGATTTGTGATAGTGATGAATGATAAAAACTCCACCAACTGTTGCAATATTTTGGATTTAATTTCTTTTATTAATAAGAGAAAATGTATATTTATACATTTTAATACTTTTGTTGTATTTATGTATTTTAGAAAACAACCAAATCATGCGTTTTTTGTGTACTTTTCGATTTAAACGGTTTTACATTAAAAAATATACAATTTCGATTTAAACGTTTTTCTCAGGAACTTATCTACTAAATCGAGGAATAGGTGTATCTAGCAACACTGGCCGACGTAAGTATGCGTTTGTACATGTGATGGCACTCGCCATGATTGGTGGACTCGATTTCATCAGTCGCGATTTGATTGATATTTGAGTTGAGATGTAGTCTTTTTTACGCAAAAATACAAACGTGATAATTCATTCACAAATATAAAGATTTAAGTATGAAATATTATATTTTGGTATAGATGTATACATATTTATACGTCTCAGTGATCCTTTTTTTTTATAGTAATATGAAAAAAATGAAGTTATTTTTCTTAGGTCTGACAAATCACCCTATCGTCTTCCAGTATATTTTTGTGCTATATTATTGTACGGTATAATATTGCATTCCGTTGAAAGAATTTCAAGTAAGGATATGTTGTAAAATAAACTTTATTCAAAGAAATAGTTTGAATTTCAAAGTACATGGCCATATTTTATATGGCTTTAGGGGTTGTTGACATTGTGAATTATGTCAATTTTAAAAGCGAATAACTTAACTTAATTAATACAGTTATCAAGCTATATCAAGCATCGATTTATACTTACAAAACACCAATAAATATTACTTAAGACATGTCTTTGGATAAAATCAGAATCGGTTTCGCTTATCGCTAGTATTATCATCTTAAACTAAACAAATTAAAGTGCAATTATTTGTTCAAAATATTGAGTTAATAATTATCACATATACGAAACAAATGATACAAGACCAAAGCAATAATTTACAGAATATCGTATAACATATTTTTAAATGAAGTGAAATAGTTTACAAATAAAATGTTAAGGACCTCTTAGTGATTATTTGTAATCAAAATTAAGTCAAATCAAACGTCCATTGTGAGTTCAGAAACAGTCTTTAAAACACTTTTAAGGTGTCGAATGTCACTTCTTGATGGAAAGGCATGATATCACGAAATTTAACGGTCCCTAACGGACTTTAGTGTAAATGGGGGTTTTACTGTATGTGTATTGTAATAGATTGTGTGTGTATAATATTTATGTTCACATTAATTATTTCTATTCCACTTTGATTCCTTAGCTAAAAAAATGGGTCGCGGCAAATCTAAAATCATCATGCGGTATATTGGTGTGTCGTGCCACACCGGTTGATGAGCACTGGATAAGATTTATTATGAACTTTTTAAGTAAGTAGAGATTGAATATCTTTCACATAGCTCGGTTGACAAAGGGTTAAGGCTGAGATTTCATTTATCTTTCTTCCGAAATAAAAAAGCGTCAGTCGAAAAGTATATGTTCTGAAAATATGCACGAAATTTAAATTATAAATAAAAAATCGCTTCTATCCTTTATTATGCAGTTTAAAAATCTCATCGCAGCTGCTACCATCGTACAATTTTTCAAATTATTCAAATTATTTTACTTACAATTACATCTGTAATCCAAGGGAAGAGTTTTTAAAATACAGTTAATTTATTCGATGAACTGCTGCATAAATATTTCCTTTTTGACGTTCAAATTTGATATTCAAATTTAATATTGAAATCCCATCAAGCACTTTCAGTCGATATCATAAAAAATACCGACATTTAAAAATAATTAATGTCTTTTATTAAATGTAGCCTGATTTGTTTTGATAATTTTCTATTGTCTGAACTTTTCTGAAATATTTAATATTGAAACACTTTTTACGTGACGAGTTTAAAAGTAAATTAATTTATCATTTTTGTTTGTTTGTTTGTTTGTTTGTAAGGCAAAGCAAGTTTTTTAGGCAAGTCCCTAAAAAACTTTTTTCAATTCCAGACATATCGACTACTGTTTGAAGGCATTGTTGATTGTGTTCAATGCTATGGAACTAACTATTAACTCACTGTTCCCATCCTAAAATAACGGCGTGTAATTAAAGCAATTCACTAACCACTACTTCTGTCAAATCCTTTTTCGTTTTTTGTACTATTTTCTTTAAAAAAGAGCTGTGGATTTATTGAGTCGTAACCAGTCCTCATCGAAAAACATCTGTTGATATACTTCTATTTGTAGGCCATATACTCCAAATCGGAAGTAAACATGGATTAAAAAAATACATCACATAGCTTGTGGTATATTTATGGCTTGCTTTAAATATTTTTCGGCTCACCTAATGTAGAAAAAACATTGTATATGTCCCCCTGAGTACCCCTGATACAAGGACGTATTTTTCATATCTCAACTCTTTTTCACGATAAAATAATGCTTTTGAAGAAGAATAAAATTTATAACAAAAGAATGTTATATCGCTTAACGAAAATTGCAAAAGAATCCATTCGTGGATTTAAACATAAATCGTAGCCACCCGGCTACAATAATTGATTACCTTCACTTGATATGTATAGGAGTAAATTGGCAGTATAGATAAATGCTGTTTTCTGCAATACAGTTTGACAAATGTAAAAAACCCAATTTGCGTATTCTTGTGAGTTTGGTATATTGGTTTATGTTCAGAAAGGCAAAAAAAAATACTGAAAGAAAGTTGAAAAGATTTTGAAAATTAATCAAAAGTTGTAAATTTCAACTTGCCATTTTCATTTACACGTTTACAAAATCGAAAATCACCTTGGCAAACATAGGATGACCATAATGTTTTTAAAAGCAGTAAACGGTACTCAATGTAATTTTTTCAACTATAACACATACATATGGTTTTTCGTAGCACATTACACAATGTTATAATAAAATTTACACAATTCAACGGTATTACTTCGAATGTCGAATGTGAATTTTTCCAGAACTTGCTCGTGATTAACGAAACTGGAACTGATCATATTTATATTGAAAAAAATATTACTTAAAATGTGTTAATAACATTGTTCGGTTGACTTCCTTGTTATTTTTTTCTTTTATTTTCAAATGAAAGAAAAAATTTGCCTGAATTGTATGTCACATTTGAAAAAATTGCCTCAATAAATGCAAACGGTTGGCCACTCCTGAGCAAGTAAATATTGTGAAAATTTTATTTTATGCTGTGTTCTATACTTTTATAAATGCGTAAACTTTTCATTCGTAATAATTCTCCATACAACGTCATTCAAGCTTAGTGATTTTCATTGTTAATAGCTATCGTAATTTCAACGCAATGTCACCCCATGAAACGACTATTATGTATGCCCGAGTAGAAAAGCCGCCAACGACATCTGTTGCAGGAAACAAGAATGAGCTCCGAGCTGTAACGAACGATGCCGAACATTACCGAAGCGTGAAACCTGACGTTTTCCCGCAGCTAACGGAACGAGATGTCGACCCACTATGATTTCTCCCAAAATCTGCGAATAGGCACTCGCAATAAGTTTAAATAATTTTTAACCCTTTAAACGCCAAGCCAATTCCATGGATTTTCGCTGTACGCCACCATTTCTAATCATCACATGATTTTTCCATGAAAATGCCACGTAATCTACTCGGAAAATCATTTTATACTCAAGTTATTATTAATTCTCAAAAACAATTGATTTTATAATAAACTATAGCACAAAATGCTTCCAGGGTTGCCACAAATAAAATATATTGATAAAAAAAAATAATTCATAATTTTCCTCCATCTGCTTTATAAGCAGGAACAATCGGTGGAACTACTGTTTATTTCTCGTTTTATGTATTGTATAATAAATAATTTTCAAAACATTCTTTTTGACTGATAAATTTCACATGACACAGCACAAAACCGTATATAACATTGTCCGCAAAAGTCCTATATCTCTTTTCTTGATTTTTTCGTTCTTTTTGCTGTTTGGACATACGTGGAATCCCTTTTTTAAATTTTTTTCGGGTAGTTTAGTGTTGGATCTATCAATCGAGCGATCTTTACGGTGATAATATGTCAGCTCTAGTGACATCTGTTACCTCAACTTCAAATAAAACGAAAACGGTTCAATATATGGATATTATGTCTTTAAAAGGTATCTCTGCAATAGATTGCATTTAAAAATATTATATTTATTCATAAATAAACTTGTAATCGCGTTTACGTGCCTGCACGCCGTGGCGTTTGACTGGTTAATGTATTCATAAATGAATATTGCAAGTTACAAATGAATAGTTATATAATTTATGATATCGACTGAAGGTGCTTGATGGAATTTCAATATCAAATTTGAATTTTTGCAATTTTGTATGATTCCACATGTTTTGTCACAAACGATCCGGGTTTCGCCCTTCGGCATCTTCAGGTATTCCATCACACGGATGCAACAAAACTGATTCATCCGTGTGATGGAATACCTAAAGATGCCAAAGGACGAAACCCGGGTCGTTTGTGACAAAACATATGGAATCGTACAAAATTGCAACAATTCAAATTTGAATAGTTAACATGTATAGATTTTCAGAAACGTTATTATAAGCGTATAATGAAAACGCAGGTATATAATTTGCTTATTTACTACGTATTTAATATTCAATCAATGCATATATCTCTTTCGATACGCGCGACCCTCGGCTTAGACTATATCTGGGCCTCGTATAACATGGTTAAATGGTTCCACGAAAACCTCGTGTAATGCAAATCCGTGTTATATAAGGCTTGAAGAACACACAAAATTAAGGCCTATTTGCTTTAATCGAAGATAAGAAACTTTAATAACATAATATACCATTCATTCATCATCGCTATCACTAAGAATTCTATATTTTTTACCTTTTTTTCGAGATCGGTTGTGAGTTTTCATCATCGAAGGACTCTGAAATTTTTGTGGTTTTAGCTTTAAATATTCATGAATAAACGATTGTCTGCTTTTAGCGTATATTTTCTACGTATTTCCTTATAAGGATCCAAAATATTTTTTAATTCCCTCTCGAATCAATTTTCATTTACATGCTTTTAAATAGATACATACAAGAATTGTCGGTTCTGTTGCACCCGTATTTAAATATGTCAGAAGATTCCGAAAGACGACACCCGCGTCGTCAGTGATAAAATATGTGGAATCCTATAAAGTTTCAACAAATCAAATTTGATATTATATAAAGTTGCGAGTAGAGCTGTGGATTCGTGAAAAAAAAACACGACTCCGGCGTCGATATTAACGAACAATACGACTCGGACTAAAAAGGTTATTTTTGTCAAGTGTTTTCCAACCTTTCTTATTTATGTGCATTAAATTAAAGATTAACCAATCAATTCAACAAATTGTTCACTGAGATATTGTTCAAAGTCGCTCGTTTTGCACGACTCTGGCTGCACAGCACTGGTTACGACAAAAAGCTCATGTTCGGAAAGTAACATAGAGATTGTTATGAAGCTTTTAAAGCTATGATTGAAAACAATTGCCAACATGGGACAAAAGTAGTGACACCTAATGTTCATTAAAACCATTATGTCCGTTAGATTTAAATACAGTAAAATGCACTTCGTTAAACACATTAGACGAGCCAATTACATAGGTAGAACTACAATAATGTCAATGTCCACTTCTAAAGTGGTGACTTGATTCATTTCAGCTGTTGAACAAGACTGCTGTTATATCTTCTAGAATTTTTAATGTAATTTGTTTTAACACGGTGAAAAAATGGCAATGTATTCTAGTTCTACAAAATTCAAAAAAAAAAAAGATATAGTTGATAGCTATTTCGGCTCACTCCATCGTCGGAACTATAGTTGCAAAACTAACATACATTGCAATTTTTCACCGTGTTATAATGAAGTTCTACCAAGTCAATGCCAATTCAATCAATAATAAATCATTTTTCTTGCTATTTTAAATAATAAAAACACATTCCACAATGTATTTTTTGATCAGGACCGGTTTCGCTCATCGCGAGCATTATCAACTGATAGATTCAGCATCATGCCTTTCCATCAAGAAGTGACAGTTAACACCTTAAAAGTGATGTTTCCACATGTTTTGTCACTAACGACCCGGGTTTCACCTTTCGGCATTTTCATGCATATTATCACACGGATGCAACACAACTGACGTAAAATAAAAAGTTAGCATCGTCTATGTACCAAAGTTATTAATTACAGGAAAACGTTTACCCTAAAGCAAGCAGTAAATTGAAGCTATAACAAATTTTATAATATTGATCTAATAATGATTAACACAGTTGCCTGTGATAATTTTTATTAACGATCTTGTTAATGAGTTATTCTTGAAAGGGGTTTTCAACAAATATCAATCAACTAAAATGGGTTTTTATCCCTTATCATATAGAGAATACCTACTTTCAAACATCTAGTGATGAAACATAAGAATTTACGTCATGAGATTGTCGATTCACTGAAACGATCTCACGTGATATTGAAATTCTATCAAGTACCTTCAGTCGATATCATAAAGGAGAAAGTGTTAAGTTTTACTGATTAATATAGTTCAATACACTTTGTTGTGTTTACCTTATCACTAACATTTGATTGAAAAATCTGTATGTAGTGTAATTTGAGGTAATGCTCCAATTTCTATGGAGCAATAAGCTTAATTTTCACTCTGATTGCCTTTAATTTATAGAAAAAATTCTGAAATTAAACTAACTAATTTTTTATCATCATTTAATTGGATTGCATTTCGTGGAAATACATTGCTGCATGTTTAGCATTGTCGATATAAAAACTCAGTCAATCAATACCTCTCTCTCTCTCAATTAAAAACTTGATTGTTGGAAAATAAAAAAAATATTGTATATAAAAAATTACTGCAGAATTCACTAAAAGTGTCGCTCGGAAAAAACGGTTTTGAATTAATGACGAATATCGAGTATTGATTTTTTACTGAACTCGGTAGTATTTTATGATATTGTAAAAGGGCGAAATAATATCGGATCTGTGGTGTAGTGGTTCAATGCAGTTGGCTTGTTAGATTACTGATATTGAGTTCGATCCTCAGTACGATTTGTAAAAAAAACATATTAAATTATTGCATCAAAACACGGAGGATCATAAAGTTTTATAACATGATGAAAAATATAGTTGATAGCTTATCAGAATTATTTACTATAATTAGTTCTGATGAGGGCGTAGGCCGAAATACCTCTATCCAACTGTATACCTCAGAGCTACCAAAACTGTGTGCCGTTAAAATTTTCCCTTACAAAATATTATTACTTTATTAAATATATCTCGGGCCAACGTAAATTTCACCCGAATTTACGTTCACGCCTAGACTGAAATATTTGTATATGAAAGTGAAAATATAACCAGTAGGCAGTGGAATTCGTGGTAGGATCTGAATAAAAAACTATTAGTAGCATAGGGTTTGCCATGAGATAGCATATGTTTTGACTTAGGGTGCCACAAAAAATCTGATATTTAAAAGGTGCCAGAAATCGAAAAAGTTTGAGAACTCCTGAAGTACCTTATAAATTTTATAAAACTAAAATTCACTGCTATTTTTCCAGGGTATTTTAATGGAGTTATACCAAGTAAATGCCAATGCTATCAAAAGTTTTATAAGTATTTAAAATATGCTTTTTTACGTCTAGTCGGTTAATTTATGTAATAAATGTTGTAAAACTAAAATACATTGAAATTTTTTTACCGTATTTATCAAAATAGCTTCCGATATGTATTGTCAACACGTCAAAAAATTGGAAAATCTTTAATGTCAAAATAAAAATCTCAAAATTCAATCAAAATTACATTAAATTTGATTTGTTACAATTTTGTACGATTCCACATGTTTTGTCTCTAACGACCCGGGTATCGCCTTTCGGCATCTACAGGCAACAGAACTGACAGTTCTAACCGTTCGTTGCTCTAACTATATATTTTGTATCAGTTCTTTTGCGTCCGTGTGATAGAATGCATTAATATGCCGAAAGGCGAAACCCGAGACGTTAGTGACAAAACATGTGAAATCGTATAAAGTTGTAACAATTTAAATTTGATATTAAAATTCCATCAAGCATCTTCAGTCGATATTTATCTTAGCTTGAATTTATATTTAAATAATAAAAACACATTTTTAGTACTTATTTCCACAAAATATTTTTGATCAGGATTCGTTTCGCTCATCGCGAGCATTAGTTTAGTTGATAATACTCGCGATATGCGAAAACGGTCCTATTAAATAATATATTGTGTAAATAAGTACTAAAAATGTGTTTTTATAATTTAAAATATCATTCCTTTCCTTCAAGAAGTTAAGGTGAATACCTTAAAAGTGATTGAATTTATCTTTAAATGATTAATAAAAAATGGCTAGGTACTGCGCGATACGAACAAAAAAAACGACATTAAAGAACACTGTCAAATAAAAAAAATGCTAACTAGTGACATCTGTGATTTGATTTACGACACTGACATCTGTTCACAATTGACTCGCGTGAAGATTCCGGTCAGCGATTTTGCTGTTATGTTATCATTTTGCGAACACATAATTGAAATCACAACGTCAAACGTACTGTAAAAAATTATTAAATTTGCCAAGCACGTAATTTGAAAAGCGTAGTTATTTCGTTCCTGTGTTGATATTCTGTGAATCTTTTACTGATAACAGAAATAACACATTCTGTTTTTAATGTATAATATTTTACGGAGAATTTACACTGACGAAAGGATAATTGAACAAAACATTTGACAAGCAAGAATATAATTCCCCTAATATTCGAATTTAGAATTGTCAACTGTCAATCTTCGTTTGCATCAAATTAAACATTATTATCTCTGGTCCAATGGTATTAATTTTACAGCTTTGAAAGCTATTGAATTGTTTAAAAAATTGTCCCATTTCATTTCCATATCCAAGTTTTGTCACCAACCCGGGTTTTTCAATTCCCGGGTCAATTTTACATTTATTTGGATCCTAGTCTTACGGCTTGTATTAAAAAAAAAGATTTAAAAACTTTCATTGTGAAAACTTTGTAAGTTTTCATGTTTTGTCACTAACACGGGTTTTAACATTCGACATTTATTAGTTTTGAAATATATTTCAGATTAATATTTTATGATTTCACATGTTTTTTTTCTTCACTAATCCGGCTTTTTTCGAAAGATATTTCAGGTTTATATTTATTTGGATCCTAGCCTTAGGGTCTGTATTCCAAAAAACGATATATAAATTTGTATTGTAAAAACTTTGTACGATGTCACACATTTTGTTCCTAACCCAGGTTTCAACTTTCGGGGTCTTCAGTTTTTAAATATATCTCAGATTTATATTTATATGGACCCAAGTCTTAGGACCTGTGTCGGAAAAAGATTTTTAAATTAAAATAGTGAAAACTTTGTACGATTTCACATGTTTTATCACTTCCGTGGGTTTCAATTTTCGGCATCTTATATTTTGAAATGTATATTTATTTAGATCCTAGTTTTAGGATCTGTATCAAAAAAATAGATATCTAAATTTGATATGTTATTGCTTTGTACGATTCGATGTTTTGGCATGTGGTTTCGCCTTTCGACATCTTCAGGCATTCTCTCGCAGGTAAAAGGTTTCCGTCGGTTATCTTTTGTGTGTCAGTCATATTGCATTCGTGTGATAGAATGCCTGAAGATGTAAAAGGCGAAACTCGGACGAAAGTGACAAAACATGAAGAGTCATACATAACGTCAATTCAAATTTAATAGATTCATTGATCGAATTGGCATTTACTTGGTAGAACTCCATTATAACACAATATGTATTTTTGTTCTACAATTTTATTTTATAAGATGTAGTTGATAGCTATTTCGGCTCACTCCATCGTATATTTGCTTATCTATATATAGCTGTGTAGAAAAGGTACACAATAAGTCTTCTCTTCTGTTTTAACGAACTAGCTTATTTCCTGCTAGCAATAGAACTAAAAAAATTCAAATTGTAAATAAAACTTAACAGGCGGCAATTTCAATAAGTTTGAATATTGGATGAAGATAGTTTATTACGAGAAGGTATTAGCCTCTCAAATATGAATATAAATTTTTAGTTTTATTGCTAGCAGGAAATATATAGATAAACTGGTATGTAGATTAGCAAATGTACGTTAAAAGATAGTTCTAACTTAGTACGTTAAAAGACAGGAGCTGAAATAGTACTACTGCTGTATCTCAAAAAAAACTGTAGAGCTAAAATACATTGCTATATTTTTACCGTTTTAATAGATTTATATGATATCCGATTCCACAGTCTTGTGGAAGATTTTGAACGACTGAGAACAGTTTCAAATTGTTTATTTGTTCAAAGAGTCAATCGAAAAGTTTGCAATATATGTATGTATTAACACATAAACGTCAGAGGGATGGTATACTCAATTTGCTCGATCCCAATTAACGATCGTTACGCAACGTTTTCGACATAAACAAAGTTCGCAAGGGCGCAAATTAATTCTCTATTCGACCACATGTCACAATTTACCGAGAACCTTATCGCACGAAACCTTCGGTCAGAAGCAGAGTAGCGTCGTGCGGGGTGATGGGCGTCGCGACGTCTTTTAACGTGGCGCCGAATCGACGGCGTCGGCGAGTAAGTACTGCGTTTACGATTTGCGTCACCATTTGCCTCGTTAAGTACATATTGATCATTTCACTGATTGCAAAATGACATTTGTTTTATGGATTAACTCATTTATTTAATTAATATCTTTGAGGGACACCTTTACGATGTTAACTGTCACTTCTTGATGGAAATGAATGATATTTCAAATAATAAAACACATTTTTTGGTACTTATTTCCACAATATATATTTTTGATCAGGACCGGTTTCATAAACTGATGTGATAATGCGCGCGATGAGCGAAACTGGTCCTGATCAAAAAAATATATTGTGGAAATAAGTACACAAAAATGTGTTTTTATTATTTAAAATATCATGCCTTTCCATCAACAAGTGACAGTTAACACCTTAAAAGTGGAAATGAATGATATATTAAATGGTAAAAACAGATGTATTACACCATTATTACATATTTAATGATAAGGAACGGCTTACTTGTCACGAGAATTATTCACTGACATTAATAATATCAGTTGATAATAGTCACAATGAACAAAACCGGTCATGATCATAAAATGTATTGAGGAAAAAGTACAAAAATGTGTTATTAATGTTTAAAAAAAAGATCGATAAGTTGTTGCAGAGCTGGGCTGTTAAAATTAAGGGTCCTGATAAGAAGCCTTAAAATTATGCTTGCATATTTGTGGATCAAGTTTGTACCCGTTTACAAAGCGGTTAGTATGAAATTTCAGCCCGTTCCTGCTAATTCACAAAAAAAAAATCCCATCATTGAATCTTTCAAGAACTAATATTAAAAGTTTATGATATCGACTGAAGGTGCTTGATGGATTTTCAATATCAAATTTTAGCTGTTACAACTTTGTACGATTCCACATGTTTTGTCACTAATGTCATGGGTTTTGCCTTTCAACATCTTAAGGCATTCTATCACATGTACAACGTACAATAAACAGTTAGCATCGTCTATATACCAAAGGTATTAATTACAGGAAAACACAGACCCCAAGGCAAGAATTAAATGGCATCTAAGACAAATTTAACGAAATTAATCTAATAACAATTAACAACGATTCCACAGTTCTTGAATCAAATATTGTGTTTTATTATTTGAATGTAATTCCTTTCCATGTAACATAACAAAATTATTAATAAATATTTTCGCAAAAAACAATTCAAATCGCTTTCAGCTGTAGTTCGAACTATGATGAGAAAAATTCTCTCAAAAATAAATTGAAACATAATCGCGTGAGAACACTCTATAAAAACAGTTAAAAGCCGATTGTAGATGGGTATAACGTAAAGTACTCTACAAAATATTGAACATTAAATAATCCAGTTATGGTGGAGAGGTTTGTTTTTTTGTTTTCGAGTCATTGTATCACAGTTTTTAATTAACGGTTCGATATTTTCGAGCCTCTCTGTACACAGTTAGCTCAATATGTTTGTTAACTAAATATTCGATGTATGCTGGCTTTCGAGTTAACTCTAATCACTGTCTACTTCTACCACCTACCCCATCGGTAGGGGGTAGAAATCGATTGAATATCAAGTTTATTTGCAATTTGAACGCAATCATTACATAATGATTTCATTTCATGATATTTATTTAACAGAATTGGAATTTACATTAACCTATTCGCCGTTAAGTCACAAAAAGTCAATTCCAGCACTGAATATGCTAAAAATTAATTTAAAAGTAAATTTGAATTTAAATTCTTGAAACATTTACAATGTACCACTCCACATGCTTTGTCACTAACGACCTGGGTTTTACCATTCGGTATATTCTATCACACGGACGCAAAAGAACTCGTTCTATTCGGACTCAACTGATGATAATGCTCGCGATGAGCGAAACCGGTCCTGATCAAAAATCACATTGTGGAAATAAGTACTAAAAATGTGTTATTATTATTTGAAATATAAAACGGACCAGCGGTTGAGAAACTTTGGTCTAGAGGAACACTGTATAACGATCGATTTCTAATGTCAATATATATATATATATATATATATATATAGTAGAACCCCGATCAACCGTTCTCGCATAATACGTTTTCCCGGATGGATTGTTAATTTTTTTACAGTTCCGTCAAACACCTATAAGAATAATGTTAAATAATCCCTCATTAACCGTTCACCGATTTATCGATTCCCTCGATCTATCGTCTAAATATTATGGTTCTTTCTTAAATATTATCCCGATTGACCGGTTTTGTTAGATAAATCTTTCTATCTATGACAATTTGTAAATTTGAGCACATATCTGATATATTAACTAAATAAATTAATTATGAAATGTATAGTTTGCTCAAATGTCTTGAGATTTTCATTAATAAAGAATTTCACAAGAAGAAGTTTAAAACACTCTTCGATTGTTTCAATAAATAGGATTTCATTAAAAAAATGTTTGCAAATCTCTCTCATTTTACCAATTTTTGTAAAACCTCATTGATAATGACAAATATAGTTTGCATAAGTCTCTCGAGATTTTCTTTGATAAAGAAATTGACAAGAAGCTTAAAACACTCTTCGATTGTTTCAATAAATAGGATTTCATTAAAAAAATGTTTGCAAATCTCTCTCATTTTACCAATTTTTGTAAAACCTCATTGATAATGACAAATATAGTTTGCATAAGTCTCTCGAGATTTTCTTTGATAAAGAAATTGACAAGAAGCTTAAAACACTATTCGATTATTTCAATGACTAAAATTTATTTGATAAAACTTTCGCGAAACCTTTCATATTTACCATTTTTTATAAAACCCTATTTCTGGAAATTTAACACGTTGGCTGCGTAAACATATTGTACTGTTTCGCAGAGGGCCTGAAAAATAGCCATCTTTCGAAGCCATAAAAGTTTGTAAAATATTAGGGACAATTATTATATTTCTCCGAATTTGGTCGCCTAAAGGTCATTTAGACAAAAAACCATTTGTGCGGCACATGTACTGGCATTGTTTACCCATCAGATATCGACACATTTGCAGTGTTTATTGATGTTGCGCCATCTGTAATACCCTAAAGGCAAATTCAAACATATTTTTGATTTACAAATAATTTTATTTTGAAGGGAACTCTATCCATCCTTTTTTACTCCAGACTTTGATTTGCAGTGATTTATTCATCTTCAAGTGTTTTCAATTTTTATTATCGGAAAAATACCCTATGATATAAAAGCAGTTGAAACGTAATTTACACTCTCACAATACACTACAGTAAATATATGATATTACTTTGAAATAACATTCGAATGTTAGATTCATATTTATTTGTGATTTAGTCGAAAACAGAGTTCGAAGTACAAGCCAGGTTTATTTGGGAAATCGGGACAAATGATCAAAGAAAATTTTCGTTGTTTGGTGGTCAAGTTAAAGAGGTAGTTTTTTTGAAAATTGCAAAAATATTGAAACACAAGTGCACTAAAAACGTAAAACGAAGTTTATAGAATTGTAAAAAAATAGGTACACGGTGCTTAGAAAAAAAAAGTATAAAAAAAAGTAAAAAAGTACATAGTTCACAAAATTATAAGAAATAGTGATAAAACAAAACCAATTTATATCTGTCAAAAATATTTCCACAAACTATAGCAAATCATTTGATGTAAGTATTTCGGTAAAATGAATAGTGTGAGTGAGCCTTTATGTGATGGTTCCAAAGAAATGTCCCGAGCGTCTTGACCGTGGCAGGTACTTACTAATACTAAAAGATCTTTTGTTATATTGAAAACACGGTTCCCGTGACCGACGCGGGACTACAATTCAGGCATCGACACGGGAGCCGTGTCGTACGCACTGATCGAGTTAAGGGACGAACTTATGTTATGGAAAGTTTTTTAAGATTATAATTTTTTTGTTATTATTATTTTAAACTCTCCTGCATTCCTCGTTTTCCGCATATTTTGTATTTTTTTTAAGATATCACAAAAACATGGAATCGAGGATTCATTGTATATATTATTTTAAATTTCTATTTGGTTTTTTTTCATGTTGAAACCCCAAAGAGCGGGTGTGGGTACTAAAGTTTAAGCGACATCGTGTACGATTAAGTTTAAAGTCTAGAATTATTTCTGAAATGGAAACAGTGGATACACCGCCCGAAAACATTTCCAAACGCCAATAGCAAATAAGAGATAACCCTTGTATGGACCCTTGTAGGAAAACATAAAAGCTCCTGTACATTGCGAACACATGGTCAAAGGGTAAAGACTATGGACCCTGCCTTCGTTTCCTCGCGTTCACCACGCCAAAAGCGGAATGTCGTGTCGTTGAAATTATGCAAATAATTTTGTTTTTAAAGAGGAGCGGATCGGTTCGGAATTGATTGGAATAATATTAAAAACTCATCAAATAAAATAAAAACATCAATACAATCGATCGAGCTAAGGAACATGTAAGATCATTCAACAGTAAAAAAACAGATTCACAATTCGCTAATCACGTTATAAAGGAATCACATAATATAAATTCAAACTCAGCGCTTTAGTGTTTGCATCTTTGTAATAAGAGTCGCAAGATGACGGCTTTGGACTAGCTGGAAATCAATAGACATCAACTATCACAAAGGAATTTTAACGAACAAACTAAGATGTATCTATCGCCATTGCTCAACCCTCTGCGGTGTGTTTCTTTGTTTCTGTTATAGACCATTTCCATACCACATGTAAACTTATTGATATAGCCGCCTTTTTAGTTTCATTTACAATTTTTAGTTTATTGCGAGCAAAAGAAGCAAGCTAGGTCGTTGTGAAGAGAAGAGAAGAGAAGAGAAGATGTATTGTGTACCTTTTTTACACAGCTTTATATAGATAAGCGTAGTTCTGACGATGGCGTGAGCCGAAATAGCTTTCAACTAAATTTAAAAAAATAAGTTTGTAGAACTAAAATACATTGCTATTTTTTTCACCGTGTTAAAATGAAAACAGTTCTATTTTTATTGTAGAAATTGTGTATAATTTCTTAAAGCTTGTCACTGTGGAGTTGCGGTATTTTGTTCAATATCGGAGTTGGAGTCTACGGATGTATTTTCCATTACAACCATGTAACCCTGTGTTATTTACACTCCATTAACAGATACAAAAAATATATAACGAGTTATTTTACGGATAGTTCTATGGCAAATAAAGTTATTAAATTGTATGCCAATGATTTTATAGTGTACGGACAAATATCAAACATAAAAGCGATTAATTTGATCGTAAGCGTTTAATTAAAGGACACTAAATTGAACGTTAATAAACTAACGCACTCTCCAATAATTTTTATGCAAATTAAATATATGGGACATTTATAGCTCTACCCCATATGAGATGTTATCCAATAATCTAAATTTTTATAGCAGTTGACTTTTCATACTAGAGTCGAGATTTCTACTAGATTTGACGAGATTTTATACTAGAGAAGTCGTGAAAACGAGCGACCCCCGATTATTTTTTTGATGATTTCATTTTGAAGAATATTTCAATGAACAAATTACCGGATTGGTTGGTTAATTTTTAATTTTATATACATAAATAGGAAAGGTAGGAAAAAAATTATGTGTTGTTTGTAATAACCCTAATTTTGTACGAACTGCAATCCTCTCCTTGTACAACACGGATTTCTATTACACGACTTTTTCATAGAACCATATAACCAAATATGTTATAAAAGGCTAAATTGTAGTTCTTATCAAACTGAGGAATTAAAGCAATGCTATTAATTCCTGGTACCTCTAATATTCTCAGTTTCATTCTTGCTGAACTAAATAAATTTTCCCTATTATAATCAAGTTCTATTCAGCCGATTCTAATAAGAAACGGTGAAAAAATAGCAATGTGTTTTAGTTCTAAAAAAAATTATAAGATAAAGTTGATGTAATTTATGATATCGACTGAAGGTGCTTGATGGAATTTCAATATCAAATTTGAATTGTTATAACTTTTACGATTCCACGTGTTTTGTCAGTTCTATTGCTTCCGTGTGATGGAGTGCCTGAAGATGCAGAAAGGCGAAACCCGGGTCGTTAGTGACAAAACACGTGGAATCGTACAAAGTTGTAACAATCCAAATTTGATATAGTTGATCGCTATTTCGGTTGTTTAAACAGAATAGAAGATGTATTGTATAACTTTTCTACACAGCTATATATAGATAAGCAAATACGCTTGAGCATAGTTCTGACGATGGTGTGAGCCGAAATACCTATCAACTATATCATATTAAAAAAGCTGTAGAACTAAAATAAATTGCTATTTTTTCTCTGTGTTGTAATTGAGTTCTACCAAGTAAATGCCAACTCAATCAATAGACTCTAATAAGCTTCGAAATATAACTATTTACTGAACGGTTAAATATCTTTGATCTGGTCCTGGTGTTATAGGAGGAAGAGAAGATTATTTAAGGGTCTTGAACGAACGTCACGCAACGTCACCCTAATAGCTCATTTGCATAGGTCTATTTTTTATGGCGCTGTGTCCTTCCCACTGCACGAGACACTGTGGTCACACGTGTCCAGTATATTTACCAAGGATACATTAAGATTGATTTTTTTATTAATCTTTTAATGAATATATATATATATATATTATTTAATATACTCCGAGTCACTTCTTGGTTGAAGAGCACTATTTTAAAAAGATTAAAACAAATGTTTTATGTAATTTGTGATATCGACTGGAGGTGCTTGATAGAATTTCAATATAAAGTTTGAATTGCTGAAACTTTGAAAGATTTCACATGTTTTGTCACTATCAACCCGGGTTTCGCCTTTCGACGTAACCAGGCATTCCATCACACGGATGCAACAGAGCCGACGAACAATGCAACAGAAAAGTCAGTACGGTTGCATCCTTGTGATGAAATGCCTGAAGATGCCGAAAGGCGAAACCCAGGTCGTTAGTGACAAAACATGTGGAGTCGTACAAAATTTCAACTATGTAAATTTGACAATTTGTACACCCAGTCCTTTTTTTACGCGATACATTGGTTCCAGGAAAAGGCGCGTAAAAAAAACACGTAAAAAAATGATTATATTTCTTTATACATCCTAAAATATAAATTCGCATAGTATCCGATTCACTTGTTAACATTTGGCAATTTTATGTGTATTTAAAAAAATGGAATGCTTTACAAAATTAAGTTTTAAAAATACACATATTTTTTTATTTAAAAAAATAATGAAACGTACATGCCTAGCATCATATATAAATGTCTTCTTTAAAACAAATTTGCGGAAAAAATTACGTAAAAACGGGTGAAGCGTGTAAAAAAATGTAGCGGTGCCGTCCAAAAAAATCGCGTAAAAAAAGACTGGGTGTATACATTTTTTCGCTTATCAGCGAGGATTATCGACTGATATCAATCTTTACTAAAGGTAGTTAAAAAAGAATAAAAATTCTTTACTTTAAAATGAAGTAAGGTGCGACTGTTTCCTTAAAGGATCTCATAAATGACAACGCCGTATATTTTATTAATTGAATTGGTAGAACTCCATTATGGCATGGTATAAACATAGCGATTATTATATGGTTCTACTATATTATATAGTATATAGTGGATACCCATTTTAGATTACACCCGCATTAGAACTATGAATAAACGTACATTTATTTATCTAACATATATATAGCGGTGTAGAAATGCTACACAATACATCTTCACTTCTGTTCTAACATCCTAGTTTTATATTGTGATATAATCTACTACTAACTCTATAGTTCTGACGAATACATAAGCCGAAATAGCTATCAACTATATACCTTACGTTGCTATTTTTTCACCTCATCTGTATATTTTAAGGTTATATAATATTAATAAAATAGTTTCCTCGAAGACACTGCAGAATCCATAGAAAATATTAACATTTTGATAATTAAAAATGTTAGCAAAACAAATTTATAACGTTATGACATATTTTTCATTCGAAAACAAAAGAATATAGTTAGAAACTTCAAAACTTATTAAAGATAACATAAAATAATTATTAGCAATGTTATTTCTTTGAAATTATATTCAAAACTATTCGAGCTTTTGTTTCGTATCGAAAGACTTCTTTACCACATGCTTTTGGTGTTATAGAAGGAAGCTTTTACGAATATCTTTTCTCTTGAAAAAATCTTTTTAATGTACCGACATTCATAACATATAAGTGGTAGTTTCGGCAGCCACATAACAAAAACCTTTGCAAGCGGAGAATCTTTGTTCACAGGGCGAATTCGCTTTGTAATACTAGATGAGGAATGAATTTTCTTTACGGGATAGTCTCAGTGAAAGTCGATCGTATGAGAGTGCCACGTTGAGATATCATTCGATGTTTTACCTCTTTTTACTAATTCACTTCACTACCTGCGAAAATATGGAAAATCAATGTCCGGCACATTTTTGAATCCATAGCATTTTTCTCAATTGTTTACCAAGTGTTAATAATTGTCGTAATATTATATACAATATATAAAAATGAATGTTTATTTGTTTAATTATTGATATCGACTGAAGGAGCTTGATTGAATTTAAATATCAAATTTGATATGTTACAATTTTGTACGATAACTATATAACGATAACAGATATACAAGAAAATTATTTTATCCAAAAGTACTTCGATGAACAGAATTGTTGCTCGACCATTTTTTTTTGTTTGAGTGGAAATTATTATTAATATTAGATTGTCAACATTTCAATTATAAATTAATTTAGTTCATTTGACTGTTAAACTAACATAATAGCATCGCCACTTGTCCAGCCGTTGCACAAAGGGGTGGTCTGATTTACTTCCAGAAGGATCACTTCCGTCCCACATATAATCTTATTGTCATAGACACCTATTGTTTCATTTAGAATTTTGAAAATTTAGTGTCATTGTGTTAAAGTAACAAGCTAGGCCGTTGGAACAGGTGATAGGATGTGCTGTGTGCCTTTTCTGCACAGCTATATATAGATAAGCAAATGTTAGTTTAAGCATAGTTCTGACGATGGAGTGAGCCGAAATAGCTATCAACTATATTTGTTAAAAATAATTTTGTAGAACTAAAATACATTGCTATTTTTTCACCGTGTTATAATGGAGTTCTACCAAGTGAATGCCAATTCAATCAATAAATTGTATTATATAAACAGGCTTTTTAAAATAATAAAAACACATTTTAAGTACTGATTTCCACAATATTTGTTTATGATCAGGAGCGGTTTCGTTCATCACGAGCATTCTCAACTGAAACCGGTGTCGTGATCATAAAATATGTTGTGGAGATCAGTAATTAAAAAATGTGTTTTTAATATTTAAAATATCATGCGTTTTCGTCAAGAAGTACCAGTTAACACATCAAACGTGGTGAATAGGCTTGTTTTTAATTTGTGTGTTTACCAAGTGATAATGCTTGCGATGAGCGAAACCGTGCTTAAAAATGTTTTTTTATTCTATAATAATAGTTTCATGTATAATAACGTCGGAGTTATTTACGAAAAGCTCATATTTTCAAAATCGAGGACCTAAAAGTACGGCGTCCAGTACGAGGCGTTTGCAGACAGATTGGCCAACGTTGGCTAATTGTATTCAAAAACTTTAGAACCCTTTCACAAAAACAGACAAATGAAACACGAATTATAACCGTAGAAATAAATTTAAAGTATTTGATTATTTTATTGAAAGGTAAACATAATATCAACTTTGTTATACGCCCGTTGAAAATTTAAGCTTGATTTCTCTTCCTAAGTAATAAATCACTTATTGTCTTACAGCTTAAATTGTTAATTTACAAATTGCATTAGCCTTGCTTTTAGACTGTTAACGAAATTCATAAATAAAATTGTTTCGGACACTTAACAAGTTTCATAATCCTCGTTAATTTGATAAAGTATTTCGGATTGCGATGTTTTAATACATTCATAATTGAATTAATTATTCATTTACTTATTCAAAAAATAAACAATTTGAATAATTGTTCTCGATATTGAATCGTTTGCAATTTTCAACAGAGGCGGATTATCGTATTATGCTGTTGGAAAATTAATAATAACGTATTTTAAATAATGAATGTATTAATTCTATCAAATTTAGAAAGGCAAATAGGCGAAACCTGCTGGTAAGCAAAATAAACAGCTTTATACGCGTTCTATCAAATGAATGTAAGCTACAAACAACAAACAAATAACTAAATTTTTGTTTAATTTTGAAAAAAATTAATTCCGTCGAGTTTGAGACTAAGAAAAAATACTATAATATTTCATCGACTCACGACTCGAGTTTTGCAAAAAAAAACATACATTCTCTAAGACTAATAACTATATATACACCCAGTCCTTTTTTTACGCGATACATTGGTCCAGAAAAAGGCGCGTAAAAAAATTGCGTAAAAAAAATGATTTCACGGAATTGCATTATATTTCTTTACACACCCTAAAACATAAATTCGCATAATATCCGATACACTTGTCAACATTTGGCAATTGTCCGTGTATTTAAAAAAATGGAATGCCTTACAAAATCAAGTTTTAAAAATGAACATTTTTTTTATTTAAAAAAATAATGAAATGTACATGCCTAGCATCGTATATAAAGTCTACTTTACAACAAATTTGGGGAAAAATTGCGTAAAAACGAGTGAAGCGCTTAAAAAAATCGCGTAAAAAAGGGCCTGGGTGTACAGTGAAATCTCGTATCCGAGTTTTCAAGGTACCCTACAGTGCCTGAAGATGCCAAAAGGCGAAACCCGGGCCGTTAGTGACAAAACATGTGGAATCGTACAAAGTTGTAACAATTCAAATTTGATATTGAACTTCCATCAAGCACCTTCAGGCGATATCATAAATTATATACGTTATTATTTTTGTAAAACTAAAACACCTTGCTATTTTTCCGCCGTGAGGTAAATGAACGTTTTATCAAATTACTGCAAGCTGAACACAACGATTACACAATTAGACTACATTCGGAATAAATGCGACAGAAAATAACCGTTTAATAACATTTTATATATAATATAATAATACGGCTGTATCATTATACGTGTATACAAATCGTCGTACATATGTTACGCGAATGATAAATTTCTACGCACGTATAGAATATAACTCAATAGGTAACCGTGGGTGGAATTGCTTGCGTGTGCAGGACCTTTAGAAAATATGATATTCTGAAAGAAGGACCCGCCTCGTTGGGTCTGCTATCCCCGTCCAAGTACCGGACCGGAAAATCTGCTTATCGACATACCAGAAGGCTGTATTACATGCCGAGGTTATCGACGACGCTCAAATTATGTGTTTGTTTTGAAAAACAATATTAGGCTATTCCGGAATCAATGTCGCTTTTTACGGTAAAATTCGAAATGGATTTTTAAAAATTATTTATTATTTAATTTATGATATCGAATGAATGTGCTTGATGGTATTTAAATATCAAATTTGAATTGTTACAACCTTGCACGATTCCACACGTTCTGTCACGAACGACCCGGGTTTCGCCTTTCGGCATCTTCGGGCATTCCATCACACGGATGCAACAGAACTGACGTAAAATAAACAGTTAGCATCGTATATTATATATACTAAAATTTAATCTAATTATGAAAAAAAAATATGAAATATAAAAAGCCTGACAAAAATATACTATTTTAGCCGGAGTCGTATTGTTAGTCTTCACAGTTTTTTGACAATAAAAAAAAACATGCGTGACGTTACATTCACCACGAAATATGCGATAAACTTTAGTGTGTATGAAACTCTTGCCAGCGTATTGAGTTTACCATGTAACTTATACCAACTCGTTATAACTAATCGTTATTTCAATTGACGACGGATTTTATTCCTCCATTATTTTTTATTAATAGATTCCGACGTTGTTCGTTTGTTTCGAAACTAAAACACATTTGTTGTGATTTATTGCAAATCTATTGGAAATCCATTATTTGGGAATTATTTTAGTCAAATTAAATTTACCCAAAGTGGCATGAGCGATGTAAGCGATATACTTTATTAGGGCCAAAATGGATTGAACGGGATTATACGATAAGTGGGTTTAAATCCATTATTCGTTTTATTTCAATAATCACGCAAAAGACGAAACTACGATTACGAACCGATTAGTATTTTTTCAAATACAGCGAGGGGGAAACCCTTTTATTCGTGGGACCGAAATTACAATACTTACAGTATTGTGAAATTGGGTTAAATCGGTGGGACAGCTAGACAGAAATATTGTAGAAGTATGGGATTAAAAATGATCCTTGAAAACGTTACGCAATTTTTTATGCGTTTATTTATAATATATAACATTTAAAAATAATTTCACAAAATATTAAATAATTTACGATATCGACTGAAAGTTCCTGATGGATTTTTAATATCAAATTTGAATTGTTGAGGCATTGTAGATGCCGAAAGGTAAAATCCGGTTGTCAGTGATAAAACGTTAGTAATCGCGTTTTATGTGTAACTGTCACTTCTTGATGGAAAGGTGTGATGTTTGAAATAATAAAAAAACATTTTTTTAGTATTTATTTGCACAATATATTTTATGATCAGGACCGGCTTAGCTCATCGCGAGCATTGTCAACTGATGAATTTCGAATCGCACAAAGTTTCAACAATTTAAATTTATTAATTAAATATTTATAGCTAACATTATCATTACAAATTTAAATATTGTTCTCAAAGATTAAAAAAATCATTTTCTTTATTATATAAATGCAAACGTTTTCCACTGAAAAGTGACAGGTATTAAACATTTTATTTATAAAATAATTTACTTCGTTTAAATATTGTATCATTAACTGTAAACTATTTCCTAACCTTTGATTTTGTATACCTGGTAATTATTAATTTAGAACATTTTACAATTTACCTTGTTTTAACTTTTATTGTTTTATTTGATAATGCCCATGAGCCCCGAGCGAAACCGATCCAGAACTTAAACAAATATAATTGTAGAAATAGTTGATTGAATTGGCATTTAATTGGTAGAACTCTATTATAAGACGATGAAAAAATAACAATGTATTTTAGTTCTATAAATTTTTTAAGGTATATAGCCGATAGCTGTTTCGGCTTATACCTCATTAGAACTATGTTTGAATGTAGATTTACTTATATGTATATGGCGGTGTAGAAAAATACGCAATACATCTTCTCTTCTATTCTAATATCTTAAAATAAATTCTTAAATGTGGCAAATAGACTTTATAAGTTTTTTTATATAAATCTGATGAGAGCGTAAGCCAAAATAGCTATCAACTACATCTCGTATCAATTTCGTGAAACTAAAATAAATTGCTATTTTTTCATAATTTTTCCAAGTTCTTAGGAAACGTAAATGCCAACTGAATCAAGTGATAATAAAAATTAAATGATTAGCGAAACCAGCGACGATCTTAATCTCTTCTGTTTAAACATTCTAGTTTTATATTGTGATGATAAATATATTTAAATAATAAACTATGTGCACTTAAAATACATTGCTATTTTTGGTTAACATTTTGCAGTATTATTTAAATATAATATAAAAAAATCATAGAATATTGGCCATACTGTTGTGAAAAGAGTTCAAAATTGAGGTTCGATAATATTTGTAATGTATTTTTTGAAGTACATTCAGTGACATTTTGTTTTTTCCTGTTTGATAAGGCCACAACGAATATTTGCAGGGGTGTATCGAGAGATATAATATATCGAAGATATAATCAAATCGCCAACGCAATAAAACAAGATTGCGATAAAAGTGTCTCCATAGAAATATTCGAGGTTCAGAGTGAACGAGAAAGCTAACAAACAAGGCTAATAAACTCTTGACATCATTATTTTATCTTTAGTGCCTACGCGAATCGATTCATTAAATCATCTCGGAGGCATTTTGGCATGCTTAAAAGCCTTATAAATTTTGAAGCTCGTTTGCCTCAGAGATTTTCAAGTGCTTTTCATTTCTGAGGTATTGATTTTTATTTTTAGAAAATATTTTATGATAACGACTGAAGGTGCTTGATGGAAATGACAATATGGTTTGTTGAAACTTTGTACTATTCCACATGTTTTGTCACTAACTAAAATACGTTGTTATTTTTTAACCGTGTTGCTTACTGTGTATCTTTTCTGCACCGCTATATATATAATATTGCAGATAAGTAAATGTATGTTTAAACATAAATCTGACGAGGCATAAGCCGAAATAGCTATCAAATATATACCTTACAAATTATGTAGAATTAAAATACGTTTCTATTTCTTCACCGCATTATACTGTAGTCTTACCAAGTAAATGTCAGTTAAATTATTAAAAAAATATTTTCTTTTTTGAATTGTTACAATTTTGTATGATTCTACACGTTTTTTCACAAACGACCCGTGTTTCGCTCTTTTGGCATCTTCAGGCATTCTATCCTCAATATTATTCTTCGGCTATTCTGGCACGGATTCAACAGATTGCGCGGATCAGTTCTGTTGCATTCGTGTGATAGAGTGCCTGAAGATGCCGAAAGGCGTAAACCGGGTCGTTTGTGAAAAAACTTGTAGAATCATACAAAGTTGTAACAATTCAAAAGAGAAAATATTTTTTAATAATTGAACTGACATTTACTTGGTAAGACTACAGTATAATGCTGTGAAGAAATAGTAACGTATTTTAATTCTACATAATTTGTAAGGTATATATTTGATAGCTATTTCGGCTTATGCCTCGTCAGATTTATATTTAAACATACATTTATTTATCTGCAATATTATATATATAGCGGTGCAGAAAAGGTACACAGTAAACAACACGGTTAAAAAATAACAACGTATTTTAGTTATACAAATTTTTTAAAATAAATAACTTTAAACGTACATTTGCTTATCTATATATAGCTGTGTAGAAAGGGTACACAATACATCTTTTCTTGTGTTTTACAAATGTAAGTCGGTCGCCACTTCTCACACCATTATGAGGGGCTATTGCTTACCCGTAATAAACCATAACAACCATCTCGTCCAATATTTAAGCTTATTGAATTTGCCGCTTGTTTAGTTTCATTTACATTTCCAAAAAATTTCAAGTAACTGTCTAGTTTCAATCAGTCATAAGCCAATGAAATAACCAATTTATTGTTTGAATTGGCACTTAATTGGTAGAACTCCATTATAACACGGTGAAAAAGTAGCAATGTATTTTAGTTATACAATTTTTTTTATAAGATATAGGTGATAGCTATTTCGGCTCACGCTATCATCAGAACTTTGTTGAAATGTAAATTTACTTCACTATATAAAGCTTTGTAGAAAAGGCCCAAAATACATCTTCTCTTCTGTTTTAACAACCTAGCTTATATCCTGTTTGCAATAAAACAAAATTTTAAATTTAAATGAAATTAAACAGGCGGCAATTTCATTAAGCTTAAATACTGGAGACGATTTATTACAGAAATGCATTAGCCTTTCGCAATGGCTCCAGATGATTCTGTAGAACTAAAATACATTGCTATTTTTCACCGTAAAATAATGAAACTCTAAGTAATAAAGATAAATTTATAATTTCGAGAACAAAGATAGACATATCCAATAACGAAATTTTTAAATATTTCGTATTTAAATACATTATGACGATTTTCATACAAATGGTGTTGCTAAGATATAAAATTATTATTTAATCGTTCGAGAAGTTTGTGACTTGAATATTTGTTTGAGCAAAAATCGCTTAATGTTTAATTGACTGAAATTTTGAACTCCAAAATGAGCTTAGCATACATAATGTAGATATAATTTCCTTAAGACGTAATATATTCAAGCTATTCCAAAATCTTTAATGATGGTGGATTATTTTAAGATTTGATGTCCGAGATTTTTATAATTGACATGTTATTCAAGTATGATGTACAGGTTGTTCACTGGGAAGGTTTACTGTTTTGTTTGGCAAACATGAATTTAGTCAGTTCATATTTGAGTGCTCAAAATCCAAGCAAACCTCTGCGACAATTATATAATATTATTATAATTTGAATTTTGTTAAATGGAATCAAAGTTAATGGAAAGTTATTATTTATTAAATATATTTTTATTGTCATACAATTGAAATAACAAATAAGACTTTGTTGACATATTAAAATGATAGAATAGGATTCAATAGAAGCCGTTTTGTTGTGGGATATGCATTTGATTCTCTCTGTCAGAAAATTACGTGGCAATAGTAGTAATCACTTTAAAGGTGTTAACTGTCACTTCTTGATGGAAAAGCATAATATTTTAAATAATAAAGACATATTTTAGTACTCATTTCCACAATATATTTTTTTAATTATGTTCATTAATCTTGCCCACTCTTTACTTCTCCTAATGAGTTCTTTATGATTGTTCAGAGCTCTTAATGGAATATTGATTTATCTTAATTTTGTTTGAAAAATATTAATTAGTAATTGTTAACATTTTAGTTTTATATTAATTTACATAATTTGTTTTCAGTTCATAACTCCATTAAAATGTCAAAATTACAGTTGATACCATGTTGCAATTGGAAATCATCAATTTATTCATACATTAGTTCCAAATAGACGATGCACTTTTACTTTTCGCCAATTTTACAACGGAATAACTGATCGTGGTAAACCTTTCCGGTAATCACCCTGTATTATAAACGTGAAGGAGACTTATTTTATTATTAGAATTTCTTTTACTATAAGCTACAATGAAAGCTAAGATATCTTTTCCAATTAAAACTTGCTGAAAGAAATAGACAATTTTAGAGTCTGTAAGCTCACGAAAGTAGACATTCAATCACGATTGACATAGCTTTATAATGCAAGGACTATCCGATTTTTTCGCAATAAATTTCAAGTAAGTGATGTAGATGCTACTTAATAAATATAATTTGATTATATTGTGTCACATTTAAGAGGTTAACTGTCACTTGTTGGTAGAAAACCAATATATCAAAATAATAAAACACAATGTTTACTATTAATGTAGTTTTTTTTATAATTCTTATCATATCGACTAAAGTGCTTGATGCAATTTCAATATCAAGTTTTAATTGTTACAACTTTGTACGTTCCACATGTTTTGTCACTAACGACCCGGATTTCGCCTTTCGATATCTTCGTTCTATCACACGGATGCAACAGAACTGACGTACAATAAACAGTTAGCATCGTCTATATACCAAAGGTATCAATTAAAGAAAAATACAGACCTCAAAAGCAATAAATGACAACTAAAACCAAATTAATAATAATTAACACAATTGGCTGTGATAATTTTCATTAACTATTTAACTTGTTAATGAGTCATTCTTGAAAGGGTTTTACAACAAATAATTATCAAGTATCATTAAAATATAATTGAGGTTTTTTTTTAAGAATTACATACTTATTTCAATTTGTAAACGAACAACATGGTTATACAAAGTTGTAAATAATTTTCATCTCATATTTTTGACGTTTTGTTATCCTAGTTTGAGAGCTTTTTTTAACGCTGCCGGTATTAATATTCTAAGTTTTTTAATCGCGTTTCTTAAATTTTTGCTGCAAGTGAGGCTCGCTTTTATTTCTTGTCATCAAAAGAACCAAAATAGTTCAGCAATTTGATAACTGGAGTCCAGCTTACGTCTTGACCTTTACTTCTTAATTGAATTTAACAAAAGGTCAACATAATTATTCTCGAGTAGTTGAAAACAAAGTGATTCCCATTTTTATAACCCAATTACGTAAAGATCCACTTTTCCTTTAATTTATTTTAATAAACTTTTTAATGTCACGGCTATTGGTTACTAGGGCGATCTTGGAATCTTTTTCCAATACAGGGACTGAAAAATGTTGAATTTCAAAATTCTGGTTGCGTTATTAAGTCGGTCCCGGGAATAGCACGTGGTAACCCTACTGGGGACGTTTGTATTACAAGTATTTTTGTGACGCTTGTATTAAAAAGTGCCATTTTAAATCAATTTACTGTCATTTTTAGTTAAATAGATAAGTCACATATAAGTTGTCAACTCGTGATTAAAAGGCATGAATGATAAAAACAATTTTTTTTGTACTCATTTTCACAAAATATTTCATGATTAGGACCAGTTTCATTCTTCACGAGCATTATTAAATGATGAATTTTTAAATTAATTTATTTATTTGAATATATATTGTATTACTTCATGTAAATTGTTTTCTTAGTTCTTGAACCCATGGTTTTGTATACCTGCTAGATTTAACACTAATTTGTATAAAAGACTTGCTTGTAATTTGTATTAAATCAGTTGATAATGCTCGCAATAAGGAATTAAGTACAAAAACATGTTTTTTTATTATTTAAAAAAAGATAGATAAATCGTTGTAGAGCTGAGCAACTCACAGTGAATCCGGTTCAAGTGGACACAATTTGCATTATAAATACATACGTGCATATCTCCACATATGAAATATCAAATAAATGCACACACATATACATAAATGTATAAACAATACAAAAAAAGTAAAATTGGGTTTATTGTATTACCTTGATTACATTACTTAAATAATAAATTAAATTTCGAAGTGCGAGCAATTAAGCAATCAATAATCTTGCCCTATGACTTCTAAATATTCTTCTATTTTACCTCTCTTCGAAAAGGAGAGCTTTTGCAACTGATTAGTGAACAGTTGACGAAGAAAAATCTGTTGAGATAATCTCCATTTGGGGTCTATATTTTCCATATAAAGTTACGAAAATCCATAGAAAGCTATTAATGGTTATTAATTAATATCATAACATCAATCAATCTATGCTATCTAAAAATATTGCCAACAACATTTATCAAATTTAAAAAAAAATCGGAACCGTTTTTTTAAATACGTCGTTCGTTAATAATATTTTTAAAGAATTAATTGCAATACTGCTTTCATAAGGCAAACGAGAGCTATACAAGTATAATATTATATTTAGAGTTGTTACAACTTTGTACGACTCCACATGTTTTGTCACTTACGACCCGGGTTTTGCCTTTCGGCATCTTTAGGCATACTAACACACGGATGCAACAGAGCTTACGCACATTAAACAGTTAGCATCGTCCATATACCAAAGGTATTAACTGCAGGATAGCACAGACCAAAATAAATTCAATAATATTATTTTTAATAATAATTAACACAATTGCCTGTGAAAATTTTCAGTATCGATTAATATTATGAGTCATTCTTGAAAGGGTTTTACAACAAATAATAAATTAAAATATTATATTACAATAAAACCAAAACAAATAAACATGTTGTTGAATTTTTTTATTGTATTATGGTACATTATACGCATGTATGTATTGAGTAACTATGTTTTAAAAAATAATTTTGTAGAACTAAAATACATTGCTATTTTTTTACCGTGTTACATTCTACGCCTTGTGATTAAGATTGTAATCAATTAGCTACAAAACCATGTACAGTGGAGCGACGATCAACCGTTTTTGTATAATAAGTTTTCCCGGATGGATCGTTCGTTTTTTGTAGTAGTTCGTTATTTATTTATATATGTTATTTACGGGGAAACTTCATGTTTATATGTATTAATGTTGACATCCGAAGCAATACTGTTGAACAGTGTTAAAGCTCTTACCATTCGCATATCTATTGGCAGACTGGTTGTGGACTTTGGAAGAAAAAACTATTCATGAATAGTTCAACATTTGTCTGCTTAAAAATTATCTGGAATCTACAATTCGATATTACGAAAGATATCATAATTGAAGCATCAATAATTCAAAATTTTTATGATCTCCAAATATAGCTTTGTCAAATAGCAGTCTTTAAACGTATGACCGCAGAATAGCTCCAACCCTTCCGAAGTTTGCTAATTAAAAAAGAAAATTGTTTGCATAAAAATATCGTCATTAAAAAAATAAACTGTCAACCGGAAATAGGACCCGGCGGGGAACCCTGATTAATCGGTTTTCCTGGAAAAGCTAGCTCTGTGTAGGGACGCCATTTATTTAATGCTGTTAAAGATTGTAAAAAATGGAGCAAGTTTTTTTGTTCTGTTGGACACATAACGGCTCGCCGAGCAAACTTGACGATATGCTCTTAATCTCGGCCAA
This sequence comes from Himalopsyche japonica, assembly GCA_028555115.1. NCBI lineage: Eukaryota > Metazoa > Arthropoda > Insecta > Trichoptera > Rhyacophilidae > Himalopsyche > Himalopsyche japonica. The sequence goes on along the minus strand of JAHFWJ010000458.1, from coordinate 510,948 downwards.
CCGGACGGCTTGGATTTTACGCTTTGGTTGTGTTAACAGTTCTTTTCAAACGAAGTTTCTGAAAATCAGTTTGCCAAAATTAATGATTACGATTTTATTATGGTTGTAATATAAAATACAGTGGGTGATCGGTTAACGAACATAATATGTTTCATGAATATGCTCGTTATCCGAATTTTTCGTTAAACAATCATACATTTTAGATATCAAAAAATGAATAAGAAAGATCGTTTTTATTCGTTATCCGAATATGTGTTCTTTGTCCGAACACGACAATCTTTCATGATAGTGTTTGTTATCCAATTTGTTCTCAACAGTTCGAACTGTTAGTTGGCTGGTTATACGAAGGTCAATTAGTTTCACAGATAGAATAAGTGGATAAGAATGGTCGCTTAAGTTTGCTATTCGGATATGTGTTCATTGCCTGAACACAAAAATCTTTCGTGTTAGTGTTCGTTATCCAATTTGCTCGCAGATCGAACTGTTAGTTGACCTATCTTACGAACGTCGATTGGTTTCACAGATAGAACAGAATAATTGGATGGGAAAGAATTTTAAAGCTCGTTATTCGAATATGTGTTTGTTGTCCGAACGTAAAAATCTTTCATAATAATGTTCACAGCTCACATCGTTATTTGACCGATCGTAAGAAGCTCGATTAGTTTTACAGATAGAAAAGGTGGATTAGGAAAATCGTTTCAGTTCGTTATCCGAATATGTGTTCATTGTGCGATTTGTTCGCAGTCCGAACTGTTCGTTAACCGATCACACACTGTATTCATAAGAATGGTATTTTCTTTTAATTATTTAATTATTTCAATAATTTACCACTATATACACACTATATTCTATTATTACGACCGATTTCCTTCATCTCGAGCATTATCAACTGATAAGACACAAATTATAAATTAAAACAATTTATTTCCTACGTTTTATTCTTGCTAATGAGTCTTTCACAATCGTTCTGAACTCTTATAGATTGTTTATTTGTCTTCATTTATTTGCAATTTCAATAGCAAAAAAGTTGAAAGACCAAAAGTTTTAAAACCAATATGCACTCTTGTACGGTTTGATTTCTGGTTTATCGCCGGATGCTTGGGGTATTCGCCGATTCGATTTTGCACAGACCGTAAACTGTGGAAAACTGTTTCCACAGATTTCGTTCATCCACTAAAGTCTGCAGACGTAATGAAATGTGAATCGAGACAATAAATAACTCAAAGTTATATGCCGACAATATTATTTCAGTTTTCATATATACATCAGTGTACCTAACTTTAGTATTTTTCGGTAACCGTACCCTAAGGCCAAACTCCAAGAATGAACACTTTTATCGTACAGTGAAACCTCGCGTTCGGAATTCACGTTTTCCCGCTATTTGCGCAAAGTTTGTACAATTACTTTTTATTTTTGTACATTTATTAGTTACTCCTACGTTTATATATCCCCAATTTACGTTTGAATTATTAAACATTCAAATATTATAAACGTATTTATGAATCGTGATGAAATCTGAAGTTATGGATAACGATAATATATAATAGTAAACTGTCACTTCCTCGAAAACTTTCCTAATGAAAAAGAAGTTAATTTAATCCATCCAATTTCAACAAAATAAGTTGCTACGAGGCATATTGAGAGCTTACAAAAGCTACATTACTATCATTGAAAACGTACATAACGAAACTTTCATATCGGAAGAATGCACAAATGTAGCAAAAAAATTCGCATGATTATCGAGGGAAAAATATATTTTTACCGCTTAATTTTTTTTATAACGCCTAATTCACCTGCTGTATCCTTTACGTGAGATCAGTTCACTGACTCGACAATCTTATGAAAAAAAAAATATATTACCTGACTAGATGTTTATTCGTTACTTGCCAAATAAAAATAAGTACGTATTTCTTTAATAAATCAATTACATTTTAATGATAGTTGATTATTATTTATTGTAAAATCCTTTCAAGAATGATTTATTAACAATAATAAACGTGTTAATTATTATTAGATTAATATTATTGAATTTATTTTAGCTGTCATTTAATGCTTGCCTTGGGGGCCTGTGTTTTTCTGTAATTAATATCTTTGGTATATAGGCGATGCTAACTGTTTATTGTGTGCCAGTTCTGTTGCATCCGTGTGATGGAATGCCTGAAGATGCCGAAAGGCGAAACCCGGATCGTTAGTGACCAAAAGATGTGGAATCGTGCAATTTTGAATTGATTCAAATTATTTTCTTTTGAAATTTATATTCTGTATAAGCGTTACAAACTTTTTACTGACAATCAGCTCTATTGCATCTGTGTGGTTTTTTGTGGCAATAAAATTACTTAAGAAATACCTGCTACCTTTAATTCAAATATTTTGTGCAAATAGACTTGCTTGTAAATTGAATTCTATCAGTTGACAAACCGGTCCTGATCAAAAAATATACTGCGGAAATACGTACTAAAAATGTGTTAATAATATTTAACATAACATATATGTATATACAGTACAAAAGGAAGTGACCTAAGGAAATTTTCAGATGGAAGGCACGACAGCTGTCGACAATGTCACAACTTGTAGAATCGTACACAGTTTTAACAATACAAATTTAAACATTTAATTCTTTAATGCAACAGTTTCTAATGAAAGTTATCATACGTTTCTACGACTTGTTGACTAATTATGAATTCAATTAGTGAATAAAGCAGAGTTGGGGGGGGGTGCGCTTTGTGGGGAGGGTTTTTTATTTGAAATAATTTGAGGCACTTGGTCGCAGGTGTTCGGCTGTAATTTGGAAGTTTTGTGAGAGATCCGAGATAAACAAGAGGACAGTGCAGTGCCTAAAGAGTGGGTACGGCGTAACTTTAATTTTTTTTTATTGTGTAAAGTTGTACATATTTTTAACGAGTAGAGTTTTCAAGGGACTTAAAAGAAAACGAAAAATATGGGAAATGTGGAATGCGGAACAAAATTTATTATTAATGCTAATTTCCAAAAATGTGGTTACACAAAATTTGGTAAATATGAGAGGGTTCTGTAAAAGTTATGTTAATTAAATCTTATTTATTGAAATAAGCAAAGAGTGTTGAGTGTTGTGAACCGAACTTTTTCGTGCGAAATTCTTTATTATAGAAAATCTCAAGACTTATAATAGTTAATACAAGGTTAATATATAATATTTAATATGCTCAAACTCGTAAATTGTGTTGGATAGAAAGATTTATCTACCAAAACCAGTCAATCGGGATAATATTTGAGACGAGACCATAATATTTAGACTATATATATCTAGGAAATCGAAAAATCGGGGAACGATTAATGCGGAATTATTTAACGTTGTTCTCATGGGTGACGGGACTATAAAAAAATAACAATGCATCCGGGAATGGTATTTCGCGAGAACGGTTGATCGGGGTTTCATTGCATGTCTCGTTTTATTTTACTTAAAAACGTTTAAATTGTCATATTTTTAAATCAATTATAATTATTAGTTAATTTAATGGATACCAAGAATATATGGTAAATAAATGATTTTTAGCAGTCATCTAATATTTCACGGTGAAAAATAGCAATGTATTTTAGTAATACATGATTTATTAGGTATAAAATTCGAAGTTAAAAATTGTGACAATGTCTTAATTGTAAAATAAATAAATGTGTATAGTTACGACATAAAGTTGATAGTTTTCTCGGCTAATGCCGTCTAGTTTAAGATGAAGATATAAGCCGAAATAGCTATCAAATATATATCTTGCAAATAATGTAGAAAAAAAATACCTTGCTATTTTTTTAGCGTGAAATATTAGGTGACTACCAAAAATAGCTGATCAATGCTCTTAGAATCCTTATATGAATAATTATTTATAATAAAAATATGTGAAAATGATTAAGCTTAACACAAAAAGACATGATTTGTCAATTTTATCTTCAATTTCATAAATACAGAAAAAGTTTTTAATTAAAATATAATGCGAAGTACACATCAAAAATACGGACAGCAAATGCATTTATATACGCTTTTAACTTACAATAGACTTTCCCAATCGACATTTTTTTATTGTGGTTTACCCCGTTAGTTACATAATAACTGTCACCAGGCACACCACTGGTTCTGTGTTTTGAGAGCGAGAAAGTACGGGACAGTTTGCAAGCCACTGCTCTAAATTAATGAGAAAACCTCTACGCAGTGCCGGAGCGAGGACATAATTGTTTTTAAGGGTTGGCCGACAAACAATTAAATTGATTGCTTTTCTGATTATCGCAGGTATCGTTTCGTTGAAATACTTCTAAATAAATGGTAACAAGGGCGAATAAATGTTATTTTAATTGCGGACTATCAGTGTATGTATTAAAACCCTTTTCACTTTTTACCCACCCATTTGTTGTAAGTACAACAGTGCTTATAAATTTTCATTTATATTGTTGAATATAAGCTCGTATTATTAGTAATTTTATGAAATTTGAATTACTAAAAAGAGTGTTTGCATCTTTCTAGTTGGGGTCGCAGGACGACGGCTTTGGAACAGCTGGAGATCAATAGATGTCAACTATCACAAAGGATTCTTAACAAACAAACTAATATATCTCCGTCATATTTATTGACTCCTCTGACTGATGTATCTTTGTTTCTGTAATGGAACATTTCCGTGCCATATGTAAACTTATTGATATAGCCGCGTTTTTAGTTGCATTTCCAATTGTTACTTTTATTGCGAACAGGAAACAAGCTAGGTCGTCGGAAACAAACAGCAAGAAGATGTATTGTGTACCTTTTTTACACAGCTATATATACAATAGATAAGCAAATGTTAGTTTAAGCATAATTCTGACGATGGCGTCAGCCGAAATAGTTACCAACTATATTTTTTAAAAATAATTTTGTCGAACTAAAATATGTTACATTTCTTTTTTTTCACCGTGTTTATGTAATTGAAAAAACAGACAGTAACAAAAATGTACAATTTAAAAATCTATGAAATACAACGTTAAGTTCGATTGTTTGTTGAAATAATAACACATTGCGGACCACCGGTTGAGAAACCAGTGGTTAAAGCATAAAGCTTGATTGAGTATTACGGCAGCATTTTGGACGTATTCTTTATGAAAAAAAATCTACTGTACATAAAATCATGTTATCATAGAGAATTGATTGAATTGGCATTTACTTGGTAGAGCTCCATTATAACACAGTGAAAAAATACATTGCTGTTTTTTAACCCTGTTACCATAGAGAATATTTAAAAATCGCTCGTACAATTATTTTGTGATCCATTGTCTATGCCTTGTGAATCCAATTATGACTTAATACATATTTATAATAGACAACATTAATCGTTCATTAGAGTTAGTTTGTTTAACCCTTTCCCGGCGACTGATTATTTCAGTGGACCGGATGAAAATCCGAGCGGGAATATTGCGAAATGGCAGATTAGTAATTCGATAATAGTGAAATTGACAACTGTCACGCGATGCGATTATCCCACGATGGAATTTGACGGATACATGCGACGGAATAGTCCAACCACTAACTCTAGTAACTGACAAAACCCATCGCATATAACTACGTATTTATTTCCAACCGATTTGGAATATCGAATAAGAAGAATCTAAATATCAAATTCAAATAGATTAAACTCAGAATCTTTCTATGTATTTCTCAATCATGATTTAGGTTTATCATTTAGGCATTCTAGTATACTTGAACTGAATCGGCTTTGACTTCGGCTAAATGGTTGAAACTTTCTACGATTCTACATGCTTTGTCACTTACTGTACGGATTTCGCGTTTTGGTATCTTCAGGCATTCTATCATCCAAAATATTTGCTATTTTTATCCGCATTTCAGCGTTTTCAGGCACTTTATCACATGGAACTTTTAAAATCTGTGAGTTCCGTTGCATCCGCGTGATAGAATACCAGAATATACCGAAACGCGGAAGCCAAGTGGTTAACGAAAAAACATGTGGAATCGTACAAAGTATTAACAATTCACATTTGAAATTAAAATTCCATCAAGAACTAAAAGTCGATATCAGAAATTATAAATTCATAATTTATACATCCAATAATTCCAATATGACTGTGCGGTACAGTTAAAATATGACTTCGCATATTTGCCATTCGCATCCGTGTGATAGTATACCCGAAGATACCGAAAAGCGAAACCCGGGTCGTAAATGACAAAACATGTTTAATCACACAAAGTTTGAGAAATTCATATCCGATATTAAAATTTTATCAAGGACATTCAATCGTTATCATAAATTTATAATATGTTAACGGCGTTAAAAATGTCGTGTATAGAGTAATATTTGTTTTAAAATTGACATGTTTTATCCTAATTATCTTTTATATATTGTATAACATAACGCTACTGAATTAATTATTTAAATATTCAAAGTTGGCATATCCTTCACAAACCTCAGCTAGAACGGGTTAGTAACATTGGAAAATTAAATTTTAATAAATCCAATAGACAAGTTAGAGTTGCATGTATTTTATTTTGTCCGAAATAATCTAATATCAGTCATATCATACGCTCGATAGCCGATGGTTGCTTGATTTCATCGGCTTCAACGTTCTAGCAATAATTGAGTCGACTATTTCGATAGATATGATTTGACAATATTGATATAATAACTTTCACATAATACCGTATCTTTAAAACTGAAAATTGCATGCGGGAATTATTCGGATTTCCAACATCTGGTTTTGTTTTCAAAGCCATAGGTTGCAATTAATCGGTCAGCAAGCCGTTAGCTTCGTTAACGGAACTTATGAGTTCCATTCAAAAGGATTTGTGTTTTTTTGATTTATTATAATTTCCGCTAACTTTTCCCATTCTAAAATAACAGAGAGTAAAAAAAGTGATTAGCTACACAGTCATACTTCCTAGACTTACATTTCTATCGATATTTTCTTAAAAAAAGATCGGTTTAGGTGTTGAGTAATATTTGTGTTCTCGTATGAAAACTTTTGTTGAAATATTTCATTTAGAAACTGCGTAAATTTTAAGGTCAACTGTCACTTATTGGTGGAATTGCATAATGTTTAAAATAATTACAACACAGTTTTAAAGTTAAAGACAGCTAGCATTTTAAAACATATAAATGAAGCGAATAAGGCCAAATTTTTTGTCTAATATTTTATATTAATAAAATTTATGTTGTCCACTGAAAGCGGTTGATGGAATTCCAATATCAAATTTGATTTGTTACAGCTTTTTACGATTTCACACAATGCCTGAAGATGCTGAAAGGCGAAACCAGGGTCCTTAGTGACAAAACATGTGGAATCGTCGAAACTTGTAACAATTAATTTTATATTGTTAAAATGAGGACCGGTTTTGCTCATCACAATTATGATTAGCTTTTTTTGGCACTCAGGCTCAAAAAGGTTTGCCACCTATGGCATAGAAGAAATATATGACAAAAAAAAGTATTTCGCAAAATAAAAACCAACGATAATAAGCCATGAAATATTTTTTTATTTCAGTTTAATTTTTTTGAGCAAAATTAAAAAGTACAACTATTTAAAATCGTCAAATAACATGTCAGTGCTTAACATGGCATCATTGTCAATGTAAAGTGGCTATTACTGTTATATTTAAATTATATAAATCTTTATTTTGAATCCCAGTGCTTCAGTTTGGAAAATAAACAGTGACACATATTGGATCAATGACACTACTGCGTGGGGAACTGCTCAACTAAGTGACAAATTGACAGACAGAATGACAGCTCCCGATCTGGAGTTTGCTTCGAAATGTATTCGTTCATTTCTGCAACAAAACATATAACATATATTCATTTTATGATCAGGGTGGTATGAGGATACTTTAATATATTTGATACGCTCCTGTTGTAAAACGGTACACTGCTGGCGAACGATGTGCATTTCACATAACAGTCTATATCGATGGTCCACACTGAAATTTCACTGTGGCCGCATTGTCAACATCAGTGGTCGTATGGAAATATCTCGTGGCCGCACCAAATGTGATAAATGTAAATAATTCATTACACTGAATGATCTTTCTCAATATACAGTTGCAGGTAAAGTCGACAATATTAATAAAGCAATTTATGATATCGACTGAAGGTGCTTGATGGAATTTCAATATCAAATTTGAATTGTTACAACTTTGTACGATTCCACATGTTTTGTCACGGAATGCCTGAAGATGCTGAAAGGCGAAACCCGGGTCGTTAGTGACAAAAAATGTGGAATCGTTCAAAGTTGTAACGACTGAAATTTTCTTTATATTGATTTGATTCATTGTCAACCTATAACTTTGACCAAAATTTTTGGACAGTTTTATTATTAAAACGGTCATTTACTTAAACTCGACTAAATGCTGGAAAAGTCAGGTTTATTCAATAAATTTTAAAATAATAATAATTTTACAAATTCATTTGTAAAAACGCATTTTTTTAAAATATCAATATTTACTATAAAACTGTTGGTGGCCGCACATGAGCACCGCTGGTCTATATTTTGTCAATGATTGACAGATCCCACACGCATTTTTTAAAAGCGTTTTTTTTCAATTGACTTATCGATTCCGTTTGAATCCTTCATTCCTTACTCTTTGGTTACCTTTAATAGATGTCATATGCTTCACTTTGTGACTGAGCATGCGTTTTATGATGTTTTAAAATCGATTACTAGCATAAATATAAACTTATTTATTTAATTGATAAATACACGTTACAAACAAAATACAAATTAAAAGTGTATTGTTTTTGCAACGTCAAAATATTTAAACATGTATTGTTAGAAAAAAACAAGAACAGCAAGAAAGTCAAACTCATGTAAAATCTACTTTAATACATTCGCTTGAACTCACTTTCGTCCATATGGAATTTGTCGACATCCGAATTAATACTGTTGAAAAATGTTAATGCTCTTACCATTGACATCCCCATTGGCAGACTGGACCTACACTTTGGAAGAACAAAAAATTCATCTCCAAGATTTCATGAAAAAACCCTGACTGCAAGAAATGTAAACAACATTGACATAATTTACGATATTAACAAAGGGTACTTGATGGATGTTTAATATGAAAATTGAATCTACGAAACTGTATACAACTCCACATGTTTTGTCATTTACGACCCGCGTTTCGTCTTTGTGGCAGTATTTATCGAACTGTAAAAATTTTAATATAAATTAAACTATACAGGTGGCATTTTTAATAAGCTTAAATACTGCCCTATGATTAATTACAGAAATGCATTAGCCCCTTGCAATGGTCTGAGGAGCGGCGAAATACCTTTTTTTGTTTGTTCGTTAATACGACGGCGTGCCGAAATAGCTATCAAATATATATATCAACTATATGTTATAAAAAAAAAAGTTGAACTAAAATATATTGCTATTTTTCCACTGAGTATATTTAGACGTAAGTTATATTAATTCGAAAAACGTTGTTTAATTAAAATTTCAAATTCATTTGACGTATATTCAGAAATGTTTGAAACGTATTCTCTTACTATTTCTAGTAAAATTTCGCTGCTTTGACTTATCCCCAGGGCTACCTCGCGTTGGTTCCAGTGTCTATTTGAAATTCCACGGGATGACAAAAAAGGTGTTTAATTAAATTTACATGTTGCAGTCGACACCGCTGTACTGCAATTTCTAAATTATATTTCAAAATTCAAAACCTACAATACACACTTTATCATGTTTAATTTTTTTTTTGTTTTGATTTTTGTCAAATCAACAAAACATTTTTTACGACGCTAACAAGCGTGCTGTTACAATAGTAAAATTTTACATAAAAAAATATTTGTTTCAATGCCTATCCATTCTAACAGATACCTACATCATTTGATTTCATAATGAAGCTATCTCGAACGATTTGTTTTCCAAAATAAATAATTCTACAAAATATTATATATCGACTGACATTGCATGAAATGGACTTTTGTGGCCGAGTTTTCACTTTTCAGCATTTTCAGTCGTACTTATGTTCTGGTAGATGTTTAAGTGGACAACAATTCGTCGATTCAAATTTATTTTCAATAATAAAAACACATTTTTAACACTTACTTTCACAATATATTGTGTTATCAGGATCGGTTTCGCTGATCACAAGCATTATCAACTGATTTTAAAATATCATGCCTTTCAATTAAGAAGTGACAGTTTACATTTTAAAAAGGATTCAAATTTAATAACCCAATTCTTACACAACTCTTTTCAAAGCTGTTATATAATCGCTGTCATTATTTAAAACATCATTTACACGAATGCCTCGGAACAAAAATCCAAGTAATTAATTTACTGTAGTGACCAAAACAATGCTTACATCAAAATCACTTATATCAAGATAAAATTACACACGTACAAATTTTCACGCTTCAGTAATCAAGGCCAATGCCCAGACGACTCACATCAAAACAAAAATACATACTTACACAATTCCACTCTTCAGTAACGGAAGTTATCAAAGGCATCGGGTAACTTATATTAAGATAATATAATACACGCTGGAAATTTCACATTGCAGTAAATTTACAGTTTTCAGTGATTAAAGCCAACATGTGACTTATATGGAAGTAATATTACATATGCACTAAGTTTCACGCTACAGTAACAACATTTTTTTAGTAACGATAGATAATAAGATTAAGTATAAATTATACGCGCACTAAATTTCACATTGTAGTAACTTTACACTTTCCAGTAATCAAAGCCAACGGGCGACCTATAATATATTATATTAAAATTAAATACCGCAGTAATTTAACATTTTCTTGTGAAATATTTATTTCTTTCAAATAATAAAATTATCATCGAAATTATTACAGATTCTGTTTGTGGATATAGTTATCTGTGGCAAAACACGTCTAGTTTGTATAAATGCAGTTTCATTCTCATGCCAAATTGTTTTCTCTTGCGCCTTGCCAGATCTGTGTGTAATTAATGTAAATTTGCGTAATTTCGAAACTGCAACGTCAACTTCAGTCGAATTAAGCTGGTTTATTTCGTGTTAATTATAAATCACCTTAAAGCCAACAAATGTTGCAATGCCTCAGACTTCTACAATTTATGAAATGACTGGACATTTACTTGGCGAAGTTCCATTTTAATATTGTAAAATAAAACAAATATTTAATTGTACAAATTCTCTTGTAGTGTCGAAATTTTGTACAATTTCACGCGTTTGTCACTAACGACCTGGGTTTCACCTTTCGGCTTCTTCTGGCATTTTATCACACGGATGCAACAGAAGTTTTAACGATTTAAATTCGATATTGAAATTTGATCAAACACCTTTAGTTGATACCTTTAACTATATAAGTTCTTTTTATTATATTTCTATAGACATCTAAAGTGACTTTGTAGAAGTTCTTCATGCATTCTGAAGATGCCGAAGGGCGAAACCTGGGTTGTTAGTGACAAAACATGTGGAATCGTACAAACTTGTAAAAACTCAAATTTGATTTTGAAGTTCCATCAAGCAACTTCAGTCGATATCATAAATTATGTCTATAAAAGAGTAAAATTCTGACGATTTCTGTCAATATAACGATTCAAATCCTCCTCAATAAAACGATAAAAAAAATCAGTTAAATTCTTTGACCGTATATTTATTCTTGGATCTTTAACTCGAGCTCCAATTATAACTGGCAGACAGGCTTTCACGGACAATTAGGAGAACCGTTAATTATTTTTATATACAATGTTTCTATTTTTGTTTGTATATTGAGAAAAACCTTTCTTTTTGTACAAGTGTGGTCTCCACAATAGAACGCACTCAAATTGCATACCTTTTATCTGCCGAGTTATTGGAGAGTCTACTGTATACAAAATCAATCTGGATGTTTACCCTTTTACCACAGATTTTAACAAAAAGCAATATCAATCGAGAGTCAGTTTATAAAATTGGCGAAGTGTTAACAGCGCCGTAAGGGTAGATAAACACCCCCTCGCAAGCAAAGTCAAATAAAATACCAATGTGTTAGAAATAACAAAATCAATGAGGCAAATAAAAACTAACTTCGGCCCTTAACGAATTAAAACATGGCCCCGATTGCTTTGTGTTTTTGCAGAGTTTCCCAAAGTGTTTCAATAAGTAAACTTTTTATTTCATTCAAGGTAAAATTTTGAAATACAAATGATATTCTATTCATTTAAAATCAGTAGAATCAATTGATATTTTAGCAAGATTTCAGTAGAGTTTATCAAAAACATTTACTTCAATATATTTTAAAAAACGATTGAGACTTTTTATATTGATTCGTAAAAGTTGTGACTAAAGAAGATATTTATATATTCTCTAGTATCCCGAGTTACGCGGTAGATAATTTATGCGATAAACCGCGTTAAAAGAAACCGCATAAAAAGAAGATAGAGCAAATACAATAATTTGAGAGTACATATTTGAAAATTTAAAAAAAATGTCATTAAATATTAGTCTCCAGCACGTATTTATTGTTTTCAATCGAAGCATTCTGCAAAAACTTGTTTCACACAATTTTAAATCATCGTTATAGTATACAACTTCAAAGCCGAAAATTCGCATAATTGAAAAAAGTATTCTGTTATTCCGCATATATAATATAACAACTGCGTTAATTAGAAAATTTATATTTCATCGACAGAAATACGCTAGAAGAAAAATTTTGCACTAATAAAAGCATAGATTGAGCTACTCTCACTTCGAGAAACATATAAAATCAATTTGCCACACTTAAGAATTTATTATCACAATATAAAACTATGATGTTAGAACAGAAGTTAGAAGGAAGGTGTTTAGTATACCTTTTCTACACTGCTATATATAAATAAGTAAATGTACGCTTAAACATAATTCTCACGAAGGCGTAAGTCGAAATAGCTATCAACTATGTACCTTATAAACTTTGCAGAATAACAATACATTGCTATTCAGCGTAAGAATTAAATAATTACTTTAATAACAGGGTGAAAAAATAGCAATGTATTTTAGTTCTACAAAATTATTTTTAAAAAATATAGTTGATAGCTATTTCGGCTCACGCCATCGTCAGAACTATGCTTAAACTAACATTTGCTTATCTATATATAGTTGTGCAGAAAAGGCACACAACACATCCTCTCTCCTTTTCCAACGGCCTAGCTTGTTATTTAAGCACACTGACACTAAATTTTCAAAATTATAAATGAGACAATAGGTGTCTATGACAATAAGATTATGTGTGGGACGGAAGTGGTCCTTCTGGAAGCAAATTAGACCACCCCTTTGTGCAACGGCTGGACAAGTGGCGATATTGTTATGTTAGTTTGCTCGTTAAGAATCCTTTGTGATAATTGGTGTCTATTGATTTGTTAAAAATAATTTTGTAGAACTAAAATACATTGCTATTTTTTCACCGTGTTATAATGGAGTTCTACTAAGTGAATGCCAATTCAATCAATAAATTACTTTAATATTTAAGCGCTGGTCAGAAAGCCATAAAGTTTTCATAAGATCTTATCTAATCAATTGTATGATTGCCAATTAATTTTCATAATTAAAAATTTTTGATCAATATAATAAAAAAAGTCTTTTGACTATAATTCCTTAAACTACTTTTTACTACACCTAATATACTGACAAAAAAATAGAGAAGAAGAAATCAGTTTTCTACTAGTTCATTGCTATTCGTAACATTATTTTATAATACTATCTAAAAATATGAGTTTAGAAAATGCCTAGCAACGACTCTATAAATACACTTTAAAAATCATCTTGACAGCAGTCAGCATCACAGGACAAAAAATACGAATCAAATAAAATGTTATGTACCTGAAAACTTAATGTCAGTGCAAAGAAAACGTCTTTTATTTGAGCGTTATTTGAAGCTTTTTAAGTATTTATTTCACCAAGGAACTTTGGCTGAAAAAATATTTAATTTTATCGCCGATAAATCATAAAAAAGTATTATGCAATTCTAGTTTCACCAATCTCCAAATAGCTTCTTTTCTCCACAGCCGTAAGAACAGAACATGCCTTCCTAATGAGTGGTCATGGGATCAGAGTTCAAACTGAGAACCATTCGTTTTATACTCAGACTCACTATTGAACACCCTATTTTTAACCTTCTTTATACGGTGAGGTACAAGTTTTGATAGAACATATAATTAAACAAAGTAAAGTAAAATGCGTGATGTGAAAAGATGTGACTTTGTTCGCTTCTCCGAATTGCTCGTTAACGGTTCGATCAATTGAGTTTTACAGATAGAATAAGTGGATTATAAATATAGTTTTAGTTCGTTATCCGAATACCAAAATCTTTCGTAATAATGTTCGTTGTCAGATTTATTTGTAATCTGAACTGTTTATAAACCGATCAACCAAGTTTTTCAGATTAGAATTAGATAGTTCGTTATCCGAGTATGTGTTCGTTTTCTGAATACAAAAAGATTTCATGATAGTGTTCGTTGTACGACTTATGATTCGAATTGTTTGTTAACCATTTAGCCGAGTTTTACAGATTAGAAAGAGCATTTAAGTCGTTATCCGAATATGCTTTCGTTATCCGAACACAAAAATCTTTTGTGATAGTGTTCGTTGTTCATTCGTTAAACGATCACCTATTGTATCATCTAAATTTATGTCAATGTGGTTATCTTGAATATTTCGATTTCGAATAAGAACGCGTCTGTTATTCACCGCGTTATCGGAGAATATACTGTACACGTAGTGTCTCAAAACGAGCTATTTTGAAATTTTGATTGATTTGCACATATTTTTTGATTGTTGACCAATTGAATTAATCTTGCATAACTCCATAGAGCGAAAGGCAGTAAAATAAAAATGGAATTTATTGTTTTAATTTGGTGTTTTTTTATGCTATGTTCTTCAATATTATATATTCTATTGATAAATGCTTTCGATAAAAAGTATTTAAATTAAATGTACTGTTAGATTTCAATGAAATTTAAAATGTTTTCAAACCGGTTCAACAATTTCGTTAACATTGCGATCAGTTGAAACGTTTCCCTTCATTACTAGAATTACATTTATTTTCCATTACTGTTGCCTATCTTTTAGTTTAAAACACTATTCCCTAAATGTAAAAACATTCTTTGGGTTTGGTTACCCACTCTAGATACAGATTGCCCGTTTTATTTTCGCAGAAAGGTCTACAGAATCAAATATCTACATAAGTAAAATCCTTTCCAATCGAATAAAATCATTCACGCGTTAACGGATGCAAATCGTGCGGTATTGGTTAAATTTCCATTGTACGATTTCGTAGAAGTGTTTTGCAATTTTTTTCCGAATAGCCAAACTGGTTTAAGGGTATATTTTTGACCTTTTAACCAAATAAAAGCCAGCGATACATAATTCATGATATCGACTGAAGCTACTTGATGGAATTTCAATATCGAACTTAAATTGTTGAAATATTGTATGATTCTACATGTTTTGTTACTAACGACCTAGCAAAAGGCACAATACGTGGAATAATCAAATTTATTTTAAATTTTATATAAAAATGAACTTCCACAAAGTTACCGCCGAACCCATCGAAACTGTACAGTTTCAACAATTCGAAGCTATATATGGTTTATATCTTCTCTCGTAAACAATTAGTGAATGAAAAACAATATGTCTTGCAGTATGACTCTACATTCTATTGTCATATATTTTTCGATGTTTTATTATATTATTAAATTTTTGTATAAGAAATGACATCAATTTGAAGGAAAAGATGCATTTTTAATCGCTTATTTACATGGGGCGCATATTTTTTCGGGTCCTTTATGAAGATAATAATATATCGATGGGTAGGTATCATGTTTTCGATTGACATATAATGCAGCGGCACGCAACATTTTGTTTTAATTACAGCAATCTTTAGTTCGTGAAATAAATGAAAGTTAATATTGGTTTCTACATTCGATTGTTGAAACTTTATACGATTCCACAACTTTCGTCACTAATGTCCTTTGTTTTGCTGATTGAGTTGGCATTTATTTTGTAGAACTCCATTATAACACAATATGTTTTTTGATCAGGACCGGTTTTGCTCATCGCGAGCATCGGAAGATCAGTTGATAATGCTCGCGATGAGCGAAATCGGTCCTAATCAAAAAACATATTATGGATATAAGTATTAAAAAAATGTGTTTTTATTATTTTTTTTTTTATGGAAGAGTTAAAGTGTAAGGTGTTTCATAATTTTTTCACAAATCTAACACTGTATGATTGATTGAATTGGCACTTACTCGGTAGAACTCCATTATAACATGGTGAAAAAATTGCTATAGTTGATAGCTATTTCGGCTCACGCTATCGTCAGACGTTTTTGTAGAACTAAAATACATTGCTATTTTTGCACCGTGTTCCTTGTTTTGCCTTCATACACTCTATCATTCGTAAGAGTTGGGTCGTTTTGTTGCATACGTTTGATCAAATAGTTCAAATTTTATATGTAAATTTCATAAATCAACTTCAGTTTATACCATTAATTAAAGCTTGTTTATTTTATTCGTATATATTTGCTGGAGTACTGATATAAAAGATTTATGTATTAAATGTGCATATGTGTAAAATATTTGTGTATGCGTTAGTATGCACATGTATGTGTGTGTGATAAAGATGTAAATACAATAACAATGCGTCTAGTGTTCACGTATACCGGATTCACTGTGGACTACTCAGCTCTGCAGCGACTAACGTCTGTCAGCAATGATAGAGAAATAATACAGCAAATAAATTGATGAATAAGAGATGAAGTAGACTTGAAAAGCTCTGATGCTAACGCGTCATAGATTTTAATGTTTCATCAATTTGATAAAAAATTGTCTAAATATGTAAAATTATTGAATTATTTTGTTTTTGGGTATTTATCTCAATTTTATCTTTATTTAAAAATACTCATTTTTTTTGGTTCGCGTGCCGTATCTTGCTAACCACTGTCCGTGTAGAAGTCAGTAGGTAGGTGCTCGAAGCTTTGTGGAATTTGCAATTTAAATATGTGACCATAATTTAGGGGTCCACAAAAGAAAGTTTCGACAATGTAATATATTCGACGACCGGTGAACTGTCGTATGAGAAAATTTCCAATAACGAATTTTATAGAACATATTATTATAAATTTTTGGCTCGCGTGCCACCAAGTGACAAGAACATTTTGATGACGATAACATTTCAAATTTCAGTATTACTTTGATTCATTGACTTTCAAATAAGAAATTCGTTTATATCTATTTATTGGATAATTTGAATTGTAAAATTTTGTATGATTCTACACGTTTTGTCACTAACGACTTGGGCTACGCCCTTCGTCATTTTCTGGCATTCTATCACACGGATGCTACAAAACTGACACATAATAACCTTCTAGCATTGATAATATACAAGAGTAATTAATTACAAAGAAAAAATTCAAATCATTAGGCTGGGATCCAAATAAATTTTAATATTATTCATTTAATACTAATGACACATGATTGCCTGTGATAAGTTTTATTAACGTTAAATACTGCTAATGAGTGTTTTATGAAAGCATTCTACAATACCACATGTTTGTCACTAACGATCCAGGTTTCGCCTTTCGGCAGCTTCAGGCATTTTGTCACACGGATGCAATAGAACTGATGTTGCATCCGTGTGATAGAATGCCTGAAGATGCCAAAAGGCGAAACCCGGGTAATAAGTGACAAAGCATGTGGAATCGTATTTCAACATAACGACCATTTTTTACAAACTTACATCTGTTATAACACGGTGAACAAATAGCAACGTAGTTTAGTAAAATTTGTATAAAATATACAATAGTTGATAGCTACGTTGACTCACCATCGTCAGAACTATGTTTAAGCGTACATTTACTTATCTATATATAGCTGTAGAGAAAAGGTACACAATACATCTATTCTTCTATTATAACAACCTAGCTTATATCGTGCTAGCAAAAAAAGTGGTAACAATTCAAATTTGATATTGAAATTTCATCAAGCACCTTCAGTCGATATCATAAATTAGATTCTACAATAAATAATAATATAATATGATTTAAATGCAATTAGGAAATTTCAGACTTAGAAATACCCATTTATTTCAAATTGGTACTGTTCAAAAAGTGACAGCAATTTCCTATGTATTTTTATTTCTATATAATGCCTTTACACAAATAAGTGGTAGGAATGAAGTAACGTTTATTAATATGCATACAATGCCTGTCCACTAAGAAATGACAGTTATGTCATATCATGTTTCATACAATTACTCTGTTATATAATATATTGTTGCAAGTGCTATAAATCTTTACAGTGTCATTCCATTTTACACTGAATAAATGAATGCTATTTTAAACATTGATTGAATTGGCATTTACTTGGCAGAAGTCTATTACAACATGGTAAAAATAGCAATGTATAATATTTTAATTCTACAAAAATCTATAAGTCATATATTTGGTATCTATTTCGGTTTACTAACTTTAGTTCTGATGAGGACGTAAGCCGAAATAGCTATCATTATATAATTTGTAAATATTGTAGAACTAAAATACACTGATATTATTTCACAATATTATTTAAAACGGTTAACAATAAAACATTGCTTTACACAAATTTTGTAAAATATTAAAATATATCGTTATTGGGTTTACGTAAATACCCTTTGCTTTAATACATAATTACATGCAACTAGACTATACGTAAAATCATTCAAGATTTATAAAGTATAATTTTCACCTACGAAAACACAATGTAAAAATACATTTCTTATCACTATAAGTTAATTTGTTTACATTCGATTCGCTTTTCGATACGAAAATGTTTCGACATTACGAGTCACGTAAAAAGCACGTTTCCCTAATATAATAATTTGGTTGCATAAACATGAACATTGCTCGAATTAAAATGTATGTTTACTTTTGTTTTACGAAAAAATCTTTTCATACGTAATTTCCTTAATTTTTCAACTTAAAAATTACGAAATTGTTTACTTGGGCTTTGGAATAATGAATAATTAACGAATTTTTAAGTCTAAAAATACTTTATTCGCTAAAATACAATTCTATTTAACTTATGTACTAGGTTGTTGTTATCCTAATATAAAAAATAATGTTTGTTTGTTTGTATGCCCTGTATGCTTTTGTACACCATTTGTGCATTTAAGATAGAATTTTTTGAAGCTGTTAATTTAGTCCAACTATTAGATCAGGACTGGTTTCGTTCATCGCGAGCATTTACTTTTTGATCCGATTGCGATAAAAATGAGTTGTCTTACACATTTTCGCGAAGGTTTCTGAATTTGTGCCACCATAAGATCAGGAATAGTTTCGCTTATAGCAAACAATATCAACTGATTCACTGGACAATGTGGATATGATTCTTACATAGACAGCTTTATTTGGCCTGCTCACGCGTCGTAAAACTTCTGATTTATTCGTGTACGTAACAGACTGAAAACAGCAAGTAGTTTGTGTAATTTATGATATCGACTGAAGGTGCTTGATGGAAATTCAATATCATGTTTAAATTGTTATAATTTTCTACGATTCCACATGCTTTGTCACTAACGACCAGGTTTCGCCTCTCGGTATCTTCGGGCATTCTATCACACAGATGTAACAGAACTGGCAAAAAATATTTTGTGAATCAAAAAAAACTTCAGTGAACAGAATTAAAACACAAACACTTTCTTTCAATTGCATATTAACGCATGTTACACAGGTTACTCGCTAGCATTACATAAATAAAATATAATATAATGTCTTGCCATTGAAGATTGACAGTTTTTTTTAACATTACGACAAACAAGCATTATAAAAGTTATTTGGTATCTTCTTTGATTTTAATTGACTTGGAATTTACTTGGTAGAACTCCATTAAAACACGGGAAAAAAGATGCTTTTTTAAATTCTGATTGTTATTTCGGCTTACGCATCATTATCGGAACTATGTCTAAGCTTAATTTACTTGTATTTATTATATATATAGCTGTGTATAAATTTTCAAAATGTATATTGTATTTTGTTTTCATATTATAGTTTCATATTATGCTAATAAATTCTCTCCGATGAAGGCGTAAGCCGAAATAGCTATCAACTATATATACCAAATTTGAATTGTTACAACTTTGAACGATTCCACATGTTTTGTCACTAACGAACCGGGTTTCACCTCTCGGCATCTTCAGGCATTCTATCACGACTGACTGACAGACACGTCGAATCGTACAATGTTGTAACAATTCAAATTTGATATTGAAATTCCATCAAACACCTTTAGTAATTCATAAATCATAAATTATAACTATATATATCTTCTGAATTTTGTATAACTAAAATACATTGCTGTTTTTTGATGTTTCCAGACGGACTGCAAAACTGTCGTCTGTGATAATATCATTTCATAAAACGCACGATAAATCTTTTGCGAATTTTGCTTTAGGCCCCGTGCCAAGTCTCCTGCAGTGGGTACCTTCGTCTTCGCGTGTACCTTTTCCTTATTTCCTCGTCATTAAACCGGTCTTCCGCTTAGCTTATCTCTAGTAATGCACACTTAGCCACTTGTACTGATACAATATAATATATACAGCCTCGTATAGCGAACCCTCTTATCGGGAATTAATTTCATTACGGCTCGTTCGTAAATTCCGCCAGAAAATAAGAAAATTATTTGAGAATTTTAATTGTCGAATTCGGAGAATTCCCCTTTTATCCGAAATGACATGTTGAAAACTCAAATATGAGAATGGAATTTGATTATTAATATTCATACTTTAAATATGCGGAAATTTAATCTAATGATCACTTTTTTTATGTGCCAACTGTCACTTAGCGGTAAGGCATTGTATTGATTGAATCGGCATTCACTTGGTAGAACTCAATTATAACACATTGGAAAAAATAGCAATGTATTTAAGTTCTACAAAATTATTTTTTTATATAATCACGTTATAAAGGAATCAAATAATATAATTTCAAACTCAGCGCCCAACTGTTTACATCAATGTAGTAAGGGTCGCAGGATGACGTCTTTAGGACAGCTGGAAATCAATAGATATCAACTATCACAAAAGATTCTTAACCAAAAAACTAATATGTCGATCACCATTACTTAACCCTCTGCGGGGTGCTTCTTTGTTTCAGTAATATACCATTTCCGTGCCATATGTAAACTTATACATATAGCCACTTTTTTAGTTTCATTTACAATTTTTAGTTTTATTGCGAGCAAGAAACAAGCTAGGTCGTTAAAACAGGAGAGAAGATATATTGTGTACCTTTTCTACACAGATATATATTGATAAGCAAATGTTCGTTTGGGCTTAGCTCTGACGATGGCGTGTGCCGAAACAGCTATCAACTGTATTTAAAAAAAATATTTTGTAAAACTAAAATACATTGAATTTTTTCTGAGTCACTGAGTCAACTTTATAACTAAAAGAACAGATTTATCTTTATATTGTACAGTAATAAAATGATTTTATTGTTGTGGAATTCAACAATGCGTCAGTAAATGACTGTCTAGAATATATTTGATTTAAGGGCGTAGAATACATATTAATATAAATAAATGTTCTTATTAATTCCATATTACCTGCTAATCATTTTCATATCCCCGGTTACTTTAGTTCCTAAGTTGGACCCGAATATTATTAAATTAATATCTATTAGTGTAGCGGAGTTTGCAACCCCTTCCAGTTTCCTGAAGTTTTCGTTGAGTTGAACCGAAATTCTATACTTTTGGTGTTCTCCTCTTGCACAGAGGCTTTCAAGTCTTGGCAAATATATTCCAGATTATATTTTTAATGCGAAAAAATTGCTCGAACGTTTTATGATATTTGATAGATCGCATTTAAAACCATGATTATTTGATTACACAAAAAGTGAAAAATACTACAGTTAATCATTTGAAGTGCTACAATATTATACGATTCTACATGTTTTGTCACTGACGACCCGGGTTATCACACGGATGTAACATACGTGAGGTCTGTTCTGGTCAGTTCTGTTACATCTGTGTGATAGAATGCCTGAAGATGCCGAAAGGCGAAACCCGGGTCGTTAGTGACAAAACATGTGGTGATGATATTGAAATTCCATCAAGCACCTTCAGTCGATATCATAAATTATAATTAATTATTTAATGGAGTCGTAAAAAAAGTGCGTAGATCTAAACTCATAGAATCGTTCGAATAATTAACCGTATTTATTTCATAACATTTTGGTTAAATTAACGAAGATAGAATAATGGTGCTATCGGTAACATATTTAACCGAGGTGAGTATGTGATTCAAATCCTATTAATGTTCACAACAAACTTTGTGACCCAGTGGTTATGTAAAAACTAAACCCAACTGATGTGGTGGGTATCGATTCATCGATTCAAGTCCCATATCAAACAGTATTATTTTTAACTAGTACTTATTCAACGATGCACCGTAAAAAAATTATTAAAGTATGTTGAAGCCGTGATGTTATCTTCTTCTTTTGTTCTGCTGCCCAGAACCGTAGACAGCCAACAGACAGAAGGGAAGGGAACTGTAGAGGGTGGAGATCTAATGGGGCTTAAGCAGCAAGACGTGCCTAGGTTCTGCGTGATCTAAGGGTGCGTTAATATCGTACACATCTATGCACGATTTTATCGTCGGGTTTGTATGCTTTTTACAGTCGCTGTGGATTGACATAGCAAGTGTGCGCTTATATCCTGCGTAACATCGGGGACAGTCTTTCCGTGGTTTGGGATTCCTGGCGCCTTCTAATCTTGATAAGTTGCCCAATTTTGGTCAAAACAGAGTGACATTATGTTGTTTTGCAGTTACATAACAAATGCGATTTACTTTTATATAATACAGTGCCATCAAGTGATTTCAATACGAACTAATAAGGTTGTGAAAGTGAGTTCTATAGTTTTTTATCTACATGCGAATGTGTGTCTTAACAAACGAAATAGTTTTTAAGGTGTTAACTGTCACTTCGAAATGATAAAACAGGATATTTTAAATATAATTAATAATATAAACATATTTTTAAGTACTCATTTCCACAAAATATTTTTTGATCAGGAAAATAGTATTTGTGGAAATAAGTATTATACTTAAACTGTCAAATTTGAATTGTTACAACTTTGTACGATTCCACATGTTTTGTCACTAACGACCCGGGTTTCGCCTTTCAGTATATCAGGCATTCTATCACACGGATGCAACAAAACTGACAAAACGTGTGGAATCGTCCAAAGTTGTAAAAATTAAAATTCCATTAAGCACCTTCAGTCGATATCATAAATTACCTAAATTGTGTTTTTATTTAATTTATGATATCAACTGAAGGTGCTTGATGGAATTTCAATATCAAATTTTAATTTATACAACTTTGTACTATTGCACATGTTTTGTCACCAACGTCCCGGGTTTCAATGCCTGAAGATGCCGAAAGACGAAACCCGGGTCGTTAGTGACAACGTGGAGTCGTTCAATGTTGTAATAATTCCAATTTGTGTTTTTTTTTTTTTTTTTAAATGAAAATAGCGTTATCTAGTGTTGGTAGTATATACTAAAAAAATCGTGGAAATGTATTATATAGTTTTACATTTACATATGCGTGTGTGTTTTGTTATGGAATATAGCGCTACCTAGTGAGCTATAAACGAGGATTATCAATAGTGAAGTATACTAGTGCCATCTATTGTGTAATAAATTGTGAGTAATACTAGCAACATAATACACACGCTGCAGACGCTATTTGCATGATTATTTTGCGCCCCTGGCTTATTCAGTAGTTTCCGAAGGTATTTATGAATAGCGGTGGAACGGTGGAAATAATTTAGTGGAATTCTTATCGCCATTCTCTGTATCAATTATTATTGTTTGGTATTTCTAATCGTGGATTGTTCCACAAAACAATTATTATTATGGCAGCGCTAATGGGAATTGCTTCGTCTTCGACAAAACTGAATGAAGATGACTCAGCTGAAGGATCGTTCACGAGATACTATCTATGATTACTGCGGATGGAGCGAAATTATTCTAAGCACAAATTGCTTACTTCAGATGGCTTTTCATTTAATTTAAACGTAGGGTAACAGATACAATCGTTGGCCACTCGTCAGTGTTGAGTAACATGGCCATTTATTTTTTTTCTTCAAAACGGCACATCTTTTAATTATAAAGTGTACTCTCGATTATCCGTGTATGGATTATCCGGTTTGCGGATTATTCGTGCCTGAAAATAAATATTTTTTAATTCAAATATAATCTGATTAATTTTTTTTCTATGACGATTATGAGACGCGTTAATGAGCTGCGATCTTGAAAATGCGCTTTGTTTGAAAAAAAGGATGAATTTAGCGATATGTTTGTGTTCACGTAACTAATCGGCGAATTTTTTTTAACCACTTGTGTGTTTTGAATGTATGAATGTTCGCATATACCGCAATAAACATCACAATTTATGGGACTAAAATGCGTCAAGAATTGAAATCCTTTGTACTCCACATGCGTTTCTATTTACATTTCCAGTAAAGTGCATAAACCGGCGCGAGTGCCCGCAGTAAATTTGTTAATCTCGATATTTATTGCCTATATTTATCAGCTCTCGGGACTACGTTTGTTATTATGATAAAATATTATATTTTTACGTATTTTTTTTTTGTTTTCTTGATAAATAATGTGTTAAAAAATTGTATTGTGTATATGATATTATATTCGAAAATAAAATAAAAAATTGATGTTTCGGATTATTCGTGTTTTTCAATTATCCGTGACCATCCTCCCCAGCATTAGCTCGGATAATCGAGAGTGCACTGTATGTGTTATGTATACACGCCATCATTTACTGTAACATGTTTAGAAGCTATGATAATTATAATATAATTTATCATAACATAATTATAATTTATCTTATTTAATTACACTTTTGATTCACGAACATTATTTAAAGATGCTATATACATCTAATCAAAATTTGCTATTATCATATGCATACATCCTCTAATGATAATTAAAGTCCAATGCACATTTCATATTCAAAACATCAACAATGATTGATAGTGTCAATAAGCTTCCGATCTACATAAACGAATGCTTACTTGAAACAAAGTAGAGAACTAACTAAGGGTGCAGTAGCTCAGTTGAACGTACCAAGTCTTCTCTGTGTTCTGATTTTTAATTGAAATATATTATAATATTGTGTGTATAACTTGTGTTATAATTAATAGTGAAACATTTATAATCAATAAAGTGTTTTATTAAATCCTTAACATATTCAATAACTATTTTTTTAAATAATGCCTTTCCATCAAGAAGTGACAGTTAACACCTTAAAAGTGATATTCAATAACTAATGATCTCGATTAAGGTTATCGATTGAATTGGCATAAACTTGGCAGAACTCCATTATAACACGGTGAAAAAATAGTAATGCATCTTAGTTCTACATTTTTTTTAAAGATATTTTATAAAGAACTAGTTCTGACGATGGCGGGTGCCGAAATAGCTATCAACTATATCTTATAAAAAAATTGTAGAACTAAAATAAATTGCTATTTTTTCAACGTGTCGATTAAAGTTATTCAAAAGATTGATTGAATTGGCATTTACTTGTTAGAACTCTATTATAACATAAACGGTTTCGGTAATAAATCATCTCCGGTTAGTAGTTAAGCTTGTTGTAAGTGCCGCCTGTTTGCCTATTTGAAATTTTAATTAAGTTAGTTTTTTGCATGAAATAACCAAGTTCCAAAAAACCCAAAAAACAGAAGAGAAGATGTATTGCGTACTTTGTCTACACAGTTATATATAGATAAGCAAATGTACGATTAACATAGTTCTGACGATTGCGTGAGCCGAAATAGCTATCAACTATATCTTATAAAAAAAATGTGAAACTAAAATACATTGCTATCTTTTCACCGTGTTATTTAAAAGAATTTATATTTTACATTAAAATTTAAGATTTTGGCTTTAAAGTGTATGATTTTTCTATATAATTAATTCTTTTTATATATAGTCGATGCAAACTGTTTATTGTGTGTCAGTTTTCTTGCATCCATATAATGCATAGGTTCCCAAAGTGGGTAACCTGGCTCCCCCAGGCAGCCCTTGAGGAAGCTAAAGGATTTTGTGAAGCAAAAAGGGGGGGGGACCACGAGACGTTAATATTTATTGAATAATTTTTTAAAAATATTTTTTGGTGAACAGAAACAGTATTTTTTGTTTTTATTTTGAAAAATATTATTGCCGCCTTTTTTATTTATTGCAGAAAATACTAGAACGCCCCTGACTGACCATTTCTTCTCGCCAATTCATCTTCAATTGACTACCATTAAATTTTCATATATTATTTCATTATTGATTGATTTGGCATTCACTTGGTAGAACTCCATTATAACACGGTGAAAAAATAGCAATGTATTTTAGTTCTACAAAATTATTTTTAACAAATATAGTTGATAGCTATTTCGGCTCACGCCATCGTCAGAGCTATGCTTAAACCAACATTTGCTTATCTATATATAGCTGCGCAGAAGAGGCACACAACACATCCTCTCTCCCGCTCCAACGGCCTAGCCTGTTATTTCAACACAATGACACTAAGTTTTCAAAATTCTAAATGAAACAATCTTATTGTCATAGACACCTATTGTTTCAGTTTCAGAGAGTTTTTTTAAACTAATTTACATTATTTGTATTAATATTGTATGATTTCTTGTTAATTGTTTCTTAGTTCTTGAACCCATTGTTTTGTATACCTGCTACCTTCAACTCAAATATTTTGTATAGATAGACTTGCTTGTAAATTGTATTCTATCAGTTGACAATGTTTGCGATGAGTGAAACGGTCCTGATCAAAAATGTATTGTGGAAATAGGTTCTAAAAATGTGTTTTTATTAAATAAAATATGACCATCTCATCTTTATTATTGTATCTCCATAGTTATATGTAATGATTTATGATGTTGACTGAAGTTGTTTAATGGAATTTGAACTGTGGATTTTAGCATAAGGGTCTTTGTTTTTCTTTTTATGTATAGCCGATGCAAACTGTTAATTGTGTGCTTTAATTCTATTGTATCTGTGTATCTCGAATGCTTACAATAGTACATGGTTTAAAGATCGGTCCGTGCAGAACTGTATAGCGTCAACAAAATAATGAGTAGAATCGATTCTTTTTATCAGTATAACGTTATGGAAGGCAGTCGTATAACAGCAGCTGTACACACATCACTGGTGGAGGTGGAATAACCATCTTGATCTTATCACACTTAATTGGCATATTCAAATCGTTTATTGAAATCCCATCAAGCTTCATCATTCAATATCACAAAACATTTCATGTCCTGTTTTTTTAAAACCTAACGAATTTTCGTCAAAAATTAAACGCATTTGAAAGCGCTTTTCTTATTGACAATCGTTTTTTAGTAATCCGTTATGAAAAGCGGTCGTATGACAGTGGTTGCAGGTTGCAACTAGTGGAAGCAAAACAACCAACTTGTATCAAGCAACGAGCGCTGAAATATTTCTAGGAAGCATGATGAACAAAATAAACAAAAATTTCGCTTTGTGTTGGATAAACAATGTTTCTTTTTAGTCATAAAGATAGACGTGTATGAAAAATAAATAACCGAGCTCAAATCAGAGGTAACAATCCAGGTGGAGCCTTCGACGCCGGTAAATTCCGTGAAAATTTCGGAAAACTCCCGGACTTTGGTAATTTACAGCTTAATTGAAACGATAAATCAAGACCGGAAAGTGAGTTCAATTTTCTCACTTCATTTTGCAGCGCGGCCCGTTAAGGGAAATTTCCAAGAAACTGCTTCGATATTGAGATTGTTTTCAAAGGTCAGATGTCTAGTTTCTCATCGCTTTGAACTTCGTATTGCCAAATAAACAATTTCCGACTGGATTTACAATTATATACGCTTTTTCTCTTATAATAGAAAATTTGTTCCGTCTGTACGTTGAAGGTTTTCTAGGAAAACATTTCAATATTCTTCGTGATAAATGTCACGTTTATATAACAAAATGATAGTGTTTACTTGCTTAAATTATAAAATACGATGTTTTCTATTATTTATTACATGGTGAAAAAAAAAATTTGTAGAGCTAAAATATATTGAATTAGAATCGTTACAACATTGTACAATTCCACATGTTTTGTCGCTAACGATCCAGGATTTTGTCATCCGACATCTTCAGGCATTCTATCACACGGATATAACCGAACTGACTGCGTCCGTGTGATATAATACCTGAAAGTTGTAACAATTCAAATTTGACATTGAAATTCTATCAAACACCTTCAGTCGATATCATAAATTATAAAATATATTGGTGTTTTTTCACCGTCTAATTATGGAGTCCTACCAAATATCGTTTGAATTGGCATTAGATTGGTATAACTTCATTATAACACGGGGAAAAAATAGCAATGTTTTTTAGTTCTACAAAATTTATAAGATATATAGTTGATAATTATTTCGGTTCCTCACACCTTCGTCAGAACTATGTTTATACGTGTATTTACTTATCTGTGTATACATGTGTACACAATACATTTTCTCTGTGTGTAAAGGTAAACAATACATATTCTCTTCTGTTTTAACACCATAGCTTCATATTGTACTAATAAAATGCGGCAACCTTTATTTCATGTATTTCAGGACGTGCGAGTTAATCTGGATAAGAAAAAAAGTTTAGTTTAAACATGATTCTGACGAAGGCGTGAGCTGAAATAGCTTTCAACTACATATCCTATGTAGTTATTTTATTGTAATTAATTTCCACTGAGAAGTGACAAATTGAAACATTGAAAAGTGTTTGATATATTTTATTATACCGTTAAAGTGAAGAAGAAATAACCATTTTTTTCAATTATCGTCGCGTATATATTCTACGATATCAGCCAACAATTTCCCAAAGAAAATTTCCGTCTGAGAAGTATGATTCCCATTTGATAGCGAGCTTTTTTCCCATGTAAGATATCCATCAGGAAAGAAAGTTTCCAAGTTATCTAAACAAAACAATGACGGCAAAAAGTGAAGGAAACATTACACAAGTTAAGAAGTCATTTAAAAAAGTCATTTACTGTTTGTTTAGCCGAATCTTTCTTTATATCAGTCCATTTGCTACCAAGCGCATTTGTTGCCAACCATTTGTTAACGGGCGCAATATTTATTTCATTTATATAGTACATACACGTTACAAAAAAATAAAATTTATAAGTTTATTGCTTTTGCAAAATGAAAGAAAAAAATAATAAAAATTTACTCATCATAACATTTATGTATGATGAGTAAATTTTGCATTTAGCATTTAGAGTACTCAACGTTATACCCATCCACACTCCGCGAATTGCCGTTTTCACAGAGTATTTTTTACGTGTAACATGCGATCGTAAATTGCATTGCAATGAATTTTTAAGAGAAATTTTCTTGTGATTTAATTATTTATTTGGTAAATATACGTTTAAATATCCAAAATATAAGGTTATTGCTTTTGCAACGTCAAAATAAAAGATAAAAAACAAGGAAGCTACTAAGCAAGCTCATAAAAATATCTACTTTAATACATTAGAAAAATGTATTCATCTGAACTTACTCTCGTCCACATGAAATTTGTCGTCAGCTGAAGAAATACTGTTGGAAATTGATAATGCTTTTACCATTGGCATAGCTAGTGGCAGACTGGTTCTACTTTTTAGGAAGAATAAACGATTCATGTTCACTATTTCTCAGAATATACCCGGAACATACAGTTCGATATTATCAAGAATGGAAGAATTCTCATTTTGATCTCGTTTGAATCGAAAGAAATTTATGAAGAGGTACATTTCTATTCAAGTTCTCAAACTATTAAAAGTGGGCAAACCTAAAAAAGGCAGTTGGATAAAATCATGGATGTATCCAAACGGCTTCCAGTAAAGAAGTCTTAAAAAAATTTCAGAAACCTTTTCCATCATGATGGCATATTTCAAATTTATTAATTTCTTGGGATCAAAACAACAGACCCATTATCAAGCCTACTTCATACCATAGTATTTTAAATTAATATTAAACTTTTAATAAAACCCGAAAAGGCTCTAGTGGTACGAAGTATAAAGCTCAACATTTGCAATGCTTTGTTGAAGTTAATCTCAATGTGACCATTGAACATTACTTTCCTCGCGAATTGTACTCCAAGATCCTTAACTGATGTAATTCCAGAGAAAATATATATCCTCATCATTATTTTCACATCCATTTCAGAATAAATATTAAAGCTGATCTTAAAATGAAGATTACTTAAAAATCATTTTTAACGTCATTTGAAAGTCACTTTAACATAACGTGCTAACTATCTAAATGTGTGATTTGGTGGAAAGACATTATATTTTAAATAAAATATAAAAATAGTATTGCAATGAGCGCAACCAGCCCTGATCATCAAAATATTAAATTGTAGAAAAAGTAAGATTTTTTTTATGATTATATTAAGAAGTTATATCATGTTTGTAGACCAAATTGGTTCGTGAACCACGAGATAATCAGTATTGGTCTAGAGTGTGTGCAATTAAAACTTGAGATTTTTTGAGGAAAGGTACTGTTAACTTCCTCATGACTCAAAAGTGGTCATAGACTGTAACGGACGTCGGGGGTACAACTTTGAATTTAATAGAAAATGTCTTTTCCAATGTCCAAAATGTTCTTTTTATGAACATGAAATGTTCGGCTAAGCTTGAGAGCTTTTTTATTAAAATGATTAGCACAGAAAGCGTAAGAAGTAAACTGTCTAATTTTTATCATTTTGCTAGATGTACATGTTGTATTAATTGAAATCTTCTAACAATAAGACATCCTAAAAATCAACAAATGATATAATTATAAAATAAAATGTTGGGTATCCACGTTCGACGCTAAACTTTTCCAAGCAAGAACCTCTGACGAATGCCGATCCTGGCCATTACCATCATTATATTACAGCCTTTACAAAGAAAGTAAACACACAAAGAAGGCTTTCGTGGGAAAGTCTCAACCTTTCGCCGGCCACAATGGTTTTACTTTTATTCGCAACACGAGATAAAATAAGTAATATCCAACATATGACTACAGAAGAAATCTTATATCCCAATGAATGTTTGTTGAAAATACAGAATACCTTTTTCAGACGTCTGATTGAGCTTTTAAACTATCTTTATTAAACAGTAGTTGGTTTACTACCACTTTTACATTATACAGATGGTATACTGAGAAGGTTTACTACAATAGTTTATTCTATTCTAATCTAATAATATAATTTAATGTAAAATTAAATGAAATGCTTAGATTCTGTTGAATGTACGACACGTTACTAAGGTTGCGGAGTCGTTACAAAAAACATGACTTGCACATTGACCAAACAAACGACTCTGATTAAAAAAAAGTTTAATTTTGTCAGGTATTTCCTAGCATTTCTATTTATGTGCATTAAATTAAACATCAATTAACCAATTATTATGATGTCGTGCTGTCACTTTTCGATGGAAAGGCTATTTTAAATAAATAAATAAAAAATAAATTACTTATTTCCACAATATATTTTTTGATCAGCACATGTTTCGCTTGTGGCGAGAATTATCAACTGACAGAATATAAATTACAAGCTAGTCTATTTATACAAAATTTTAGTAAAAGTAAGCAGACATACAAAACCATGGGCTCAAGAACTAAGAAAGCAATTTACAGGAAATCATACAATATAAATATTATGCAAATAATGTGAACGAATTTAAAAATTAATTCTCAACAATCACTACGTTGAGGTAAATTAATTATTCATTAAGAGCTCTGAATAATAAAAAGTGGGAAATTTTGTATCAACAAAACAGCCTGCACTTAATGTTACAATTTATGATATCGAATGAAGGTGCTTGATGTTATTTCAATATCAAATTTAAATTGTTACAACTTTGTACGATTCTACATGTCTTGTCACTAATGACCCGGTATTTGTTGCGAAACCCTTTCAAGAATGACTCATTAACAAGATCGTTGATGAAAATTATCTCAGGCAATTATGTTTATTTTTATTACATTAATATTATTGTATTAAATTTGTTTTAGTTGCCAGTTACTGCTTGCCTTAGGGTTTGTGTTTTCATATAATTAATACATTTAGTATATAGACAATGCTAACTGTTTATTGTACGTCAGCTCTGTTGCATCCGTATGATAGAATGCATGAAGATGCCGAAAGGCGAAACCCGGGTCGTTAGTGACAAAACATTTGGAATCGTACAAAGTTGTAAAAATTCAAACTTAATGGAACATAATGTTTTAATATGTGATATTTTAATGGTCAAATATGATGAGAAGAAAAAAGTAATCGTAATTTCTTGAATGAAATGCATTATATATATATTTCAATCTGTTATAACACGGTGAAAAAATAGCAATCTATTTATGTTCTAAAAAAATGTATAGATATAGTTGATAGCTATTTCGGCTCACGCCATCTTCATAGCTATTTTTAAACGTACATTTACTTATCTATATATAGCTGTGTAGAAAAGTACACAATACATCTTTTTTTCTATATAAAAACCTAGCTTATATCGTGCTAGCGAAAAAACTGTCAAAATATAATTCAAATTAAACTAAACAGGCGGCACTTTCAGTAAACTTAAATACTGACCACAAATGATTTATTACGGAATTTATTACATATTACTACCAATTAAACGCCAATTCAATCAATAAATTTATTATGTTAATGCCAAAACTTTATAGAAAAGTACAAATATATAGCAGATGTTAGCCAGTCTGAAATTCAGCATAATGCACGCTCGGGTGCGTTTCACCGAACCATGGTGTTTGAATTTCGCTTGTCTGACGTTTGATTGATCGCTACTGTTCAATTATTTTGCTGCGAAATTAATGCGAATGGCTTTTTGCGGTCCAGTTTCCGTCCATCAGTTGTTAATAGATTTGTGTCTATTTGGTAATGGAGTGACAAAATCATTTACCATATTCGTGAATTGTGAATCCATCATTTGTTAAAAAGCTGTTTTGTTAAAATGAATGTATGATTTGATGTTGGGTTGACATACAGCGTGCA
This sequence comes from Himalopsyche japonica, assembly GCA_028555115.1. Classification (NCBI taxonomy): domain Eukaryota; kingdom Metazoa; phylum Arthropoda; class Insecta; order Trichoptera; family Rhyacophilidae; genus Himalopsyche; species Himalopsyche japonica. Next base: position 477,938 of record JAHFWJ010000458.1, on the reverse strand, counting down.
AACACGGCGACTTAATAACGTATTACGAAATAATGAAAAGAGATATAAAATTGGATTCGATAACTTTGTTTTTACACTTAATGAATTACTAGATGTGACACGTGTTTCGCTTCTTCGCAAAACATACTCATACTGAAAACGACATCTGTTGGTCTCAAAAAACAAGCAAAAGTACACAATACATCTTTTTTATATAAAACTAGGGTGTTAGAACAGAAGCGAATATAATTTTAACTATGAAATTTTGTAATAAACGCCCTAAGCTAAGTGCATTTATTGGAATAATCAGAAAATAATAGACATAAACAATCCAATGAAATACTTAATGAACAAACAAATATAAATCCACCACCGCTTCTCAGACCATTACAGAAAGTTAATGCATTTTTTCAATAAATCATCTTAGAACAATACTTATTCACTATTAACGTTTATTCGAAAAAAAAAAAGATTAACCGTCACTTTGAGAAATGTATCAAATCATAATTTTTACGATATCTTTAGAATTTATTAGTACAGTACGAAATTTGATGTGAGAATAGAAGAGAAGATGTTTTATGTACCATTTCTACACCGCTATGTTTTGATAAGTAAATTTTCGTTTAAACAAAGTTCTGATGAGGGTGTAAGCCGAAATAGCTATAAATTATATATTTTATATAAATTTTGTAGAACTGAATACATTGCTATTACATTACATTTCACCGTATTGTATTGGAGTTCTACCAAGTAAATGCCAATTCAATCAATACGTTCTATTTATCTTTTTAAAAGAAGAAAATGGCGGAAAGAATCGAAGTATGACAGGAAAAGATAGAAAAATAGTTGGTTTATTATATTTTCTCTACATCTCGTGTTACATTACAAGAATTATGAATCTTTATAAACGAAGATTTGAACTTGTAAGCACAGCAACTAAAACAGATGTTATTGACCACTCGACTACAAGCTCGATATAAAAATCTGATTTACTTAGATGTCAAGCTTGTAATCGAGTATATAAAAAAATATATATTTTTAATATATTAAGTGACTCTTAGTTTTGGTTTTATTGATTCAAGTGTGACAATAAAACAAGATTTCCTCGCGCTATTGTTTATTATTGAATATCACCATTAGAGTTCTTTTCATTGACATTTTACGTCAAAAAGGTGAACCTACAAAGAGAGGAGTTTCTAAGGCAGTCCCGCTTCACAAAACGTGCTACATTAACCAACTCTACGATACTCCCCTTTACCTGGCTATATTCTGATGATTTTCTCGTTAGACACAATGGCGTAGCGCCGTAGATATCTACGACACAACGGAGGTCTACGAGATATATTGACACCGGAGAATTCAGCTGCAGGACGTGATGTGATTAAAACAGTATTAATATATAAAATAAGCTAGTATTTGCAGAACATACAAACATTTAAGCCAAAAAAAAAAAATACTTTGGTCTGTTTACGTGTTCTTAAACTTGCTAGCAGTGACTATACTTTGAAAATTAGAGCTGTTTTGATTTGATAGAGGTGTTTTGAATATTATCTGTTGTATAACCCTTTGCAATAAAAATAACATTGCACTTAGATGAAATTACTGACACTGTTAACTCATTAATATTTTTAAGTATTAACTATCTAGTCACACACTACAATTAGATGTCTCAACAATTGAGACGCAAGCAGACAGAGGGTTAAAAAGACATACACTTATATTATCATTATCGCTAATATAATATTATGCACAGAATTAATTAATATATAATTCCCAACAATTCAATACACTCAATTATAATCCTATAGATTCTGCTAATTTTTATTTGTATAATTTATGGTATCGACTGAAGGTGCTTGATGGAATTTCAATATCAAATTTGAATTGTTACAAGTTACAACTTTGTACGATTCCACATGTTTTTTCATTAAAGATTAAAATATGTAGGTATTTCTTATGAAATAAAAAAACATTTATATTTCAATGTTTGTTAATTTATATTTGTTGTAAAACCCTTTCAAGATTGACTCAATTACAAGATTAATCGTTAATGAAAACTAAACCAGGCAATTGTGTTAATTATTATTAGATCAATATTATTAAATATCTTTTAGCTATTATTTAGTTCATGCCTTGGAGTCTGTGCTTTCTTGTAATTAATACCTTTGGTATATAGACGATGCTAACTGTTTATTGTGTGTCAGTTCTGTTGCATCCGTGTTATAGAATACCTGAAGATGCCGACAGCAAAAACCCGGACCGTTAGTGATAAAACATGTGCTTAAAAATATCACTTCTATTACAGTTCTAATGTTTGGCAATTTAGTTGTTATAACTTGAAAGATAATATTAACTATTATCTGTCGTAGAAAGTTTATCGATTTATTTTTATAATAAACCAGCGAATATCTATGCTTCTCAAAGATAAAAAGTGTCTGTGTTTTAATTCTGTTTACGGTAGTACTTTTTGGATACATAATATATTTGTTTTTTCGTCTGTTGCCACGAATAAGTCGGATGGTTTTATGACACGTGAGCAGGTCACATACATAAAGCTGTCCATGTGAAAAGCATATCCATATAGTCCAGTGCATTAGTTGATTATCACGAGCGTAATACGCGAAACCGGTACTGATTTAATAATTGTATTAATTCAGTAACATTTGCAGACGTGTGCAGAATAGCCCACTAAAGTTTCATCGCAATCGGATTAACTGTATATGAACGCACACGGAACGAACAAACATTCATTTTTTTATATCTTATAAAAGATTTTCTACGCCTATGGAAAAAATACTAAAGAATCCGTTAGTATTTGTTATGGAAGATGTGGCAAGTTGTATTTCAGGTGTGAGGCAGAACGACGCAAAGGAAAACTCGATATTAAAATACTTTGCACTGCGCCAGTTATTATACATCTATTATTTCCAAGTTATGGAGCTTTTGTTACGAACTGTTTCCGAACACACAAAGTCAAGAACTTAGTTTCGTAGAATCTCGCAAAAATATTTGTTTTTATTTTATTAGATTTTAAAAAAGGAAATAATGAAATTTAATTCATATTCCAATTAATTTTGGCAAGCTTCATTGCTTTTTGAACTTTGAAGGAAGCCAACTGTGTTCATTCTTAATTGAATTAAATAAAGTTTATTTTGAAAAACGCGTTTCAATTGTTTTACTTATTGGTTTTATGGCGTCACTGTATCGAGACATTCTGTCGGTATCTTAATTTAGAATTTTGCTTACTATCAACCCGGTCAAAAATTGGAAAATCATGACCTGTGCCGGGCCAATTTTTAGAACAAATAGCGTTTTTAAAGTATAAACTAAAAGCGTCACAACTGTGAAAATATTGGTTAAAATTAAATGAAACCTTCTGAAATGATTTGAAACATATAAATCTTTCCAGATGTAACTAATTAATTTTAACCGTGCTTTGAAGAGTGAGTTTTTTTTTTTTTTTATCAAATCATTGTATTTATCAAAATATACAACTCACGTTTTTAGGGTTTTATCGTAATAAAACCAGTTGCATAACCCAGGAATCACAAATCATTGACACATAGCACTTGAATATATTATCACAATAATTGTTGACATATACGACAAGTACCAACAAGCGCCTACGTACTAGTACGTGCATACTTCTGGAAAGGTTAAAAATTAACTCTAGTATGATAAAATTTTCCATAGTGAAGAGCTACACAACATGTTGTAATTCTAATTTATTTTCTATTTTTTTTGAACAATATAATACTTTACTAGTCCTACAGGGGCTATTTTTTCGGTTGCCGGTATAGGGATCAAAACAGGTTTTGCCATATTCCCAGAAAAGCTGTTGTTTAGATATTGCAAAACTTTTGTTTGGAGTGAACTTAGTGCCACTGTTATGTCATATCCAGAAAGAAAATCGTTCAAATCAATACCTACATAGGCGATAACACTAATTGGATAACTGTATTAAAAAAGTTTGAGTTTTTACTATAAAAAAACCTAGAATTTCTTTGCTGAAAACATCGCTTGACACGGTTAATTTGTTTGTTTAAAAAAAAACTGTTATACACGGATTCGGTACCAAGGCGTTGGATTTTGTGTCATGTGAAAGCACGGCTCCGGGATTCGATGAGTTAATTAAAAAAAATACAATATTACGTATTTAATGTAGCATTTCAAATAAGAACAAATTTTTGTTTGAACTTCATTCTTCCCAAACGTAGCCTGGAGGCTCGAAGTGAAATGCCTTTCACCTGGACACTGGGCTTGCCAATTCATAACCGGCCATGGCAAGTTCAACGGCAAACTACAATATTTGGGCTGGGCAAGTTGGTTGAAAGGCCGGATTGCACTTGTGGACACAACCATCAGGACGCTAACCACGTACTGTGGAGAGAGTACTGTACAGAGCTGTTTGCTGTGGTCCGTCCTCATACGGGCCCAATAGGCCACGCTGACTTAGTATCAACCAAGGCCAACTTTGAGGCATTCGATAAATTTGCAAGATCATACGGGGAACGAGACATTCTCGATTCGTCTTTAGATTCAACGCGTAGCACATTAAACTCTTCCGCCACGGCGGATTTTCAGTACGCAGATACACAGGATACCTAATATCACGTAGACTAAGTGGCTGAGCAAGTCACATTTTCTTTTTCTTTCTTTTTTTTTCTCTTCTTTTAAGCACAATAGCGCATGGTTTAACGATCAGCCCGTGCAGCTCTGTATCGGGCCAAGAATATGATGAGTAAAATCGATTCTTTTTATTAGTATTGCGTTATGGAAGGCGGCCGTGTTACAGCGGCTGCATACACATAACTGGTGAAGGTGGGACAACCAACTATAACTTCAATCATTCAACTTCTATCTTATTTAAAAGTGAAAGTAAAAAGGAAAAACTATGTAACGATTTGTAGATAGTGTTTGACTCACGAACTTAATCGACCCAGTCAAAAACCTTATAGACTTCTAATGAGTGAAAATATCCTCACTACAGACATTTCCGTATATGGCATCATTAAATATTTTAGCGCTGTCTGCTGTCGTGTTAGAGCATACATAACATACATTCCTAAAATTTCGACGTTATGATGTTTATATCGTAAACTGATTTTTAACTCTTAATACAACGATGATTTTTACTAAAAGAAAGGATTGAAAGCAAGTGTTCTAAAATGTATCACATTAAACAAACACATTAAGGCAGTGCCTTGATTGAATTGACATTTACTTGGTAGGACCCCAATATAAAACGGTGAAAAAAAAGTAATGAATCTAAGTTTAAAAAAAAATATTACATATAGAATTATATATTGGTACAGGTTTTTATTATTTAAAATATCATGCATTTCCATAAAGAAGTGACAGTTAACACCTTTAAAGTGAATAATTCTGATGATCACCTATCGATAGTAATAATATAAAATTAAACCTTCATTTTGTTTATTGATTGAATTGGCATTCACTTGGTAGAACTCCATTATAACACGATGAAAAAATAGCAATGTATTTTAGTTCTACAAAATTATTTAAAAGAAAAATATAGTTGATAGCTATTTCGGCTCACGCCATCGTCAGAACTATGCTTAAAATAATATTTGCTTATCTATATGTAGCCGTGTAGAAAAGGTACACATGACATCTTCTCTCCTGTTTTAACGGGCTAGCTTGTTTCTTTCTCGCAATAAAACAAAATTTTTCAAAAATTGTAAATGAAGATAAAAAATGCGGCTATGACAATAAGTTTACATGTGGCACGGAAATGGTCTATTACGGAAGCAAATCAGACCCCTTCCCCCCGTGGAGCGGTTTAGTTAATGGGCTATACAATATATTAGTTTGTTCGTCTTTTGATTTCCAGCTGCTCCAAAGCGGTCATCCTACGACCCTTACTGCAAAGATTCATCCATTTTGGCTCCATTTTGTTATATTTGAACCATTCTTGTTTTACTAACTAAGCAACCTTTATGATATTAAGTCTGAAGATGGGAGGCGAAACACGTGTCACAATTAGTAACACAGTATTTGATACATATTTTTTACTATTAGTTATTTTAAATTTTATATTAAGTCCAACTTCCACAAAGTTACCTCCGAATCAATCGGCAGTATTAACAGTGTTGAGTAAATTCAGAAATATATTGGAAAAATATTTAAGTAATTTTTATATGTCGACTGAATGTGCTTGATGGAATTTCAATATTCAATTTGAATTGTCACAACTTTGTACGATTCCACATGTTTTGTCACTAACGACCCGGGTTTCGCCTTTCGGCATCTTCAGGCATTCTATCTCACGGGTGCAACCGAACTGACGTAAATCGTCAATATATATGTCATTAATTCCAGGACAACACACACCCCAACGCAGACAGTAAATGGCATCTAAAACAAACTTAATAAAATTAATCTAATAATTATTAACACAATTGCATGTGATAATTTTCATTTACGATCTTGTTAATGAGTCATTCTTGAACCACAAATATTAATCAACTAACATTAAAATAAAAATGGGTTTTTTTAAAGGCGAAACCCGGGTCGTTGCATGTGGAATCGTACAAAGTTGTAACAAATCAAAATACATATTTAACATTAAATTATTTACCTGCGAATTTATTAAAAATACATTTATGATCTAAACTTAAATAAAATCGTGACATAAAACGAAATTCATTTACTATCATTAGAGTTGAAAATTTGAGAGCGTTAATGAAACGCGATTTAAATTTTCTCACAATCTGCAGGACGTTAATTTCGTTTTACTTCATAACTTAGTTCAATTTTTTGATTCACGTCAAGGGACGCTTAAACGAAAACGAAGGCTTCTTTTTGCACCTTTCGCTACTTGTCACTTTCAATCGCCTTTCAGCTTTTATACCCGGAAGAGTTACTTCATTGAACGCAGTTTTTATACGCTTAAAAGCGGTTTATTTTTATTTAACATCTCCGAAGCTCTTTTTAAATATAATTTGTAAAGCTTATTTCAGAATTAAGTTTCCGTAAAAGTTACTTTATAAAAATCACCACCGTTTTTCACCAAAAACAGCATTTTAGCTTTCAATATGTGACGGTCATAAATTGTGAAGTAAATAACTTTTTTTTTATATGATATCGACTGAAAGTGCTTGTTGGAATTTTAATATCAAATTTAATAAGTTGTAATATTTTATCAGGAGATTCTAGAAATTGATAGAGGCCAGTTAATAAATTTAAACTTCATTGTCAATGATCAACTCAATCTTCTCAACTCCCCCTTGTTTTATCCTTTATTGGAAATTGACAATTCTTATATTTCATCACTAGATGTTTATAGTTACTTGCCAGATTGAAATAAGCAGGTATTTCTAATAATAAAAAATCCATTTTATTTTATTGATAATTAATTATTATTTGTTGTAAACCCCTTTCAAGAATGATTTATTAACAATATTAATTATTATTGGATTATTATTATTTGATTTGTTTAAGCTGCCATTTAGTGCTTACCTAAGAGTAAATGTTTTTCTTTAATTAACATATTTGGTATATAGACGATGCTAACTGTTTATTGTACGTCAGGTATGTTGCGATCGTGTGATAGAATGCCTGAAGATACCAAAACGCAAAACCCGATTCACCAGTTAAACAATCCAAACAATTCAAAATTGAATTGATTATAAGTTGAAGTAGTTATTTTTTTTGTTTAAATTGTGGTAAAAACACGTCAAATTGTCTATCGATATACAAAGTTTTACTCACAGAAATTTCCTTGAAACAGGCTTAGCAAGAATGATTAGTAAACCAGTAATGCTTTATTCTTGTAAAAACGATGTTGATGTCCAGTGACTGACAATGTTTTTATGTTGATAGATTCTTAATAAAATTCAATTATTTTCAATATTTCTACAAGACGATCTGTCACACTTCAATGATTTTAGTAGTCAATGATAATAAGGTGAAAGTTTTACCTATTTTTATCCCTTCAGCTTAATCGTTCAATGGGTATAAGTGTACATCAAATAATAAACATGATAATATGAAAGCTGGTATAGATGCTATGTTTAAAAGGAGAGGACGAAAAAATTGTTTCCTTAGATATTGAGCTTGAAAACCAAAGTTTTTAGGTGACAAAATAACTTTTTAAACGCCAAAGCACACTTCAATATTTGTGTATTTGTTCTTGCGATCCATCTTACAACTTCGTTACTTTTATTTCAGTTGTGAAGTGTTTCGTTTGTGTTGACAGGCGGGGAAATTTTGTCAAAGTTTCTAACACAATAATGCGGTGGTCAATTGAATCGCATTGTAGTTTCTTAAGCTCAGCTATCAATCAAAAAAATGACAAAAGGTTTCATCGGCTTTGAGTCGCAGTAAAACTGTTCTTGCAAGGTAACACATATTTTTTTAGACATTGTGTAAGAAAAAACAAGAAGACAAAATATTTCATTTATTTATTATCAGAAACAAATTATTGAACCCTCTTACCTTTAACTCAAAAATGTTATTTGAATAGAGTTGCTTGTTAATTGTATTCTATCAGTTGATAGTGCTCGCGATGAGCGAAACCAGTACTGATCAAAAAATATATTTATTGATTGAATTGGCATTTACTTGGTAGAACTTCATTATAACACGGTGAAAAAAAAGCACATGTTCAAAAATTCACCGTGTTTTGCTCAGCTCTGTAGCAACTGACTTCAAATAAATCAATACATAAAATTTTAAAAATAATTGAAGAGCTTAAAGATCTCAACACTATCAATTTATATCAAAAAAATGGTAGTTTTAAAAGATTGTTCAAATAAAAATCAACCTTCATTAACATATTCTTTATTATCACCGTCAATTACAAATCGATAAATACTACACATTTTATTGTTTAATAATATAGAAAACATTACAATTTTGTATTCTTTACATGACACTTTTCATTTTAAATAATATTCTACTGTAGAAAAAAATTTACATTTCGCTTTTAGCTTCAAGAAAAAATAACTTTGAGTTATTGAGTTAAGTTCTTATTAACTTAAATATACTTTACAGCTTTTGCTCTGAAACAAAAACAAATCACTTGATACTGATTCCTTCCATATTATCTTGGGTTATAAATTTTTAATAACCTTTGACACTTACAAAACAAATAAAAACACTTTTTAAATCTTGTTTATAATTTATATTAAGTTTTACTTGAAGAAAACAACTAATTGTTTTATTAAAATACTTCAAAATAAATAAACGATTTTCAATGTAAGTTTTTTAGTAGACACTAAAAAGTATTTAAATATTTATGAGGTTTTTACACTACTAACATAAAAATTATCTTTTGGTTTGTGGCATATAATAATTCGATGCAGTAATGGCATATGATATAATATTGAAAACTCCATTAAAGGTTGGTAGCTCAATAAAATATTTGACTGTAGAAACATGTCAAATACTGAATATTTTATTTCTTAAGTTATATTCACTTAATATTTTCATTGACGAATATTTTTGATGAAAGATTTTATAATTTTTACTTAAAACGTTGGTGAAACTAGGCCGCAATTATTTTTGTTCATTGTTTCCAGAAATTGTTGTTTAGAAATATAAGAAATTGTGATATATTTTATAAAATTTTAGTATTTAATTTTTTTTAATATTTTACGTTCAATATTTAACCATATTGCTATTTACGTAGTGTTTTAAAGTGAGTATAACATATTTATATATTGCAAAATGATTACACCAAGAAGCAGAAAAAGTGTTTATTGATATAATTATTAAAACTGTATTTTGAATTTTTTATTTCTCTTAATACAATTATTTGAATTCTCAATTTAACGTATAATTGATTTCTTTATAAATTCGATTACACACTGAATAAAAATTATCTATGTACATCAACACGTTTTTATATAGTAACAAATTATGTTAATGAAAAATTTATATATATATACATAACATCGATGAAATAAATAAATATACATACAATTTCTAATTTACACAATACGGTATTTTAATTATTTTCTTCGTTTTTTTTTTGAAGAGTTTTACACAAATTTTAATTAAGATTCTTAAAAATATTTTGAGATTGGTTGCTACAAAATGAAAAATTTACATTTTTTTAAAGTAAAAAATTCTTTTGTTTAATTCATTGTAAATAACTTTCAAACGGGTATACTTTTTTCTATTATATAAATTTATTCAAATTAAAAAATGTTTTTTTTTTAATTTAGCTACATTTTTCTACTTGGTCATGTTCAGGTTAAAGCTACTGTACGGTTTATTTTTCAGGTCTAAAAACTAACAAAACAATTTTCTTTTAAAAACCTTTTTTCTAGTAAATGCTTTGGATTCAAATAAACACTTAAATACAAAACTTTCTTTGTTTCTGTATCTCAATAATTCAACATTAATTTTATGTTTGTAAGAAATTACTCAAAACCACCACCAAAATATTTTTTCAATTAATTAATCTTATATCAAAATACACATTAAATAATTTCTTACTATGAAAATTTGATTCCTTTTGTAGTAACATAATTCATGTTTCGAGTCATTTGTCAAAATTTCACTGATAAAAGTTACATCAATAAGTTACTTAATTTAACTAACGAAATTGCATTTTAAGACATCAGCCCTTTTTCAATTGAGGTACAGAAATAAATACTTAGTTTTTATAGTAATGATATACGTTGATTTGAATATTAATAATACGATATGAATTATTTGTATGTACTTTGAAAGATATGATAGGATATATTAAGTTTTATATAGTAAGATACAATAATGACAATGATATAATAAAAGTACAGTTTAGAGAAGAAAAATTAAAAAAATATTCAAACACCAAATGATTCTCAAGAATACTAACAGTAGTTTTAGTGTTCAAGAAATTTTCAACACAAACCAGGCAATATTTCTCAAAATAATTGAATTTATAATTGAAAATTTTTGTATCACATAATGTAACAGAAATGACAATTGTGTTTTTGTAAAGCGGAGTTTTTTGAACGGCTTATTACAATAGTCATAGACACGTAATAAAATACGAAAAATAAATCAGGAATGAGTGGGAATTTGTTCATTTATGGAAATGCAAAGAAAAACACTACAATTGGCGTAGTAGTCATAGTTTTTATAGAACTATGATGAAATTATTCCAGCGATACTAGCGCACTCCTTGAGTGGACAGCTTATAGTGATCAATGTATGGTTTATATACGGATAAAGAATATAAAAAAATGCGTGTTATTTGGGAATATGTTCAATTAATTGAATAGAAATTGAAGCTAATTTGAACTGTTAAAACTTTGCACGATTCCACGTGTTTTTTCACTAACAACCCGGGTTTCACCTTTCGGCATTGTATCACATGTATGCAACAGAACTGACGCACAATAAACAGTTGGCATCGTCTTGATACCAAAGGTAGTAATTTAAAGAAAACACAGACATATTGATCTAATAATAATTAACGCAATTGCCTGTGATAATTTTAATTAGCGATTTATCTCGTTCATTAGTCATTATTGAAAGAGTTTTACAGCAAATAATAATCAATATCATTAAAATATAAAATTCGTTAGTGACAAAACAAGTGGAATCGTACAAAGTTTTACCAATTCAAATTTGATATAGAAATTCCATCAAGCACCTTCAGTTGATATCATAAAAAATAAAATTGAAGCACTTGCAATAATTTCAAATGCAAGTAAAATAATTGGCAATTTGTCGTTAGAATATGCCAAAATAATTAATTGATTTTTTATGCACAATTGATAATGCATTCGTTAATTAGAGTGCAAAAAATATTCTAATTAATTGTATCCTCATCGAATTCATTAACAGTATATCGAATGCTAATTAAAATTTGAATCACGTCGAAAAAAAGAACTGTCAAGGAACATTTTTAAAAATCGAATTAATAGGGATGTACACGTGACGCGGATGTATGAATATCGGTATTTCGTTACAGTAAATTTCAGTATAAAAATTATCATAAAACACAAGCGAAAGTTAAGATAAAATTATGCTATAATAGCCACGTCGCATTGAATTAGTGTAAGAATAAATTAATATCATTTTTTTTAAATGATAGCAACACATGTTTAAGTACATATTTTCAATATATATTTTATGATAAGGACCGGTTTCGCTCATTGGAAGCATTATCAACTATCTTTAGCTCGCTTTTTTAATGTATTTTTTGCATGTGTGAATCTGTCTGCATGTTTGTATGTATTTATATGTGTGAGTGTAGTTATTCACGAGGTGTATATAACATGTATGCATATGTATGCGTCCATAAAGTGTACAAGTGACCAGGTTTCATTGATTCAATCTTGCTCAGCTCTGCAGCGAATGCATTTTGGTAATGGCAGAATAAAAATGCAATAAAAATAAAATACATATGAGAAGGAGACTTAAGAAGAACTTTGACGTTAGCGCGTATTGAATCTTAACGCTTTATTAAGGGGATGTCTGAAAAATTGAAAATAGTATTTTTATAATCATGATGGTTACGTCATTTTGCCTTTTTAAAGTTGGAAATATATGAACGTATTTAAATGCCCGAAGATATCGAAAGGCGAAACTCGTATTGTTAGTAACGAAATATAAGTTTCAAAAGTGTCATAAAAATAAATACCATTTTTATTGATTTAATTGGCATTTACTTGGTAGAACTCTAATATGACACGGTGAAAAAATAGCAATGTATTTTAGTTCTACAATTTTTTTATAAGAAACAGTTAGCTATTTTGGTTCATGCCCCTCGCAATGGTCTCAGGAGCGGCGACCGATTTATATTTGTTTGTTCATTTCTATATATAGATAATCAAATGTAAATTCAAACATATGATAGTTCCGATGCTATAGCCATTAACTTTATCGTATACAAATTTTGTATGACTAAAATATATTATTTTTTTTTCACCGTGTTGCTTATATTATATATACTATTTTTTACAATAGATGTCTGTCAGCTTGAGAACACAAGGTGAAACTCGGGTTTTTAGTAACGAAACATAAGTGTCCAAAGTGTCATCAATTATAAATACTATTTATAATACTTGACTGGTCTATTATAAACAATATTACAATGTTTCATTAAAAATAGTGATAAAATTATCAATTATTTTCTATGTGTATATTTAAAAGGCTCCCGGGTCGTCGTTGAGGGTGGCCAGAGGATCTGGTGGTGCGCATCCCCTCGGTGCACAGGTAACCCGCGGCCCGGAACTGGATCCGCTACTGCTCGACTCGGTGCAATGACACGCGAGGCAGCTTCCCGTCGACGGCAGCGCCTCTCCAACCTTGTAGAGGGTCCCTGCAAACAAAGGAAACCACTGCAATCTTTTTTGTTGGATGATTTATCTTCAGGAATCCTCGAATTGGAATGTGGTCGACACGTGCATCCGGAACAGACGTGCGAATGCATTTTGAATTTTTATTTTATTTCACGACCAAACTAAAACATTTTCTTGAGTGAATTGAACCATGAATCCAATAAATGGAGAATCGAGAACCAATACCGATATCGACTGAAGGTGCTTGATGGAATTTAAATATCGAATTTGAATTGTTACAACTTTGTCCGATTCCACATGTTTTGTCACTAACGACCCGGGTTTCGCCTTTCGGAATCTTCAGGCATTCTATCACACGAATGCAACAGAACTGATGTAAAATAAACGGTTAGCATCGTCTATATACAAAAAGTATTAATTACAGGAAAACACAAACCCCAAGGCAAGCACAAAAGCACAATTTCCTGTGATAGTTTTCAATAACAATCTTATTAATCCTTAAAGGAGGCTTACAACAAATAATAATAATCTATCATTAAAATATATATACCTGTAATTAATAATTTTGGTATATAGACGATGCTACTGTTTATTGTACGTTAGTTCTGCTGCATCCTTGTGATAGAATGCCTGAAGATACCGAAATGTGAAACCCGGATCGTTAGTGACGAAACATGTGGAATCGTACAAAGTTGTGACACTTTAAGTTATCAAAAAAAAATCATAGCATATTATCATTTTCGTGTTATTTCAAAATACATATAATTCACGATTCCACAGTATCAGTTATTATCGTCTATATTGACTTAATAAAAACCATATTGGTCTACGGCGTAGAATGCGGCGTAGACTCGTCGTAGCTGTAGGAAAACGGTAAAGTTTATGATTATTTTACAACAGGAGCCGTCGTGCACGTAGTTCCTATTTTTTACGACCAGTTAAATTTTGTTTGCAGAATACTATAAAAAATTCAATAGAAAGGTATCTTCTTTTTAATATGCTTTAATTTTAACTGAAAAAATAAAGGTATAAAAAAAACATAACGTAAACTTCCAAAACGTCAAGAATTTTTACGTTGAATATCTTACAGTCGCTTTAAAGAAAATAAGCAAAATTCTTACTAAATTTAAACTTTTATCAAAGACAAGTTCACGCCTTATTGAATTAGCAGTGCATATCCTTTTGAGATAGCTCGTTCTAGGTTTTGTACATTGTGATTATCCAATAAAGTTATTTTTAAAATACTCATAGTAAAGTCTTGTTTCCTTGTTAAAGACAATACGAATTGACAGTTGAAGTGAAAGGGACACAATAAACTACTAACAATCTACACATTTGTACAGCTAACTCTCACGCTGCATATGTCTAGAATTATTCTAGAAGAATTCTGTCAGAAATCAGAAGAGGGTACAACATCACCAAACACATAATTTTACCTTTCATCTTAAATCTATAGATTTAGTTTTTTATGTGGCTAAAATTAGTTTGTAGTCACCAAAAAGAAATCTAACAGAAGTATTAAACTGTGTTTATTTATTGCAGGTTTATGAAGTCGTTTAAAAAAACCAAAAACACAACTCCGATTAAATAAGTTTAATATATCAGGTTTTTTGTACCTTTCCTGCATTAAATTAAAGATTAGTCGACGATTGAATTTATTCTTAAAAATAGCGTTACTTTTATCCAAATCAGAATTAAGAATTTTAACAGCTTTTAAAATAACTGCTCCAAGGACTTTTAGGTTGGCAGCAATGCTGTAATGGTCAATACTGAATCAATAATGATTTTTGGAGACCGCTGTATTGACATTTCAATATTTCTTAATTATAGGCTAGGAAAATTTTTTCCTCTATTTTCAAAACATCGTAAAATTCTTTAATATATTTTTAAATAGTCACACTTTTGTCTGGTAAATTAAGGTTTAAACAAAGACAATTTATTTCCTCTTGTTAATTGAGACATTTTTTTAAATCGTTATCGAAAAAGTAGTCGCTTGTTTCTCCGACCCCTGTTATAGCACCGCCACTCCACGACTTCGAGTTCAACTCCAATTCCACAGCTCTGGTTTATTGTTAATTTAAAAATACTTCTCGAAGCTTATTAAAACTCATTATTCAATAACTTTATTATGATTATATTTCCTCGGCGATAGAAAATTATCATCTGTCAAAATAATACAAAATAACATGAATGCTTATGATAAATATTTCTTGCTTATTGAGAGGAAAAAAAAACTGTTGGTTCACTAAAATAGTGATAATTGTCTCAATTCATTTTGAGCGCAATTAATTGATGATTGCTTTTTAGCTTCGAAAAACAATTTTCAATGAGCAGTTTGATATATTAAACTTCTAGCGAATTTTTTTATAAAATTGAAATGAAAAAAAAATGCTATGTATTTATTATCACAATTTTCTAAATAAACCACTTCTTTAGAATTATATTTCAAAATATCAAGTTTTATAATGTTGTAGAAACAAGAGATCTCTTCACAAATTGTTGTAATGTTTGTCAAGTTTTTGAAATATAATACAGTTTGCTTCATACTTTTGTTTATGTTGTTTCTACTATATAAAACACCACGAAAGAAAACGTGTATGGGCTTCGATAAAATGTATATTAAATGAAAAAGTATATAATTACTTTAAAAAACCTTGCATCATTAAGGAAAGATATTTTTACAAATTAAAAACTGATTGATCAATTCCGTTCGAAAAAACCTAACGTAAAAAGTCAAATTTGAATTGTTAAAACATTGAACGATTCCACATGTTTGGTCACTAACGTTACCCGGGTTTCGACTTTCGACATCTTCATGAATTCTATCACACTGATACAATTGAACTGACTCTGTCTGACTCGGTCAATAGACAGTTCTGTTTCATTCGTATGAGAGAATTTCTGAAGATGCCGAAAGGTGAAACCCGATTCGTTGGTGACAAAACATATGGAATCGTACAAAGTTTTATCAATTAAAATTTGATACGGAGGTTCCATCAAGCACTTTCAGTCGATACCATAAATTAACGTACAAAGGTCTTAATCACTTTTAAGGTGTTAACTATCACTTCTTGATGGGAAGGCATGATATTTTAAATAATAAAAACACATTTTATATTACTTATTTCCACTATATTTTTTTTTAGATAATTTGATAATTCACTTGATGAGCGACACCGGTCCTGATTAAAAAATACACTGTGGAAATAAGTAATAAAAAGTGTGTTTTTATTATTAAAAAAAGGTTTTATTCCATAAATAAGTGTCGTGCAATCGCTAATTTGAAAAATAAAATAAATTGTCTAGTTTTCGATTGTCACTAAGAAACAAACGTCAAATTTGGTTTTGAATGAAGTCAGCTTTTGTTTTTGAAATTCAATTTCAAAAACCCAAATCGAAGGAAGCACCTATCGTTTATGAAATGAAATAAATTGCTCGATTTAATAATTTTTTCTCCGTCTCTGATAGCTTATGAAATTAACGTCGTCTGTTAATAAACTCACCCATAACTAAGCATCCGTTTCTGGAATTTTCCTTCGTCGCTTCTGTAGACGCTCGACTCTCTTTGTCATCTGAAATTCCATCTAGAAGCGATAATTTCAAATCGCTGTCACTAGCTGCCGCCTTTGTCTCGCCGCCATTTTCCAACGATGACGTCACCATAGTTTGCGTCGTGTCTATTTGGTCGCTTTTCAATAATTCAACGTCATAGAGTTCATTATCTGCACCATTGTCGGCTGTCGTATTAACATTATCGATTCCTAGCGTAACAAAAGAGTTCTGCTTTGCCTTTTCGGCTTTTGGCGCGTTTTTGGATTTTGACAGTTGTTTGTATTGCGAATACTTCTTGGTGGCCATTTTGTTTTGTTTGTGTTTCAGGTCCGACGTGAAGTTGGTAGCTTGCGGGCTGGAAGATGCCGTCCCTTCGTTTGATGTGGTCACCAAGGGTTTAATGTTTGCAGAATTAAATGGCGTGGTGTTTGCGTGCCACGTCGACGATTTCTCGGTCGACGTAGTCTTGCGGGAAGAGCTCTTCTTTGATTTTCCGTTGTAAGTCGTCGGGGGAGGATTGTTCTCAAGGGATAATGACGAGTTTCCTGTCAAATAGAAAATTAACTCTTAGTATATTTCTTCGAAACTTCCAACGATATTAAGAAGACTTTTTTAAAGTAACAAACAAAATAATTTTTCATAACATTGCATTTAAAATTTCATTCAATATTAGTGTTAACACAACTGAAATTTTACCCAATTTTTTAACCAATCATTTATAGATTAACAAACTGTGACAAAATAACAATTTGATAACAACAATAAAGTTGATAGCTATTTCGGCTCGCGCCATCGTTGGAACTATATATAGAATATAGCTGTGTAGAAAAGGTACACAATACATCTTCTCTTCTGTTTTAACAATCTAGTTTATTTCCTGCTAGTAATAAAACTAAAAATAATGAAAATATAAATGAAACTAAAGAGGCGGCCATTTCAATAATTTATTTAGTTTATTTCGGGAAGGCAATAGTCCCTCGCAATGTTCTGAGGAGCGGCGAGTAACTTTTATTTGTTCATTTTTTTTTTTTTAATAATAAAAACACATTTTTTAGTACTTATTTCCACAATATATTTTTTGATCAGGACCGGTTTCGCTCATCAGCATTATCAACTGATGCTATATATTGTACAAAATATATTGTGGAAATAAGTACTAAAAAATGTGTTTTTATTATTTAAAATATCATGCCTTTCCATCAAGAAGTGACAGTTAACACCTTAAAAGTTATATTTGTTAAAATACATTGCATTTTTCACCGTGTTATAATGAAGTTCTTCTAAGTTAATGCTAATTCAACCAATATATTATATTACCATACTCTTTTACAAATAAGTGTGTTTTGTATATCTACTCTATCTTATAAAAAAATTGTAGAACTAAAATACATTGCTATTTTTCCACCGTGTTGTAAAGGAGTTCTACCAATTAAATGCCAATTCAATCAATAAAATGTATTCATGTTCTACGATATTTATGAAAACTATTTCAACACTATCAATACTGATGTGAGCGTAAGCCGAAATAGCTATCAACTGTATACCTTTAAAATTGTGTTGAACTAAATTACATTGCTATTTTTACACCGTGTTATAGTGGAGGACTACAAAGTCAATGCCAATTCAATCAACAAATTTGTGAACTAATATTTGTAGTATATATACAACAAAAATAATATATATAAGGATATTTGTTTCATAGTTTTTTAAACATTGTGTTTATCAGTACACTTTATACTATTGCGAAAATAATGTTTTTTTTTTTATTCATATGAAAAAAACTTTTTTTCACTGACCAATTCTAATTTAACTTTACTTTGACTGTAAGCATAGCAAAGAATTATATTATTGTTCGTTTTTATATTCTCTCAATATTGTCACAGTGTTTTTGTAAGCCCTGAACAAGGGAAGAAGCCTTTTGTGTTACTGATGTTTTAGAAAAAATATTCATACTTGAAGTTTTTGATCAAATTACGTTCGAAATAAAACAAAGATTTTTTTTTTTGTGTTACATGAAAATTTATATTTCAATAGTAAACCAGTATTTAATGACTAAAATATTATTTTGTTTGAAAAATGTTTCACATTGATAATTCAATTAACGAAATGCTTTGTGACCATAGACATTCCTCCTGCAATATATCGTCTATGAGAAGCAAAATAAAAAAAACCGGTTAATTAGCAAATACACAAATTATTACGTTCAGCGTTTAGGTGTTGAGCTACGCTTAAATAAATCTATGATATATAAGGCATGATATTTTAAATAATAAAAACACTTTTTTTTCGTAGTATTTCTTAAATAAATTATACGATGACCGGTCTTGCTTATCGCGAGAATTAATATATTGTATATTTACCCGTAAATTATTTTCTTAGTTCTTGAACCATTTGCTTTGTATATCTGGTAATTATTGGCTGAATTTTCTTTTCAGAAAATATTTTGTATGTAAGACTTGCTTGAAATCAGCTGATAATGCTCGTGATAAGCGAAACCGGTCATGATTAAAAAATGTATTCTGGAAATAAGTATTAAAAATGTAAAATTTGATTTGTACGATTCCATATGTTTTGTGACTAACGACCCAGGTTTCGCCTTTCGGCATCTTCATGCATTCTATCACACGGATGTAACATAACTGACCAGAACATACCTCACTTCTGTTACATCCGTGTGATAGAATGCCGAAAGGCGAAAAACGGGTCGATAGTAACAAAACATGTGGCGTCGTACAAAGTTGTAGCAATTCAAGTGTGATATTGAAAGTCCATCAAGCACCTTCAGTCGATATCATAAACTAAAAAATGTGTTTTTATTATTTAAAATATACAAGAAGTGACAGTTCATGCCTTAAAAGTAATTATTTTCTTTTGAAAATGTAGCAACTTAATGAGTTTACTGTCATCGATCGTGATAATCATGCTGCTTTTGTAAGATTTGCTTAAAACCATTGAAAAATCGATAATTGTTTTCGACTTGACCAAATTTTCGGTAAGCGTTTATTTGAGTTTGTTTGATCGGCCTAATTGGATGAACTATTGTCAGAGTTACTCCATCATGCACGTTTTAGCCAAACCCCCGAATATTAGCAGGAGAAATGTGGCAGGCCCATTAGCAAACCGTGTGGTGTAATTAAAAGTTGTTCCTGACTGACCGCATAGCGAGTAGGGCTGCGAGCTGGGGCACGGGCCGGGGGCCGCAGGGGGACACTCCTGCCACCAGCAGAACATCTCTCCATCCAGACATAAGCAGAACTCACACGGGTCGGCTCTCCAAATCTATTTGAGCAAAAATACATATACAAATATTGAAATTGAGCGAAAAGACATATACCATTATTGAAATTGAGCGAATAGACATATACCATTATTGAAATTGAGCGAATAGTCATATACCATTATTGAAATTGAGTGAAACGAGATACACAATTAATAAACAATAAATGAACCCAACAAGCTAATTTTAATGAGTCATAAAATAATTTCATTCCTTGTAACGGCTTAAGTAGGATTGATATGTTGAATTGATTGATAATTGAAATTCCATCAATCACCTACAGTCGACATGGTAAATTTAAATATATGTTATTCAAAAAATACAACGCCATATGTGGAACTATTTTCGCAATTTTATTAAATGACAATCAGGTCCGGTTTCGTTTATTACTGTCTGACAATAATACGTCATTTGATAAATTATCCTATTTAAGCCCATCCGTTAATACCATTTGGGTATCTTTTATAATTTATGATATAGACTGAGTGCGTGATGGAATTTCAATATAATATAGTGATAGAATGTCTGAAGATGACGAAATGTGAAACCAGGATCATTAATGAAAAAACATTTGAAATCGTGAAAAGGTTTCGCCTTTCGGCATCTTCAGGCATTCTATCACACGGATGCAACAGAACTGACGCACAATAAACAGTAAGCATCGTATATATACCAAAGGTATTAATTACAGAATAACACAGACCCCAAGGCAAGAACTAAATGGCAGCTAAAACAAATTTAATAATATTAATCTAATAATAATTAGCATAATTGCCTGTAATAATTTTCATTAACGATCTTTTTAATGAGTCAGTCTTGAAAGACGATGCTAACTGTTCATTGTGCGTCAGCTCTGTTACATTCGTGTGATAGAATGCCTAAAGATGCCGAAATGTTAATCTTTCTAAATTTTAATCAGATTATCTCTTAGTTATTCTCATTAATATGATCCTTCGAAACCCCTGTAAAGAATACAAATGCAATTTGTACTGCCTGTTTTGAGTACAGTTTACATTCATGCTAAAATGTAGATTAGTAATATAATAGATACGTGTATGAAATGTATTCTTGACACGTCAAACTCTAATTGTATTCAACAATATGAAATGACAGCAATAAGTAGTATTGACACATTGTGACTTTCCTTACACGTTTGTATACAATATTCATATCAAACATATGAATGATCGTATTTTCAATTACTCACAATTGATAAGCTTGCTGGCAGAATAATTTAACCCTCGAAGAGTACTTTGAAATAAACAGCTATAAATACTTCAAAGCATTTTCCACTATTATTAGATATTTTAAGATCATTTTTCTTGTTTTAAAGTACAAATTCAAAAACTATTTGAATTATTACAAATTTGTACGATTCGACATGTTTTGTCACCAACGACCCGCGTTTCGCGTTTCGGCATCTTCATTCAAATTTGATATTTAAGTTCGATCAAGCACGGTGAAAAATAGCAATGTGTTATATTTTAGTTCTTGATTGAATTGGCATTCACTTGATAGAACTCCATTATAACACGGTGAAAAAATTAGTGATGTATTTTAGTTCTACAAAATTATTTAAAAAAATATTGTTGAAAGCTATTTAGGCTCACGCCATCGTCAGGACTAAATTAAAACAGGAGAGAAGATGTATTGTGTACCTTTTCTACACAGCAATATATAGATAAGCAAATGTTAGTTTAAGCATAGTTCTGACGAAGTCGTGAGCCGAAATAGCTATCAACTATATTTAAAAAATGATTTTGTAGAACTAAAATTAATTGCTATTTTTTCACCATGTTATTTTAGTGCTACATTTTTTTTATAAGATATAGTTAATAGCTATTTCGGCTTACGCCATCGTCACAACTACGCTTCAACGAACATTTGCTTATCTACATATAGTTGTGTGGAAAAGGTACACAATGCATACATTTTCACCGTTTAATAATGGAGTTCTACAAAGTAAATGTCAATTCAATCAATTCCATCACGCACCTTCCGTCGATATTATGAATTCTGTTTCATTTATATGAATATTGATAATCTTAATGAAGAAGATTAAAATTTTACTTTCTGCTTTAGTTTCTTTGCTGTGTATTTTTTGCTGTAGCTCACTGAAAAACGTGAAAATAAATTTAAGCGAAAAGTTTAATCTAGTCTCTTTTTTGTTTGCGGTTAAATTATATGAAATAAAACAACGAAAAAGTGTGACCAGAGCTTAGAAAACTTCCATTTAAAGTGGTGACAAACTTTGCGAGCGAAATATAATATTACGTTCCCTTAAATTGTTAAATAAACTGCATTTGCGGTGTTAGCAAGGACAGCGATAAAAATTGAAGATATATAATGAAAATATTTATCAAATTAATATGATAATGTTAAAGATAACAAGGGCGTTGAACAGAGAAATGAAAAAACCGTAACCGTCTTGTTGAAAAGGGCATAAATTAAGTATTGATTTGAGTAAGGAAAGAATTGAGTGTTCTATAATATTTTCAAGAATTGAAAAAACGAATAAAAACTAGCAATGTATTTATATTGCACAATACTTATTCGCTATATACGTTTATTACCACAAAAAACACAGATTAATTCTCACTTACAAAAATTCATAAAATCAATTTGCAATATTTTAGAATTTATTAGCACACTATGAAACTAGGATATTAGAGTAGAAGAAACAATGTATTGTGCAATTTTTCTACACAGCTATGTATAGGTAAGTAAACCTACAGTTAAACATAGTTCTGACGAGGGCGTAAGTTGATACAGCTAAAAAGTAAAAATCATATAACATTTGTAGAACTAAAATACATTGCTATTTTTAATCCAATCGTTACCCCCTATGTACAATAATTAAAAATAAATAGTTATTTCCAGGTATTCAATTTCACGTTCTGATAAATAGTAAAGACTTCGCACGAAAATATCATAGAAACATATATATATATTAATAAACTTCTACCAACCTTAACAAATGAGTTATATATAGTTTTAAAAAATGACGACAGCGGAAGTTGTTCGTATGTGAAAAAACATGTTGAAATTAAGTTATGATATCGGCTGAAGATGCTTGATGGAATTTTAATATAAAAATTGAATGGTTACAGCTTTGTACGATTCCACATGTTTTGTCACTTCACAGGCATTCTATCACACGGATATAACAGAACAATGGAACGTAACGGAGTGTAACGGAGCAAGTCCAAGTGTCTGTTTATTAACATTATATTTAATGTTTCAATGATAGTTGCTATTCAATTAATAAACCAAATTCTCTCTTCAGAGGCTGAGAGAAAATGTGGGATTTACCTTAATACAACCACGATAATTCCATACAAAATTGTTTCTTAAAAAAAACTTTAGTAAAAAAGATTTCCACCACTGCAAAAACTAGTCTAGTTTCGAAATGAAAACTTCACGCGTTCACTTACAAAATTGCTCTGAAATTACTTGCTTATTTTTTCGGATTATTTCCTAAGCAACGAAAGTATAAAAGGTTATTTTTTTCAGTTGAATTCTTTTACATTTTAATTTTCTTGCCGTCTCATCACCACGAGGACTAAATTGCATTATTGAAAGTAACACTAATAAAATATTTCAACGAACTTATTATATAATTTATAATACCGACTGAAGGTGCTTGATGAAAATTCAATAACAAATCAAGTTCTTTATTTGCAATAAAATGTCATGAAATTTTTTTTTTTCATGTTACTAATATTAGCACTTCGTGACCTCCTTTTCGATTTCCTTTCCTGCTCTCACAGGGCTTCCCGGTGCCACGTTGGGGGGAAGGTAGGAGGCACACTTTGGGAACCTATGGTTTAGTGTGTTCTGATGTGATGAAGTCTAATTTATTATACCTGTATATATAATATGAATTCTTACAACATTGTACGATTCCGCATGTTTTGTCACTAACGACCCGGGTTTCGCCTTTCGGTATCTTCAGGCATTCTTTGACAAGGATTTAGCGGAATTGACCATTACATTCCACTTTTTACACACTTTTATGTTGCGTAATATACTTTATAAGAAGATTGTGAAGCTGAAGCTGTAGGTGATTGTGGGTACAACGTAGAAAACTCTTTTTATTACGAGGTTCCATATTTTTCTTGTGGAATTTCAATTGTATACAACTGATACAAACTGTTCTTTCTGGGTCAATTCTATTGCTGGCTTATTGAAATAATCTCTTGTAAGGGACAAAGTAAGAAAGAAATAAGAAGATTAAGTTGATCGTTGAAAATAGAGATTGAATTAATTGGTCTCTTTTTACTTTGAACAAATCTTGATAAAATATTTTATGATCGCGTATTTTTATGCTGTTATTCGAAGCCTTCATCCACGTTTAAATAAAAAGTCGTTAATAAATTTCGATGTATATTTATTTAAATTAATATAGAGCAAAGATTCTTATGCTTATACGACACAGGGGCCCTCTTTTCAGACACAAAATAATACACGGCCCATATGAAAAACTACTTTTTATAAAAATAAATAAAACAAAAAAATATAGTGCATTTAATTTTTTCATATACTTTGTAATAGTGTTCTATTATAATACGCCGATAATTAATTTGTTGATTAATTAATATGTTTTAAATGATCATAATTAAAAGGACAAACCTGATATATGATACTAATATTAAATTTTCATATTTTGCAGTTCTTTATTTGCAATAAAATTTCATGAAATGGGGGCAGGAGGGGGGGGCTTCACTGGGGGGAAGGCAGGAGGCACACTTTGGGAACCTATGGTTTAGTGTGTTCTGATGTGATGAAGTCTAATTTATTATACCTGTATATATAATATGAATTCTTACAACATTGTACGATTCCACATGCTTTCTCACTAACGTACCGGGTTTTGCTTTTCCGCATCTTTGGACATTCTATCGCAAAACTGGCCAACTGAGTCAGTTCTGTTACATCCGTGTGATAGAATGTTGATATCGTTAACTGAAACATTAAGTTTGCTGACAATGCTCGCGTTGAGCGAAAATGATTTTATTAAAATCAAATTATGAAAATTTTGCTAAGTACTGTATTTCGTCGCTCAAATTAAATACTTAAATTACTGTTTCGGATCTCTTTCGTTGTGTTTACCTTGATAAAACGACATGTGCTTAAAATTTACAAATTAGCCATATAATCTAGACGTTGGTTAATGCTTCGAACAAAATCTTAAAACGAAACTAATCCTATTAAAGCATTACAAAATACGGAGTCCCTTAATGTTTTACTTTTCTGTAATTCACCCTGGAACATTCTGGAATGAAAGGGAGCGTGCCAGGGGAGGCAGCGGCGCTGGCAGAATTATTGTCGTTTGTTGAAACTTGGTGAGCTTTCGAAATAACTTGCTGTCACGCCGTCTCTCGCTCTCCCGCGTTTATTTTTAGTCGTTTAGATTAATGAACGGGCCAACATAAAGCTTAGACCAGCTGAAGCAAAAACCGGCTTAAAATTAGCGAACGGCACCTGAAATGGCCGTTCCAGTAACAATAACGGATTATAACCTGTCTGGCATAACACATTTTTTCAAAATCACATTGTCTAGAATAATATTGAAAAAAAGGCAACGTCGTTAATAACACATAAATATAATATATTAATTGATAATATACATTTAGAGATAGGATATTTGCATTATAAAGCAGTCAGTGTTCTATCATATAGCGAATGCCGCAGACCGTATAGAAGTCCGCATATAGCGGAGCTTCTCAAAAGGTTCTCATGTGAAATTTCACTGTGGCCGCATTATAAACATCAGCTATTCTATTAAAATATCTCGTGGCCGCACCAAATGTGATAAAAATAGTTTCGGTATTTATTTTTTATAAAATGAATTACACTGAATGATCTTTCTCAATATACAGTCGTGCGTAAAATCGATAAAATGAATACAGCAATTGTTGTTAATTCTTTATATGGACTTGATTCATGGTCAACGTATAACTTCCACTAAAATTTTTGAAGAGCTTTATTATTAATACGGTCCTTTACTTAAACTCGACTAAATGCTGGATAAGTCAGGTTTATTCAATCATTTTTAAAATAATAATAATCTTAGAAATTCATTTGTAAAAACACATTTTTTTAAATATAAATATTTATTATAAAACTGTTGGTGGCCGCACATGAGAACCACTGCTCTAAAGCATGGTTCTCAGCCTTTTTACATCCGCGCACCACCATAAAACACAAAAATGTTTTGCGGACCATCAACACTGGAATAAAATAATAAATATTTACACGATTGATTTTTTATTCAAAACAATTACTTTTCAACACCGTATGCTGATATAACAATATTTAAGTATATTAAAACAAACAACAATAAAAAATAAAATTTAGAAATCAATCAAATTTGATTGCTTATCTAAATAATATCACATCGTAGACCACAGATTGAGAAACTAACTCTAGAAGATGACACCATCTTTTTTCTAACAAAACGGTTTCCCCACCTTTACGCGTTATGTGTATGCAGCCGCTGTTACATTTTGCCTTCCGTAATGCAATACTTTGTACAATAAAAACCAGGATCAGCTTTCAGAAAACTTTGATTTTAAAATAATTTGTGGAAATAAGTACTAAAAAAAATTATAAAAATATTAAGCCTTTCCATCAAAAAGCGACACTTAACACCTTAAAAGTGACGAACGCAATAATGATAGAAATGAATTCATATTACTCCTCATTTTATTGGCCTGATACAGAGCTATATGGAACGATAATTAATTTATTATTAAAAAATGGCGCTAGGGGCCGTTCAAGTCCATGGCCAACTGCACAACCTCTCTTCAGGCATCTCTGTCGAGCGCTCTCTCTCTCCAGTTGATTATCCCCAGCCTCTCAACATCCTTTTGAATGTTATCCGCCCATCTCCGTCGAGGGCGACCGAGAGGTCGGGTGCCAGCTGGTGTCCCTTCATAAGTCTTATGGAGAGCTCTAGACTTCTCAGATCGTACAACGTGACCCGCCCATCTGAGCCTTCTCGATCTCAAGACATTAATGATTCTTGGTTTGTATCGGTCGAAGAGCTCAGCGTTCGTACAAATGCGCCACCGGTGGTTCTCATTAACGGGTCCAAGTATTCTCCGGAGGATTCTGTTTTCAAATACTTGGAGGGCCTTTTCTTGTTTTTCTGTTAAACCCCAGGTTTCACATCCATACATGACTATCGGTTTAATGATCACGTTGTACACCCGGCACTTGGTTTTGATGGACAGCATTTTGGACCTAAACAGACTATTTAGCGCGAAGTACGCTGCATTTCCACTTCTCAGTCGGTCAGCAAGCTCCAAAGTCATCTCATTCCTAGAGGAAATATTAGAGCCCAGGTACTTGAAAAGAGAGGTTCTCTCGAACGAGGAGTTTCTTATTACAATGTCTCCAGAGGGTTCGTTGCCCCTTGTCATTTTCAAATACTTAGTCTTTCCCACATTTACTCGTAGATTTAACCTTTTTGCTGTGTCCTCCAAAGGAGTGAAAATATTTTTTATTTTGTCTTCAGATTCTCCGAGCACCACTAGATCATCCGCGTAGCCTAATATTTTGTGGGACCCATTCAGTATAACTCCACCTTCTGCTTTCATTGCCTCTCTTACGGCTTTAATGATAATTAAACTATGCATTATTGCTATATGCAAAAAAATGGATCTACACCGCGCTGAATCTAGAGAGATTTTCAACCGACTTGATTTGACAATGCTTGTGACGAGCGAAACCGGTCCTGATCATAAAATATATTTTGGCGAAAAAGTACTAAAAATTATGTTTTTATTATTTAAAATATCATACCTTACCATCAAGAAAGTGACAGTTAGCACCTTAGAAGTGATTCAACAAAATATGTTTGTTATATAAAACCTTTTCCGTTTCACTTACAATTGACAGTTAACGTTAAAATGATATATACATATTATCAAAAATCACTATTAAGATAGTAATTATCACTTTTCCCCTGTCCTTTTCACCAAGGCTTTCTTTCTTTTTTTATACCGACTGATTTATCGATATGATTTCCATAATTCTGGAAACTAGTACTAAAAATGTGTTTTAATTTATAGTTCATAAAACCGTGTTGATATATGATAAACGAATCTTTTCCGTGAAAGCTCTTTCTGATATTTCGTCATTATTATCATTTCCGCACTATTTCCATTTATTTTCACGATAAGGCTCTGTTTCAAAGGACCTAAATCCGCCCAAATGACAATAGCGAACGAAAAAAAACGCGTTTTAATTCTGAAACATTTTATAACATAATAGCGTTCCCGATACAATCGGTAAACTTTTTCTCCAATTCAAAACAAAAGAAGGAGAAAAGAAAGAAAAAAAAGTTCGGCAATGTTGCCCTTTAAAAATACGCCTTATCGGAAATAAATAAATTGAATATAAGAAATAACTTTTATGGGAATTCCCCTACTCGCTTTTGTTGAGGAAAGTTTCGCGGCTTGGTTGATTGGACAACAGTCTGCGTGTCGCAGGTGATTCCAGTCTACTTACAATATAAAATTTTCTTTTTTAATATTCAAAAACTTTTTGTTAACTTTGTAAAAACCACAATTTTCCGCGTGTTTTATTTTTTGTTGTTGTTTACGATTTCGCGGGAAACGGTACACATAAAAACACAGGTAATTTTTAGTATAGTTGATTGCTTGTACGTATGTTAAAAATCTTACAAAGTAAAAAACCAGTTTTTGCAATTTTTATTGGCAATAAAGGACTACCGGCTTTGTAAAATAATTAAAATTAATGTTAGCGCGCTTGTTTTAACGGAGGTATTAATAAAGTTTTAATTTGTGGTTGATATATTGAATACCACAGTATACTTTTATAGGTTTTTCTTAGATACCGGAAAAAACGCTTAAATTTTTTTTTATTTCGCCCTGTGAAAAAATTAGTGAACTATTAGTGTTATCGTAACATCGCTTTTTTATCTTCAATTAACTTGATTAAAATAAAAAAAATGACGACTCATTTTCATTCACAAGACGACACTACGCTCCATCTTGGGACTGGATATGTATCAATTAAAATATATCTCACGGTGAAAAAATAGCAATGTGTTTTAGTTTTACAATTTTTTTTATAAGATAAAGTTGATAGCTATTTTGGCTCGCGCCATCGTCAGAACTATGCTTAAACTAACATTTGCTTATCTATATATAGCTGTGTAAGGTACACAATACGTCTTCTCTCCTGTTTTAATTTAGTCCTGACGATGGCGTGAGCCGAATTAGCTTTCAACAATATTTTTCAAAATAATTTTGTAGAACTAAAATACATCACTATTTTTTTCACCGTGTTATAATGGAGTTCTACCAAGCGAATGCCAATTCAATAAAGAACTAAAATATAATACATTGCTATGTCGATGGCGTGAGCCGAAATAGCAATCAACTATATCTTATAAAAAAAATTGTATAACTAAAATACATTACTATTTTTCACAGTGTTTTAATGGAGTTCTCTGCCAAGTAAATGTCAACTCAATTAAAAAATGTATCTTATATAACAAAGCAGTGTTTAATACTACTTCCATAATTTTATATTACTTATTATTAAGATCAGGATTGGTTTTGCTCATCAATTAATGTTTATTATCGCTTAATTGAATTGGTATTTACTTTTCCTAAAAACCTGAAAAAATGTTTGAAATAATATATGTTTAAATACACAGCAAAAATAGCAATGTATTTTAGTTACGATAGTAGTAAGTACTAACTTATCATACTAATGATATGTTTAAAAGATGTAGTTGATAGCTATTTTGGCGTATGTCCTCATCAGATTTATATAAAAACCCAGATTAACTCTCAATTCGCGAGAAATGCATAAAATCAATTCGAATTTTTTACAACATTTAAGAATTTATTATCACAATATAAACATAAGATGTTAGAATAGAAGAGAAGATGTATTGTGTACATTTTTTACAAAGCTTTATATAGATAATGAAATGTATGTTTAAGCATAGTTCTGTTGAGAGCGTTAGCCGAAATAGCTATCAACTATATACCTTATAAATTTTCTAGAACTAAATTACATTGTTATTTTTTCTACGTGTAACAATGGAGTTCTACTAGGGCTACTAGGCAAATACCAATTCAATCAATAAATTGACATTAGACTTTGAAAAAATGTACGCAAACAAAATATAATATCAAATATAATTAAATTTAAATCTACTAAGCAAAAAAATACAGCTTAATGAAAAAATTCCGGTTTGCATAGGTGTACATTTCACGCCCTTGAACAGTGGTGAATAAACACAATCGAAATGAAAAAAAAAATATATTTATCATCGGACAGAATACATGGAACATTGATAAATGGATTTGAGTGTGCGAGGGAATAAATAAAGCATTTTATAGAGTAGTGGCTAGATAAAATGCCGTAATTGATAAGTAAAGAAAAACGTGAGGCTATTTCAATCAGGGTTATAGAGTCGGAGACGGAGTTGTGAAATATGATCGAATTCGACAAATTTTTCGATTAAGCGATTTTGAAAAATAGCTCAATGAGCAATTTATTGAATTGGTTGGTTGATCATTAATTTAGTACACATTACTGCCATTTCTTAGTGGACATGTATTATATGCATATTAATAAACGTTATGTCATCACTTGTCGGTGGAAAGGCATTACCTACAAATAAACATATTAGGATATTGCTGTCACTTTTTGAATAGCACCAATTTGAAATAAATGGGTATTTCTAAGTCTAAAATTTCCTAATTGCATTTTAATAATAATATATTATAATTTATTGTATAATAGAATCCAGTTTATGATATCGACTGAAGGTGCTTGATTGAACCTTAATATCAAATTTGAATTGTTAAAACTTTGTAAGATTCCACATGTTTTGTCACTAACGACCCGGGTTTTGCCTTTCGGCATCTTTAAGCATTCTGTCACACGGATGCAACAGAACTGACATGTGGAATCGTACAAAGTTGTAACAATTCAAGTTTGATATTGAAATTCCATCAAACACTTTCAGTCGATATCATAAATTAATACACATTAAAAAAATAAACTTTTTTTATGGGAGTCGTGTTGTTGGTCAATGTCGCAATCGGAATCGCGTTTTTTTACCGTATTGTTTATTAAATAAGGAGTCTTACGTTGAAAAAAAGAAAAATGATGTTAAATTTCTGCAGCTAAATAAAGGATTACGATGTACTACCTTATCGCAGAGGGTTGCTTAAAATTCTGGCGGTAAAATAGCGCACAACAAGGGGTAATATATGAACAAGCTAAACGCCGCGAAAAACCGGAAGTTTTCGTTCTTTTATTTCATAAATTAAACGCGATAAATTGTTTTTCATTCCTCTTTTGTTTAAAAGAAGGCCGTTCATTGTTTTTCACGTTTGCCGTAAAATGGAATTAAATGCCGGAAAATCACTGCGCAGACAAATCGTCTGTATAATTCGTGTTTCTGATTTTTATATGTGCGTTTATTTTTGGTCGCCTGAAAGCGTCAACGATATGTCTGACCTCTGTACTATTGAACAAAAGCGCCATGTCGACCCTTTTGGGTGAAAAAAAAATATGGCGTTGGTATTACTATCTTGATTTTTTGTCTTTGAATAACATACATAATTAAAAATATTTAGCACTGTGAAAAAATACGACAGCAATGTATTTTAGATCTTAAAGTTTATAAGGTATATAATTGATAGCTATTTCGGCTTACGCCGCTTAATGTGTACACGTAACACATTTATCAGGTCTACCAAAATTAATCAAAAACACGAATCCGACTAAAAAAAGTTTTTTGAGTCAATTTTTTTCTATTTATGAGAATTAAATTAAAGACTAATCAACCAATCCTGCAATTGTACATTAATTTGATTGTTATTCAAAATAAACTAAGCAAAAAATTAGTTGGAGTAATTCGTTTTCACTCCGACTCTATAGCCCTGAAATGTACACAATACATCTAATCTTCTGTTCTAACATTCTAGTTTTATAATTAAAATTAAAATTAAAATTGATTTTAAAAACTAGGATATTACACTGCAGAGGAGATGATACTTTTTCTACATCGCTATATATAGATAAGTAAATGTACGCTTAAATATAGTTCTGATGAGGGCGTAAGTCAAAATAGCTATCAACTAGATACTTTACAAATTGTGTAGAACAAAAATACATTGTTATTTTTTCACTGTGTTATAATGGAATTCTACCAATTAAATGAAAATTCAATCATTAAATTAAGTATTTAATTTTGTGAAATTTTAGATTTTTGTTGATTTTGACATTCACCTTCGTCAGAAATATCTTACCATGAAATGATATTGAGCTAAATACTTTGATATTTTTACATAATTGTATTGAAATTCTACCGAGTAAATGCTCGTTAGATAAATAAATGGAAAAAATCTTTTTTTTATGATATCGACTGAAGGTGCTTGATGGAATTTCAATATCAAATTTGAATTGTTACAACTTTGTACGATTCCACAAGCTTTGTCAGTTGCGACCCGGGTTTTGCCGTTCGGCATCTACAGGCATTCTATCACAAAAACAGAACAACATGCAGCAGAACTGACTCAGTGATTCAGTTCTGTTTCATCACTGTGATAGAATGCCTTAAGATTCCGAGAGGCGAAACTAGGTTCGTTACTGATAAAGCATGTGGAATCGTACAAAGTTGTAACAATCAAACTTAGAAGAAAATTCAATCAAACTTATTAAGATCTTAAAGTTGTCGAAAAGTGACATCATGGTGACAACATTTTTAAATTGTGTTTAATTTAAGTATTCAAACTTAATATTGAAATTCTATCAAACAATTTCAGTCGGTATTGTTAAATATTAATATATTTAAATCGATACTATAATAATGATGAGTCGTTTTTGAAAAATGTCGATACGTTTTAATTAGTTGTTAATCGATGATATTATTTAATCTCATAAAGTTGAACCCATTAAACATTCTTTAAATAAAAACGGAAAGCTCGTCACTGTTTTCTGATTAAACAAATTTAGTTTCACACGATTTTCACGGGCGATATTTTTCCCACTTCCTTTTCGCCGTTGATTTTATTTTCCCAGACAAAGGGGACGTTGAATCTTAGCCTTAACATTTCATATGGCATGCATAAATAGTTTTTCCAGCGGTCCAACCATAAATGTTGTTGTTTCTGACTTGCGTTTTACGGCCAGTTTTATTACAGCAGTATTTTCTTCACCGGTATGAAGCACATTTTACAATCAGCCATTAAATTTTAGAGGAAAAACTTTACAGTCAAAGCTTCGTGAAAAAACTAGCGTTATTTGGGAACGGACAAAAACTACTTTGAAATAAGTGGGAACAGTTGCCTCGTATAGCGCGAAATGAGTACTGCATACTGAATAAGGTATAATACAGTAGAATCCCTGTGTGCATTTGGTTTTTCCAAAGCTTACGAGCTTCGAGCGTAGCTTAGACGTCAGCAAACCACATATTATCTATATCCGTAGTATTGACGGTTGTTTTCCTGGTGCTGGGGAAATCATGTATCAGAGTTTGTTGTATAAAAAAACTTACGAATAAAAGCATGGTATTCACTGGGATGATAAACTACTTTATTTAGTCGTTTTTTCGTGAACATAAATATTGGAAACTGCTATTTGCCGAGTCGTGTAACATAATTGATAAAATATACATAGATTTGTTAGGACGCATTTTGATGTAAAACAAGTATGAGATTTTAATTGATGAAACTTTGTACGATTCCACATGTTTTGTCACTTCCCGGGTTTCGTCTTTTGGAATCATCAGGGATTCTATCACACAAATGCAATAAAACTGACTTAGTCAACTGTTTTAAATAATAAAATGTATTTTAGTACTTATTTCCAAAATATATTTTTTGATCATAGCCGGTTTCGCTCATCACGAGCATTGTCAACTTTGCATCAAGAAGTGACAGTTAACACATTAAAAGTGACTAACCAACTGTTTTTGTCAGTTCTGTGATTCATCCATATGATAGAAAACATTAAACACTAAATTTTGTTACTGA
Source organism: Himalopsyche japonica (assembly GCA_028555115.1). Classification (NCBI taxonomy): domain Eukaryota; kingdom Metazoa; phylum Arthropoda; class Insecta; order Trichoptera; family Rhyacophilidae; genus Himalopsyche; species Himalopsyche japonica. Next base: position 443,826 of record JAHFWJ010000458.1, on the reverse strand, counting down.
GTTTTTGATGAAAGAATTTTGCAACAAACAATAATCAACATTCATTAAAATGCAATTTGCTAATTTTAAACATAGACATATACCTACTTAATTCAAATTGGTGGATTAACAGTAACATAAAACTTCAGGATAGGTCTCATGTAAGGGATATCACAAAGGAGAATTGCAGAAATAAACTAATCGTTAAGAATATAAATTGGTCGTTAATTCTTGCCAAGAGGCGAAACCCGTGACGTTAGTGACAAAACATGTGGAATTGAACAACGTTTCAACAATTCAAGTTTGATATTTAAATCCCATCAAACACCTTCAACATCTATCGTAAATTAAACAGATGACAAAAACTTTTGTGAAAATGGTTTTGCCCGTGACAGCAGGAGTATCTTGATGTATAGTTTCTTCTCGCTAAGTCTATAAATATATCATCAACTCCTTTAATTTGACTTTGTTGTATAGACTGCTTTGGCTTTTAGCAATTAAAAATATAAGAAATATTATTAAATGCTTGTAATTAATCTTTATCTTGCCTTTGGTAATAGATTAGCGTTAACATATTTTCAATGAGTTGTCTACTAGCTTTCTTTACCCCATAAATACTACTAAAGTTTCTACTGAAACTAACATAAAATTAGTTGAAGAGTCAATGATGTACAAAATTGTACATGGAAAATAATATAGCCAAGATTGCGGAAAATCGGGCAACAAAACGATTTTGAAAAATATCTTAATGAACAATTTGCTGAATTGGTTGGTTGCTTTTTAATTTAATGCACATAAATACGAAAGGTAACAAAAAAAAACATGATAAAATTTAACACGGTGAAAAACAAAATAGCAATGTATTTTGCTTCTACAAAATTATTTTTAAAAAATATATAGTTGATAGCTATTTCGGCTCACGCCATCGTCAGAACTATGCTTAAACTAAAATTCGCTTATCTATATATAGCTGTGCAGAAAAGGCACACAACACATCCTCTCTCCTGTTCCAACGGCCTAGCTTGTTACTTTAACACAATGACACTAAATTTTCAAAATTCTAAATGAAACAATGGGTGTCTATGACAATAAGATTATATGTGGGACGGAAGTGGTCCTTATGGAAGCAAATCAGACCACCCCTTTGTACAACGGCTGGACAAGTGGCGATACTATTATGTTAGTTTGTTCGTTAAGAATCCTTTGTGATAATTGGTGTCTATTGATTTCCAGCTTTTCCAAAGCCTTCATTCTCCGACCGTTACTACAAAGATGCAAACGTTTAGGCGCTGAGTTTGAATTTATATTATGTGATTCATTAATAACGTGATTAGCGAATTGTGAATCTGTTTTTTTACTGTTGAATGATCTTACATGTTCCTTTTCACCGTGTTATAATGGAGTTCTACCAAGTGAATGCCAATTCAATCAATAAAATTTAACCTTTTTACGTTGGAGTCGTGTTTTTTAACGATTACACAGCCCTAAATATGTCACTCTCGCAAAATGCTTGTAAATAAGTTTGTTATTTTTTGTGACCCGTAATTTGAGGCTCAAAATACCAAATAATATATAAATGACTTTTGATCGAAGCCACAAATATTGTGTTATTCAAAGTGCAGTTTTGTATGCAAAATATGCAATTTAATTAACCACTATTGTAAATCGACCGAGTAATTGAATTCGTTGACCAGAAAACGTGCCAACAATTTCTGCAGCGATTCGAAAATTTTAATGAATAGCACATTTTTATTATGAATACCGGATAAACATATTTTCGACAATAATTTTTGAATTATATTTTTTTACTCCGTTTCCACTCCCAAATTTGAAATGTGAAAGCTTTGTACCACGATTCCACATACTTTGTTACTAACGACCCGGGTCCTACAGTCTGTTGCATCCGGTGGTAGAATGCCTGAAGATGCTGAGAGGCGAAACACGCGTCGTTAATGACAAGACATGTGGAATCGTACAAAGTTTTAACAGTTTAAATTTGATATTGAAATTCCATCAGGGAACTTCAGTCGATATCATAAATTATTGACTGTCACTTCGTCTTCAAATAATATTATAGAAACACATTTTAAAAACTTATTTCCATAAAATATTTTATGATTAGAACTGGTATTGCTTGCGATGGGCGAAACCGGTCCTGAACATAAAATATATTGTTGAAACAAGTACATAAAAATGTGTTATTATTTATTTATTTTGTCAAGACAAAACCATTTCAAAACACTTATTCAATTAGTCTTATCACCCATGAAACTATTGGTTTGGGGGAGTGTTGAGAATTTTATCAATCTAGAGCTATTTTTATAAACAATCTCAGAAAGTGTCATTTGATTTCATCTAATATTACCATGTTTATCACACTTTTAGTAAACCATTAAAAAAATGTCATTTGTTAAAAATGGGCCGGGACTGATAGAGTTAATATGGATTTCTTATTGAGGAATATATAGCCACAGGTTCCCAATGTATTGAGGAAAAAATGAGGTTCTACGGATTTAAAGGAGGGTTCTACGAATCGGAATAAATTCAATAGACTGCATGTTTAGTAACGCACAAATCAATGTTCGCTTGACAAGCTTTCTTTGAATTAACAGTTATATTGGACTATATTGGATTAAGTATAAACGAAGAATTTAAGATAAAATTAGGAAAAGGTTTCCAGCATTTCTGTGTTCAGAAAAATATTCCTGTTGCATATCCTGCATTCTAGGCTATTGCAAGAAAGTTTTCATAGCATTTTCTTCTTCTTTCATCGTGGAAAGAGGTTTTAGTGCATTGAAAAATCACTGAAAATGATGATCTATAATACCTATCGATTTACCATACTAATTAGAAACCAAACACTCACCAAATGCATTTAGAACCGAAAATTTGTAATGTAAGTGTTTCTCTGTAATAGATCATTTCCGTGTAATATGTACATTTATTGATTTAACCACCTTTTTAGTTGCATATATATATATATGCTATACATAGATAGGCAAATATTTGAGCATAGTTCTGACGATGGCGTGAGCCGAAATAGACTATATTTAAAAAAATAATTTTGTAGAACTAAAATTCATTGCTATTTTTTTCACAGTGTTATAATGGAGTTCTACCAAGTGAATGCGAATTCATTCAATACAACGTAATGTAAATGTTTCTTTCTCGTTAATCTCGCCACGCTTACAATTTTATCTCTGGCGTTACCATGAAAACGTTGATTCCTCGAAACGTCGTTTAGGAAACACCGCACTTAAAGATTATCACTTAGTTTAGTTAATACGGAGTACATAAATATATTACACAATAATAATCGAATTTAATCCGAGCTTAGTGAAATAAACGAACGCCGTAATCCGCTGTCAAAATTTTACTTCTTGTGTTGAATTAAGCACTCCGCAATTTACGATTCCCTACTTATATGCGAGTGAGTTTACGATAATGTAAGTTGCGTTGGGAAGGGAATATGTTAATTCGGCGAAAATTTGATAATCCCTTCGCCGAGACAGCTGATGTCAACCTTTAACTGTTTTGATTGCTCTATCATTTATTTGACAGAATTAATAATCATTCGACGGAAAGTCTGTGAAGCTATTTTTTAATTCAATCTTAAATCGATGTTTATATTATTCCAAATATTGAATTTTTGAAACTGTGAAGTATTCATGAATTTTATTTTATTATTTATGATAGCGACTGAAGGTGCTTAGTGAAATTTCAATATGAAATTTGAATTGTTGAAACAATGTACTATTCCACATGTGTTTTTCATAAATTCATGTGTAACATAATTGACAATCGTACTCCATTTTTTACACGTATAACGTTTTTACGTTGGAGAATAGACCCTATAAGAAAAGTGTGAAGCCGTAGCATGTGGTTGTGTGTACAACGTAGAGAACCTTGGCAAACTTTAAGTTTCACATGTTTTGTCAGACACAATCTAGGTTTTATCTTTCTGCATCTTTAGGCATTCTATCCCACTGATCCAGTAGAAGATATCGAAACTATGTGATTTTCCACTTGGTGTGTTACTATATATGGCTCAAGTTTCTCTACTTTGAGATGAACTTTATCGCAAGGTTATTCATTACTAAGAAAAATAATGATTTTTATTCAGAACTAAAAAATTTTAAACGCGAAGGGAATATTTACTTCTTACTGGATGTGGGGAAAATATTTGACTTACTATCGTTTATTTTATTTCAGATTTTTATTTCTAAGCATTTGTAATTAATTAGCAGTTACTCTTCAGTTTAAAGTTGAGATTTAAAATCATTGTTTGTTTTGGTAATGAATAACTTTAGCAATACAATTAGTCCGAAGATGCTTATGTAGACTAGAAACCTACGTAAAAAATGCATTAATCTTCCGCAATGGTTTGAGAATCAGTGATAGATTTAATTTTTTTTATTTCTTTAAGAATATCATTAGATTGCTGACATCTTTTAATTTCTAATTGTTCAAATCCATTTAGTTCAGGGCGCTTATTACAAAGATGTTAACATGAGGGCATTGAGTTTGTATTTACGTTATGCGATTCCTTTATGAGATGGCTTAAAAATTGTGAATCTGTTTTTTATAATAAAATAATATTATATATTCTTTAGTTCGAGTCGATATATTTGCACTATAATACATTGTTATTTTTTCACCGTATTATAATGGAGTTCTACCAAATAAATGCCAATTCAATCAATATATCACATTATTCATTTTTCGCAAAAAGGACGTATTTAATTTATTGATGGCGTAAAATAATGTGGTCAGAAATATTTTTTTTTTTTTTTTTGATATTTGTCCGAATATTTTGGCTCGCGGATCATTGGTTTGCCGTAGCTTGTACTTAAATTGTAGGGCGGTCGGGGTTTGATAACTTCCAAATCCACATATCTCACTAGATTACGAGCTACAAATTGATCGGCAAACATAGTGTTGTACATTTAGATTGGGATGCACATATACACGTAAACATATCCGGCAAAGTTTTATAATAAAATAGAGAGAAAGTGATTTATGAATCTTTTTTCAGATAAACTCTTTTTACACTAAGAGAGGTTTGATATAGGTAGTTTATTTAATCCATTTAAACCACGAAATTTATTCGCATAAGTCAGAGTTTGTCAAACATTTTAAAGCCGATCATAATTTAGTTTGACAATATTAAGCATTGTGATACCTTTATAGAACAGTTATTATTGATCTCTTTATATAATATATTTAATGAGGAGTAGATTAATATGAATTACGATATTGATAGAAGTTGCTTGATGAAATTTTAATATCAAATTTAAATTGTTAAGACTGTGTACACTTACACACGTTTTCTTTTAAAGGACCAAGGTTTCGCCTTTCGGCATCTTCGGGTATTATATCAAAGGTATAGTTTATATAGTTTATTTCCATTTTTTTATCAACAGTGGTCTTCAAACTATGTTTCGCAGAACCTCAGGGAGTTGTAGCACCACTCTGATAAAATATAATTTTACTTGTTTCCAATAAAATGTACTTACATAATTTCTAGTCTAGTAGCACTAAAGAAAAGGCTTACCAAAAGAGAGGCAATAAATTATCAATATATCAACTGTTTCGACATCCTTAGACAGAGTAACTATAACAGATTGATCTAGCTTGAATATTATTATAACATATATTTTGGGGTGGGTTCCCCGAAAAAAGCATATAATTTTAAGGATTCCGTGAGTCGACAAAGTTTGAATACCACTGATAAAACTATAGAAGTGAGAGTTAACAATTTAAAAGTAATTTAAGAATTTATTAGCACAATTTGAAACTACGGTGTCAAAACGGAGAAGAAGTTGTATTGTGTACCTTTTATTCACAGCTATTATAAATAGATAAGTAAATGTACGTTTAAACACAGTTCTGATGAGTGTATAAGCGGAAATAGCTAATAAATATATACCTTATAAATTTTGTGGAACTAAAATACATTGCTGTTTTTTTAGCGTCTTTACCGTCCACTTTTTGCAAAATCTTAATTTATATTCTGCAGAAGTAATACTTGAAAAATAAAAAGTGACTATAAGAATAAAAGCTAAGTGTTCAAGGCATAAAAAGCTCGACAAAGCTTGCAGAGCACTAAATATTTTAGTATAATTCTTCCCTTTTTTACTTTGCACACCTGGGGCGAAATATTTTTTTAAACATCCCTAATATCATCAGCTATCACCGGGAAAAATTATGAGATATCTCGTATTTTTCCACACCAATTTTCAAATTTTATTTTAGAATATTAATTGCTTATAAATTTATCGGCAGAGATTTTAATTAACAACTTAAGCAAAAAATTAACAATCAAAACCATTATAATAAACTGTGTTTTTGTGACTCGAAAATTCTTGACCTAGCCTAGATTGCATATTATTTGCAATTTCGAATAGTTCCCATAAATATGTAGCCAGTTAACTAATCAATTAAATATTTACAAACTAACTTCAATCGGACAAATCGCCATACAATAGTTACTATCGGGCTCTGCACATCATCAAAAGAATAAACATACGTTGTATTTCATATAATTTTTTGGTTTGTTGAAAATTTTTACGATTCGATATGTTTTGTCGATAACGATGCTGGTTTCATTTTCAACATCTTCAGGCATCTGTATGGTAAAATGACAAATAGCGAAACCTATTTCGTGTCAAAGGAGAATCGTATAATGTTTCAACAATTCGAATTTGATATTGAAATTCCATCAAGCACCTTCAGTCGATATGATAAATTGAAAAATATATTGCGGAAAAAAGTGGCTACAATATTTAAAAAAAAATGTAAATTATATTTATCTCTTTAAAGGTGTTAACTGTCACTTCTTAATTGAAAGGCACGATATTTCAAATAATAAAACATATTTTTTAGTACTTATTTCTACAATGAATTTTTCGATCTCGACCGGTTTCGCTTATCTCTTAATGGATTATTGATTTATCGTATTTTTTTTTGAAAATTATCAATAAGTGATTGTTAACATTTAATTAGTAAATTAATATACATTATTTGTTTTTATATTGTAGGATTTCCTCTAAATTGTTTTCATAGTTCTTGAACCCATGGTTTAGTATACATGATAGTTTTAACTCAAAAATTCTATATTGGTTGGACTTGGTTGTAAATTGTATTCTATCAGATTATAATTTTCAGTTCTGTCGCATCCGCGTGATGAAATGATGCCTGAAGATGCCGAAAGGCGAGATGCGGGTCGTTAGTGACAAAACATGTGGAATCGTACAAAGTTGTAACAATTCAAATTTGATATTGCAATTCCATCAAGCACCTTCAGTCGATATCATAAATTAGACTTTAATTTATTTTAGTTTTTTTAAATGTCTACACAAAACAACATCAGAACATCCTAGACCATAGGTTTTCAAAGTGTGCCCCCTGCCTCCCTCCCACAACGGGGCCCTGGGAAGCGCTGGGAGAGTAGGTGAGTAAAGCAAAAAGGGGGCCACGAAGTGCGAATATTTTTTGATGAATTATTTTTACGAATAAAGAACTGAAAAACTTGACAATACTAGTAGCATACATCAGGTTTGTCTTTTTAATTATTATTTATTTATCATATATTAATTGCTCAACAATTTAATTATCGGTGTATAATAATACAACTTGTCCTGATCAAATAATTTACTGTGGAAGTGAGTACCAAAAAATGTATTTTTTTTAAGTTGACATAATTAATTCACAGTTACTTTCCCAGTGTAAATGGATCTCATGAAAATTCTTTAGTATCAAACAATATTCGCATCTTTTGTTTACTTTGCCTACAGATAGCGTTATCCAGTGGTAAACAACAGGTGCGGAATATTTTCCAAGTCAATCTCTGTTAGGAAAATCTTTTCGAATAAATTGCGCGCGAAAACTGACACCTCCTGAAATTAGTATTTACTTTAAGGGGATTTTTCATTGCGATAAAATATTGCTTTTGTTTTGTTTCTTAAGGATAACGGATGTTTATTTGAGTATTATTTTTCTCGTTTACTTTACACGTGTCTAAACTCGAGATTTTCTTTTGTTTTTTAGCGCTGTTCAAATCCAAATTAATTATTCTTGTCTCCTTTCATCGTACATTCACATATTTTATTTCGAGTTTTTTCTGCTTCTTTATTTGATTTTTTTTATATTTAATTAAATAAGGATATTGATATTTTGAAATTGCGCCGTTTGAATAACCATCCATTTTATTTAATTTCAATATATTATAAACCGAAAGCTCTTTTATATTTTTCTGCAATTAACAATAAACGTTTTCAATTTTATTTGCATGATTTTAAAAGCTTTCAAATGGAAGCTTTTTTACCTATTGTATATTGTAAGTAGAGTTATAAAATTGAATATCGAGTTAATTTTGTTAATTAAAGTCTGCGCCTTACGTTGAGCATAATCAATAAGCATATATATCGACATTTCGCATGACGAGTGACATATACAGTCTGATATGCCAAACTTTAAGGGTTGAAAGAGTAAGAGACATACCATGCTTTTTTACACAAATATTATATTTATATAGTTGATTGAAAAATGAATTATTCCTACAAATGTCGGCTGAATTTTAATGAAATATAACGTATGAATGTAAATAAAATTGCGTAAAAGATATACAGTGGGAGATCGGTTAACGAATAGTTTGGACTGCGAACAAATCGGATAACGCATACTTTGAAAAAATATTTTTGAGTTTGGATTAGGAACACATATTCGGATAACGAACAAATCAATTTATTCTATCTAGGGTAAATCGATGATCGGGTAACGAACAATTCGGATAGCGAATATATTCTTGAAACAGATAAACCATTTGCGTTGACGTCCTTATTGACAAATGTCAAACGTCGCTGCAGAGCTGAGTAATCCATAGTGAATCCGATTCATATAGACACCACAAACGTTATAATTATATTTTTATACTAACACACGCATATCTCTGTACAAAAGCGCACACACATATACACGGATACATAAAAAAAATGATCTATGAAAATCATTTTCAGATGCCGTGGTTATATATAATATTTTGAAATTGATATTTGTAATTAAAAATCTATAAGGTGGTCGTCAAACAGAACCACTCACAGTCTTAAATAATGTCTCAGTAAATTTAATATTGAGGACCCTAAAACGGTATCTTAAATTATTAATCATTTTTTTTTAATAACCGTATTTGCATTTCTTTGTTATATTTGTAAATTGTCTGATTCTGTTCAAAACGTTAGCATTCCTCTCTGAAAACGTAACAATATTGTGTTCAAGCATTCTTTGTGAGGATTGTGGTCGCTGAACAAGTTGAAATAGATGGCGTCAATAATTTGTTGGCTAAGGGCAGGAACGGTTCAGCAAAGCAATAAGAAATTCGAAGAGCTTTCATTACAACGCCAATGAGGCTAGCAATTAAGCAATATAACCCTACAGTCTACGATACTGATAGAAATTAATAAATTCGCTTTGAATTGTATAGAATGAGCTTTCAAAAGCTTCGTATTTTGGTATAATTTAAGCTCAGTTGTTTACAATTCAAACTGAGTTATCGATAAACTTTATTGGGTTATTAAACATAATGACATACATTATATAATACTTAACGAAACACCAAATAGATTAGCTTATAATAAAATGTTGATAAAATAAAAAAAAACACAAATTTTTTGAGAGTTTTGACAAATGTTATGTACATTTATAAATATGTTTCCTTCTCCGCTTTTTTTGCTTATTTTTTTCATATTTTTTTTTATTTATCCAAATTTTTAAAATAACATGTGAGTTCTTGTCATTCAATTGTATTTAGAAAAAAAATATTGAAAAAAACTTTAATGCCTGAAAATGCCAAACGCTGAAACCTGAGTATTTAGTGACGAAACGTGTAGGAATTTAAAAAGTGGACCAAAAACACGACTCGGGCTGCGAAATTGATTAACAACATGACCCTGACTATTTTATTAGTTGGAAATGCTCGTGATGAGCAAAACCGGTCCTCGTCATAGCATATATTTTGTGAATAGTACTAAAAAAATGTATAATTATTTTTATTGTTTAAAAAAGGCAATTTGTATTTTTTTCAGTTGTTATAATAATTAACAGGTATAAAAAACTGAAGGATTGAGAGCTGACAGGTTAATTAACAGCAGGACTATAGAGTCGCTAAAAACACTACTCCGACTCCGAAAATGACCAACAATACACTCCAACTAAAAAAGTTAATTTTTGTCAGTTTTTTCCTACCTTTTTTATTTATGTGCATTGAATTAAAGATCAACCAACCAATTCAACAAATTTTTAATTAACATATTCTTCAAAATCGTCTAATTAAAAACGTAGTCAAAGTCGCTCGCTCGCAAGCACCCGCAATCTATATCGATAATTAATAGTAGAAAGAGAAAAATAAAACTACGTTAAGATGCTTTCATTTATTAGGAAATAGGAACAGATACACATACATTATATTAATTAGAAAAAGACTTCGCATAGAAAAAAAACCAACAAAAACTTTTTATTATACCCTCATAAAATTCTCTATGAACGTTTTTTTTACCTATGTTTTTAGATACAATATATTTAATCCGGCCGTTTGGGAACTTTTCGATGTAAAAAGTAATTTCTTTCAAGACTTAACGCTAATAGAAAAGCATAACTTATCCTTAAATAAAGTTTATATTTGAAAAATAAAAAAAATATTATGTTCATTACGAACTTTTTTGGAAGAAACTTATTGAATAAAATATAACGTCCAGTGATAAAAGTGTTCATGATAAGCAAGGCATTTCCAAAAAGTTCTTTGTGAAACTAATTTATTACGAGACGTGTTTTGAAGTAGTATTAAATCAATAAATATAATTAATAAATTTGAATTGTTGAATTGTGTACACTTTCATATGTTTTGTCAATCACGACCCGGTTGAATTAATGACAGGTTAATTTGTATGGACATGTCTTAACCGAAACGTTTCTATGTGAACCTTTTGATATTTAAAAGAGGTTAGCGATTAAACAACAACGTAATGCGAAAAATATAAAATAGATAATAGTTTTAAAAAGCTTTCACTTTGCCATACACTTATTCCGGTATATAAAAGGACAAAATGAGAATTCTGCAATTCCTGATATTTTGTTATCCATGGCTTTATTGAACTAAATTTCACTTTAATGTGTCAAATGTCACTTCTTGATGGATAGGCATGACATTTTAAACTATAAAAACCACATTTTTAAGTACTTATTTCCACAATATATTTCATGATTAGGTCTGGTTTCGCCCATCACGAGCATTGTCAATTTATCAGGTGATAATGCACATGATGAACGAAACCGGTCCTGGTCGTAAAATATATTGTGGAAATAAGTACTACAAATACGTTTTTATTATTTAAAAGAACTGAATTTCTATTAGACATGGTCACTTTTTGCATAATTTGAAAATTCGAAGAGAAATGTATATGGCTATATATTTCTTTCGATTTATACGGAGCCAAAATGAGAATTCTGCCGTTCATAATAATGTTGTTGTATATATATATATATATTTATGCTCCTGATATTATTTTTAAGAGACGTAGAGAAGACTTGTCAATTCTTCTAAGCTGTATAATTAACATGAAAATGTTAAAAGCATTAACAAAGTAAAAAATTTGTGTTTCAAATGTTGGCGTATTCTACGTAGACAAGAATGAGCTTAGACAAATACTGTATGTTTATGTATTAATTTTTATTTAATTGCAAATTCGGTTGATAGAATCCAGTGTTTCTCATATATATATCATTTTTATTCTAGAAAAGTATTCAATAAATATTTTTTAATTCGTTCATGTATTAAAATAATAAATAACAACGCTACGCCTTTTGAAGTGATAATAAAAATAGATAACAAATGTCTATAACGGATTTCTTATCATCTGCGTCATTTAATCTTTCGACTCGGTTGATTTGAGAGACTTTTTTAATCATATCGGCATTTTAAGCAAGACTCGGGTACAAAACGGATACTCAGTGATGCAAAACCACTTTTTTTATCCATCCTCGTTTCAACTTATGACCTCCAGATGTTGATTTTTTAAGTCTAATATAACCTAATCAATCACTCAATTTTGTTTTGGCTCGCGCCATCGTCAGAACTATGCTTAAGTGAACATTTGCTTATCTATATATAGCTTTGTAGAAAAGGTACACAATACATCTTCTCTTCTGTTTTAACGACCTAACTTGTTTCTTGCTCGCAATAAAACTAAAAATTGTAATTGAAACAAAAAAGGTGGCAATATCAATAAGTTTACATATGGCTCGGAAATTGTCTATTACGGAAACAAAATAGTCCCCCGTAGAGGGTTGAGCAAATGGCTATTTTTTCACCGCGTTAAAGTTTATTTATTCTAAAGGAGTTAACTGTCACTTCTTTGGAGGAATATTTTTTTACAATTTAAATTTTCAACGTCAAGACAGGTATCGCTCACGACGAGCATCTGATTATAAATAAAATTTAATTTTCAATATGGCTTTTGTAATCAATTAATTTTTTAACTTTTTCCCAGGGCTGTGAATTTGTTAAAAATCACTACTAACTAAAATTAGTTTGTTTTTGTCAGGCTTTATTCTAACTTTCCTATTAACATACATTAAACTAAGCATGGACTAACCATTCCGGCAAGTTGCGTAGTGAGATATTCTTTAAAATCGTTTATCCGAAAAAATAGTCGGAGTAGCTCGTTTTTCACGACTCTTAATATGTTTTCCACATACAAATATATTATTCTTTGATAAAATAATTAAACTAACAAGTCAAAAAACTCTACAAGTCTAAGAAAGTTTAAGTACAAAATTTTGCGTAGAAATTTTGTATAAAAGCTTAAATCATAACACCGTGATGGTAGGAGCAAATGATAATATACAATGCAATAAACTTAATGGAATTGAAATATGATTATGGCCAATTTTAAACGTCTTCATAAAACCTTACAGTAAAAATATACACACATACACTTGCATATATAATGAATATTATATTAAATATAATAATTTTTATAAAAAATCATCAAATACTAACGTTATCTAAAAAAAGTACAAACATTATTTCCAATCAAATTGTCAACGCAACCCTTGTCATAAAAAAGAATATTTCCGTGAGAGGAAAAAACAACACACTTTATCTGTACTAAATATTTATTCGATAATTAATTATACGGATACATAAAACCACATTTTAAAAAGATTGCGAACTGCTTAAAGAAATTGAGAATGAAGGTAATGGAGAAAACGAACGATAGCATTGGCGTAGTCGTTGCTTTTGCACGATAGGGGGCTATCTATGCGCATGGGGATAACTTTGTTCAACCCATTGGGGGAAACTCAAGAGAGCTTTCTTCTCGCCCTCAATGTTTATTCCTTTACAACGACATCGTAAAATTGAATCTGTTTTTGTATCTAACATTTATTTTATGGTTATTACGTATTTATTAATAGAACTTCATAATATTTACATTCATGGACTGTGAACAATGTTTTGTTTTAATTAACGTTATCGACTATTCCTTGGTAAAATTTTATTTCAAATTTAGGTTGTTGAACTAAGCAAAATTTTACATGGTTTCACTCACGGACTGAGTCTCGTCTTTTGGCATCCCCAGGCTTTCTATCACAAGGTTCAATAGAACACTCAATCAATTAAGATTTTTTGTACATCGAGAAATTAAGCCCCCCATTTATTCAACTTTGCTATAATAATTACATGAAACTTATTGGATTGTTCAACAATATAAACAGCTTATACATTATGCAATTTCACAAATTTTAAGCCAGGCTTTGCCTTTTGGAACCTTCATGCATTGTATCAGACCGCTACAATAGAACCGACAGTCAGTTGAACGTTTGCGTCGCTTATACATCAGACGAATTACACGAAAAAATATATATAAAGAATGTAAGGCTACGAGCATATTGTATACATTAAATAATTTTAAAATCGATTGATTTTCTTAAGATAAATGATATTTTAAATGATTGTGCTATTTTTACTTAATTTGAATTGATACAATTACCACATATTTTGTATAATTACCAACATATAATATTTTCTTTTCTCTTGAACCATTTGTGTTGTATACCTGGTTTTGTTAACACAAAATCGTGTATAAATAGCCTTGTTTAAATAAGTATTGAATCATCTGATAATGATCGCGATGAGCGAAACCGGTCATGATCTTAATTTTAAAAGTATAGATAGATTAATAGCACATTTATTTAATATTTAATAATACATTCCACAAAAATTGCTAAAAATAAATCCACATTTCGTTGAATTAAAAATAATTTTTCGAAATTATATAATAGCAAGTATCTACATGTAATAGTAATTCATTTCGAGTACTTTTAAAAAATGTATTTTTCTTCATCGCATTAAAGTAAAACCGCACAAAAAAATACCGCGTTAATCGGGGGATGAATGTAAAATTCTCTGGCGAAATCTTTGTATACATTAAAACCGTGATTCTCTTTTAATTAGACCTTCTGGTGACATAAAAATGTTAGCAGATTTAAATCCAGCAGTCTTAATGCAGATAGAACGAACTCTGAAAACCAATATTACAGTCAAACGTGGCCGAATGCTACGGGCACTAAAAATATTTTTAACGCCGCTCGCTGGATTTGCAGGCCGTCTTTTTTTATTTACGCAGGCTTTAACGGGTTATATATATATAATATGCGTCGTGGCTCAAGGAGGTGAGATGGGGTAATTATTTTTTATGATCTTTCTTTATGTTAATGTATTTCGGGAGCGAATTGTCAGATTTCGAATAGCAAATTACTAAAAAACCGTAAACGAAGGAAAAATATATATTTTTATATGACTGTTCACTTCGGAACGAACTTTTTTCTGACGTAAAAAATAATTTTAATGCCAACCGATCGCCGGGTGGAAAAAGCAACGAAAGTGCGATATTTTTTTAGTATGTACTGACCAGCTAAGCTTTTGTTAAAAGCTTTTTTACGGAGTAAGTAAAACTTATAAACAAGGTAATTTGATTTTAGATACTAATCAATTACAACGAACAGGAAAAGTTCTCTAGACGATATGACTTTATTTGAATATTTCGTAGCTTTTTCGGCTAACGTTCTCATTTTAGTTCTTATGAGGACGTAAGCCGAAATAGCTATCAACCGTATACCTTATAAATTATGTAGAACTGAAATACATTTCTATTTTTTCAACCTGTTAATATTCAAAATGCAATTTTGCTAAGTAAATGTCAATTCAATCAATAAACTTTTAAGATATTAACCTCACCTCTTAATGTACAGACATTATATATTAAATAATAAAAACACATCATTCAAACAATGAAAATTATCACAAGAAATTGTGTTATATACATTACACATACATATACGTGTTACATATATATTAAGATCAATATTATTAAATTTGTTTCAGCTGCAATTTACTGCTTGCCTTAAGGCAAGTGTTTTCCTGTAATTAATAACTTTTACCTCAGTTCTGTTGCATCCGTGTGATAGAATGCATGAAGGTTCCGAAAGGCGAAGCCCTAGTCGTTAGTGACAAAACATGAGGAATTGTACAAAGTTGTAACGATTCAAATTTGATATTGAAGTTCTTCCATCAAGCAATGGTATCATACATGAAAAATGTAGACTTGTTTCTGTCCATACGTTTTTGTGGGCAGTTTCAAAGCAATTTTCTGCCCACACACATGACGGGAAATTGTATGAGCCTTGTTTTCATCTCACTACACCGGTTTATTTATACTTGTAGAGAGTTCTATGAGGCCAAAATTCTCTACGAAAAGCTTCTACTTATGAGCAAAATAAACAATGTTCCATAGGATAAAGTAGTTCTTTACCTGTTGCCCGTGAGTGTATTGGACAGCGGTGACCAAGCATGACGCCGCGGACCTTGAAGCGGTCCTGGCCCCCTGGAGCGCCGCTGGTGGGTATTGGGCCTGAGCTTGCAGGGCGCCCAACTGTAGAGCCGCTGCTTCAAGCGAAGATCCGGCTCCTGACGACATGCTGGGAGCTGAAAGAAGAAATATCAAATTTGAATTGTTGCGACTGACAAGACTCAGGTTTCGCCTTCCGGCATCCTCGGGCATTCTATCATCACACGGATGAAACAGAACTGACGCGCAATAAACAGTTAGCATCGTCTTTCAATAATGACTCACTAATAAGATCGTTAATGAAAATTATCACAGACAATTGTTATTAGATTAATATTATTAAATTTGTTTTAGCTGCAATTTACTGTTTGCCTTGGGGCAAGTGTTTTTCATGTAGTTAACAACTTTGGTATACAGACGATGCTAACTGTTTATTTTACGACAGTTCTATAATTTATGATATCGACTGAAAGTGCTTGATGGAATTTCAATATCAGATTTGAATTATTACAACTTTGTAAGATTCCACATGTTTTGTCACTAACGACCCGGGTTTCGCCTTTCGGTATCTTCAGGCGTTCTTTCACACGGATGCAACAGAACTGGCGCGAAACAAACAGCTTTTGCTGTAATTTACTGCTCGCCTTGGGTCAAGTGATTTCCTGTAATTAATAACTTCAGTACATATACGATGCTAAATGTTTGTTTATCGTCAGTTTTGTTGCATCTGTGTGATAAAATGCCTGAAGATGTCGAAAGGCGAAACCGGGTTGTTAGTGACAAAACATGTGGAATCGCACAAAGTTGTAACAATTCAAATATATATATATATATATATATATATATATTTGAATACTTATAAAGGTCGTTTTTAAATAATGAAAACATGTGTTAGTACTATTTCTAAAATGTTTCTTAAAAATTGCCTGAGAAAATAATTGGTTGCCGTTTTTGCTATTGAAACCACAGATTACAATTATACCACTTGATTCTCAAATAAATACATTTCATTTCTGTTTCTTGTTTTTTTTCTTTGGAACTAGACAAAGATATAATCTATGTATGTTTTTATTATATTAATGAATTTTTGTTTGTTTGTATATCCTGGCTATATTTAGGATAGGAAATGTTTAAAACTTTCAAAATATCTTCGTTCTACCTTCGCGAAAGTTTCTGGATTACTACAACCATATGACAACAACTACAACACATCTGAAAAGTTTTTTTAACCAATACAAACACTCTTACAAAACAACCAACGTAAAACTTTGGGAATGACTTATTTTGCATACTGTCAATTGTTCGTAAACTAAATTTAATTTTGAAATAAAATCTCCAATAGATGAATACTTTTTCTCAGAAAATACTCCCTTAACTCGATTACTTTAAAACCAAACAAGAAATATTGGTATTTTAAATAAGCACCAACATTGCGAAACTGTCATACTTTGAGGTTATGAATTTTAATGACATTTTGCAAACCATCGATTGTTCTTAAACAAACTTCAATTTTCGTATAAACTCTTGGTTTTACAGTTGCAGCAGTTCATTTTGTTTGAGTGGCATTGTAACGCACGCTGGGTATTCGCTAGTTTATGAATATAACAATAATTATATTCTCTTTCTTTTATTATTTGAGAATAATTAATTCATTGATATTTGAACAGTACCGAATTGTAACGATAGAAACATTCACGTATTTAGAATCGTTCTCTCAAAAGAATTATTTCCTGCGTAACTTTTTATATATTATGATTATATATAAAACGGATATATCACACAAATACATAAAACACACCTGAAATTTCACAGCGTGTAAAGAAACAACAATTTATGATTTAGTGTTGAAGGCACTAAAGGAAAACTACGAAAAGTTTCTTTGTGAAAATACCATTCATATTATATACGTAGATTTATTCCCAATTTAACGCAGTACCTACCGCAAACACAAACGTCGCGTTATACGAGTCGCGTAAAAAAATGCATTTGTATTTTATATAATATTTTTTGATACAATTATTTTTTATGACATCTAATGAGGGGTGGTGCTTGATCTAATTTTAATTACACTGTGAAAAAATAGCAATGTATTTTAGTTCTACAAAATTTATAAAATATATAATTGATAGCTATTTGGGCTTACCCTTCATCAGAACTGTCGTTCTATAGTTTTAAAACTGTATATCTGATAAAGACGTAAGCCGAAATAGCCATCAACTTTATATTTTATCAACGTTGTATAACTAAAATACATTGCTATTTTTCACCGTGTTATAATGGAGATCTACCAAGTAAATGGTAATTCAATCAATCAATTTAAATTGTTGAAACGGTGTAAAATTCCATATTTTTTCTCACTCACGACACGGATATCGCCTTTAAGAACCTTCAGACAATCTATCAAGCAAATGCAATATGCAACTGATTGACAGTAAACAGATTGCATCGCTTTTACACAAGAAAAAATACACGAAACAATTATAAATTTTTCATAACCTCAGAATTTTTCGCGTAAATCAAACTACTTGACTTCCAATATCTTACTGAAGCAACTATTTTTTAAGTTCAGTATGCAATTTTTTCAATTTTCAAATTTGAAACTATTTTTTCGCATAAATTAATCGCGTAATTTCAATCCGCGTTATATGGGGGAAATACTATTCGTATCATATTTTATTTCTCTTTAATGTGAAATTTTCCCTTGTTCGGAATTTCCGCATTGTAATGTCAAATAATATAGCTTTGCATTATAAATGTGTATATATATATATATATATATATATATATATATATGTGCGCATTTTTTCTCGTGTGAAAATGGTTGGGAGAGCTTTTATAAAACATTGTGCCATTTACAATAGGGGATGCGATTTGAATGAAAAAGTTCCACCACGCGATTCAGTGTTGCCAGGATTTCTGCGTTTGAACTTTGGTGTAGAGAAAATGACTGCCAACAATTTTGTGCATAGTTCTTCATAGTTTTTATGAAAAGATATTTTTAAATGCCACATTGCTAATATGGATTCCTCTTTAACTAGAAAAAATATCGTATATATTGATATTTAAAAAAAATATGTTTTTACAAATGATTTTTTAAAATTATTACTATTTTAAAATTGATTGAATAAACCTGAATTATCCAGCATTTAGTCGAGTTTAAGTAAAGGACCGTTTTAATAATAAAACTTTCCAAAAATATCAGCCGCATTTACACGTTGACCATGAATCAAGTCAGTATAAATAATTAACAACAATTGCTTTTTTAATTTTATCGATTTCACCTACAACTATATATTATGAAAGATAGATTATTCAGTGTAATGCATTTTATAAAAAATAAATATCGAAACAATTTTTATCACATTTGGTGCAGCCACAAGGCATTTCCATAGGATTTTTATAATGCGGCCACAGTGAAATTTCACGTGAGAACCACTGGTCTAAAGTCTGTTCGTAAATGCCTGGCTTAAATTATTTATTATTTCATTCGATTCTAGCAGCTAACAATACAAAATGCCACATCGTTGTCTTAAAAATATTAAATTGTGAAAATATTACTTAACTTTGTGGTATATCAGTTTACGATGTGTGATAAGTGAAACAATTCATAAAATATATTGTTAAAATTTTATCACACTTGGTGCGCCCACTAGATATTTTCATATGACAGCTAATGTTTATAATGTGGCTACAGTAAAATTTCAAGTGAGAACCACTAGGCTAGTCACATTTTTTTTCGAGTTATTTCGAACTATTAAAAGTGATCATACGTAAAAGAAGATCAGTTGAATAAAAACATGGATAGTATCCATACGTTCTCAAATAAAGAAGCCAACATTAGGGCATATTTCAAATTTCTATCATGTTTTTCGACAATATACAAACATCTACTGGTGATTACCGACTCGTATACGAGTATATCTATAAGTCCACTACATAACGATAAATGCGCGTTTCTAGTGTACAAATTGTGAATTTGGATGAAAATTTGTCACTTTTTTTTCCATTTGCAAAATCATACAAAATGCTTGTATGTGTAGACGAAAAACAACGCATATAGACAATACTTTAGAGATCGCATTCCGCCGTATGAATACTTAAATACTCGCCCTTTCGTTTTTGCATTTTGGTCTTACGTTTCTATGTTATTAAAAAGTTATACACTCTTTGTTCATCGCATTTTATTAACGATATATTTATAATAGATGTGCGAAAGTTAAGAGTTGAGTGAAAGGTTTTTGAAGAAACATTATATATAATAGTGATTGAATTGGCATTTACTTGGTAGAACTCCGTTATAACACGTTGGAAAAATAGCAATATATTTTTATCTAAAAAAATTACAAGGTATATATATATATACACCCAGTCCTTTTTTTACGCGATACATTGGTTCCAGAAAAAGGCGCGTAAAAAAAATCGCGTAAAAAAAAAATGATTTCATGCAATTTCATTATATTTCTTTTCATATCCTAAAACATAAATTCGCATAATATCCGATACACTTGTCAACATTTGGCAATTGTATGTGTATTTAAAAAAATGGAATGCTTTACAAAATTAAGTTTTAAAAACAAACATATTTTTTTTATTTAAAAAAATAATGAAACGTACATGCCTAGCATCATATATAAATGTCTTCTTTAAAACAAATTTGGGGAAAAAATTGCGTAAAAACGAGTGAAGCGAGTAAAAAAATGTAGCGGTGCCGTCCAAAAAAATCGCGTATAATCGAATTCGCGTAAAAAAAGGACTGGGTGTATAGTTGAAAGATATTTCGGTTTACGCGTTCATCGGTACTATCATACATTTCTATTTTTTCACCGTGTTATAATGGAGTTCTACTAAGTGAATGCCAATTCAATCAACCGACCAAACGATTTGGCGAATTGTTCATTGAGATATTCTTCGAAATCGTCTAATCGAAAAAATAGTCGGGATTGCTTATTTTTTATGTTTTTTACTCCGATTTCACAACCCTGTTATCAACTGAAACATAAAGTGAAACATTGCGTTAAGGCCTACAATGTCCGAATCCCATTACATTATTTAAAATAACTTGAATTTTTTTCGATTCAATCAAATTTAATTGAAAACTTTGCAGTTGAGATTTTTTTCAAAATACCCTAATCGAACAAATATTCGGAGACGCTTGTATTCTTTACAGCCTTGTTAAATTTGTCATTTCCTCATTCTTAAAGAATATCTGGTATAAGATAATTTTACTCTATTAAGTTTCAATGACTTAACGTGTTTCGTAATCAACCTAACGATTTTTTGATTTTTAAATTTATTAACAAATAAAGCACACTTCACACTATTTTCAAAATTAATAAGACTTCTAATATTGCTGTCGGAACTCTACATCTAATTCTGCAGTTTTACCTAAAGACCGACGTTATGTTATCATCATATAATGTTGTATGAAGAGATAACACAAGTTTCTGGGAAATAATTACGTTGAGAATGTTCGTATTCTACGAGAATATTTTTGTCCTAGAACAGTGGCTCTCATGTGCGCCCATCAAAAACCTCAAAATAAATATTTACATTGAAAAAAAAATGTTTTTAAAAATTAAGTATATTGTTCCACCTTCACTCGTTTTTTTATATTCAACAGCTGTAACAATACCGCCTTTTATAACGCAATAATTAGAAAAAAGAGTCGGTTCTACTCCTTTTCTTTTTGTGGTGTGATACAGAGCTGCACGGACGAAACAAACTTTAAGCCATGCACTATTGTACTGAAAAGAAAAAAAACAAAAAATATAAAGAAAATGTGACTCGCTCAGTATCCGTGCGAAGTCTACTTTGCGTTAAATCTAAAGAGGAATCGAGAATATCTCTTCATTGATATCAAGTCAGTCCTACTAGGCCCGTATGAGGACGGGCCACAGCTCTGCTGGCTCGGCATTATCTAAGGGCAATTGTTTTTACAAAATATATAAAACAATATATTTTAATCATAAACATAATCATATAGCATCCCCTTTCATCAACAAATGACAGTTTACACCTAAAATGGGAAATAAAAACTTATATATAATTTTTTGTTTAAATTGTAATTTACTTGCAAAAGCTCAATAGAACACGGTAAAAAATAGCAATTTATTTTAGTTGGATTCCTAAAATTTATTAGGTATATAATTGATAGCTATTTCTGCTTACACCGTCATCAGAATTATTTTATGATGACGTAAGCCAAAATAGCTATATATACTATAAATTTTGCTTTAAAGAAATACATTGCTATTTTTTCACCGTATCAAGAACATTCTTATCAAATCTAAAAAGTAAAATTTGGTGCAGTCAGAAGTCGTTTTCAAAAGACCGCTGACGTTTATGATGCGTCAACAGTAAAATTTTACGTGAGAATCTCTGTAATATAAAAATATCCCGATTCATATCTCTGGATACTCGGAACCGTGTCTTATAGCAGTGCTTTGAATGCAACTCTAAAAAGTGACGTATAAAAAATAAAAGCTTGGATACGTAAGAGAGATGCAGAGGTTAAAAGAAATGAGACTTGCATTCTGGCGTTGGATTATAATTATTGAGAGTGCTCTTTTCGAACTATGTATTGTGATGCTTTTAAATGAATTGCGTTTTATAAATACTTAACACAGTCCGACGAGATGGATGTTCCCAAAGTACAAATTAAATTGATAAAATCGCTGCAAATATGATTGATCAATTTTTGTTAAATATTTTTATAGCAATGTATTTTAGTTCTACAATTTTTTTTATAACATTGATATAACGTTGAAAGCTATTTCGCCTCACTCCATCGTCAGAACATATGCTTAAACAAACTTTTTCTTATCTATATATAGCTGTGTAGAAAAGGTACACAATACATCTTCTCTCCTGTTTTAACGACCTAGCTTGTTTCGTACTAGCAATAAAACTAAAAAAAATTGAAAATTGTAAATGAAACTAAAAAGGCGGCTACATTTAGGCTTACATGTGGCACGGAAATGGCCTATTACAGAAACGAAACAGCCCCCCGCAGTGGATTGAGCATTGGCGGCCGACATATATTACACAATATATAAACAAACGACGTTTCTATGTTTCATACTTAAATTATTTATTAACTGTCTCATTTCTAAGAGCAGAGAAATCTTCCTCTATTATAATGTTATCTTGACACGTTCACGACGGAATAAATGTGCGGATAAGTTATAATTCATATAATCGCTGCAGAAATGATTGATCGATTTTCTTTAAATATTTTTAGTAAATTTAATAAAATGTCGGTAATATGAGATGTGTTTTAATTATTCATGCTTAAAATATTTATTGACTGTCTCATTTCTAAGAGCAGAGAGAAAGAAATCTTCCTGTATTATAATGTTATCTTAACACATTCACGACGGGATAAATTTGCCCAAAGTACAAAGGATAAATTATAAATTATAATACAATCATTTTGAAATGTTAATGTTCTTATAAAACCAAGGTGTTTGCGTTTCGGCAGACACTGCAGCTAGAGTGTTCGATTGTTTTCCATACTACTGTGTTTTGTTTTGTAATCATTCAGTGTTTTGGATAAGCTTCAAAATATCACGTTACTTAAGTGGCTTTACTTTATGATTGCCAAAATTGCCAGAAATAAATAAATAAGTGCATCTTTATTGCATTTCGTGCGAACAATAAGTGCTTCAATATTAAATAATAAAAAAAAAACATTCAAAGAGTTAAGAGCGATGTATGTCAACTGTACCGAATGACGTTGA
The DNA here is from genome assembly GCA_028555115.1 of Himalopsyche japonica. Lineage (NCBI taxonomy): Eukaryota > Metazoa > Arthropoda > Insecta > Trichoptera > Rhyacophilidae > Himalopsyche > Himalopsyche japonica. Next base: position 420,206 of record JAHFWJ010000458.1, on the reverse strand, counting down.
TCTGCGTTCCCCGGTGTTAACGTCTTAAGTGTGTTCATTCAAAATTTTGACACATTTTGTTGGTAAAATGCGAATAAAGGAAACACAGTATTTAGAACAAGATAGCGTCAGCACGTTGCAGATGGATGGTTTTGAATTGCGAATTACATTCTGATATTTCTGCTAGTTTTTGTCACTAACGACTCGCGTCTCGCCATAAAATTACTCAATTACATTCCATTGATAGTTGATTATTATTTGTTATATAGCTCTTTAATTAATGACACATTAAAAATATTAAGTACTAATTAAAACCTATCACAGGCAATTGAATGTATTTGTTATTAAATCAACATTATTGAAAGTTATTTCAGTTGTTTGTTTGGATCCTATCTAACATAAAGGTATTGTGTGTTAGTTCTGTTGCATCCGTGTGATAGAATGTCTGGGTCGTTAGCAACGAAATATGTGGAATCGTACGATATTTTAACAATTTAAATTTGAATATTTAGTCTTGGTTTGAGACTCTTAATAATTGGGTCTATTTTTCGCTGTATGGAAAATAAATTAATCGTATTTTTACATATCTTCAATTCAGATGCTCTGAAAATACCGAAAGGCGAAACTCGTTTTTGACAATACATATGGAATCGCACAATGTTTTAAAAACTCAAATTTAATACCTATATCGGATAAATATATAATACTTCATTATTTTAACTGATGTGATTATGAATTTTACACGTGTTTCGCGCCTTTGAAGAACGTTTCCAGACAGAATTTTTAAGTCGACAACATAAACATTTCACTTCTAATGTGTTAACTGTCAATTCTTGATGAAGAGGCATTATATTTTGAATAATAAAAACACATTTTTTTGTATGAATAGTTTTGTTTGTAACTTGTACTCTTTCAGTTGATTATATTTGCGTAGAGCGAAATAGTTCCTGATCATAATAAATATATTTTGGAAATAAGTACTAGAAAAAAATGTGTTTTTATTATTTAAATAAATAATATCAGTGATAATGCAACATTGCGGAATTGGCTCAGTAATTAATATTGCATTTTTGAGACCGACATTTTGGTATTAAAAACAGACAGAACGCTAGAATCTTGGTATGTCAATTCCGGTATTACAATTTTTACATTGCAAAGTTCATTACAACGTTTATATGAAATTAATATTTAAGTTCTATCATCAAGCTAAAGCGATATAAAATTTACATTAGCTTATTTTGTTCGAATTGTATATCATTCTATAACTCGAGTTACTGATTAATACAGTTGAATGAATATAATTACATACATCGAGTTGAATTTGTGCATTCATCGCAAAAACGTTGTATACACAAATGCTAGTTAAAGCCACAACTCTGCAAAGCAAAGTAAACAACATTTCATCTCTTCAAACAGAGTGACTGAAAACACACGGCAGATGTTACACAGAAAACATTTTCTCTTTATATTATGAAAGATATACGATATGTAAAATAAACAAACGGTTTCGATATAAATAAGTGGCCGGAAACCTTTGGCGAAACCTTATTTAAATGAGTTTTAAGAGGTTATTCATAGATTATCGATGAAACTGTTTTACTTTTAAGGTGTTAACTGTCACTTCTTGATGGAAAGGCGTGATATTTTAAATGATAAAATTCGTATTTATTTATATAATGTATTTTTTGGTCAGTTAAAAATACTTGTGATGAGCGAAACCGGTCCTGATCAAAATATATTGTGTGGAAATACTAATTTTTTTTTTATTATTAAAATATAGGAAAGGTTTTACACGGTAAATAACTTGCAGTGTATTTGAGTTCTTAAAATAATGAAAGGTATATAGTTGATAACTATTTCGGCTTACGCCCTCATCAGAATAAAAATACATATGGGGTAAACCAAAATAGGTGTCTACTATACACCTTAAAAATGTTGTAGATTTTTTATTAGATAGTCAAAATATATTTTTTTAGTAGTTATCCACAATATATTTTATGATCAGGATTTTATTCTTGCTCATTTTGGAAATGATTTACAACAACTGCGTTTTGAATGAAAATCGCAACTGATGAAAATATAATATAATTATTTATAGTAATAATAAGCATTGATGTGATTTTAAAGATTCTGAACAAAATATCAAGTAACGAATTAATCCAATACACCCCTACAGACATTTTGTTTATATCATAGTCTTATATCTAATCCGGGCCTGATCATATAGTACATTGTATAAATTATGTTTTTATTGATTAAAAAAAAGCACAGTTAATTTATTAAAAATAATATTTATTTGTGAAATAATTTTTATAATTTATGATATCTACTGAAAATACTTGATGGAATTTCAATATAAAATTTGAATTATTGAAACTTTGCTTCCTCATGTTTTGTTACTAGCGGATGCAACAGAACTGACTGTCAGTTGTTTCATCTCTTTATTAAATCCTAGTCTTAGATTCTGTATTTTCATTTGTAATGGACTTCTTTGGTATATAACCAATGCTAACTGTTTATTATGTGTCAGTTCTGTTGCGCCCATGTGATAAAATGCCTGAAGATACCGAAAGGCGAAACTCGGCACATTAGTGACAAAACATGTGTAATCGTACTAAGTTTCAAAAATTCACATATTAAATTGATGTTGTTAAATTTCTGAATTTTACACAACGCTTTTGGACTTTCTAGTTAATATGTGTTTTCGTTGAATTGTTTAAACAATATTTAAGTATAATGCACAAGATATTTTTGAATACTTGCATAAAAATAAAAAAATTGCCATAGTGTTTGGCTAATATTGAAACCATAAAACAACATCATTAAATTTCTACATTATATTTGACGTTTCAATTTCAAAATACATACAAATTTAATTCTTGTACCATTTGGCTGTGGAAAAAAACATACCGACGCATTAAGGTTCGTTCATACAACACGACAAATTTTGTTTTGTACGTCATTATAAGAGACACGTGTTATGAACGTATATATATATATATATATATAAATATTTATATGAAATTAATATTAGGTTTTAGCGGCCTAATTTTTAATCATTGCGTTTTAAACATGAATTTAAATTTAAATAATAAAACACAATATCAGTATTTTGTACCGAAACCGGCAATGACCTTAATAATATATAAATAAATAATTGATAAAAATAAATTAGTTAAAAGTCAATTAGTTAAAACTATTTCGACAATTTATTTTATGATCAATACCGGTTTCCTTCATGGCGAGAATTATCAAATGATATTATTATTTTTTATTTTTTTAAATAATAAAAACACATTTTTTAGTACTTATTTCCACAATATATTTTTTGATCAGGACCGGTTTCGCTCATTGCGAGCATTATCAACTGATAGAATACAATTTACAAACAAGTCTATTTATACAAAACAAAAAATTAATTTGAGTTAAAGGTAGCAAGTGTACAAAACCATGCGTTCAAGAACTAGGAAACAATTTACATAAAATCATACAATATTGATACAAATAAAGTAAATTAGTATAAAAATTAAATGTTCACAATCACTTATTAAGAATTACAATTACAATTATGGTAAATCAATATTTAATTTAATGATAGTCAATTAAAATTCTCATGTATTTATTTATTTTGTTCCATTAAGTAGTGAGTGTGGGTTATTTTCGTCATTAAAATTTCCCACTCCTTACTTCCTTATTGATTGTTCAGAGCTCCTAATGGATTATTTATAGGTTAACACCTTAAAAGTAAATAATATTATACAAATTTGAATTGTTAAAACATTGCACGATTCTTCATGGTTTGCTACCAACGACGCGGGTTTCATCTTTCGGCATCTTCAGGCATTCTATCACACGGATACAACAGAACTGACGCACAATAAACAGTTAGCATCGTCTATATACCAAAGGTATTAATTAAAGGAAAACACAAACCCCAAGGCAAAAACGAAATGGCAGCTAAAATAAATTATTGAATTATTTATCTCCGAAACAGCACTGATTTACAGTTTAAGCAGTTTGTTTATTTTTTTTAAATATAATGTTTTTTATCAAAAAGTGACAGTTAACACATCAAAAGTAAGGAATTTTATTATTTATTTGTATTCTGCATAATTGTCAAATAGCTTTCGGCGTGTCTATAACATTGATCAAATTGTCATTAATGTGTTAATCTCCACAAAAAAACTATAATAATTTTTATAGATTTTTCGATTCATGTTCGCGTAGTCCTGACGTTGACATTAATCAAGTTAATTTTTATGATGGTATATTTTTGTAATACTTCCAAATAAATGCAAATTTCAAATTAATAACCTCCATTGTGAAAAGAATTGTTTTATATGGAAAGTTTAAAATTTTTGTTATACTTATACTGATAGAAAATGCAATCTGTAATTGAGTGAGAAATTTCTAGAATGTTTAACAAGCGATACGTAGATACCAATGACGGGCGGAAGCTTTTTAGTAAAGGGGTGGTGTACAAAAAACTTTTTTTTAATTTATCCTCTACTGCTTTTTGCAACATTCTACGATAACTGCAAAGAATAAATTTATTTTGATTACAATTTATATTTTTCAACAGATATTGCAGTGAGAGTGGACATTCTATTAAAGACCTCGTTTTTATTCGTATATTTCATTTTAAAAATGTTTTTGTTTTAGAGTGAATATTTATTAATTTATGATAACAACTAAAATGCGAAAACTAGAGTGAATCGTCCATAGGAACCAAACGAAGAAATCGCATCCACGATAGAGATTGAGCAACTGTAACCTCACAGAATATAGTAAAACCCCCAATTACAAGTCGGGACTGTGTAATTTGAAGTGGTGTGATGGAGATTTTGTATTTTTCTGTGAAAAATGCTCAACTTAGATTATTCTTAATTTTGCAAAAATATATATTGTATGTGGATGAAATATTTAGTTAATAGGTGATAAAATGCACAGTGCTCGTAAAAACTGGCACACAGACAGTCAACTGGATGTACATGTATAACCTGACATGCGTTGAATACACAGACGCTAGCCAAAATTTGATTGTATCTACCGCACACCGGCTTTGTGTATGAATCCAAGCGATAGTGCAATTGGGGGATTTGCGTTGACTATTTCAAACCAGCGCGCGATTCGGAGTAGTGTAATTGGGGGTTCGTCTGTATATGCAATTGAAGCAACTTTCTAAATCTAAATTTGTCGTTCATGCGCAAACCTTTTTTCAAGCCAGTCGACTTTTAACATTGGTTGAAAGAGGTTGGGTTATGCAATTTTCAATGAATTTGAAAGGTCGTATATTATATGAGATTTGTAAATATATATAATTTCATCATAATCAGGTAATGAAAAAAACATTAATGCCAAGAAATTCATTTTTAATATGGTTAAAAAAATATTGATTGAATTGACATTTACTTGGTAGAACTCCATTATGATACGATGAAAATAAAGCAATGTATTGAGCTTCAACAAAATTTAGAAAATGTATCGTTGATAGTTGTTTCGGCTCATTTCCTCATCATTACAATATATCATATGATGGTGACAGTTCTGATGAGGATGTAAGCCGAAATAGCTAAACTACATACCTTAGTTATTTTGTAGAACTTAAACAAATTGCTATTTTTTCACCGTGTTATAAAAAAAATATTTTATAAGGAACGAACCGTATCCACTGCGTCTATGGACCGCTCGCCACTGGCACAATCACATTTTGTAAATTTACAAAAGCGAAATTGGTTTTCAAAACGCTTGCGCAGTTATTTGCCTTTTCCGAATGCCCCTTGCTTCGCAAAAGTGTACTGGACCGTGTTTTCTGAATGTAAACACTCGCTTTGAACATAATGGGACTCGCGCTACATCTTTTGGCTTATTTTGTAAACAACAACAAAGGGAAAGAGTTTGTAATCATTTGGACTCGGGAAAGTTATTGAGCAGACTGTACATCAAATGAAAATCCAGGCACGGTATGGTTATTAATCACTTTTTATCTGTCTCTCTTGGTGGATAATCATATATTACTTTTTAAATTTCGAAGAATTTATTGTCAAATTTGAATTGTTACAACTTTGTACGATTTCACATGTTTTGTCACTAACGAACCGGGTTTCGCCTTTCGTAATCTTCAGGCATTCTATCACACGGATGCAACCGAACTGACGTTAGTGACAAAACATATGGAATCGTACAAAGTTGTAACAATTCAAATTCCATCAAGCACCTTCAGTCGATATCATAAATTATATTAACTGTCACTTCTTGATGGGGTGGCATGATATTATATTTTGAATATTAATTATTAACAAACTTAATTCTACAATATATTGTATAATCAGAACCGGTTTCACTCGTCGCCAGCGTTACAATCACGAATTTTTATATATTTTAAATTAAAAAATATATACATTGATTGAATTGGCATTTACTTGGTAGAACTCTAGTATAACACGGTGAAAAAATAGAAATGTGTTTTAGCTTTGCATTTTTTTTTATAAGATATAGTTGACAGCTATTTCGGCTCACACCATCGTCAGAACTGGCGTATAACTGAATAGTTTTGACGATGGCGTGAGCCGAAATAGCTATCAACTATACCTTATGAAAAATTTTGTAGAACTAAAATAGAATGCTATTTTTTCACCGTGTAATAAAAAAACATTTGAAGTAATATTTTCCACGATATATTTTATGATCATTGATAATTTTACTCATTGAACGTAACAACTGTTAATGTCCGCGATGAGCGAAACCGGTTATGATCATAAAATACATCGTGGAAATAGTACTAAATAATGGATGATATTTTATTTAATTTGAATTAGAATGAGAATGCACATGTTATTCAATGTTGATATTGAAATTCCATCGAGCACCTTCAGTCCATATCATAAATTTCATAATACAGTAAACCCCATAATAATGAAGAGATATAGGGATAGATACTGGGGGGCTCATTATTGGGGGGTTAAGATTTTCAATTGATTTTTTTAATTTGAAATGCGGAATTACAAATTATTTTTTAATTAATTAATTGATCATAACTATGCATATTACTTAAGCATATTCGTATTCAATATTATTTAAGTAGTGCACATTATCAATACATGTGAATTTAGAGACACGAGACAATGCGCGACAGTATTTTAAATACAGATTTGTATGAACTATTTTTATGAAAGCCTAATTAGGAGTTTTATTTTTTTCATTATTCGGGGGATTTAACTCATTATTGGAAAACCTGCCGCAAATGTTATTGGGGGGTTTACTGTATTTCAAAAAATACAACACAATATGTAGAACTTTATTTATTATCGTTTATTACACTTTATTAAAGTTTGACAATTATACGTGATTTGATATTAAAATTGATCCATTAAAAATCATTGAGTATCTTTTATAATTTATGATGTGAATTTCAATATAATATAGTGACAGAACTTCTGAAGATTTCAAAATGCGAAACCAGGGTTGAACGTGACAAAACGTATGTAGGATCAGTGGTATTTTATTTAAATCGTTGAAACTTTTTACAATAACACACATTTTGTTACTAATGAACTGAATTTCGCCTTTCGATATCTTCAGCCATTCTATCATACGGACCCAACTGAACTGACTATTAGTTTATTCTTTTGATCGCTTTCACTACTGTCACAAAATATTACTGCTCCTAAAATTATTTTTCAATATTTTAATATTATTACTAGCAAATAAAAAGTTAGTGAAATGAGCTTAGAAATCAATTTATCTATTTTTTATATCTATTATTTATAGCTTTGTGCCTTCATTATAAGAATGTAAGGATACTGATAGAAAGTTGTGCTAAGAGATTCAGTGTGAAGATGTTATTCTCGTTAATGAGCTTTTTACGATTGTTTATGAACTGTTAATGGTTTTCTAATTATAGATTTAATTGGCATTTACTCGGTAGATCTCCATTATAACATGATATTTTAGTTTTACATTTTTTTAAATATTATATAGTTGATAGCTATTTCGGCTCGCGCCATCGTCAGAACTATGTTTAAACATACATTTGCTTATCTATATATAGCTGTGTCGAAAAGATACACAAAACATCTTCTCTCCTGTTTTAATGACTTAGCTTGTTTCCTGCGAGCAATAAAACTAAAAACTTTCAAAATTGTAACTGAAACTAAACAGGTGGCAATTTCACTAAGCTTAAATATTGGACGGAGATGATTTACTACGGGAAAGCAATAGCCCCTCGCAATGGTCTGAGGAATGGCGACCGATTTATATTTGTTTGTTCATTTAATGTTTGCATGTTTTCTAATTAAAACTTACTACATAGTTTTTATGACATTGGATGAAGTTTTTTGATGGAATTTCAATATTAAATTTGATTTTAAATTGTTGAAACTTTGTACAATTCCACAAGCTTTGTCATTAACGGTTCAAAAACTTCAGGCATTCTATTACACTAATATGGTCAATTTTGTTGCGTCCGTGTGATAGAATTCCTGAAGATACCGAAAGGCGAAACCTAGGTCATATCATAAATTATATTATTGTTAATGCAGAATTGAGTTTATTAGATTATAATCGTTTCGTCGATTATGATGTAGCCCGTGTAACGCATTAAACTCATGTTTGTGGCCAAAGCAATAAAAGGTTTAGTATGGCTGACGTAAATATTATATGTAAAATTCATGCCCGACCAATTGAATATTAAGTAATCCTAAATATTTTTTTTAGAAAATCTAATACAGAATGTAGCCTTAGAAGATAGTTTTTAAATTGAATAATTTATGTAAAAATCTTTCTTAATTTTTAATTGGGTAACGTTTTAGATATAGAACAGGTGGTCACTTAAATTATAGACTTTCTAAAGCCTTTTAAGGGTTGTTTCCCCTAATGATAAGAATTTTGAATTTAATACAGCCAGACTGCCTTAGAGTCTTCTAAAAGCTTTCATTAATTATGCATTTCAAAATGAGACAAACGTTTTAGAAACTCTGGTAAAATAAATAAAATAATCAATATTTATAAATTGACAATTTTCGTGACGTGTTTTTGACTGAAAATTAAACCATTTCCATAAACTCGTTACGAAATTAACGCTCAAGGCTTTAATAATAATTCAAAAAATCAACAATTTAAATCTCATATTGAAATTCTCCTATGATACCTCAGTCGGTATCAGAAATTAAGGAAAACATTTTGTCAAATCAGTATTTTATTTAATATAATATCAGGCAACAAACGATTTAAGTGACAGCGCTCACGATGTTTCGTGGACTCGACTTAATGGTGATTGATTTAAGGTATAGGATTTTTTACGTATGACAAAAAAATATGATAATTAATTGAAAAGTATACAATAACAAGCACATTTTTCATCCGTTGATAATGTTAACGATAAGCGAAACCCATACTGATCAAGCAAACTCCATAGGGGCTGTATTGATTGAATTGGCATTCACTCGGTAGAACTCCATTATAACGCGGTGAAAAACTATCAACTATTTTTTTTTAAATAATTTTTTAGAACTAAAATACATTGCTATTTTTTTCACCGTGGTATTGGGGCTATTGCTTTCTGTTGCTGGTGTAGCGATCATAACCATTTGTGCCATATCCCCGGACGACTTTTTCTGTGTATCTTGCAAAATTAATGTCGTCTGTAGAAGGTGGGCTGTTAGTGTTATATGATGAATCGATCGAAGAGACTGTGCTAAGTTTAGAATATAATTGAACATCGCGAGAGTTGATTTATTTGAATTGGACGATAGATTTAAATTTACCAAGCAATTTAACCGGTTGAATAAAGTTCTAGAATAAATCACTGAGAAGTTGGTGGTGAACATAGATAGAATGATAACCGATCTCAATTAATATGACATGGTGTTATGACAATGCCGATTTATCAAACAAAGCCCCAAGCATCCGCTGTAGTGGAATTCGCGTCGTCATTTCATTTTCAAACTGTCACCAAAGGCTAAGAGGCGGTCACTAGTGGACTTTGAAAACTTTTAACCCTTTCACTATCACTAGATATATAAAATAAATCTTATTTATTTTATTTGTTTATATATCTATTCATCTGGCACTTTGATGCGATAAAAATTCCTATTTCTTATTCCTACCTCAGATGAACAAGATCAAATAGAAGAAGGAGAGATTTGTGAGAGGAAAGACATTGGTTCCACATATTCTGAAACTTTTTAGTGTTTAGGTGTCACCACAAAGTGGTTTGTGAGTCAAGAAGAGTGAAATTCAGTACAATTTGAAAGTATTTGTAACATCAAAAATAAAAGCTAGCTTCAAGCAGAAATCGATAACTGATTTTTTCAAAAAAAAAAAATTATATTAAATCTCATTAATCTAAAGAAATAAAAATGATTATTACTTAATACACTTGCCTTTTCCCGTCAATTATGACTTTTTTGATTACCCGGACTGTCTTCATCCCCAATAAGTCCGGATAATCGAGGTTCTACTGTAATTATTTTTAGGTTCCTTAGACTCGTTAGGAATATAGTTTCACTAATACTTTCTCACTGCCCGAATCGGTAAACTTTAGTTTTACTATAATAATTAAAAAGAAAATTCAATAAAATTACATTATAATTTCACTGTAAAAAATACACTCAAAACGTATGCAGTTAGAAAAATTTTAAAGTTTATTTTTTCAAGAAAAGTTATTCACTAAAGTACTTCGTGTTATAAATATTTCAATGTGTAATAAAAATATTAAATTTTATAATTAATAAAGTTTTTATTCGTTTTCCAGCATTCGGAGGGTTAAAGGACATCTTCATTCAGCACGTGGACGTATTTCCGGTCCTCTCGGACCCCAATTGTTTTAAGGGGTAGCTCATCAACCCGCTTGAATAATAAACTAACTACCCTTATCACAGCTTGTAGACACTGCCCACCACGATTTTTTGACTACGCTAATTTCAAAAGTTTTTTTCTTATTATTTCAACCGCTTCATTTTTTATATAATATGAAATAAAACATAAGATTGCATTACAAAAGTAACTTTTGCGATTTTAATTTTTCAAGACAAGCTTGGAAAGAATTTTCGAATATATGCTCCTGATTATGGCTTAATAAATAAACTTTTTGATTACGAGAAATCAAATTTTTCGTTGGTCTTTTTTTGTTTGCAAAATACGGTTGATTTTTCAAACCTTCGATATCAAGCTATTTTTAAGTCACGCATATCATCCAAGATGAGATTATGGTGTGCTATATTTTATGCATAGAAATTGAATCAAAATATCGAAAAAAACATCGCAATCAAAGGGTTAATTAGTGTGTAATTAAAATAGAATAATTAAGATAGAATGCCTGATGATGCCGAAAAATAAAACCCGTCTCGTCAGTGAGAAAACATGTGCATTGTACAAAGTTTCAACTACTCAAATTCGTAAAATGTATTTTACGTATTTAAAGTTTATAAAGTGTAGAGTTTACAGATATTTCGGCTTACGCCCTCTAAAAGTACACTGCTCTCTACACTGCTTTTATTTCACCGTATTACTTGTGGAATATTTTGTTTAAAAAAAACAATCTATACAAGTAAATACGATATCACATTTGATTGTTATAACTTCGTACGATTCCACATGTTTTGTCACTAACGACCCGGGTTTCGCCTTTCGGCATCTTCAGGCATTCTATCACACAGATGCAACAAAACTGACGATAAACAAACACATAGCATCGTATATGTACTAAAGTTATTAATTACAGGAAAACACTTACCCCAAGGCGTACAGTAAATAACAGCAAAAGCTGTTTGTTTTACGTCAGCTCTGTTGCATCCGTGTGAATCGTGGAATCGTACAAAGTTGTAATAATTCAAATCTGATATTGAAATTCCATCAAGCACATTCAGTCGATATCATAAATTATGTAAATACAATACTTCTTTAATACCCTATAAACGAGTCGGTACAATTTTACAAAAAAAATCACGTTGAAAACACACATGACTGTTTAAACAAATGCTATATTTGTTTGTCAGGGATACACAAACAGCGACTGGTGATACGCAAATGAAGCAAGCGGTTAATAATCATATTTAGCGAGCTTTAATAAAACTTGAGGCTTGTACGTTACCCTTTACGAGTGTAGCCGTCAAAAGCAGCTCCTGTGGGTTTTATTAAATCATAATATATGCTTTGACACGTGCCGCTCGGCTAAAAAGGTTTTAATATGTAGAATAAGTTTTCTGGTTCATAATATAACGGATATTCCTGGCGACCAATCGATATTGAACGATCAGTTAACCTTTACAGAACTCATAATAATATTTTCACTACGAAAGGCCGAGTTTACTCACATACATATAAACCAAAAACGACTTAGACCTCACAATCCTTAAGGTTTTCATTCAGAAATATCTCTTACGCAGCGAATTTTTGAATACAACTATTTAGCATCTGTATAATACATACAAAATATAGTCTATAATATCGAATGTAGATGATTGATGATTTTTCAAAATCAAATTTTAATGTATAGATTTAATTGCAGTTTACTTGATACGAAAATACAGTGCTATTTTTTCACCGTGTCAGATTGAATTAATGAAACTTTGTACGGTTTCACAAGTTTTTTCACTAATAAAACAGTGTTTTGCATTTCGGCATCTTCGGGCATTCTATCATACGGATGCAGCAGAGCTGATTGAAGATGCCGAAAGGAGAAACCCGGGGCGTTGGTGATAAAGCGTGTTGAATCGTTCAAAGTTTCAATAAGCCAGAAAATAAATTTATTTAGATGCGTTTTGTATAATTACCCAGTGGTTTTGTATACACATTTTTTCACTTATTTCTGCAAAATATTTTATGACCAGGACCGGTTTCACTCCTGCGTATTTTTATGATGCAATGAATTTAGTAGTACAAAATTTATATTTTTTGATTGAATTGGCATTTACTTGGTAGAACTCTATTATAACACGGTGAAAAAAAAGTCAGGTATGTTAGTTCTACAAAATTTCTTATAAGAGTTTTACATTTTTTTTTATAAGATATAGTTGATAGCTATTTCGGCTCACGCCATCGTCAGATTAGAAATAGCTATCAACTATATCTTATTAAAAAAATTGTCTAACTAAAATACATTGCTATTTTTTCACCGTGACAAAATTTATAAATGCAAGAAAGAAGTCTAATTTCGTCAGTTTTTGGATCGGTTTTCTATGCTTGCGATAAGTGAAACCGGTCTTGATATTTGCATTGTAAAAATGTTGAAAAAGTACTTGTAATTGTGTTTTATTTTTTTAAATATTTACGATCATATTTTATGTTATTACGAATGTGATACCCACGACATTAATTTATTTCATAATATAATATGAAGACATGCCGAATAATTCCGCATCCTTCTTGAATTCCATCGCGACAGCAATGAAACAATGCATAATTTAATTCCTTATACATTAAACCAAACATTTTATTAAATTATTGCTCTCAAAGAACATCAAGGCGTACCGATTAAAACAAGCGCGTGTCATCAGAGAGACTCGCGATGTTTCCTTCGCCTAAAAATATCCAGACTTCAACGAGAAACTTCGCAAAATGAACAAGTTCTACTCTGCGAAGTAAAATGTTTCGAATCAAATTATTATTGTTACATCAAAGTGACGAGTTTGTTTTAACCTGTACTGTGCCAAAGAATGTCAACCGAATATATACCAAAATTTTGCTCTCGCCTTTCGGCATCTTCAGACATTCTATCACACAAATACAACAGAACTGAAAAGCAAAAAACACTTAGCTTCGGACCATTAATAATTATTGCGACCGTTTCCTAACCTTATATTTTTTCAAATTTGAATTGTTGAAACACTGTACGATTCCACATTTTTTGTCATTCACGACCCAAGCTTCGCCTTTCAGCATCTTTTGGCATTCTATCACACGAAAGTAACAAAACTGGCACACAATGAACTGTAAGCATTTTTTATATATCAAAGGTGTTATACAAAAGGATAAAACATTTTAGGGATATTTTTGTTATTTATAAATTGCAATGCTATGAATGCCAATATTTTTATGTGGGTAAAACCATGCGTACTTTAAAGATTAAAATAACACGACATTTAGCTGCTTTTTAATTAAGTAGAGATACCTGTATGTTTACTAACCATTTTCTGTTGATTAGTAAACGTACAGTAACATTAGCTTACCCGTCGCGCGTTTCTATGATCTTAGAGTAAGAAAATTCAAGGAAACTTGTTATGATAGCAATCAATTTAATTACTTTTAAGGTGTTAACTGTCACTTCTTGATGGAAAGGCATGATATTTTAAATAATAAAAACACATTTTTTTAGTACTTATTTCCACATTAGTATACATCAGTTGATAATGCTCGCGATGAGCGAAACCGGTCCTGATCAAAAAATATATTGTGGAAATAAGTACTAAAAAAGTGTATTTTTATTATTTAAAAAAAATCAATTTAATTGCTAAAATTATCGTTTTACTCCAATTTTCATACTATTTTTGAGGCTTTAGTATGCCAGAAACATTTTCGAAAGTGTACTTAAGAAATTTGTAAAGTTTTATATCGGTTGGATGAATAGTGTAGTGCATAAAAGACAAACAGACACACATACATTGATTTTTATATATAGAAGATAGAATAAGACAAAATTATACACTGATTTTTTGCAGGGCTGATATGACAGAAGCCGTAAAAGTAAACCATAAGAAGTCAAAATAGTTAACAACTATTTACCTTATAAATTATGTAGAACTTAAATATATTGCTAGTTTAAATTGTTGAAAATGTCTTAAAATCAAAAATATCTTCAAAATCAATTGAAATAAATGATTCTTATATTCTCAGTTACAATTTATATTAAATAGGATATAAAACCCTTATTAAGAATGGTTAAATAATTTTAAAAAAATACAAAAAGAGTTCAACTTATGCGATGTGAGTGAAATCTGTTGTGATTTTTTTGTTTTATTATAAAACTGGGAAACAATACAAACAATTTTTACTTCACCTACTTAAATATAGCGCCTTTCCCTCTAAGAAATGATAGTTAGAACATTTGAAATGAAAAATTGATCAGTTTCTACTAAGTATTGTAAATGACAGACATCATTAAAAGTGTGGCGTGATTGAACTTTCATTTCTCAGAAGTCCGATGGTGTCGCAAGCATTAAATAGGTTACTTTAACTAACTGCAATCTTCGTGGCGTTTCATACACGTTTTCTTGCTGAGAATTCACTGATTAACGTAACAGAAAGTTAAGTCAGAAGGCAGTTATCAACAAAATTTTCTTAGCGAGAGGTAAAGTTTGTTTCTTAGCTTTCAAGCTTTTGCTTTCGAGAGTTCTTCAACTTTCGTCGGAGCTTTGTCGCTCATTCATACTGCCAACAAATAATAATTAGTTAGTTAAATGTGTTTTGAATAATTCTTGAAATGACAGTGTAAAACGTAGCAGTCGTTGCAAATCACGCCGGTTCCTGATAAGCTCAATAATCAAATATTACTGATCAATGTTCAATGTCTCGTAGAGAGAACCAGTAACGTCTCGTGGATAAGATATCTCGGGGTACTACGGTTGATCAGAAATGGAAATATGGATTGTATAATCTTTTACCATTACTATTTTTTATGATCGACTGAAAGTGCTTGATGTAATTTCAATATAAAATTTGAACTGTTACAACTTTGACAGTCAGTGACTAACGTCAGTTCTGTCGCATCTGTGTGATAAAATGCCTGAAGATAACGAAAGGCGAAACTCTGGTCGTTAGTGATAAAACATGTGGAATCGTACATAGTTGTGACAGTTAAAGTTTTACTTTTACATCATAAATTAAGGTATCGATCGTGTTTGATAGAATTTCGATATCTAATTTCAATTGTGGAAACTATGTACGATTGTGCATGTTTTTTTCCCCACTAAAGACCTGGGTTTCGCATTTCGGCATCTTCAGACATTCTATCACACAAACACACAGAACTGTTCGGACCATTAATAATTATTGCGATCCTTTTCTAACTTCATATTATTAAAAAATTTAACTGTTGAAACTTTATAGGATTCTACATTTTTTGGCAATTTTTTGCAGGTTTTGCCTTTCGACGTCTTCAGTTAATCTATCACACGAATGCAGCAGAACTGACAAACAATAAACAGTAAGCTTCAGTTATATACCAAATTATATTACAAAGGAAAAACATATCTTGAGATAAGTCTAGTATTTATTAATTGCTATGCTATGGATGACAATATTTTTACGTGGATAAAACCACGCATACTTTAAAGATTCAAATTACAAAGAATTTAGTTGCTTTTAAGTTAAGTAAAGATACCTGTACGTTTGCTAACCATTTACTGTCGGAAACACATAATCGAATATATTCGATTATTTGACTATTTCGTCATTTTTGTATTATTTGATAATTATTTTAACGAGTGTTTGGAATCTCTAGTGTTAATACAGTAAAGCAAATAATTGTACAGTATATTACATATCAATTATTAATAAAAAAAGGATAATTCAGTTTTAATAAAATGTCTATGATTAATTACGATTGAAAAATTATGGATGGTAACGGCCAGAGGCATAGATGGTAAAACTTTTCATCAAAATACTACATATGATATAATAATTTGATTTACTTACCAGCAGTCGCCAGCCCGGAGAGCAACATCACAAATGCGGCAGACCTCATCCCAAGTCTGCTCTGCACCCTACTATTTGATATTTATTCACTAAACACAGAAATTCACTCTCTCCTATTCGATATACACTTTCAATTTCACTCAATCTCTCTAAATATCACTTATCCTAAAAAAATATATTATTTAACATAGTAGAACTATTTAAAAACGGCTTCGAATTATTGATAACAAAACAATTTATTAAAGATAAAAACACCAGTTTGACAATAACTTTTTCAATATTTTCCTTGATAATTTAAAATAAATAAAATCTTTTATTATTTTTTTTTTTTGAATTATTAAGGAATTATTTACGTCATTTTTTAAGGGTCACAGTCTACGTTTAAAAACGACTATAAAAATATATTATAAAATAAATAATAACGGCTTAAAATTTTATATGAAAAATAAAACACTTTTTTATGCACGCTAATCATTATTTCATATTACGTGAATTTTGAAATATCCTTTATGGCGAAATGCTTTGCATAAATAATAAATTATATTTTCACAATCAAAAAATATTTACTAAAGTAATAAAACGGGATGTTTAGAACTATTTCAGGAATTGCAAATTATTTACATCAAAATCGGTTTTGCTCATCGCGAGTATTGTAAACCAGGACTGTGAAGTCGTTGAAAAAAACACAACTCCGACCCAGACATCAACCAAAAACTCGACTCAACATCCCTGTTATAAACTGATACAATACATGGTTTTTTACACAAAATTTTAATATAATAACCACCAGGAAATCATGAAAAATTGTTCGATAACTTTGAAAACAATTTATAATGAGCCACAAAAAATAAATCTTAATGAAGTAATTTATAATATCGACGAAAGATGCTTGATGGGATTTCAATATCAAATATTTTACCACTTACGACCCGGGTTTCACCTTATTGTTGTAAAACTCTTTCATGGAAGACTTATTAACATTATTAAGTGTTAATTAAAACTTTTTACAGGCAATTAAGAGTCAATTGCTGTTAAATTTATATAATTGAAAGTTATTTCTGTTGTTTATATAGAGCTTTAGAGTCTAGGTTTTTACTTTGTAATTAACTCATTTGGTAAATAATCGATGACAACTTTTTTCTGTTACATCCGTTTGATAGAATGCTTGATGATACCGAAAGGTGAAACCCGTTTCGTAAGCGAAAAAACATGTGGATCGTACAACGTTTCAACAATTCAAATTCAATGAAGTTCTAAAAACCTCTAAAAATTAAATAACTACTTATTTACAATCAAAAATAAAACTATATTAAAAGATCATTACGAGTATTTTTTTATCTTTAATTTTGTATAAGAACCATTTTTCTGTAATAATTGATAATTCTCGTAACGAGCGAAACCGGTTTGGATTTAAATAATGTAAAATATTTGATATAGTACTAAAAATTTTGTTTAATTACTTGAATATAATGCCTTTACTCCAAGTGTGATATTTATCACTATAAAAGTAATAACAACTTAATTTATGAAAAGGTTGCATTTTTCAATCGAATACGATCTAAATTTTGTTTAAATTTAAATTATTTTTTACATTTATTAGTATTAATTAGTTGCCATAGAAAGTAAATATATTCTGAAAAAAAAACAAGTTTTTTTTTTATTGGAGTCAACCTGAAATTAGAAATGTTTGCTGGCTCTCTACCTTTCTCCCTTCATCAGGGAAGAGTATCATTCATAAACAGATAGGCCGTTAGTGACTGAATATATAGTGAATTATGAGGAAGAAACGATTAAATTTTAATGTTAAATTTACATCAAACACCCTCAGTAGATATCGACAATAAACTATAACGTATGGCTACCAAACTAGAATATTTCCAGGTGAAACACTCGCACAAAGATCATTGATCCGAGTCAAGTCCTAACTGGGTCATTTGCATTTATTGATTTTAGAATACTAATATTTTAATTTTCAGTTGCAGAAGGTCTTTTATTTTACTCTATCTGTTATGTACAAGACTGTGGAATACGTCTATCGTTAAAATACTCAATTAAAAAAATATAGAGTATTTCAGAGACGGTTCAATCTCTCTACTCGACATCGAAGAAATAATTTAATATGTATTTATGTAAACGTACGTAGTGACCTAACGTTCGGCGCCAAATTGATACAGCAATCGATGGTTTTTCAGTGTAAATTTTAAATCTTTGTTACAGCATATTATAGTGTGTTGATAGTGGACCCTCAAACATATAACAGTTTCGACTACGAGCCAATTTTTGTATTCAAATATAAACCAATTCGCTCAGATAATTAAATTCCTATTTTTTTTAAAACTTTTGCAATAGAAATGTCGTTTAAGGAGTTCACCAGGGAACCGATTAAAATTTAGGTTAATTTGTTCGCTTATTGACGTGACAACGTCTTATAAATCGATGAACGCCCGCTGCACGCACGAAAAAACATGACTCATTGTCCCGTTTGTCGCGTTACGCCGAAGGCAAGCGTGCGAGCGAGAGCGCGGATAAGCGATAGAGAGGCACGATCGGCCTACCGTTCGGATTGTGCCGCATCTATCTCTCTTCCACTCGATTGGTCGATGCGTCTGAGTAGAAAAGAGACAGCGGCAGCACACAACTGATACACCTACAGTACCTACACGTGATCTGTTTACAACTGTTTATAAAGTGAAGTGAAATGTTAATGTGGTTTTCATTGTTTATATTACAACAACAATTGCGGCAATAAAGGTAATTAATTCTTGCATATTAAAAATCTGTTTAACGTATAACAAATATACTTTTAACAATAAATTATCAACGATTTCTTTCAGAAAAAAAATTGTAGATTTCATTTCAGTCCTTCTTCCATACAAAATAATGATAATTCAATAAAAATGATTCCATTTTATTCATAAAAGTATGCAATCATTTCATCAATGTTTTCTTATGACGTTGTCACATTAAACTATCGTCCGTAAACCGACTTTACAGACAACCAATTTTTTTCACGAATTAAATATGATTTTAGAATTTTATTATCGAATGAAATATAATTTACGCTATCGATTGAGGTTATATAATGGAATTTTAATATCATTTTTTTTTCACTGTGTACAATTTAAAACGTTTTGTCATTAATGACCCTGCTTTCGCCTTTTAGTATCTTCAGGCATTCTATCACAGAAATGCAAAAAACTATGTTATGCAAATTTAACAATTCAAAGTTTTAATATATTTCATAAGACTCATGAAAATATATTTTTACAGATACTTCCCAGTAATGTTACATTCATGTAATAACTTTCAACAAAACCATAAACAATATGATGATACAATTATTTTAATTTCACATGTTAATTGGTCTGAATTGATAAACTATATTTTTACTAGAAAATACTTTCATGCCAATTCATTGTTTTGATTGAATTGGCATTTACTTGATATATCCCCATTACAACACGATGAAAAAATAACAATGAATTTTGTTCTACACAATTTATTAGATAAATAGTTAAATTTAAATTGTTACAACTTTGTACGATTCCATATGTCTTATCACAAACGATCCGGGTTTCGCCCTTCGGCATCTTCAGGTATTCCATCGCACGGATGCAACAGAACTGACGTAAAACAAACAGTTAGTATCGTATATATAATATATTAAAATTATTATTAACAGGAATCTACTTACCAATAAGCAAGCAAAAGATTGCAGTTGAAAATAATGTAACAATATCAATCCAATAATAATAAGCTATGACAACTTTCATTAACGATCTTGCTAATGAGTTGTCGTTATTGAAATGGGGTTTTCAACAAATTTAAATCAAGTAATCGTATTATAAATGTGTCTTCTTTTATTTAAAGGATACCTAATATCAAACATCTAGTGATGAGACATAAGAATTATCGTCATGAGATTGTCGATTCATTGAACCGATCTCACGTAAAGGGTCCAACAAGGGGGAGTTGGGAAGATTGAGTTGATCGTTAAGAATGAAATTTGAATTTAATAACTGGCCTCTATTAATTTCTAAAATCTCTTGATGAAACAATTTATGGTCCCCCGTGTTATGATGTAACAATTGAACTCCCTCATCCGCGTCAAACGAATGTCCCTCCGACAACAAATGGCTTGATAAATAATTAATAGATATTTCGGCTTACACCTTCATCAGAACCATATTTAAACGTACGTTTAACTATCTTTATATAGATGTGTAGAAAAGGCACACAATACATCTTATCTTCTGTTTTAACAACCTAGTTTCATATTGTGCTAATAAATTCTAAAAAGTAACTAGTTGATTTTATGAATTTTTCGAAGCGATGGTTAAAGATGGTTAAGTGTTTTTTGAGAATAAACGTAAATAATCTACTAAGACGATTAATAAAAAAAATGCATTAACGTTCCGTTATGGTTTGAGAAACGATAATAGATTTATATCTGTTTGTACAATAAGAGTGTCATTGGATTGCTTATATCTATTAATTTCTAATTTTTCCAATGCTTGGGCTTTTATTATTGCCAATTCAATTATATAATATACTCGAAATATATTCGTCTATTATTTAGTTATTTTTCTAAATTTTATTAATCAATCAAACGGAGTTTCTATAGTCATCATCGCATTCATAAAATAATATTTAACCCAAATTGTATTTGCGCTGAAAACAGCTAACTTGGATCAAAAAATCGTTACTTCCCCGCGAGTTATTGCGGCTGGCAACACATATTATAATAGTATATATTCACATTTAAATATTTAGCTGTTCATATGAAACTTATAACATACATTAAAACAGTGATATTTCAGCGGGGACATGCGCCGAGGAGGCTCAGAATAATTGTTTTACAGAAGTTATTTCACAACTTTCATCGTCTGGCATTTAAACCAGGGCTGTGAATTCGAAGTCGAGATCGGATTCGTGGAATAGCGGTATTATGAGCGAAGCCAAAATCGAGAAAAACGAGAGACTTTGACCATTTTTTCCATTAGACAGTTTTCAAAAATATCTCAATGAACAAGATGAAATAAATCGTTTCGCTTAATTCACAATATAGTAAAATGTCACTTTTAACCATAAAAAGTTGTAAATTTGCCACACACTTCTTTCAGTATATACAAGGACCGAATGAGAAAATTCTGCAATTCCTGATATTTATTTTGAGAAATCGCGGATATTATACTATCCAAGGCCAACTATATAACTGCCATATTAACTATCACTTCTTGATGGAAAGGCATGACATTTTAAATAATTTTTTAGTACTCATTTCCACAATATATTTTATGACCAGAGTCGGTTTTGCTCATTGTGAGCATTATCAAATGGTATAACACAATTTAAAAGCAAGTCTATTTATATGAGCTCTTAGTGGATTGATTGATTTACCTTAATTTTGTTTGAAAAGCGTGAGCCGAAATAGCTATCAACTATATGTTATAAAAATTATTAGAACTAAAATACATCGCTACTTTTCACCATGTCATAATGGAGTTCTACAATGTAAATGCCAATTCAATCAAATATTAATAAGTGATTGTCAACATTTAATTTTTAAATTAATTTACATTATTTGTAATTCATATTCTATGATTTCCTGTAAATCGTTTTTTTAGTTCTTGGACCAATGGTTTTGTATAGCCGCTACCTTTAGCTCAAAATTTTGTAGAAATAGACTTGCTTGTAAATTGTATTCTATCAGTTGTTAATGCTCGCAATGAGCGAAACCGGTCTTGATCATAAAATATATTGTGAAAATAAGTAATACATATATTAAATTTTTTTTATTATTATTTACCATAGTCATAGTTCTGACGATGGCGTGAGCCGAAATAGCTATCAACTATATCTTTTAAAAATAATTTTGTAGAACTTAAATATTATACATTGCTATTTTTTTCACCGTGCTAAAATGTGACATAAAAAAATATTTTTTTTAGTCGGATTTGTGTGTTGTTGGTCAATGTCGGAATCGAACTCTTTTTTAACGACTTCGCAGCCCTGATTTAACACACAGTGTTCAAAAAGCAGGATAAATATTTAAAGGAGTGTTTAACTTCTTGATTTATTTTCGTAAGAGCGATCTAATGGAGAAAGAACTTTTAAGTCCTGTTCTCTCGGAGATACAAGTTCGTTTCGGGTATACCATTAAATGTGGTGTTGCCAACCTGTTAAACTATGTTTTCCCTTTTTTACAAAAGTTCTATTTACGATTGAATAGTAAAAAGTGTGTTAGTAATATGTTAATCTAGTATTTCACCACTTTCACTACCTCATTAAAGTTCATTGACTTGTAGTAATGCAATTTCTGAGTAAATTTTATGTAAAATACTAATTAGTAGTTAATCGCTTCGGATTTCATTAGTTGAGCTGTGATCCTTTCAAAAAGGAATGAATCTGCAGAACTTTGAACATATTATAATTTAACGTGGTGAAAAAACAGCAATGTATTTTAGTAATGCAAAGTTTATAAAGTATATAGGTGATAACTATTTCGATTTCCCCTCATCAGAGCTGTGTTTAATCGTGCATTTAATTATCTATTCATAGCTGTGTAGAAAAGGTATACATAACATCTTCTCTTCTGTTTTAACGCCCTAGTTTCATATTTTGAAATTTCTTGATTAAGATCCAACATCAAATTATAATTGCTTAATTCCACATTTTTTGTCTCTCACAACTCGGGTTTCGTTGCTTCCTAATTCTTTTTTACTTTATTCCTCATGTGAAATCAGTGCAAATTAGTTAAAAATCTCTTTTATATAACATAACATAACGTCACTTATATTCAATCTTTTCGTAACCCGTCAATTTATTAGGTGTCTTTATGTTTTTAGTGACCGAAATACATTTTAATGCTAATTGTAAAATACTTTCATCAAAAATTCATTACTGTATGAATTGCCACTAAATTATCTCATACAAATTAAATGTCCAAATAACACGGTGAAATAAAAGTATTATATTCTAGTTCTATCCTGATATATTTGAAAAAGGCGTATGCCGAAATAGCTATCAAATATATACCTTACAAATTTTGTAAAACTAAAATAAATTGCTATTTGGCAACGCGTCTTAATGAAGTTCTACCAAGGAAATGCTAATTCATTGTCATTATAATCAAACCAAAAGTTATTAAAATTGTTTCATTGCATCCGTTTGATAAAACGCCAGACAATACTGAAATGACAATTCAAAACTGAAAAAGTTTCAACAAATCAAACGTGTAAGTGTATTTATATTTTTTAAATATTTACTGCTTTTTTATGATATACGTTGGTCACTGCCGAGCAGAGCAATCCACAGTCAATTTTTAATACAAAGACATTGTATTCAATATAATTATATATACCAATATACTATATTCACACACACAACTCTGTTAAAAATTTAAATTTTCATCTCAATGTTCGTTGGAAAATAAAGTCTATTACATAATAAAATTCAATTAAATAAATGGCATTTAATTTTTAACAATTATTGGATTTTTTTATATTCTAACATTTTATCAAAAGAATAAACAATTTGATAAAAAGGATACGCTTTTTAGTTGATTGAATGATCCAATTTGCTGTCCATTACTTCTGACCGATACAAGAAGCACTTATTGAAAAATATCCTAAGAAGGAAACCCCTTGTCATCGAGTTGCTTGTCAATTTTTAGAACCGTCGATACCTACTCCGTGAAGGGTGTATCCGACTATTGAACAGTTTTTTTTTTAACTTTCAATCGAATCGAGTATTGATTACTTCGATACCGAATCGAGTCATGAATATTTGCTCAATTGTTCGTTAAAGGAAATGTTTTTAAATATTTATTAATATCTAAACATCTATTTAGTATAAAACTGTGAATACAAAAAAATAGTTTTTTTTAGCCAACTTCCTGCTAAACTATTACAAATATATATATAATAAATTTGAATTGTTACCACTCGATGGGTTAAATATTAATTTATTTCGACTATTTTGACTGTTTATGATATCGACTTAAAGTGCTCGATGTAACTTAAATATCGAATACGAATTGTTGAAACTTTGCACGATTCCACATGCTTTTTCCATTAACGACCCGGGTTTCGCCTTTTGGCATCTTCAGGCATTCTATCGCACGGGTGCAACAGAACTGACGAACAATAAACAGTTAGCATCGTCTATATACTAAAGGTATTAATTACAAGAAAACACAGACCCCAAGGCGAGCAATAAATGGCAGCTAAAACAAATTTCATAATATAAATTAACACAATCGCCTGTGTTAATTTTTATTAATGACTAATCGTCTTAATGAGACAATCTTGAATGGGTTTTATAACAAATAATAACAAATTTTTGTAGAGTCTTTTTCATTGACATGCTGTTTTTTCATTATTTTTCATCTCTTGAATATTTGGGATTTGTATCGTACGCCGTTTTGGCTTATTAGAACGATTTAGAGATATTTTAACACCTAGTAGTTGAAAAAATGGTAAATAATAAATATACAACTTAGGTAATATTTCAGTACAAAAATTAGCTCTTTCGTAAAAGTCTTAACAATAATTAACTCAAATCAATTATGATAACATTGAAATGAATCGTCTCAACAGTCAGAAGGTTAAATTGAATCATATTTTTAACCGTTGAAATTCTGAATGTTTTTCAGTATTTACCTGTAAGAACTCCATTACAATACAGCAAAAACAGAAGTTTATTTTTCATTATGAACTGTTTATATGCTTGTATTATTAATTATTTTTTATTTCAATTTTAAATTTCATATATTTATTGATTATAATTCTATGATTAAGCGTAAATTAAAAAATGTTTTTACTTTTAAGATGATATATATCATATATACGGTTATAGCAAGACTTACTTGTAAATTTTAGTTGATATCAGTTGATAATGCTCGTGATGAGCGAAACCGGTTATAATCACAAAATATAATATATTCTGGAAATAAGTACTGATAATGTACTTTTATTACACGGTGAAAAAAATAGCAATGTTTGTTAGTTCTACAAAATTATTTTTAAAAATATAGTTGATAGCTGTTTCGGCTCACGCCATCGTCAGAACTATGCTTAAACGAAAATTTGCTTATCTATATATAGCTATGTAGAAAAGGTACACAATACATCTTCTCTCCTGTTTTAACGACCTAGCTTGTTTCTTACTCGCAATAAAACTAAAAATTGTAAATGAAAATGTAAAAGGCGGCTATGTCAATAAGTTTACACGTGGCACGGAAATGGTCTATTACGGAAGCAAATCAGAAAACAGAGTGTTAAGTAATAGAGAAGACAATTTATAAGTTTGTTCGTTAAGAATCCTTTTTGATAGTTGGTGTCTATTGATTTCCAGCTGTTCCAAAGCCGTCTTCCTGCGACCCTTACTACAAAGATGCAAACACTTAGGCGCTGAGTTTGAATTAATATTGTGCTTTTATTATTTACAATATCATGCCTTTCCATCAAGAAATGACAGTTAACGCATTGAAAGTGACATTCAGTATTTTTCACACTAAAATATATTATTTACAAACTAATTTATTTTGTTTCATATCTGGACATTGAATGAAATTTTATACGTGTATCAAAATGAGTTATGACAAACGAAAGAAAACAAAATTAATTCGATAAGAAGAAAAATGTGTCAAAATATTCTACTTTTGTAAAGCCTTAGTTCTCGAATATCTAGGTATTAGGCATTTGAGCTTTTGACGGCTCTAATGTATCCTTATAAGAGGCAACAATGAGTGCTTGTTCAGTGAAAGCCGAACAAAAAAAAATTGACAAGTAGTCACAGCTTTTCCTTGCCAACTTAAAAAAGCTCTACTTCGTCAAAAAAGAAATTTTACTAGAGGGATTATGTCGGAACTGAAAAAATCAATTGACGTGCGGGAGAAATAAAAAGAAGGTTTTATTAGGAAATATAAATAAATTCAATGTAAATAAAATGCGAAACATTTACTACAGCATAATAAAAAAAAGTTATCACTAATAATCAACAATAGTTTTCTTTTGTTATGTTGGTATTATTTCATTTGAAGGTTTCAAATTCGATATATTTTATTTTGATTATAAACAGGAATTTAGCAGTTACCAAAAGGTATTAATAATAGTTAAATTAAAATTAAATAATTAAAATTATACAGATACAGACAGAAAATAAACTTATGCCATATATTTTTTTTGCTCTTCGTTTCTGATATTTTATCTCACTCACGGTCCGGGCGAAACCTTTCGGCATCTTCAAGCATGCAGATTTATTTCTATGCAATGTTTTCGGTTTTTTTTTATTTTGCATAATAATTAGCTAGCGCCAAATTATACGTGAACGGTGATCATTAATTTTAAGTTCTCTATCATCGTGTTATCGGGTCTGTGGTGAAGTTTTTAACGTCTTAGACTTTCATGACGGATTTTAATGATCACAATTTGAGATTTTGCCTTTTGGCGTCGTCAGGCGTTCTGTATATTTGAATTGGCACTAATTTCAACAATTCAAAGTATTAATATATGTTACTTTGACTAGAAAACTTTAAAACCATTAGCAATACAATGATACCATGATTGACATTTCAATCGGTCTTGATTGATAAACTGTATTTTTTTTGGAAAATACTTTCACTATCGCAAATGTATTGGCACCTACAACTCAGTGTATTGGCATTTACTTGGTAAAACTCCATTAAAACACAGTGAAAAAATGGAAATGTATTTCAGTTCTACAAAATTTATGTATATACAATAGTTGATAGCTATTTCGGCATACGCTCTAATCAGAACTATCGATTAATAAATTTTGTAGAATTAAAAGCATTGCTTTTCCTTCACCGTGATACATACATAAGGATCTTAAAAGATGTTCTACTGTTTTTTACCTGGTTACACAACCCTTCTTTTCCAACACGGAATTGACGAAGGCCGAAAGTAAAGGAATGAAGATGCCGAAAGGCGAAACCCGTTTCGTTAGTGACAAAACAAGTGCAATCGTACAAAGTTGTAACAATTCCAATTTGATATCGAAATTCTATTAAGTTCCTTCAGTCGATAAAGTCAGAAGTTTCATTCAAGAAGAAAGATTCAGTCATAAATTATATAATAAAAAATATGTTGTTAACTGTAATCAAATAATTGGAATATTAAATTTTGCTTTATAGGGGTAGACCCTGAACTAAAAATGATAGCGAATTAACAACCCCCAGGAAACTGTCTACCATCCATCTTTACGTATCATCCGCCAGCGATTTCACTACAGGCTCTAAATTAATTATTTGTAAATAAATCGTTTGCTTAAAGCCTTTATTCTTCTCTAAATAGACGGCGTAAGCATTCCTTCGTTGGAAAATTTATAACAATGTTATTATCTTAACAAAACACTCATTTGGTGAGCTAAATAATTATTACTAAAACTCCCAAAATGGGAAATTTGCAGGAATAATAAACGCGCTGAACTGTGCTTTTTTAGTTTATTTAAAAAAAATATTCGCGTCGGCTGTAAAATAATTGGAATTTCACACTCCTGATAAAACACCACATTGCCTTTGTTTATTATATACCTACGACCAAAACGTAACGAAATTATACCATACTGACTTCAATCTAGACCAGAGGATTTTGCTGCGGCCACCAACAGTTTTATAGTAAATATTTATATTTAAAAAAAATTTGTTTTTATAAATGAATTTTAAAACTTATTATTATTTTAAAATTGAATGAATAAGCCTGACTTATCTGACAATTAGTCGGGTTTAAGTAAAGGACCGTTATAATGAGTTATACGTTGACCACGAATCAAGTCAATATAACGAATTAACAACAATTGCTTTATTAATTGTGTAGGTTTCACGTACAACTGTATATTGTGAAAAATCATTCAGTGTAATGCATGTAAAAAATAAATATCGAAACTATTTTTATCACATTTGGTGCAGAGTGCGAATTGTGAATTTGTTTTTTTACTGTTGAATAACTTTCTACAGGGAGCCGTTTTGCCCTCGTAATGGACCATTTCCATGCCATATGTAAACGTATTAATATAACCGCCTTTAAAGTTTCATTTACAATTTTTAGTTTTATTGCGAGCAAGAAACAAGCTAGGTCGTTAAAACACGAGGGAAGATGTATTGTGTACCTTTCCTACACAGCTATATATAGATAAGCAAATGTTCATTTAAGCATAGTTCTGACGATGGCGTGAGCCGAAATAGCTATCAATTATATCTTAAAAAAATAATTTTATAGAACTAAAATACATTGCTATTTTTTTCATTTTAAATATTTGACGATATATTTGACAGATGTTACTTTAACAAAACGGCTCATATAACCATACAAAATCCGAGCGTTTCTATTCAAAGACCATTTACACGCTAAGAGGTTGCTAGGCCACTATGCATGCAGCTTTAGAATACACGATCACGGATGCCAGTTCACGTCACCACCACACGAAATAATCATTACCTTAAATCGTTTGTGCAGAATATCCAACCAAATTTGAAGATTTCCATAAATTATTCAACGGTATAATCTTTTAAAGCATTTTTTCATAATCTTATGAAACGGGTGAAATAATCTAACAAATTTTGAGCGTTTCTATTGAAAGTCTCTTTACATACAAAGAGGTTGCTATGCCGATGTGAATTTAGTATAATAACTTAACCAGTCAATTTTATATTGACAAAGGTTTGTTTTTAAAACTTTCGATACGTGCGTTTTAGTAGCGTGAAACAATGTTGACGCGGTAATCACTTTGTGCATACATAATAGCAACAGGATCCCTGGGAAAGTACCATGGGGGCATTTCCCGGGAGATTATACGGATAATTAGAGTCATGCCTTTTGTAGACTGACCTCCGGTGAGAAATTGCACAATAAATTGCAGCAGGCTTGAGTTTTGAATAGAGCCTTTGCCGAGGACAAAGGACGAAGGCTCAACTGCGCCAGGGGGTAGGGCGCCGCGCCATTGTCTCGCGCCCTCCGCACTGCCTCGTATCTCGGGTAAACAGGCTTCTCAATAAGGAGTTTGCGAACAGAGCGCTGTGTACCGGGTGATTTGAATGGAATAAGCCGAAGTTTGTCCATTTGTTTCAATGCGATCTGACAAACTTACTTATACACAATAAATTGAGAAACTGTTTGTTTTTTAGCCGTAATAATATATTTTGAGTTAAAAATTGGCATGCACAACCAAAGGTCAAAGAACTGAGATGTTAAAAAAAATTGTAAGCTGTATTATAATACTTTGTTTATGATATCAACTGAAGGCGCTTGGTGGAATTTCAATATTAAATTTGAATCGTTACAACTTTGTACGATTTCACATGTTTTGAAAACTGAGTCTGAGTTAAGTGTCAGTTCTGTTGCATCCGTGTGATAGAATGCGAATCCCGGGTCGTTAGCGACAAAACATGTGAAATCGTACAAAGTTGTAACAAATCAAATTTTATAATACTTCATTGAGATATATATTGTATGATTACCTGTAAAACATTTCCTCACATCTTAAACCTTTGGTTGTATTGTATATACATGTTAATTTTTAAAAGAAAGACTTTTGAATTATAATAATATAACACGGTAAAAAAAATAGCAATGTATTTTAGTTCTTCTACAGCTAGGTTGTTAAAACAGAAGAGAAGATGTATTGTGTGCCTTTTCTACACAATTATATATATATATATATGAGTAAATGTACGTTTAAATATAGTTCTGATGATGGCGTAAGCCGAAACAGCTATCAACGATATCTTATAAATTTTTTGTAGAACTAAAATACATTGCTATTTTTTAATACTTCTTAAACCTTTGGTTGTATATACCTACTTTAACTCTTTATTTTGTAAATAGCTCCCTTTGTATTTTGCATTATATTAGTTGATAATGCAGGTAATTACCGAAACCGGTCCTAATTGCAAGTATAATGTGGAAATAATACATTTAATTTACGATATCAACTGAGGGTGTCCGGTATAATTACTAAATGAAATTTTAATCGTTCAAGCTATAATGTACAGTGAATCCTCGATTTTACGTTTTCCAAGGGACCCTGAAAAAATAACGGTAATTGCGGGAAACGGTGAATGCTGGAAAGCTTCAAGTAATAATAAACAAGTAAAATCGTAAAAAAAACAATTATTTATTAGTTACTTGTATATACTGTATATAAAATTTATTTTTTAAAAAGTCCTTTATGTTGGTTTGCTTCTTTGTTATTTGGCACTTTAATCGGAACAAAGACTTGTTACTAAACGTGTGACTAAAAGTTTCTATGTACAGGAATCATTATTACCATAAATTTTAAACAACTCTACATTTGCATCATAAACAATAATACGCGTGTGGTGGATTTCAACCCAAAAAATAGCACATGTGTCCAATGCGTTACGTCTAACATGTACAGCGGATTCCAACGTGTCTTGACATAACACCTGCACTCGGTTGTGTCATACTTGCTTGCTGAGATACGGAGAAATATACAATAAAAACGGTCAATCGGGATAATATTTTTAACGGGACCAAAATATTTAGACGGTTTATCGAGGAAATCGGGGAATCGGAAAACGGTCAATGCGGGATTATTTAACATTGTATTATGGGAGTTTGACGGGACTATAAAAAATAAGCGTTCCAGCCGGGAAAACGTATTATGCGAGAACGGTTGATCGAGGTTCAGCTGTATTCAATTCCATAGCTTTTATCACTTTTGACTCAGGTTTCCCTTACCATATATAATCAATATTTTGACGTTGGTGTTTGAAAGGGAAATTGACAAATACATTGACTATAAAAAAACACTTAAGGTGATTCATAAATTGATTTTTTTTTATTAAAGAGTGTTTATTAAAATGTATGATTTTTATTTTGGGATATGAAATTGATGTAGCGTTAAGATCTATGTCGCTTCAACATCAAAGCTCTTCAGATCTGCTTCATCTCTTATGTATAGACTTATTTTTCGTATAGCTGCTGTGTCGTTGTTGAAAAACGTAAGTCGCTGCAGAACTGAGCAATCCACAGTGAATCCGTTTCTCACGTGCACCAAACGCAATATATTTTTTTTTATTTCCCCACACACTTATTCTCACACATGCATATGTATGTATACAAACGCACAAACATATACACGTATGTAAATTCAAAACGTAAGGAAATGAACTAAGAAACTCATTTTCAGATGCTGAGATTGTATGTTTTGAAATAAGATTCAAATGTATGATTAAATAAAAGTTAATCGAATTCTATTGAAATATTAAAAGTGTTTCTTATATACACCCTGTTGTGACATTATCTTGCAGAAATCACCATCCCTTCATAGAAAACGCAGCCTCACGGAACCCTGCAACTTTTAAATGAAACTTTACCTTTGCCTAAGGGTATTTGATCAGACAATTTACGTGCTTAACTCGTAAGAGAATATTATCAACGAATTGTACTGAGAAAACAATTAAGAACATATCATTAATGAAACCGTAATCAGTTTGAATTTTTTTGTCTATCAATATTCACCATTGATACCCCTATTTAAATATATCAACAAAACTCCCCTCTGTTGTATTCTTTACGTGAGGTTGGTTCAATGAATCGACAATCTCATGACGTAAATCCTTATGTTTCATCACTAGATGTTTAATCGTTACTTGCCAGATTGAAATAAGTAGATATTTCTTTAAAAAATAACCCAATTATATTTTAATGATAGTTGATTATTATTTGTTGTAACACCCTTTCTAGAATAACTCATTAACAAGATTGATCGTTAATAAAAATTATCACAGGCAATTTTGTTAATTATTATTAGATCAATAGTATTAAGTACTTTTTAGCTGCCATTAGCTCTTGCCTTGGGGTCTATGTTTTCCTATAATTAATACCTTTGGTATATAGACGATGCTAACAAGTATATCTAATTAATATAATGTATTATGTTTTACGACTACATTAGAACTATGTATGAACAAAAATTTACCAACCTATATATAGCTATTTATTGTAGAAAAGGTACACAATACATCTTCTGTTGCATTCGTGTGATAGAATGCATGAAGATTCCGAAAGACGAAACCCGAGTCGTTTTTGACAAAAGTTACCAAAAGAAAATCTGTGATTTCGCTGTCTTTGAGAATCGGTGTGATGAAATTCCCGACGATACAGAAAGTCAAAACCTAGGTTTTATCCAATTAAAAACCAAGAAAACATCTTCAGTCATTCAATCAGACGAATGTAAGCGAAGATGTATCGTGTACCTTTTCTATACAGCTATATATAGATAAGCATATGTACGTTTAAGCATAGTTCTGATAAAGTCGTAAAACAAAATACATTTTATTGCTCCAATTGGCATTTATTTGATAGAATTTTATTATAGCATTATGAAAATAAAGTTATTTTAGTTGTACAAATTTTATAAGGTAACTTTATTTTTGATGAGAGCGTAAACCGAAATAGCTATCAATTATATTTCTTATAAATTTTGTAGAACTAAAATTCATCGCTGTTTTTTTTTCCATGTTATAATGAAGTTTTACCAAGCAAACGTCAATGCAATCAATTAATTGTAATGGCTGTTTCATGATTTGAGATCGTGATCAAAACAATCGAATAGTAAAAATGATCGAAACCTTTTAATTTATTGTTATTATATTCCCAACTATCGACGAGTTGCTTCAAATGCTTGTTTGCTTGTTTAATATATATTGTATTTCATTAAGTTCATTTAAGTTTCATAAAAAAGGATTTCAAATAAAAAGAACAAGCACAAACATTATTAAATTGTCTGCCATCTTACCATGTCTTACAATTACAATTAATTGGTCTATAAGTATACATAGTTGGGCCTCAAGCGTAAATATTTTTCTTCTTTTTAATATTACCATGGAACTAAGCGGTGAATATAATTTAAGTTAAAATACTGTTTAAAAAAGAAAACAAAATGTCGTCGTCAACTTTAGGGTGACAACTTTTTAAATAACATTTTTAAAATGTAAACACATTTAAATTTGTATTGTTGAAACTTTATACGATTTCACATGTTTTGTCTCTAACAAGCCGGGTTTCGCTTTTCGGAATCTTCAGGCATTAAATTACACGGATGCAACGTAGCTAACACACAATAAATAGTTTGCATCGGTTGTATGCCAAAGGATATAATTACAAAGGGAAAACGCAGACATTTAGGTTTGGATCCAAACAAAAAACTGAAATAACTTTCAATAATATTGAATTAAAAATAATGACACACTAAATACTGTTAATGAGCCTTTGATAAAAGCATTCTAAAACAAATAATTATCATTAAAATGCAATTGGATAATTTTAGACTTAGAAATACTTACTTATTTCAGTTGCTAAGTCACCGTAAGAATCAAACAGCAGATGACGTAACATAGGAAATTTATTTATGACGTTGTCGATTCATTGAACTGGTATCACGTAAAGAATATAAATATCAGAGGAATTGTAAAAATTAAGGCGGTCGTTAAAAATATATCTTAAGCTTAATAATTGTCCTATTTTAATTTCTACAATCTTCCGATGATATAATTTATGATCCCCCGTGTTACAATGTAACAATGGAACTCCTTCATCCGCGTTAAATGAATGTCCCCCCGACAACAAATGGTTAGCAAGCGTGGAAGTATCCCAACTTAATTAATAATTACAACTGATAATGCTTACGATGGCCGAAACCAGTCCTTATCATTAAATGTATTGCGTTAATACGTACTAAACATGTGTTTGTATTATTTAAAATAATTTAAATTTCATTTGAGTCGCCAATTGTTTTCAATACAACTCATGGTCACCCCGATTTGGCAACATCTTTTTGCGACTTTTTCCGCTTTACTAACAATTTAGTCCCTCGAGGACAAAAATAATGAAATATGGATATTTTATTTACATAATAACAACATTCTTCAACAACATGGCGAATATTATCTAGGTAACGTTATTTTAAAATCATTCACATAAAAAAACTACGACAATAATATTTTCTTTGTCAATGAATTTAGTTGAGAACTAATTCAACATGTCATACTGTGCTCATATCGTGCTTATGTTATATATAAGCACAACATTGATACAGTTTGATTATGTGAAAGACTTTATCTAAAAATATCGCTATCAGATAAGCTAACGGCTAGAGGGTCTCTCATACTCTAGTGTTGATGGTTATTTGCTTGGTGCAGGGGACGTCGCTGTACGCGACACAGCTACTGTAAATTTTCAGCATATGTCTCGCCAGTTGTCTTAAGCCGTACATTAAAACAGTATAATTTTTTTAAATTATTTGATGTGGGTATATTTTTTGTGTGAATCATCAGGAAACAATTTTATAATTAGAAGCAATGTTGATTTTACTTTTTCTTATACTGTCGACTCTTCTATAGCGTCGAAATAAAGACCACGCTATAGGAGAGTTCTTTATTTCGATTAGATTTTATGACCTTGATTTATATTGGATTTCATAAAAAGAGAAATTGTCAAAAGCGTTGAACCTTTTCTTCTTTTTCATATATATAAAATAATATATATCCGGAAGTTCTAATTTGACCTTGACAATTTAGCGTTTTATAGAAAATTCGTTGTAAAAAAAGCCGCTATACGAAAAACTGTCGCATTCGCTATAGAAAAAAATAGTTAATGGAGATTTGCCTATATTTTGTTTTATTTTATTCAACAGATAATCGTTGTATTTCTTTTGCAGGCGACATAGTTTTGATCAAAAGACAGCTTTTTTCGATTGAAGCAACAAATTGTATATTTTATCATTTTCTTCAAAAATATTATTAAAGTCGCTTAAAATTGACAGATGCTCAATTCTATCAAATTCATTACAACTTTGAATTGCTGTAAATAATCCCAATACGTATCATATATTTAAACTAATCATTTTGCTTTACTTAGCTATATAATTTTGAATCTAAAAGCAACAGTATAGAGGCATGGGTGAAAATAACTGACATGATATACCGGTATTATTGAAACATTGATCCCGGTATAACAGTTAAAACGCTAGCAGTCAGAGGGTTAAGATACAGCCTGAATCGTTCCGATAATCGCAATATGTTTGTTTATCACCGATAGAAAAAAATCGAGAACGAGTGACTCTGACTACCTTTTCGTTTAGATGATTTAGAAGAATATCTCAATGAACAATTTGCCCGACTGGTTGGTTAATCTTTAATTACTATTAGAACTCCATTATAACATGGTGAAAAAATAGCAATGTATACTATACTGTTCTACATTTTTTTAAAAGATATGGTTGGTAGCTATATCGGCTCATGCCATCGTCAGAACTATGCTTAAACGAACATTTGTTTATCTATAGATAGATGTATTGTGTACCTTTTCTAATATACAGCTATATATAGAAAAGCAAATCTTTGTTTGAGCATAGTTCTGACGATGGCGTGAGCCGTGTTATAATAGTGTCTACCAAGTGAATGCCAATTCAATCAATAAATTGCATAGCATTATTTTACATGAATTCGATTTAAATCGATGCTAATTCACGGATCCGTTCAATCGTTTTTGTAATCATTTATTGAATACCGGTGTGAATGTTTCTCACACCGGTATACAATATAAAACATTGATATTGCAGTCCCTGAGCGTAACTAAAATTTATGAAATAAGCTTGGAATCCCGAAAATCTGCTTTCGCTTCAGTGATCCCATCACCGTTTCGCATCGCTTATTCTGGAAAACAGTAATTAATTACAACAACACAGTCTCGGGACCGAGCAGGTTGAAATATTGGTCGCTCTACACTTGGCAAATAATGATTCGCTCTCGATTCGTCGAAATATATAACGTAATAGTTTTCACACTGTGAAAAATAGCAATGTGTTTTAGTTGATAGCTATTTCGGCTCACGCATCGTCATAGTTCTGACAAAAATACATTGCTATTTTTTCACCGTGTTATAATGGAGTTCTGCCAAGTAAATGCCAATTCAATCACGAAATAGTTTTCATAGAGTCGCAATAAACTACCGTCTTCATTATATTATGCTGTTTAATTTACAAACAATGATTTGCTCTCGATTCGTCGAAATATATAACGAAATAGTGAGTTTCAATGAGTCGTAATGAACTACCGTCTTCAAAATATTATACAGTGGAACCTCCCATAACGAGAGTAGTTTGATCCGAAATCTTACTCGTTATTTGAAACACTCGTAAAGCGAACTAGTTTTTCTCATATAAAACAATGTAGAATACAATAATGCGTTTCATGTCTTTCAATGATTTTACGTTTCGATTCTACAGCTTTTTTTATTGTCCTATAGCTGTCTTCTTGTCGATTTTTTCTTATGGACTTTTTAGCAAAAGTTATTAAGCTTTTCATTAAAAAAATCAAATGTCTAAATACATGTTTGGAACAATGTGTGATCGCATACAACACTAACCAATCAGAGACTCACACGTATGTCTCTGCTCACAATTGACTGATGTTAAAATGGAACTTCCCTTTCTGCATCACTCGTAATGCGATATGCCACTTTTTAAGTATACATAAGTATACATTTTGCTCGTTATGCGAATTATTCGTTACCAGAGGTTTATCTAATGATATAACTTGGCAAGTGTTTCAGGCCCAAAACATCATTTAGATATCAAATATTTTACCTGTGTGTTTAAGCGACAGTATTTATTAAAAAAAAAAAAAACGACGAACTGTCAGAGAGAAATTTTATCTCTTGTCTATTATTCATTACAAAATGTGTACGTGTTTATTCGTACATGATTTTAAAACACACTATACCACAATATAGAAACTTGTTAATACGAGAAAACATTGTTTTGTATTATTTATCTCGCAGTAAAGGCCTTCAATTATTATCGAAGGCTTTCATCTGCTACAAAAGGACTTCGATTATTTGCCGTGGGCAGTGGTGGTCGAGTGGTGAAAGCATTACAAGTGGGTCAAGGTTCAATACGAAATATAATTTATCCCAATCTAATTTTCGGATCTTAGAAGTGTAATGTACATATTTTATTCTCAATACGGTCATGAACGATTTACTTTGTTGGGGGTAAAATTGATGAATGCTTTTTAACTCATTCTTTTTAATTTATTTTTTAATAATAAAAACGATTTTTTAAGTTTAATTTAAGCAATACGTTTATCGATCAGGACCGATTTCGCTCATCGCCAGCATTATCAACCGATCTAGTATAAAGGTGTAAAAAAACAGATTCACAATTCGCTAATCACGTTATTAATGAATCACATAATATAAATTCAAACTCAACCCCTAAATATTTGCAACTTTGTAGTAAGGGTCGGAGAATGGCGGCTTTGGAACAGCTGGAAATCAATAGACACCAATTATCACAAAGGATACTTAACGAAAAAACTAACATAATAGTATCGCCACTTGTCCAGCCGTTGTACAAAGGGGTGGTCTGATTTGCTTCCAGAAGGACCACTTCCGTCCCACATATAATCTTATTGTCATAGACACCTATTGTTTCATTTAGAATTTTGAAAATTTAGTGTCATTGTGTTAAAGTAACAAGCTAGGCCGTTGAAACAGGAGAGAGGATGTGTTGTGTGCCTTTTCTGCACAGCTATATATAGAAAATATAAAATATATAGAAAAAATACATTGCAATTTTTTCACCGTGTTATAATGGAGTTCTACCAAGTGAATGCCAATTCAATCAATATATATAGATAAGCGAATGTTAGTTTAAGCATAGTTCTGACGATGGCGTGATCCGAAATAACTATCAACTATATTTGTTAAAAATAATTTTGTAGAACTAAACTACGTTGCTATTTTTTCACCGTGTTAAAGGTGTAAACTGTGTCTTCTTGGTGAAAAGGCATTATAATTTAGATAATAAAAACACTTTTTTACTAGATCAGGACTGGTTTCGCTCATCGAGAGCATTATCAACTGATCTAATTTTTATGTGTTACTGTCTCTTCTTGGTGGAAAAGCATTATATTTTAAATAAAAAAAAACACATTTTTACTACTATCGCCACAAAAATTCTTTGTGATCAGGACCGGTTTCATTCATCGCGAGCATTATCGATTGAGCAATTTTTAAGGTGTAAAATGTCTCTTCTTGATATAAAGGCACTATATTTTAAATAATAAAAACATGTTTTATTACAATTTCCACAAAAATATTCTGTGATCAATAGTGGTTTTGCTCATTACGAGCATTATCAACTCTACTACTATTAAGGTATAAGCTGTTAGTTCTTGGTGGAAAGGTTTTATATTTTAAATAACAAAACATTTTTTTTTAATTCCACAAAAAATATTTTGTGATCAAGACCGGTTTCGGTCATCGCGAGCATTATCAATGGAAAAAGTACTAATTACAAATAAAAATTATGATCAAATTACATGTGAAATATTTTTATAATTTTTGAATTAAGTTTTCTAAGTGATATTTTTGTTGATTGTAGAGAATTAAATCTTGTATATATTTTTACAAAAAAGTGTAATCATTTAATATTATGATGATAGTAAATTCTTCTAGTTGATTCTGTTGTAAATATAATTAGGTAACGTGATAAACTGATTTTTTCTCTTCCTAACGAAACCGCTTCCATTGCTTTATTGCATAGTGATAGCGAACCTAAAGCACGCGCGCAAGAAAGTGTGTGTACAAAAATCTATATCAAATACAAATATGAATTCTTTATTCTAAAATCAAATGAATTCGAATGAAAATACATGATTTTCATACTTTCTATTAATATAATGTAAAATTTCATCATATATGTTAAATTATTGATTAAGTTGTGATTTACTTGGTAGAATTCTATTATGACACGTAAAAAAAATAGTAACGTATTTTAGCTCTACAAAATTT
Source organism: Himalopsyche japonica (assembly GCA_028555115.1). Classification (NCBI taxonomy): domain Eukaryota; kingdom Metazoa; phylum Arthropoda; class Insecta; order Trichoptera; family Rhyacophilidae; genus Himalopsyche; species Himalopsyche japonica. The sequence goes on along the minus strand of JAHFWJ010000458.1, from coordinate 380,751 downwards.
ATAATATATATAGCAGGAAATAAGCTTGTTCGTTAAAACAGAAGAAAAGATGTATTGTGTACCTTTTCTACACAGCTATATATAGATAAGCAAATGTACGTTTAAGCAGTTCTGACGATGGCGTGAGCTGAAAAAGCTATCAACTTTATCTTATAAAAAATTGTAGAACTAAAATACATTCCTATTTTTTTCACCGTGTCTTGTAAAATTGCATTAACTCAAAAATAAGCGAGTCCAAGAAGGTCCATCTGTATCCACTGTTAATTCATGTATTTTTTGGGAATTAACTATCAACACAGAAAAATCAGCCGTCTCAACAATTGCGACATTAGCAGTTTAAGGGTTTAACGGATATATAATACTTTCTTTTCTGAATGAAAAAAGATTTTTGATATTGATGGGTTTTTGGTAAGCGTGCTAAAAAAGGTTCGCAACCGCTGTGCCATATAAGATAGAGGCAGTGTTTTTTCGTCGTCTAGTAATGAACCCATTGTTAGGCGGTAGTAATTTCTCTAGCGGGATTTATAGTATTCTCACAATCATTTCGCAACTCATACAGCTAGACCGATAATTACTATTGGCCGACCAATTGCGACAAAAAAAATAAAAGATTGGATGTATCTAAAAGGGATTTAATAACAGGACCTGTAACCAAAAATCCAATGACGGGCGCTTTTCTAAGGGAGTGTGCAAGGGAGGATTTTAGTGACTTTTTGGCGATGGTTTTACACAATATATGTTGTATGTAAAAACGTACAAATTTTAATTGTTGAAACTTTGTACGATTCCGATTTTTTTGTCATTGACGACCCGGGCTTCGCCTTTCGGAATATTCAGTCGTTGTATCCGCATCACAGAGAAACTTCGATTCTAAGTCTTTCCAGAAACCCTAAAAAAGAACAAAAATGGGAGAAACGAGGAATGCGAGAAAACTTAAAATAGAGTTTAATTTCTGATATCGACCGAAGGTGCTTGATGGAATTTCAATATCAAATTTGAATTGTTACAACTTTACACGATTCCGCGTATTTTGTCACTTATGACCCGGGTTTCGCCTTTCGGCATCTTCAGGCATTCTATCATATATGTTGCATATGTGTGATAGAATGGCTGAAGATTCTGAAAGGCGAAACCCTGGTCCTTTGTGACAAAAATGTGGAATCGTACAAAGTTTTAACAATTTAAATTTAAAATAAAGTCCCCCCCACCCTTTAATTAAAACAATGGGGTTTTACAACAATAAATAAATATGAGAGGGTTATGGAAAAGCTATATTGATTAAATCTTAATTATGGAAATAATCGAAAAGTGTTTAAGGTTTCTTCTTTTGAAATTCTTTATTAAAGCAAATCTCAAGACATTTCTTCTGTTAAATAATAAAATGAAATGTGGTCAAACTCACAAATTGTATTGGATAGAAAGATTTATCTAGCAAAACCGGTCAATTGGGATAATATTCGAGACGGGATCATAATGTTTAGACGATAGATCGAGGAAATCGATAAATCGGGGAACGGTTAATGCGGAATCATTTAACATTTATCTCTTCTTGTTTGACGAGACTGTAAAAAAATTAACGATCCATCCGGGAAAACGTATTATGCGAGAACGGTTGATCGAGGTTCCACTATACATGCCAAAATATTTTCAATTTCACGTGTATGCTACTTAGTTTTTGTTTTAACAAATTTCTTTTATAAGAAAAACATATTTTATAATATTCACTGATCTTACGTTCCCGCATTTTATCGTTTTCCTACATGTACCATTCTAATCTAATATCATATACATTATACTGACCGACCGCTATAAAATTGCGCCCGGAAATGCGGCGGATGATGAAATTAAATTTGAAACCCCAGGATAAAACAAATAAACAGACCACAAAAATGACAAGTAAGAAGCAACGATATTTATGAACATTGAAACCTATTGTAGATAAATATTTTTATGTAAAATGTATTTATGGAATATTAGGGAATTTAAAATTTCTAGTCTATAAAAAAGTCTAGCAACTTTTGTGTCAGGACGGAAATGCACACAGCGCTTCCACGCGCATAAGTAACGTGGTCGATCTATATATATTATATTATCGGTTGTGTACCCCATAAGAACAATGTGAGATATCCCCGTTCACTACTATTAATTCCCGTATGGTTTTTTTTAATGCTTCTCATCGAAGGAAGACACGTGTCGAATTTAGTAACACTCTAACTAAAATAGCACGGATATCGATTTTAATTCATATTTGAAACGAACTTTAAGAAAGCTCAATTTCCGAACCTATTGAAAATATTTTATTTACATCCTTTCAATTTGAAAGCCTGAAGAGACGAGTCTCATGTTATAAGTGGAATCAAGACGTAAAAACGTACAAATTTTTATTTTATTAACCGACTAATTTATATTTCAAAATATGTTTTTTACAAAAGAATTTTGCTAAAACAAAAAACTAATTTAAAGCGGTATGCTGGAAACGATTTAATGAACATTGCAACACTCGTCGGGAAATTTAGCATCTGCTTGCCACACCACCTGCACAGCATTGTTCAAAATACATTCATTAATTTTATTGCAGTGCATTCTTTAGTAGCGCAGCACAAAAAATGGGGAATTTTTCCCCATTAGGGATTTCTCGCAAACAGCTTTGCACAGAATGCAACATCTTTTTACTGAAAAATTTTCGACGGGAGATTAAAATATTACGCGAAAACCACAGACAGTACAGGATTTTTTATTCTAACATTTTTATACATACATTTTTTTTGAATAGATCGAAAAATCAACTTTGAAAACAGCTTGTGTTGGAATCTAAGGAAATTGACCATATACGTAAATTAGCCCTTTTCCTGCTGAGTTTCAATAAAAATATAACTCTAACAAATACTTTAAAAAAATCATTGTTGTTGGTGTTAAAAAACTTTTTATATAAATAAGATTTTTAAGACAGTCGTTCAACGCATTTTAATTTTTGTTTTAACGAGCTGTTTGTCCCACCTCTAAGCGTCATATGTATGCAACCGCTGTTCCATAGAGTAATACTGGTATGAAACAATCGATTCTAGTCCTCATTTTCTTGGCCCTATGTATTTTATTTTATTTAATGAATTTTAGTTCTACAATTTTTCTTTTAAAATATAGTTGATAGTTTTTTCGGCTCACGCCATCGTCAGAACTATGCTTAAACGAACATTTGCTTATCTATGTACAGCTGTATAGAAAAGGTACACAATACATCTTTTCTCCTGTTGTAACGACCTAGCTTGTTTCTTGCTCGCAATAAAATTAAAAATAGTAAATAAAACTAAAAAGGCGGCTATATCAATAAGTTTACATATGGGACGGAGATAGTCTACTACGGAAACAAAGAAACACCCCGCAATGGTGATCGACATATATTAGTTTGTTTGCTAAGAATCCTTTATGATATTTGATGTCTATTGATTTCCAGCGGTTCCAAAGCCGTCATTCTGCGACCCTTACTACAAAGATGCAAACATTTAGGTGCTGAGTTTGAATTTATGTTATGTGATTACTTTATAACGTGATTAGCGAATTGTGAATCTGTTTTTTTACTGTTGAATGATCCATCATGTTCCTTAGCTCGAGTGGATATACTTCTACCTGTATGCCCGATATAAACATGAGCCACAGGACGTTTTGTAAATACCGCTTCTGTCAAGTTTATTAATTTTATCTTTACTATTTTTAAGATGTACGCCTAAATTGTTGTTGACCTTGCAAGCTACGTTTACTGAATTTTAACTTTTACACTAATGCTACCTAGGTATTTGATTGATTTAAAGAAGCGGTTATCCTGAATTGTGTTCAACCAATCATAAATCAACCAATTGATAAACCAACAAAATACACATGGCAATTTCACCATTGCTTTCGGATATAATATATCACAATTTCCCTTAACAATAAAACATTCACGTGCCATGCAAAATCGCCCCGCGTGCCATAAGTTCACCATCTCTACCGTTTAGTTTTTGTGGAATGAAAAAAATCTTTTGTTATATATATATATCGCTCAAAAGTTTCGTATAGAAATAAGCCAAAGGAATATTTATTATATTAAACGTCATTTTCACAAACTTGAGTAAAATAAATAATTTATTCCCAACTGAGTATCTGAAATTATTTTCCTTTCACATCTGCAACCACAATTGCCAACATCAGAGTGCAAAAAAACGTCGAGAAAAAAACGCCATGTTATTTTTAATGTAGCTTTTTCAAATGCAAATCATAACAGCTTTGTAATTTTTATTTTTTACTCTGCGAACATTGTCGCGTTTGTATTTTGCACAAACGTAGAACATTTTTTCGTTTTAATGAAAGAAAAAATGAAAACAGTTCTTGCAAACAATCTTTATACTTTCAGTCTAGTGAAATGTTGGATGGGTTAAATATCAATTTATATCACGGTGAAAAAAATAGCAATGTATTTTAGTTCTACAACACTATTTTTTTAAATTTGGTTGATAGCTATTTCGGCTCACGCCATCGTCAGAACTATGATTAAACGAACATTTGCTTATCTATATATATCTCTGTAGAAAAGATACACAACACATCTTCTCTCCTGTTTTAACGACCTAATTAATTTCGATTATTTTAACTATTCCTAACCTCAAAACAAAACCGTTTTTATGATATCAACTCAAGGTGCTTGATGAAGGTTCAATTTAAAATATGAATTGTTGAAACTTTGTACGATTCCACGTGTTTTGTTTCTAACGATCCAGGTTTCGCCTTTCGGCATCTTCAGGCGTTCTGACATACAATAACTCTTCATTTCTCGTAGTAAATAGAACCTTATGTAATTTATGATATCGACTGAAGGTGCTTGATGGAATTTCAATATCAAATTTGAATTGTTACAACTCTGTACGATTCCACATGTTTTTTCACTAACAACCCGGGTTTCGCCTTTCGGCACCTTCAGGCATTGTATCACACGGATGCAACAGAACTGACCTAATGTCCTTATAAGCATTTCAAAACAAAATTAATGTGATACAATGATTGAATTATTAGCATTCACTTGGTAAAACTCCAGTATACGTGTGAACACGGTGAAAGAATAGCAATATATTTTAGTTCTACAAAAATGATAATGTATAAAGTTGATAGCTGTTTCGGCTTACGCCTTCGTCAGATTTAGTTTGAACCGTGTTATAATGTGATAAAAATTAACTGTTATTTCTTGGTAATATTTTAATCTGTCACTAAATTCTATAATATTCACCACTAATTATTCTAACATAATATAAAAAAAACACAGTATATTGGAAAATTTTAAGCTGAACGAAATTGAACTGAAATAAAAGAATGTTTCAACTCGATAAATGTTGATGTATTTTTTTAAATAATTCAAAAAAAGAAAACACAAATTTACTGGCGTTTTGCTTTAATGACAGTAAAAAAATTAATTCACCATTTATTTACTGTTTTTTTTATATAAAAATGATTACTAGAATTCGATATATATTTTCACAATATATTTAATTATGTTATAGGAAGAAATATGTGTTTTTATTTGAGTTATGTTCGTTAATCGACTGTATATCACATGCGATCTATAAACCAAATTTATTCGAATGAAAATTCATATATAGTCAACATTTCCTCTAGATATTCGGATAGGATGTAAAAAATTATATTGTCGGATAGAATATAAGAAATTATGTTGTATACATGTTCGGTTTTTCTGTGGAATTTAATTCACCACAGATAACGAACCGTTGTTGAATTTTCAACAATATGACAGAAAAAAACGTGAAAATAAAATTAATCCATAACCGGAATAATCCTTTCGAAATTAACAATATCGACTGATATTGTTGATTACTGAAAGAAAACCTTTCATAATAAAGTTATCAGCTATTCATTTTGTAAAACAATTATTACCAAAAATTTTATGTCAATATCATTCATAATATGGAATGCCATGTTATTTTTAATGTAGCCTTTTTCAAATTCAAATCATAACAGCTTTGTTATTTATATTTTTTAAGTTCGTTTTTTGTTTTACACAAATGGAAAACATTTTCGTAAATCATTAATCTTACTGTCTTACATATTGTCCAATGGATTAAATATTAATTTAATTTTCATTGATTATGATAACCACAAACATTGCAAACATTTAGGGGCATCTTTGTAGTAAGGGTCGGAGAATGACGGCTTTAGAACAGCTAGAAATCAATAGACACCAATTATCACAAAAGATTCTTAACGACCAAACTAACATAATAGTATCGCCACTTGTCCAGCCGTTGCACAAAGGGGTGGTCTGATTTACTTCCAGCAGGATCACTTCCGTCCCACATATAATCTTATTGTCATAGACACCTATTGTTTCATTTAGAATTTTGAAAATTTAGTGTCATTGTGTTAAGTAACAAGCTAGGCCGTTGGAACAGGAGAGAGGATGTGTTGTGTGCCTTTTCTGCACAGCTATATATAGATAAGCAAATGTTAGTTTAAGCATAGTTCTGACGATGGCGTGAGCCGAAATAGCTATCAACTATATTTGTAAAAAATAATTTTGTAGAACTAAAATACATTGCTATTTTTTCACCGTGTTATAATGGAGTTCTACTAAGTGAATGCCAATTCAATCAACAAACAAAGTGTTTGATGAAATTTCAATGTCAAATTTGAACCGTTGTAACTTTGTATTATGTGTGTGGCAGAATGCCTGATGATGCCGAAAGGCAAAACCCGAGTCGTTAGTGATAAAACATGTGAAATCGTACAAAGTTTCAACAATTCAAATTTGAATGGCATTATAATAAAATAGATAGTTTCAACGTCATTATTTTTAATGTATTTAGCATGTGGCTTTAGAGTGTACACCGTTTCCTTTGTAACGCTTTTTGTATAATACTAATGCAAACTATATTTTGTGTGCTTGTTCTATTCTATCCATGTGATAGAGCACCTGAAGACTTCGAAAGACGTAACCCGGGTGCAAAGATTCAATAATTTAAATATGGTATTCTTTGCGATTGTAAAACTGTGTATGTAATATAAAATATAATTTATTAAAAAAGAAATCCTGTTTTTATTATGCATAAATAATTAATGATCATAACAAACATATATGTTTACCTTTACATTTTTATTTTTATTATTCAAATTCCATTCATTTTTATAGATTGTTATATTTTAAACATTATTGTTAATTTTTTAAAAGATGATTGTAACAGATTGTGCAATAAATACAAAGAAACAGAAGTAAAATGTAAAAATATGACAGCCGATCCTTCGTATAGTGGGGCTATAATCTAGCCATAGAAATTTAAAAGCTCTTTCCCAAAACGCAAAAGTGTAGTCACAAAACAAATTCCCGCCTTTTATTCATTTTTTTTTTTTTTGAGAAATATTCACACAGCAAAGCGTTGCCATAAATTTTAATGAGGACACTTTAGGGCGACATTTGAAAATGTCGTGTCGTTCTTGAAATCTTTCACGACACTTCGATGAATAGATAATACAAATTTTCACCTTCTATTGTTTTCTACGTTCAATTGTTTCTCAAACAGCGTCTGATTGTTGTGAAGATTTTTAATTTGGAATCATAATTTGAAATATTCAAAAATTATCTCAATAATTATTTGAGTAGCGTTTTGATAAATACCTAATGATTCAGGATTTCAATCACGTCTTTGAGAATGTTTTGATATTGACAATGAACGGAAAAAATTGCTCAAACGGATCTCTTGGCCTCGTCGGTCATGCTAATTTTGTTGCATCTCTATTTTTGTCATTTAAAATCACGATCATTATCAACTAATAATCAATTGATAAGATTATCAGTTGATAATGCTAGCGATGAGCGAAACCGGTCCGGATCATAAATAATATTGTGGACATAAGTAATAAAAAATGTATTGATTGAATTGGCATTCACTTGGTAGAACTCCATTATAACACGGTGAAAAAAGTTGCTTCCTGAAGGACCACTTCCGTCCCACACACATAATCTTATTGTCATAGACACCTATTGTTTCATTTGGAATCTTGTTTTGAAAGTTTAGTGTCATTGTGTTTAAATAACAAGCTAGGCCATTGGAAAAGGAGAGAGGAGATGTTGTGTACCTTTTCTGCACAGCTATATATAGATAAGCAAATGTTAGTTTAAGCATAGTTCTGACGATGGCGTGAGCCGAAATAGCTATCAACTATATTTGTTAAAAATAATTTTGTAGAACTAAAATACATTGCTATTTTTTCACCGTGTAATAAAAAATATGTTTTTACTATTTAAAATATACTCATTTTCAACAGTTGATAATTCTAACGATGAGCGAAACCGGCTCTGATCATAAAATAAATTGTGGAAATGTGTAATAAAAATTGTGTTTTTATTATTTTGAAATCTGCTCTTTCATTAGTTGATAATACTAGCGATGAGCGAAACCGGTCCTGATCATAAAGTGTATTGTATAAATAAGTAATGAAAAATGCGTTTCTATTACATAAAACATGCTTGGTCATCAGTTGATAATGCTAACGATGAGCGAAACCGGTTCTGATCATAAAGTATGTTGTGGAAATGAGTAATAAAAAAATGCGTTTTTATTACTTAAAATATGCTCAAATTTAACTGTGTCAGTTCTGTTGCATCCGTGTGATAGAATGCCTGAAGATGCCGAAAGGCGAAACCCGGGTCGTTAGTGACAAAACGTGTGGAATCGTACAAAGTTGTAACAGTTCAAATTTGATATTGAAGTTCCATCAAGCACCTTCAGTCGATATCATAAATTATAAAAGATGCACGTTCATCAGTTCATAATGCTCGCGATGAGCGAAACCGGTCCTGATCATAAAGTATCTTGTGGAAATAAGTACTTTAAAAAAGTGTTTTTATTATTTAAAATATTATGCATTTCCATCAAGAAGTGACAGTTAACACCTTTAAATATACATGTATAAATATATTTCGTTATTTGCGAGGGGTACAAAGAATTGATCACAATGAACATCGTTGTCGCTATGATGAATAGCATTGAAAATATATTTCTGAACGATATAAAGGCCTTTTAGTGTTTTAAGATCTTCCGTTAATTATAATTTATTACAATACTAAAGATGTTCGAATTCTGAGTAACAAAACATAAGTTATACTATATGAAAAATGCTCACAAAAAATATTGTAATACATCGAATACTTTTTTTTTACCAAAATACATAGTAATTTTATCATCCCAAAATATTATAATAAAAAAAGGACACAACAGATTTTCAACGCTCATTTACTTAGAAACACACAGTACTTGAGTATAATATACGATTACTATATGAAATATTTTTACGAGAGATTCTATACAAACAATTCTCTCAAACCAAAAAACATTTCGGGCTGTTATCTGCAAAAGACACTCTTGGACACGACAAACTAATGACAATGTGATACTAAAAAATGATGGGACAATATACGTTAAGGAGCTGTCGATTATATTATTTTATGTTAAGTTTATTTATGAGAAAGACGCGTTAACAGTAACAAGTTACTGCCTAGACGTCGAATGAAGATAATGTTTTCGTTGAGGGATTGATTTTTTTGGTTTCAGTTGGGATTCGATCCTCATTACGGTCAGCTTTTAAAGTTTATTATTGGTCAATGATATTGATTCTTGCGATATTCTTTGTTTTACTCTGTTGGATGCTTTGAACATTATACTGTAGCCCAGAGTTACCCAAACTGTGCACCGCGGGGCCCCAGAGCACCCTGGCGGTTCTATTGGGGTGCCGTAAAAATTTTCCTAGTAAATAGAAACAAAATATTATTCGTATTATTACTCTATAAAATGTAATAAAACAAAAGGTTTGCCATGATATAACCAATATTTTGACTTGGAGCGCCGTGAAAAAAATTTGATTTTTTAAGGGCGCCGGAGACCAAAAAAGTTTGGGAAACCCTGCTCTGCCTAAAGCGGATTTTTGCGATTAGTGTAAAAATATAATACTTTCTTAAAATTCGAGCAACTTCTAAGCCTTTCGATTTAAATTTTCAATGTAACCATATGTGACATTTGATCATTAACAATAAAATAAAAACAATTTGACTATATCATAATTTCACTATATTTCTAAACTAATTTAATAGCACTACACACGTTATCAATATGAAATATAAGAGACATTTAATTTAAAATATAGCTTGTTTATTCATTTAATATAATTTTATAATAAATAACTATATATACTTCCCATTCTAGCAATTTTACAATCATTAGGAGTATGAAACCTTACGACGTAAATATTCGAGAAACATTGTATCCTTTTTGAAAATAATCAATATGAACATTTAGTGCATAATCACTCACGAGTTTATTCACGCCGACAGACAAACCCATGATATTATATGTCCTATCCTGCAAACAATTTATCATCTGCGAAAAACCGCATTTGCCGGGTACCACTTTTTACCGACAGACAGCAATAAACTGCATTTGCTGTTTCTCGACAATTAAGTGTTAAATAAATGGTATAAACTATTGAACAAAGCTACTAAATTTAAAAAGTCATTCTTTTGATACTAAAATATTTAAGTGAAACATATGTCACCGTTTTAAAATAACCAATAAGAATGTTTAGTGCATAATAACATGTGAGTTATTTTGTTTCTTGTCAAAAAGGGTCATGTACTGTTGCCACAGATATTTCACGCCGACAAGCAAACCCGAGATATGTTGTATCCCGCAAACAACCGACCGTCTGCCAAAAACAGCATTTGCCAGATCCCGGTTTCTACCGACGTCTGTAATAAACAGCATTTGCTGCTACCCGACAATAATGTGTTAAATGCACTTCTAATTGTCTTGAAATAAACGCGCTTAGAAAGTGTGAATAAGTATATTTCATACAGAAATGTTACAAAAATTATGGATTTTTTTGCTTTTGTAACGTAGAAATTTCAAACCGAGCAATTTCATTCAAATTTTACTTTAATTCATTAAAAAATAGTATTCGTCTAAATTCACTCTCGTCCACGTGGAATATGTCAACATCTAAAATAAAACTGTTGAATGCTCTTATTATTGGCATCCCCATTGGCAAACCGGTTATATACCTTATAACAAAAAAACGATTTGTATCCAGTTCTTCTAAAAAAATATATTATTTGGAGCATATGGTTTAATTTTATCAATAATGGCGAATTTCTTACTTTGGCATCGTATAAGTCGAAAGATTTAAATTGCGAGGTATATGTTTTTTGTATGTCATATTGTTGATTCATTTGAAGTCATTTTAAATTGAAAATTGTGTCATTGAAATTCCATCAAGCACGTTCAGTCGATATCATAAATTATATCAAACAAGATTAGTTAATAGATTGATTTGACATTTACTTGGTAGAACTCTATTATAACATGATGAAAAAATAGCAATTTATTTTAGTTCTACAAAATTGTATAGTAGATAGCTATTTCGGCGTACGCCCTCATCAGAACTGTAGAAGGCTTAAGCGGAAATAGCTATCAACTATATAATATATAAATATAACACATTTTTCACCGTGTTAATATAAGTTAAAATTTTAATTGTTGAAACTGTATAGAATTTCACAGGTTTTGCAATTGAACAGGATTGCAATTTGAAGTAAGTGAGCCAGTTATATTGCATCTGTCTAATAAAAATTCTGAAGATGTTGAAAATTGTCAGTGAAATATCAACAACACGGTGAAAAAATAGAGATGGAAAAATAAAAAATTGTAAAACTAAAATAAATTGCTATTTTTTCACCGTATTATAATGGATTTCTACCATGTAAATGCCAATTCAATCAATAAACATTTCAACAATGTTACTGATAAATCAACTGAAAGTGCCTATTTACACATCAGTCGAAGAGTGTTGTATCGATTGCCGCGTACGGTTTAATTCCTTTCAAAATATTCAGTGCGACATTCTGTGTGAAAATCTACAGTTTACAATAAAAATTCAATAAAGAATTCATTTTCCCGCCAGACGTTTAATCAATAACCCGGCGACGTCCGCACGCCCGCCCGACCTACAAAATAATATTATTTCCTATGCACAAGTCGGCTTTTATTTGATGATTAGCCTCTCGCCTGACGGGTCAAAGCGCTTTCAATTTCGTACGAATACAATTTTCTCCTTTTCATTCGACAACCGATGTCGAGAAACAGGGGCAGGCAGTTAAAGGGTTAAGTCAATGATTTATTATATGGCAAAAGACTTTTTATAAATACTGAATTTTCGGTCTCGTAGCTTTGTCGTGAACTTTGAATAGTATCCATTCATTTGGTCACACTGTCGTGAGGTCGAAACTTTGAATGGAAATGTCTATCGATTTTTAGAGTCATGCCCCACATATAATTAGCATAGTGATATTTGGTATCAATTGGTTTGATATTTTAATCATCTAAACGTGCTTAGATCTACACAATTAATTTATGATTTGATACCAACCTCTTTGGGAAGGAGCTACGAACCCTGCTTGAGTCAACTCTCATAAAATCAAGGCAATAATATTTTAATTGTTATAACTTTGTACGATTCCACATGTTTTGTCACTAGCGACTCGGGTTTCGCCTTTCGGCATCTAGCTTTCAGGTATTCCATCACACGGATGCAACGGAACTGCCTGAAGATCCCGAAAGGCGAAGCCAGGGTCGTTAGTGGCAAAACATGTAGAATCGTACAAAGTTGTAACAATTCATGTTTGATATTGAAATTCCATCAAGCACCTTCAGTCGATATCATAAATTACAAGGCAATAAAACTTATTGCAAAAGACAAAATATTCAAGTGTTTTTACTTTTTTATAAGCAGTAAAATTAATGGCATCATTATTCACTACAAAGTTAGTTAATTCTTTAGATTGTATAATAAAATATTTACCACTTTACCAGAGAAGTTGACGGAAATCTCTGCCGCAATATCACGGACCGATTCGTGCGTGCTACGATCGGTCCAACAGTGTACAAAAGGTCATAAAAATGCCATAACGCTGTCTTTTGCCTTTGACTATTTGTCTAACATTTGCTGTCCGTTTGAATTTGAATCCATACAGTCTGTGAGCCAACCTCTTGCTAATTCTCGTTTATTTTCTCAACCGTCACTTCCTGTTTAATTTTTAATTTTCATCGTTTAACCATGGATTGGACGTTCTTTGCTTGTCTATACAAACTTCCGGTGTTTTTGACATCGTCCTTAAAAAATACGCCGACAATATTTGCTTTTAAGTGCGATACCTCCAAACAACAATGAACGATCATCAATATATTATACTTATTTAAGGTCTTTCCTAAATTATTATAAATTGAAGGACCAGTTTGGGTATATCATTGAATTTAATGACAAGTTGGTTGTCCTTACTCTTCTAGTTATGTATGTACAACCGCCTTTCAATAATAAAATACTGATAAAAAATCATTCACTGTCCATTATATTGATCCGATAAAAAGCTGTACAAAACCGATATTTAACTACAAAAATAATTTAAAAAATAAAAATGTGACTTGCTCAGTTTTTTAACACTCATTATTTATTTCAAATAATAAAAAAACATTTTTTTGCACTTATTTCCACAATATATTTTTGATCAGAATATGATTCAATACAGCGAAACCGGTCCTGAACAAAAAAATATTGTGGAAATATGTTCAAAAAATGTGTTTTTATTATTTAAATTGCCTTTCCATCAAGAAGTGACAGTTAACACCTTAAAAAACTCAATATTTAGTAAAATTTTATTATTTTTTTAAATTGTAATATGCGACATATTGTCAAGAATTATCGACCAAAAATGGTGTATTTAATATTTTTTTTTATTTTTCGAAGAAATTGCCGACTTTACCATATAAATTCTTCCCGGAATTCAACAGAGGTAAAATTGAATTTCCACCAAGAAATTTCTAATAAATTTATATAATTCATGACCTACGAATTTTAAATACTAGTATATTTCAAAACGGTTTTATGAAGTGTGTCCGTTTTTATTACGTAGCATTTATATGATTTTGCTAATCTTTTTTAATGCTGGAATATATTTAAGTACGCCATTGTTAGGAATTTCGTGGTAAAGCAAAACAGCGTGCGTTTTTATACGGACGGGCGGGCCTTTAAAAATAATCTCCAATTTTTTTAAGAATTTGTAGAAACGCTTCAATAGAAAAAAATCCGAAACGAAATGATTCGAATAAAGTGACAACAACTGTTTTGCATTTCAAGCGGAGACACTTTTCAAATCTTCATTTGTTTTAATTTGATATTAAATCTAAAAGAATTTATTATTCCGTCTCCGCGCGGTTATTAACCGGGTGATTAGACAAAACCGATGATTTTTCATTTATTTTTCTTGCGTATTATCTCTGATTTGTTTATTTTCAATTTAAATAATATCATTGACTCTTTATCGATGAGAGATTGCTATAATTTGTTTCCCGTAATGAGATCATAACGATTCTAATCATACGTGAAATGACTTGTGATTTTATTGATTTTTCAAAATGTCAAACCAAACAGCACTATTTTTGTTATCAATCATCTTACTCCAATACTTATTCACTATTTACGTTTACTCCCAAAAAAAAACAGATAAACACAAACTTTGAGAAACGCATAAAATCACTTTGCCACATTTTAGAATTTATTAGCATAATATAAAACTATTATAATATGAATAGAATGAAAAAAAGCTCTATTGTGTACGTTTTCTATACAGTTATATATAGATAAGTAAATGTACGTTTGAATACAGTTCTGACGAAGGCGTGAGTCGAAATATCTATCAACTATATCTTATAAAATTTTGTAAAACTAAAATACATTCTGTTCTGACGATAGCGTAAAGCGAAATAGCGAAAAGCGAAATAGCGAAAAGTGAAATAGCGAAACGATTAAACAAAGCACCTTTAACACCATTTCGAAAATTTTAAATATTAAATCAAGATCGGTCGATTGCTAACCGCGAGCATTATCAACAGATAGTTGTGACGGTGGCGTAAGCCGAAATAGCTATCGACTATGTCTTATAAAATTTTCTAGAAATAAAATAAATTATTATTTTTTCACCGTGTTATAATGGAATTCTACCAAGTGAATGCCAATTCAATCAATTATGATTTTCAGTTGATAATGCTCGCGGTTAGCGATGTCGATCTTAAGTAGTTATTTTTAATTTTCGAAATGGTGCTAAAAGTGCGTCTCGTTGTCTAATTGTCACACCTTTCCAGGAAGACGTGACAGTTAAAAAAATCACCAATCAATCATCTCCAGTCAGTATTTGAGCTTATTGAAAGTGACGCCTGTTTAGTTTAATTTAAATTCAAAACTCAGTTTTATTGCTAGCACGATATAAGCTAGGTTGTTAAAACATAAGAGAATATGTATTGCCTAAATTTTCTATACAGCTATATATATATATATATATATACAGTGAAAACTCGATTTAACGTTTTCCAAGGAACCCTGAAAAAATAACGGTAAATGCGGGAAACGGTGAATGCGGGAAAGCTTCAAATAATAATAAACAAGTAAAAACGTAAGAAAACATTTATTTATTAGTTACTTGTACATACTGTATATAAAATTTATTTAAAAAAAAAATCCTTTATGTTAGTTTGCTTCTTTGTTATTTGGCCCTTTAATCGGAACAAAGACTTGTTACTAAACTTGTGACTAAAAGTTTGCATGGACAGGAATTATTATTACTATGAATTTGAAACAACTCTACATTTGCATCATAAATAATAATACGCGTGTGGTGGATTTCAACCCAAAAATAGCACATGCGTCCAATGCGTTACGTCTAACATGTACAGCGGATTCCAACTTGTCCAGACATAACGCCTGCACTCGTCTGTGTCAAATTTGCTTGCCGAGATACGGAGAAATATGCAATAAAAACTGTCAATCGGGATAATATTTGTAGCGGGACCAAAATATTTAGACGGTTTATCGAGGAAATCGGGGAATCGGGAATCGGGAAACGGTTTATTTTAAATTGTTCTTATGTGAGTTTGACGGGATTATAAAAAATAAGTGTTCCATCCGGGAAAACGTATTATGCGAGAACGGTTGATCGAGGTTCCACTGTAATAGATAAATAAATGTACGTTTAACCATAGTTCGGACGATGGCGTGAGCCAAAATAACTATCAATCTTATAAAATTTTGCAGAACTAAAATACATTGCTATTTTTTCATCGTGTTATAATTCAGCTCTACCATGTTAATGCCAATTCAATTAATAAAGCTTAAAAAAGCTTGTTGAGATTAAGCTCTGTTAGGATCCAGTTAGATTTGTTACACATTGGCAACAAGCACGTTCAACCCTCGTTACCATCTAACCAATTAAAGTTCTTATCAATTAACGTATTGTTAATTATTAATTCTTTCCGCCCACACTGAGAGGTTAACACCAAACACCGCTAAACAGCAGCTGTGCCCTTATTTTAAATTAACAATTTGCGGAAATCAAAGCGGCATAAATAAAAAAAATAGAAGATAAATTGAAACAATGGCATCCATTAAATTAAACGTAAGCTGGAATAAATTATTGTGTACCCTTCGCGGTGGAAAAGTCAAAAAACATCGTTTCGTAAAGTTGAATAATTGTAATTATGATGGGTTTGTTTTTGGCTGTTTATCCCAATGCCGCCTACAGTGGCGTCCATAAAAGGTTTCATTCTAAAACCCAATTGATTGCATTCTTATACAGAGATTAAGTGGTCCATTACTGTGAAGCATCTTGGATTCTTTAGACCATAGGTTCCTAACCTGGAGGTCGCTAACTTATACGGTCAACTAAAAAATATTCACTTTTACTTGGCTTTTTGATAGTATGGGGGACGCGGGTCAAATAAATTTTATGAAAAGGTGTCACCACCAAAAAAAAAATTGGGAACCTATGCTCTATACAGGAGATTTGAATTCAGTGAGCACTTCGCGATTAAACAATATCTAGTTTATGATAACAGAACTGGATTCCAAAGAGTCGAACCATATACATTTTTTTTAACAATAAGGTTTTAATATTCTTTTAAAAATTATAATGTTAATTGAGTTTATTGTTGATATTATTAGGTAAAGTGATAAAGTAATTTATTTCACTTTCTAAAAAAACTACTTCTAACGGCTTATTGAATAGTTATGGCGAACCTAAAAAACGCGTTCTAGAGGGTGTGCGTACAAAATATTTTTATACTACACGATTTATATAACACGATGCATGGGAAAAAATTCAAATGAAATGTCAAATGAGCCTACCACATTAAGTGACTCGGAAAGCAGTTTCAGCGAAGAAGCTACACGTTTCACATTGAAAACAATAAGTGACGACTTGGAATTGGCTAATAAATTAGGTTTTTTGGACTTCGAAATTCAAGGAGAAATTACAAAATTTTGGTAACCTTATGAGTAAACACGTTAAGATTTATACGATAAAAGCAAACAATCACTTATTAACGAATATTTTAAAGCTAAAACCACAAAAAATCAAAGTCCTTCGATGATGAAAACTTACAAACGATCATCGAAAAGGAGCAAAAAAATATAATTCGATAAGTGATGTTATGTTATTAAAGTTTCTTCCAATTAATACGTGCATTTACATTTGTTCATTTTAAAAAATAAAGTACATATTTATAAAAATTATCAACGCAAACCTTAATTTAGTATGAACTTCAATTATTGTATCACACGGATTTGTATCACGCGAGGTTGTCGTGGAATCATAAAACCGTGTTATACGAGGCCCGTGTACTACAGACGAACGAAATCAACGAAGCATTACATGTCACATAAAATAAAAAGCTTGGCCAATACTCGAAACGAAATATTTTTTAACAATTTTTCCCTTAGAAACATAATCAAAGCACTGCACTGTGAACAAAAATAAATATTGATATTTTTAAAATACGACGTCAATTGTGTCTTCTAAAAAAGTTTTGATTGCTTTGAAAGCAAATTTTCCTTATCGACTTCTTTATTTTTAATTGAAGAGTTTTTTTTTTGCCTTCTGAGTGGTTTTTCTCTGATTGAATTTTATATTTTTAAACAAACGCTGTAACGTTTGTGCGTATTTCGAACAATTATTAAAAATAATTTTAGACTTCGACTGCGGAGGTTTGATGGAATTTCAATATCAAATTTGAGCCCCTAATAAATGAGCAATTAAACATCCCCGATTCTCTCTTGCGTATACCCCTTACGTGAGATTAGCTCAATTACTCAACATCTGAATAATTAATTCTTACAATAATGGGTCATTTGATATTGAATCCTTCCACAACCCAATCATTAAAACCAATGAAGTATATCTTAATATTAATCTTCCCAATTATGTTTTTGTTTTTAGTTTATTACTGTAAAAATGTAAGATCATTCAACAGTAAAAAAACAGATTCACAATTCGCAAATAACGTTACAAAGGAATCACATAAGATAAATTCAAACTCAGCGCCTAAGCGTTTGCATCTTTGTAATAAAGGTTGCAAGATGACGGCTTTAGAACAGCTGGAAATCAATAGACACCAACTATCACAAAAGATTCTTAATGACCAATTAATACATTTCGATCACCATTGCTTAACCCTCTACGGGGTGTTTCTTTGTTTCCATAATAGACCATTTCCGTGCCATATGTAAACTTATTGATACAGCTGCCTTTTTACTTTCATTTACAATTTTTAGTTTTATTGCGAGCAAGAAACAAGCTAGGTCGTTAAAACAGGAGAGAAGATGTATTGTGTACATTTTCTATACAGCTATATATTGATAAGCAAATGTTCGTTTAAGCATAGTTCTGACGATGGCGTGAGCCGAAAAAGCTATCAACTATATTAAGAAAAAATATTTTTTAGAACTAAAATACATTGCTATTTTTTTCACCGAGTTACTGTAAAAACCTTTCAGTGAAAATCGCTGTTTTAAATAATAAAAAACCCATTTATAAAACTATTCCCACAATACATCGCCAGTATATATTTGTGTACAAGCTTTTTTGATTACAAAAAATTCCAGCTCATTATTCTTACTAATCTTACTTGCATGATTGTTTCTGAACTCTTAATGGATTATTAATGTGTTTTTTTTTTACAAATTATTAATAAGAGATTGTAATAATTTCATTTTTAAAATCAATTTGTCTTAAAAATATTAAATTGGGAAAATAATTTTTAAAATTATGGTATATCAGTTTATGATGTGTAATAAGTGAAACAGCTTCTGATCAAAAAATATATTGTGAAAAATTGTGCTGCATTTTTTTTTTATTGAAAATATTATGCATTTCAATCAAGAAGCGACAGTTAACACCTTAAAAGTGACGATCTAGCTAGTTTTGCAGTGCGTATGGACGAGTCACCACTGATTAAACATAATATATGAATAATATCCAACACAAAAAAGTACTTAAATGGCATCGTCTGAAATTACGCGCATAGTTTCATAGCATTGTATACAAAACTAGACATGCAATTAACACAAGAATTTGTTTCGTGTTTCCTCGTCCTAGTTTCAACTAACGATTCAACTTAGTTGTACTCTATTCTGGGAACTCGCCTAAACTTTATAGTTCTACTGTCCCGCTTCCAACTTCACTGCGGATATTACTGTACCTGGTATCACATAACGAGTTTGTTGACCTGCCACCAAGTACCATTTACAATGAGCTACCTCTAATTTCCTCGTAGCAATGCACATATTAAAAAACAATGTATAATCATATAATACGTAGAAATCTAAAAAAGATGATGAAAGAAAAACTGTTGGTTGAAAACAGGACTGTCGAGTTGTTAAAAAACAAGAACAGACTCGGACGTTGACCAAAAGTACGACTCTGTTTGAATAAAGTTTATTTTTGTCAAGTTTATTTCCTACCTTTCCTATTTATATGCATTAGAATAAGATCAATCAACCAATCCAGCAAATTGTTCATTGAAATATTCTTCAAAATCGTCTAATCGGAGTCAATCGTTTTTCACGACTCCGACTCCATAACCCTGGTAACCCTGATAACTATATAATATAAGGCGTTGAAAAACAGGCATCAACATTTAATAGAATTCAGACAAAAAATATTTAAATAGTCTAAGTCATTTCACACTATTCACAATGACAAATCATCCAGAATCTGGAATGCTTAAGAGTAACAATCAAATAACGATAAATCCAACTTTACTTCGTTGTCTACTGAAAATATAAATAACTTAATTGAAAACACCATAACAATGATGAAAAAAACGATTTTTTTTTCAAATATCAAATTGATTGAACGTTAAGATCTATGGTGTTCAAGTCTCTTTCAACTCTTTTGTATAGACTAATTAGGTTGTATAATTGTTGTGTCGTTGTTGACAAACGTAAGTCGCTGCAGAGCTGAGCAATTCACAGTGAATCCGGTGCATGTGGGCACATTATATATATATTTATACCCCCACATACTATTCTAGCATACATATACATACAAACCACACAGATACACGTATGCATATACAATACCTAAGGCAATGAACTAGGAAAGAATTTTAGTTCTACAAAATTATTTTTAACAAATATAGTTGATAGCTATTTCGGCTCACGCCATCGTCAGAACTATCGTGAGCCGAAATAGATATCAACTATATTTGTTAAAAACAATTTTGTAGAACTAAAATACATTGCTATTTTTTCACCGTGTTATAATGGAGCTCTATCAAGTGAATGTCAATTCAATCAATAACTGGGCATAGGCAAGACATTTTCAGATGCCGAGGTTGTGTATTTTGAGATTAAGACTTGTAACAACAAACCTATCGAGAGTCGTCGAGCAGAATTATTGTTGGCCTTTTTTTATTTTCCCACAACACTGTGAAATTTTTAAGCCATTTCAATGATCGAACTCTCGAATTATAGGTTTTTTCAAGTCAATACGTAGCAGCGAATTGTGCACGTAATGTCCCAATGCAATCATTTAACAAGTGCATTATATGGCAAGATACAGTTTTCTATCATGTAAATATATGGGAAAAAAACTTTCTTATTGCATATAAGCAAACTATTTTATAGTTTCACTTTTATGTTGTAATTGTTAAAATTAATTTATCTAGCCATGATGTAAATGAATCTATTTTTTCGCGAGTATAAACAATTTTCATATTGACATTTGTTTTTCTTGGCATAACAATCTATGTGCACCACAGTACGCACACGCACACTGTATCTCTTCCTGCGCATTTTTCAAAGAAGATTATCTTTATATTCCTCTGGCTGTACTTTGTTACATTTTTTATATACATTTTTTTTTTCAAATATTTACTACATTGCAATGGGTCGGCAAATAAAACAAAACCTACGGCGGTGTAAATGATGAAAAATAAATATTTTATGCTTTTGTTCAATTCCGTATTGATTATAATGTCAAAAACATGTATTTTAATTTGAAACTTGAGGGCAACTCAACGCGTGTGCCGCGGTCGTTGTATCAGGTTTGATCGGCTGCAATCATTTCAAAATTACAGGAAACGCAATATTCTCTAAAACACGCCACTAGTATCAAAATATTATGTACTCACCCATATTACAACTATCGCAGTTCAACAGGGTATTTCAAACGAATTTAAATCATACTTTTAAATTGTAAACTGTCATTTATTGGTGGTAAATTACTAAATTTCAAACAATAATAAAACACGATGAAAAAATAGCAATGTATTTATAACATACAGTTGATATATATTTCGGCTTACGCCTAAATCAGAACAATGTTTAAGCGTACATTTACGTATCTATACATGATCAATAATAATTTATATTCTTCTATACTCATAATATTCTAAGCTAGGTTATTAGAACAGAAAAGAAGATGCATTAAATACTTTTTCTATACAGCTATATATAGAAAAATAAAGGTTCCCTTAAACTTTATTCTGATAAGGGCGTAAGCCGAAATAGTTATCAAATATATAACTAATAAATTTTGTAAAAATAAAATACATTGAAATTTTTTCACCCTGTTATAATGGCGTTCTACCGATTCAATCAAAAATAAAAACAAATTTTTACAATATATTTATGATCGGGACTGGTTTCGCCCATCGCTAGCGCGTAAACAGAAGTTTTTCAATGAGAACTTGTTGTTGTTTTTCTTTAAACAAAACGTGATAGATAATGTATTGTTTGAACATAAACAGTGGTTAGTTAGTCACTCTCGCCAAGCCTACTTTTTAGGATTAGATGGGGGTAACTAGTGACACAACAAACGCTTAGTCTATACACAGTGCGCCACGTTACTGGGAGTGTCTTAGGAGCAACCTTTCAAAATTTAATTACATATAATGAAGTGTCAAGAAAATCAATTTCTGTCAAGATAAATGAAAAACCATTATGAATTGAAGTCTACTCGCTCTCTACATGATGATCTAAAAGGTAACACATAGCAATACAACAAATGCTAAGCCTATATATAGTGATTTAAATAGTAAAAAAACACATTTTCCCACAATATCTTTTTGATCAGGACCAGTTTCGCTCATTAATTTAAAAAATCATGCCCTTCCATCAAGAAGTTTATTTATTTATTTATAACTACACGGTACAAAACTTAAATACATTATAAATTCATTGCTTTTGCAACTTTAACATATTTAAACATAAAGTATTGGAAATTCAACAAATGCACAGTAAAACAATCAACAAGGATTGCAAAAAAAACTTCAACCAAGTAAACTCATGAAATATCTACTTTAACTGAAAAAATAGCATTCGTCGGAACTCACTTTCGTCCACATGAAATTTGACAACATCTGAAGCAATACTGTTGAACATTTTCAATGCTTTACCATTGGCATCCCCATTGGCAGACTGGTTCTACACTTTGGAAGAACAAACAAATTATGTCCACGATCTCTTAAAAAAATATCCGTAACTTACAAAGTGATATTATTAAGGATGGCAGAATTCTCATTTTGGCCTTAAATTAGTCGAAAGAAATACGTGGCTAAATACATTTCTCTTCGATTTGATTATTCAAACTATTCTTCGATTTTTCAAACTAAATTGACAGTCAAAACCTTAAAAGTATATATCGTGTGTTCTTTAGTATAAGGAGTATCTTAGGAGCGAATTTGAACGATTTAAGGTTTAAATGTGCTAATTAGTTTTATTTGAAATCTACTCGCTCTCCGTATGACATCATAAATTTATCAAAAGCCTTAGTCGGTGTGGTCGTTCGACCCAACAGAGCGTACATCGACAAGCGTATTAATTTACACTCCAGTATGTTGTAGCTTTCACCGAAGATGAAATAAATTGAGAGGGGCCAAGTTTACCGCATACTGTAAAGCTTTGTGTTATGTTATGTTTTACTTTTGATCTAAGGCAACATCTGAATGTCGTTTATACAATATGAATGCTAATTTCTAATCACCTTGTATTATTATCGGCGTATTGTATGTAGTAGAGCGGACACGCAACCCGCTGCGGTAGCACACGATAAATAAACGCAACGGAGGTCGGTTAGAAAAACCCTTCACGAACCCTGCCAGTTATTTATCAAACATATTTGACACGAAAATACTTCATGTGCCTGAAATAGCACCCCATTGAAAACATATTTCATTTTGCCCCGTTCTCTGGTGGCGGCTTATATATTAATCATATATTATCATATTATATAGATAGATGTTACATAAACATATATGTATATTTTAAATAATAAAAACACATTTTTTTAGTACTTATTTCCACAATATATTTCTTTGATCAGGACCGGTTTCACTCATCGCGAGCATTATCAACTGATAGAATACAATTTACAAACAAGTCTATTTATACAAAACAAAAAATTAATTTGAGTTAATGGTAGCAGGTGTACAAAACCATGGGTACAAGAACTAGGAAACAATTTACATAAAATCATACAATATTGATACAAATAAAGTAAATTAGTATAAAAATTAAATGTTCACAATCACTTATTAAGAATTAAAATTACAATTATGGTAAATCAATAATCCATTAGGAGCTCTAAACAATCAATAAGGAAGTAAGGAGTGGGAAATTTTTAATGACGAAAATAACCCACAATCACTACTTAATGGAACAAAATAAATTAATACATGAGAAGTCGATTAAAGATGAATCGATGAGATGGGAAGATATGGTCAGTCAGGGGCGTTCCAATATTTTCTGTAAAAAAATTTAAGTAAAAGGAGGCAATATCATTTTTCAAAAAAAAGGAAAAAAAAAAAAAAAATTTATTTGAAATATATATTTATTAATCTAATTTAATGAGTATAACAATGGTGACGACGCAAAAGTAGTTTGTTCATTTATAAGGTTAGAATTAGGCAAAAAATTTATATCGATTAATTTCAAGGATTTCTTGTTTATCTAATTTCAGTGATTTGTTATTGAAATGCAGGATTTTGTAGTTTTCTTTTTCTTTTTTTTTGAAAAATGATATTGCCTCCATTTACTTAAATTTTTTACAGAAAATATTGGAACGCCCCTGACTGACCATATCTTCCCATCTCATCGATTCATCTTTAATCGACTTCTCATGTATTAATTTATTTTGTTCCATTAAGTAGTGATTGTGGGTTATTTTCGTCATTAAAAATTTCCCACTCCTTACTTCCTTATTGATTGTTTAGAGCTCCTACTGGATTATTGATTTACCATAATTGTAATTTTAATTCTTAATAAGTGATTGTGAACATTTAATTTTTATACTAATTTACTTTATTTGTATCAATATTGCATGATTTTATGTAAATCGTTTCCTAGTTCTTGTACCCATGGTTTTGTACACCTGCTACCATTAACTCAAATTATTTTTTTGTTTTGTATAAATAGGACTTGTTTGTAAATTGTATTCTATCAGTTGATAATGCTCGCGATGAGCGAAACCGGTCCTGATCAAAAAAATATATTGTGGAAATAAGTACTAAAAAAATGTGTTTTTATTATTTAAAATATAATGCCTTTCCATCAAGAAGTGACAGTTAACACCTTAAAAGTGATATATGTATATTTTTAAGGTCCAACCGTTTGAGACAGTCACACAGTAGTCATAGTACAATATACATAATGTAATGTAAAAAAACACGGTGAAAAAATAGCAATGTATTTTTGTTCGACAATTTATTTTTCATAAGATTTAGTTTATAGCTATTTCGGCTCACGCCATCGTCGGAACCTGGGTAAATTACTCCAAATGCGGTTAAAATGAAATAACACGGTGAAAAAATAGCAATGCATTTTAGTTCTACAAAATTTAAAATTTTGCAGAGCTTGGTTGTTAAAACAGAAGAGAAGATGTATTGCGTACCTTTTCTACACAGCTATGTATAGATAAGTAAATGTGCGTTTAAACATAGTTCTGACGATGTGCAACTGAAATACATTGGTATTTTTTCACCGTGTTATAATGGAGTTCTACCAAGTAAATGCCAATTCAGTCAATAACACAAAAACCAGTTGATTATATTCGCGATAAGCAAAACTGGTCCGGCATGTTTTTCTACCAAGAAGTGACAATTAACTCTTTAAAGGTCATATATAATAATTCTTTCGTAACAATCCATTTTGTCATTTTCCCCAGATCGGTATTTTTTGTACAATAGTTACACACCTGTGTCCCTCGGCCATCAATATTTAATTGTGAAAGCTATTGAACTGTATTTTAATAGTTCATCTTTGATAAATATTTTTTGTTAATATATTTAAAAAAAGTAAAAATATTCATTAGCTATTTTTTTGGAATGTGTTATTTCAAAACTGCGTAAAAAAGAATTGAATTTAGTATTTTAAACGAATAATTAACTATATATTAACTATTGAAAAAAACAAGCTATCGACAAAAATTATAACTTTTATTGTGTTAACTGTCACTTCTTTATTTTTTTAGCACATATTTCCACAACATATTATATGATTAGGACCGGTTTCGCTCACTGTGAGCATTGTCAACTGATCAGTTATCTATTGTGTAAATAAATCTAAAAGAAATAATTGTCACTTCTTGATGGAGAGACTTGATATTTTAAACAATAAAAAAATTTACAATTAGAACCGGCTTCGCTCATTGCGAGCATTATCAACTGAAGCATAATTATGTTATTATTAAAAAAAAAGTTAAAAATTATGTTTGCAATTATAATAGCAATTTATGTATTTTTATGAACCGCAAATGGTTTAGTTATGAGGTGTTTTTGTTTAGATTTTAATCAAGAATATTTTTTAAATGAATCATCTATGATTGAAACAAAAAATCTCTGAACGATGATTAATAATTTCATTGTTCATTAACTAGAATTTAAAAAAGACACATATATTCTTCTGAAGTAATCACTTTCGTGTAGGTATGTTTAATATATTGAATCCGTTTTACATTCAAACTTTTAATCAGATTATTCTAAATAAAATAACACTGCTTAATGCTGATTAAAACAAAACTTACGACAATACAACGAGTAAATTTAAGCGCGATTAAATTCTCAATTCCGAATGTTTAAAAAAAATTTAATTTATTCCACCCTTCCGAAAAATAGCTTTATTATTTTATTCGCCCACAATAATTAAATATTTCGTATTTCTCGCCCTCCCGCCTTCATTACAGGGTTAAGTGGCAGTGTAATCAAGCTAGAATAATAATAATTAACTGGGTTGTTTTATTGATTTACAATTCGTTTGTTCTAAGGCGAGGGAAGGTTTAAATCAGAATTCATTTTCAACAATAAGGGTGTTGGTTTGTGATGGTGTTTTCACGTGACGCGATTCGAATTTCCTGTTTGGTCGTATATCCGGTATAGACAAAATCAAAAATCGGTTATTTCAGACTGATAGACTAATTTGAAGGTGTTTTACCTTCTAAAATGTATTTAATCTGATCGGGTTTTATTTTCTATTTAAAAAATACTATGAGCTCTTTCTCGTAATATAATTTATGATATCGACTGAGAGCGCCTCGTGGAATTTCAATATCATATTTGAATTGTTAAAACTATGTACGATTCGAAATTTTTTGTGACTAACGACCCGAGTTCCGCCTTACGCCATCTTCAGGCATTCTATCACACGGATGTAACAGAATTAGCTCACAATAAACAGTTATCATCGTCTATTTACTAAATGTATTAATAACAGAAAAACACAGACCCCAAGATAAGAACTAAATGGCAGCTGTGCCTGTGATAATTTTTATTAACGATTAATCTTGTTAATGAGCCATTCTTAAAAGGGTTTTACAACAAATAATAATCAACTATCATCAAAATACAATAGGGGTTTTTTCTGTTAATAAATACCTGCTTATTTCAATTTGTGCAATTAACTATTAAACATCTAACGATGAAAAATAAGAATATTCTATTTTTCTTCTTGAGATTTTCGATTCATTGAACCGAACTGTTTATTGTGCGTCAGTACTGTTGCGATAGAATGTCTGAAGATGCCAAAATTCGAAACACGGGTCGTTAGTTACAAAACATGTGGAATCGTACAAAGTTTTAACTATTCAAATTTGATATTGAAATTCCATCAAGCACCTTCAGTCGATTTATATGATAAAAACACATTATACATTGTAGCTTACTTTATTATTACTACTTTGTGATGGAAAATTATTACTAAGCTATACTAAATATAAATATCTACTTATTTCGAATTGGTGGGTTACGGTGGGAATTAAACGTTAGATGACGTATAATATGAATTTGATTTATGAGAATGACGACTCATTAAACTAATCTCACGTAAAGGATATGAGAAGAGGGAATTGGGAAGATTTTACTAGTAGTTAAGAATATAACTTAAATTTAATAATTGGTCTATGTTTATTGGTAAAATCTCCTGATAAAATAATTAATAGTCTTCCGTGTTTTTAATGTAATAATTGAACACCTTCATTTGTGATAAATGAATGTTTTTTTTTACGATAGTAAATGATTATTAAAAATAGAGTTATCTTTTTTACACGGTGAAAAAAATAGCAATGTATTTTAGTTCTACAAAATTATTTTTTAAAATATAGTTGATAGCTATTTCAGCTCACTCCATCGTCAGAACTATGTTTAAACGTACATTTGCTTATCTATATTTAGCTGTGTAGAAAATGTACACAATACATCTTCTCTCCTGTTTTAACAACCCAGCTGGTTTCTTGCTCGCAATAAGACTTTTTTTCCAAAAAATTGTAAGTGAAACTAAAAAGGCAGCTATGTCAATAAGTTGACATGTGGCACAGAAATGGTATATTAAGGAAGCAAAGCAGACCAAGAGGGTTAAGTAATGTAGAAGACAATATATTAGTTTGATCGTTAAGAGCCATATAATTTGTTGTAATGGAGTTCTACCAAGTGAATGCCAATTCAATAAACATATAGTATCTTTTTTTAGTTTAAAAGCAGATACATGTTCTGTCATTTTAATGTTTTATTAAGCTTAAACAAAAGTTTTGTGTTTAGTGTTGCAGGGGTAGAGGAAATTTACGTGAGACTCTAATCCATGTATGGTGCAATAAATTGACGCATTCATAATCTAATAATCCCTGGGTAATGAAACAGCGTCATACAATAGCCAGGGAGGTAGAATCAATTCAATATCTAAATATTTATAACAGTTATGCACATGTGAAAATCTATGAAGATGCATTTAATCGAGCACAACAAAAGACTTCATCTGCGTCCTTTGGAGCTACGTATAACTAGGGTTACCAGTACGGGTATAACCGAAATCTTTACGCCGGTATTATCATTCTGAAAATTGAACAAAACATTTTACTGCTATATAAATCAATGCATTTATATATAAAAATTGAATCGATTACTATTAAAACTATATAATTTATAATATCGACTGAAGGTGCTTGATGGAATTTCAATATCAAATTTGACTTGTTGAAATTTTCTACGATTCCACATGTTTATATATCAAAGACTTAGAAGAATATCTTTGGTATATCGACGATGCTAACTGTTTATTTTATGTCAGTTCTATTGCATTCGTGTGATAGAATGCCTGAAGATGCCGAAAGCCGAAACCCGGGTCGTCAGTGACAAAACATGTGGAATCGTAAAAAGTTGTAAGAATTCAATTTTTTATTTTAATACCGGTAAAATATGAAATACCGCTATGATGCATTTATCCGCTTTTGTAAGCCCTAAACACAGACTACAACACGTCTACTGCAGATGTACCATAGTGCATATCGGACGGAAACTGCACAATTGCAAATAGGATCACACCCTCCATAAATGGTGGTCTATGGATCAACTATCCCATTCATCAGTGACGTGCCCCCAGAAATTTTCAATTTGCATAACACGGTGAAAAAATATCAATGTATTTTAGTTCTACAAATTTTTTAAGATATAGTTGATAGTTATTTTGACTCTTTGAAACTATACCTAAACGTACATTTGCTTATCTATATAAAGCTGTGTAGAAAAAGTACACAATACATCTTTTCTCCTGTTTTGACGATCTGCTTGTTTCTTGCTAGCAATAAAACTTTTTAAAAAATCAAAAATTGTAAATGAAACTAAAAAGGCGTCTATATCGTTAGCTTACATATGGCACGTAAATGGTTTATTACGGAAACGAAACAGCTGCTTCTCAATCAATTACCTAGGTAGCATTAGCGAAAAAGTTCATCGGGAAATTAAAAAATCAGTAACCGTAGCTTTCAAGGTCATAGGTATTTCTATAAAAAAAATATATTTATATTTTGATGTTAGTTGATTAATATTTGTTGTAAAACTCTTTCAAGAATTACTCATTAACCATACCGTTCATGAAAATTATCACAGGCAACTGCGTTAATTATACAGACGATGCTAACTGTTTATTGTTTGTCAATTCTGTTGCATCCGTGTGATAGAATACCTGAAGATGCTGAATGGCGAAACCCGGGTCGTTAGTGACAATACATGTGGAATCGTTCAAATTTGTAACAATTCAAATTTACTATACAACATCGTTGTTAATATAATTAGTACGCTTTTTTCGTACAATTTTCATGCATAACAATATATATAAAGTTTATTCAAAATAAATATACCATAGCACTTAAATGGGTGCCACTGTGGGTACTAGGGTCGGGTATGGGGCATTCGTGCTGAAGTTAGCAGATTCACACATCGAACAATACAATCAAATTTGCGACTACGTTTTTTTGCACAATAGGACATTTACGGTTTTGGTGAAAATACCGTATATTTTCTGGAAAACAAAAAGCAATCAATTCTATTTGGTAAATCCGATGTCATTTTTGTAAATTTATAAAAATACGCATTATTTCTTGCGCAGGAAATTTTATTTAAAACAAACTACTTTTTTCCTTGATAGAATAAATATCCAAGCAAAGAAATAGTTAAGCTTGAATTGTTACAACTCTGTACGATTCCACATGTTTTGTTGCTAACAACCCGGTTTTCGACTTTCGGCATCTTCAAGCATTCTATCACACGGATGTAACAGAATTGACAAAAAGGTAAAACCCGAGTCGTCAGTGACAAAACAGGTGGAGTCGTAAAAAATTGTATAAATATAAGTTTGATAGTGAAGTTCCATCAAGCACCTTCGGTATATATAATAAATTATAAGAAAGTAAGTTAATCACTTTTAAGGTGTTAACTGTCACTTCTTGATGGAAAGGCATTATATTTTAAATAATAAAAACACATTTTTTAGTACTTATTTCCACAATATATTTTTTGATCAGGACCGGTTTCGCTCATCGCGAGCATTATCAACTGATAAAAAAAAAAAAAAAAAAAGTAAGTTAAGTAAAAATAAGTTGTTTGACTAATTTATGGTGTTACCTAGAATTCTCACAAGAAAATAATGATATTTTTTATATATATAACTTTTTAATTAATACACCCAGTCCTTTTTTTGCGCGATACATTGGTTCCAGAAAAAGGCGCGTAAAAAAATGATTTCACGCATTTGCATTATTTTTCTTTACACACCCTAAAACATAAATTCGCATAATATAGTTATTTTGGCTAACGCAATCATCAGAACTAGCTCTAACGTGTGACTAAATATATGTTTTTACTATTTAAATATCACTAGCTTCCGCCAAATAGCACACAGGTAACACCACAAAAGTGAAAAAGTATTGTATTTTAAATAATAAAAAATAACATATTTTAAATCTTTTTTTGCTTTTCGGTTATTAAAAAAAAATATTTGGTATAAATAGCCTTGCTAATAATTTTTATTGTATCAATTGACAATGCACGCAATGAGTAAAACCAGTCCTGAACATTAATTGTATTAAGGAAGTAAGTATTTAAAAAATGTGTAGTTTTATTATTTAAAATGTCGATTGTCTTCAATTTGAATATGGTTTAGAACAACTGGTTTATTCCATTATTGCGTAACAGTGACTATTCGATTAATGTTTGCCAAACTCTTGGATTACAACGTTGACAGTATATATTATATTATATATATATATATATATATATTCAATTCCTATATATCTAATTACATAATGTAAGGTACACTATGTAATTGGATGTTTAGATCACTAATACACTAACACTCCAAAATATATCCATTTACATATTTCTCTTCAGATTTAGATGATTTTCTCTCAAGTTCATGAAATAAACTGATCGAATTGGCATTTACTTGATAGAACTCCATTATTGCATAATGAAAAAATAGCAATGTATTTTAGTTGTACAAAATTAATAGATATATTTTTATATAATTTATGATATCGAATTTGAATTATTACACCTTTGTACGGTTCCACATGTTATGTCACTAACGACCCGGGTTTCGCCTTTCGGCATCTTCAGGCATTATATCAAAGTCAAAAAAATTAGGTCAGTTCTGTTGCATCCGTGTGATAGAATGCTTGAAGATGTTGAAAGGCGAAACCCGGGTCGTTAGTGACAAAACATGTGGAATCACACAAAGTTGTAACAAATCAAATAAGGAATATTTTGATAGCTATTTCGGCTTACGCCCTCACCAGCACTATGTTTAACCATATATTTACAGTCATTAGCAAGCATAATGATTAAAAAATTTGTGGAAATAGAGCTAAAAATGTGTGTGTTTTTATTATTTAAAATATACCTTTGCATCAAGAAACGATAGTTTACACCTTAAAAGTGATGAAAGATTGAGAGTTCTGAAATATGTTGCTTATAAATTCGAAATCGTCAAGGCAATTTTGAAGTTTTACCAATTTTTAACGAACATGTAAACCTTCCTTATTCACCATACTGTATCCTTTGGGCTACGTGGAAAAAATTCAATAAATCAGCAATTCAAATAATTCTAGGTTTACAACAATCTATATATATTTTTTAAATGTATGATATCGACTAAAGGTGCTTGATGTAAAAAGTGATATTTCAAATAATAAATCATACATAATCAGACTATATTTATTGAATTGTCATTTACTTGGTAGAACTCCATTATAACACGGTTAAAAAATAGCAATGTATTTTAGTTCTACCATTTTTTTGAAGATATAGTTGATAGCTGTTTCGACTCACGCCATCTTCTGGACTATGCGTGACATAATATACCATTCATTCATCATCGCTATTACTAAGAATTTTATGTTTTTCACTCTTTTTCGAAATTGGATGTGTATACCTAACTAAATTTTTTTCTACTTTATTCTATTTTTCTACCATCTAGTAGAATTATAGTTCAGACAATGGCGTGAGCCAAAGTAGCTATCAACTATATCTAATAAAAAATAAATGCTATTTTTTCACCGTGACATAATCAGACGTCTCAAAAGTTAAGACGTTCGCAATCGGCGGGTTGCTATGCCATAAGCGAATATTAATCGAATTATGAGCGTATTTAACAATGTTGAGAAAAAAATATCAGAACACATTACATCTATTAACAATGATTAATCATATAACTTGAAATAAATTCAGCAAATCGCTAATCTTGGACTAAGATTTATGGCATTTCATATACGTTGAACTTGTGCGTATTTTTTTGATGTGCAAACGGGCCGCCAAGTTATTTTCTTTATATTATATTAAGACTTCGATGTATTGCGAAAAACTCCTCTAGATATACTGTCATAAGCCCAAAGAATGATGGATGACGGAAAATACACTGAACCCTTCGTATTTATAAGAGATACGAGCGTAATGGTACTGAAACGTTTCTGTGGGGGATTGGCAATAGGGGATGAGGGTTGGGAAGCTTATTCGAGGCATGGTTAGTTTATTTATACTACAGCGAGGAGAGATACATAATTTCGAATTACTATGATGATTGCTGTACGAAATATCATGCTATAAAAGGGTGTCGTTAAGTAATTGCCTGCCTGTGAGACGCTTTGATTCTAAAAAAAACACACTTTTATTGTAGTACTATATCCTTAATCACTTTTCACATGTTAAAAAACTGTCGCTTCTTGATCGAAAGGTATGATATTTAAAAAAATAAAAACACATTTGTTTAGTACTTATTTCTATAACTTAATTTTTGATCAGGATCGGTTTCGCCCATCGCAAACACCATCAACTGATAGAATACAATTCACAAACAAGTGTTTTTATAAAAAATATTTGAGTTAAAGGTGACAGGTATACAAAACCATTATTTCTTAGTTCTTGAGCAAATCGCTAAATTGTATTCTATCAGTTGATAATGTTCGCGATGAGTGAAACCGGTCCTGGTAAAAAAAACTTAGGACATACTTTTTTTACACATTTTTCGGTACTTATTTCCACAGTATATTTATCAGTATATAATACCTGATGATGCCGAAAGGCGAAACCCTGGTCGTTAAAACATGTGGAGTCGTGTAAAGCTTTAACAATTCAAATTTGATATTGAATCTCCATCAAGCACCTTCAGTCAATATTATAAATTATTAAAATCTAAAGCTTTTCACTTTTGATGTGTTAACTGTCGCTCGTTGGTGGAAAATCTTGGTATTTTAAATAATAAAATACACTTAACTAACACACTGACAAAGTGACTTGAGTGACAAAACATGTGGATACATACAAAGTCTCAACAACTGATATTTGATCTTAAAATTCCATCAAGCATCTTTAGTTGATATCATCAACTACATTTTCTTTCAATAATTGCTTAAGTTGTATAGCTAAGATGACGAATGGCAAAACTCGGATCGTTAATAAAAAAACATGTGGAATCCATACATCATCACAAACGACGATATATTGTTGCTTAGCAGTGATAGGATTGTTGTGCTTCACAGAAAATATATAAAAATCAAATGTTAGAACTGAAAAACTATAAGCAATATATGAAGTTTGAAATTTATCAAACCGTTACTGAAATAAAGTCTGAATTGTTGAAACATTCTACGATTTCACATGTTTTGTCGTTAACGATCCAGATTTCGCCATTCAGCATTTTCAGGCATTGTATGTATCACACGGATGCAACAGAACTGACATACGATAAACAATTAGCATCATTATATACCAGAGAAATTCGTTACACGTGAAACACACAGACCATAAATATAGGATCCAAACAAACAACTAAAATAATAATCATTAGTGCCGATTTATTAATAAAAACACTCAATTACCTGTGATAAGTTTTAATCATTTTAAGTAGTGTTAATGCCACGATGAAAAAGACAGCAATGTATAATATTTTGTAGAACTAAAATACATTGCTATTTTATAATGGAGTTCTACCAAGTGAATGCCAATTCTATCAATAATATACTGTTAATGAGTCTTCAATCAAAAGATTGTACAACAAATAATAATCAACTATCATCAAAATGCAATTGAGTAAATTTAAACTTATGAATGCTTACTTATTTCAAATTGGTGGGAAACGGTGGGAATTGAGCATCAAGTGACGTAATATAAGAATCAAATTTGTGAGGCTGCTGACTTATTAAACTAATCTCACGTAAAGGATGTAACTTTAAGAGTTAAAAGTCAGTAATTTTAATTCTTCCATAGATCAGATAGTCAAATATTACATTATGTAGAGATTTTCGGCATTTAATTTTGTCAAATGCGATTCAGTATAAAAGAAAAATTGTATCATTTTTATGATATTCTTTTTCAGCAAACTTTCACGAGGAATTTATACTTCTCATAGCCGAAAGGTATATCTTTCCTTTATCCAATTCTATTGTTTTTTTTTTCATTACTACTATGAACTTAAAGCTATTCATTTTGGGTTAGGATTATTTACGACCATTCCATAAACAATGGAAATAAATATTATATGAGAATTGTAAAACAAAAGCATTTAAATATATATTAACGGCTTTAATTTTTGAAAATACGAAAATATCTCTTACGTATTTTCCGTCCGATGGAAATTTTGTGATTATGGATTAAGACTGACTTAAAATATGAATAATTTTCAATAGTTTAACGTTTTTGTTCCAACATGTCGTCACACTGATAACCCAGTGCCAAAAAAACAATTTCAAACTAATTTTTATTATTTAAAATGTGTACATTTCCTTATTTTTTGTCAAGAACAACCCGGGTTTTGGATTTAAGCATCGCAATGGCAACGCTAATTAATTGTTAGAGCATATTTTCGACAGTTTTACTTCGGTCGTCGATATATTCCTCGTGGGTGATTTATTGATTAAATTGGCATTTAGTTGGTATAACTCCATTATAACACGGTGAAAAATAGCAACTATTTTAGTTCAACAAAATTTATGAGGCATATATTTGATAGCTATTTCGCCTTTCACCCTCGTCAGATCTATGTTAACTACAACATCAGGACCGGTTTCGCTCATCGCGAGTATTGTCAACTGATAAACAAACAACAAGCAAGTCTATTTAGACATAATTTTAGTTAAAGCTAGCAGGTATACAAAACCATAGGTTCAAGAACTGATAAAACAATTTTAAAAATAATTTACAATGTATATATATATACAAATAAAGTAAATTCATTTCAAATTGAAATGTTAACATTCTCTTATAAATGATTAAAAAAAAATTAAGATTAATCAATAATCATATCAGGACATATATTATCATTAGGATATTATGGAAATTAGTACTTAAAAAATGTTTATTTGATAATTAAAATATCATGCCATTCCATCAAGAAGTGACAGTTAACACACTAAAAATCTATAAATAGCATTATTTAATCTTAAACCATGTGTTTTCTATACCTGTCAACTTTCAATTTGTGTAAATATTCTTGTTTGCAATTTTGACAATATCAAATTTGAATTGTTACAACTTTGTTTGATTCCACATGGTTTGTCACTAACGACCCTAGTATCGCCTTTCGGCATCTTCAGGCATTCTATCGCACGGATGTTACAGAACTGATTGTCAGTTCTGTTGCACCCGTGCTGCAGTTGATAGAATGCCTGAAGATGCGGAAAGGTGAAACCCGGGTCGTTAGTGACAAGACATGTGGAACCGTACGAAGTTATTGCAATTCAAATTCGATATTGAAATTCTATAAAGTCTCACTTTTAGTCGATATCATAAATTAAACATTATCAATCAATCGTGCTAGCGATAAGCGAAACCGTTGTAACTTAAGAATGAAATCCCACTGTATATAACCGACTATAAATCTTTTTCCTAGGCAAGATTTTTTCATTTTATTTCATATAATATACTTCACAATCAGACAGGAAACAATTGAAAAAATACATATATTGATATTAGTCATTAATATTATACAAAACAACGACCCATTGAAGAGCTTTCAAAAGCTCTTTCGATAAATCAAACACAACTTTAGTTTTAGTTTTGGTGGAATATTATTATTCAAGCCGTGTTCAAAACGAAAATAAATCTCAACTCAACATTCTTTTTACCCCCACATACATACGCAGGCTTTCATAATCTCCGGAGACCTTTCGTGATAATCCCTATAGATTAGATTGATAGAAAATTACATGATTATCATGATTATTAATAATTTATTTAAAAATGGCAAAAATTTACAACGCGTGTTGCTGTGTAAGCTCATTATGTAACACGGTGACAAAAATAGCAATGTATTTTAGTTCTACAAAACTATTTTTTAAATTTTAGTTGATAGCTATTTCGTCTCACGCTATCGTCAGAACTATGCTTAAACGAACATTTGCTTATCTATATATAGCTGTGTAGAAAAGGTACGCAAAACATATTCTCTCCTGCTTTAACGAACTAGCTTGTTTCTTGGTCGCAATAAAACTAAAAATCGTAAATGAAACTAAAAAGGCGGCTATATCAATATGTAACACATTTAGAATAGCCATTATCAACAATAAAGTATGTCAATTAACGATGGCTAAATATCGAAATATTGTTTTTGTACAATATCAATTGAATATCACTTTAAATGTGTTAACTGTCACTTCTTGATTGAAAGACATGATATTTTAAATAATAAAAACACATTTTTTAATTACACGGTGAAAAAATAGCAATTTTACGGCTTTTACGGTGCTAACTGCCACCTCTTGATGGAAAGGCATGATATTTTAAACATTAAAAACACATTTCTTAGTAGTACTTATTACCACAATATTTTTTTGATCAGGACTGGTTTCGCTCATCGCGTGTTGTTGAGCATCAGTTGATAACGCTCGCGATGAACGAAACCGGTTTTTGGTTAAAAAGGCTGGACAAGGGTTTTGAATGAAAAAACATGTGGAAACGTACACATTTTCGTGTTTTTATTATTTAATATATCATGCCTTTCCATCAAAGAAGTGACAGTTAACACCTTAAAAGTGTTTGGTAATTCTATCACACTGACAGATTGTAAACAGTTTGTATCGGTTACATACAAGAGGAATTAATGACGAAAGAAAAACACTGTCTCTAAGGCTTTCAAAACTATTTTGATAAAAATGACAATCAAACGCAATAAAAATAATGTTTGATTGTTTTCATCAGTGTAATAGAATACTTGAAGATAACAAAAGGCAAAACTCGGGTCATGAGTTAAAAAAAAATTAAGTGTGCAGAGTTTGAAAGTTTCAAATGATTATTCAATAATGCAGACAACTATTCAAGCATAATTCTGTCAAAAGGCATAAATACACTGATTTCTGTACTTAATAATGTTTAATGATAAAAGCGTTCTTCAAGCATTTTAGTACATATGTATATCCACTGAAATTGATAAGACTGACTGATAAATTATTTGCAACATAACAAAGGGGCTCATTAACTACGATTCAAATTTGATATGACAATTAAATTTATCACCCTCGGTTGTGATATATACTAAATTGTTCGAATGCTTAAATAACGTCACTCTAGAGAACACATACCGTTGAAATGCCTATATATTTTTTTTATTTTAAGTGTTAACTGTTACTTCTTTGCAGGAAGGCCATTGTTTTTAACACAACTATCATCTTTTAAGATATCGACAGAAGGTGCTTGATGGAATTTCAATATCGGATTCCCATCCGTGTTATAGAATGTCTGAAGATGCCGAAAGGTGAAACCCGGGTCGCTAGTGACAAAACATGTGGAATCGTAAAAAGTTGTAACAATTCAAATAATTATCATCATGATAATGCTTACGATGAGTGAAACCGAATCAGAAAATAAATTATTGAAATATTTTTCAGCAATACACCTAGTCCTTTTTTTACGCGATACATTGGTTCCAGAAAACGGCGCGTAAAAAAAATCGCGTAAAAAAATTGCAACTTCATATAATTTGATAAATTGGTACCAAAAATTAAAATATCGCGTGAAAAAGTACCAGAAACGTATGAAAAACCAAAATTTGCTCTTTAAAATTCTTGTAAAAAAAATATATATATATATTTCATGTCTTTATTGCTTATAAAATATAATGAGACTCAACAATATAATTTTTTTACTTATATGAATTAAGTTTTAAAAATGCACATATTTTTTTTTTATTTAAAAAATAATGAATCGTACATGCCTAGCATCATATATAAATTTCTTCTTTAAAACAAATTTGGGGAAAAAATCGCGTAAAAATGAGTGAAGGGCGTAAAAAAATGTAACGGTGCCGTCCAAAAAAATCGCGTATAATCGAATTCGCGTTAAAACAGGACTGGGTGTATGTTTTTATTATTTAACTTCATTTAGTTACAATTTGTATGGTTACTAA
The DNA here is from genome assembly GCA_028555115.1 of Himalopsyche japonica. Classification (NCBI taxonomy): domain Eukaryota; kingdom Metazoa; phylum Arthropoda; class Insecta; order Trichoptera; family Rhyacophilidae; genus Himalopsyche; species Himalopsyche japonica. Next base: position 341,688 of record JAHFWJ010000458.1, on the reverse strand, counting down.
GAAAATATTTTCTTTTATAATTCTTGAACTATTCGTTTTATATACCTGGTAATTATGAACATTCAATTTTCGCATAAAAATCTTTGATTTTGAATTCTACCGGTTGATAATGCTCAAGATGAGCGAAAACTGTCCGGATCTTGATATTATTGTATAGTAAATATAATACTAAACATTGTGTTTTAATGATGAAAACACTTTTTTGTACCATTTGTATAATTTTATTGTATTATCAACAGGGGTCGTGGAGTTGTTAAAGAAAAACGTGACTTCGACTAAAATAAGTTAATAGCCCTAATCATCACTTGATAATTCTCGTGATAAGCGAAACCTGTTTCAATTACAAAAATATAAAACTGTTGAAATCGTACAAATAATTTGTGTTTTTATTATTTAAATACAACGCGTTTCCACCAAGAGGCGACAGTAAACACATTATAAGTGACTAAACATTTTGTTTTATTTTTATGTTTAACATTTAGTTTTTATTTAGTTCACCCATCGTATCCGATTATGAAATCGTAATCTAAACAGATCCTTTGAGCTAACTGTTAGGAAAATTAAATTTTACATCGAAAATGAATTTTCACAAAGTTATCACCGAGCATATCGAAAATAATATATGATGTTTACTTATATTAGTTTTATAACTTTAGTAATTTTAATAAGCAACTTTTTTGCAAAAGCTTGTACTTTATTTGTTTTCTATCACTAAATATATATTTGATCCCAAATATGCCATTTTGCACTACCGTACCTTCGTAGCCTAAATTTTCAAACCAGTTATAATGGAAAACATCTCGTATACATATATTTCATACATGCCATATACCCATCAAAACACTGTTAAATAATCGACCGATTTATTGATTTCTTCGATCAATCGAATATATTTCGACCCCGCCATTAAAATATTGTCACTTTTGACCGTTTCAAGAAAAAACTGATAATGAACGTTCATACATACACACAAATACAGTGGTACCCTGATTTCACGTCTTCGCATACGCCAATTTCCCGTTTGTTTCATTCATTTTATACACGCCATATACCCATTAAGAAATGTGAAATAATCAACCGATTTATCGATTTCTTTGATCTATAGGATAAATATTTTGGAATCCTCGTAAATACGATCGTTTACGTTGAATATTTCTTGTTTCTTCATTCAGAATGTTAAAAAAATCAACAAGACCAGTTGCAGGAAGTAATTTTCAACAATCGAATAAGTTTACCGATAAAAGGAAGTGGCAATCCATTTGTTGTTTCAATACAAGCAATGAATGTATTCTTAACATTATTTTTTCAATATATGTTAGTTACCACAAAACATCAAAAAAATGTGTTTCCAAAAAATATTAAAATTGAATTCGCTTACCAGATGAATAGTAAATCATTAAAATCTCCTTCAAAAAAAAATATTAACGCAAGTAACCTTTATCCTTGGTGGAAAGGCAATGTATTTAATTAATAAAACACAATGTTTTAAATGTTTATTTCCAAAATTTTATAATATTAAAACTATTTATAGTTTCACTCGCCACGAGAATTATCAACTGAATTGGCTGATAATACTCGTGATAAGTGAAACCGGACCTGATAATAATAATAAATATAAAATTTGTCAAAATATTACTGAAAACTGATTAGTTATAATTAAAAATAACAAAGTGACTTTAAGGTGTTAATTTTCACTTCTTATTGTAAAGACATTATGTCTTAATAAAAAAACACATTTTTTTTAAAGTATCACTTCCAAATTTTGTAGCATAACGATCAGGAACGGTTTCGCTCAAAATACAAACACAGCAACGATATCTATACAGATTTAGAGTTGATAGTGACCAGACACTATAACAAAACAAATGATTTATAATCGACGATAATATTTTACCGATAATAATACTAAAAAAATATATAAATTAAATTGAATAATTGAAAAATAAATGTTCAAGGATCTCTTATAAATCAAGCGTCCAAATTAAGCCACATTAAAAAATCATTTGTTTTATATTAATGCTAATTAATTTCTTCGTGGTTTGTCTATTAATAATTCTTGCAATTAGATAAACTGGACCCAATCGTTTTATTAAAATATTCGAAAATTGTACTTTTAAAAAATGTCTTTGATTTTCATATTCTTGTTTGAAAACCACTTTTTAAATATTATAATCGTTAAAAGTACCTAGGTAATTATTGCGCATTGTAAAATAGAATTGCCTATCAAAGGTCAGAAACGTAAAAATGTTTGCTTGCACAGTGAAAACGCAAAATTATTAGTTTGTAAAAATAATCTCTCTAGATATAATAATTGTCTAGTTATATATTATAACGATTTAATTTTAGATTTTAATTAAACAAAATGAAATTTTCAAAATTATTAATCGCTTATATTTTTTTAATCTAAAGTCAAGAAAAATTTCTGTTTAATATATTATTTTTCCAATAATTAATAATGCTTAGCTTTATTCAAGTGCTTTATTTATTAATGCTACGTTTTCATTTACGACCAGAAATTATTTTTAACAAATTAAGGTTTATTTAAATTATCTCTTTAAATTAAATAAACAGATTTCAGATGGACTGAAATTAATTAAATAACACTTCATGCAAAATTTTATATAATTAATATTATATTATTATTATTTTAAAATATTCATTTAGTTATTAAATACATTCTGAAATATCGAAATTTTATTTTGAATACATAAAGCGGCTTGTTGAATTCTTGGAAATAATTTCAGAAACAAATCCGCTTACCGTATTATTTATTGCCGGGCGAACAAACTTTATTAATAAATCATTCCAAACTTTCAAATCACATAATTTAATCGCATACCTAATTTATAATAAATGTTTCAAATATAATTATTTATTTATGTATATAATGTTAAGCGAAAAATATTGTTAAACAAACCATGAACTGTAATAAAGATCGCGATTAAATTTGGGAGCTTAGAACAAACGTCGTTCTGCGACAAAAGCTACAGGTGCACTGAAGCTTTCGGCGTAGACGTATTACTGCTACGCGGCGTAGAGAGCCGGAGCGTAGACACAGTTCGGGCTACGGTAAGTGCAGTTTATTTTGAAAGGGATGGAATAATTTTTTTCATTTATTAAAGATATTAATAAAAGATAGTATTTTATTCTTAATTATAAATTTTGCATGTTTTACTAAGCTATTTTTTTTAAATTACAGCTATTCTATTTTTCTCTCTTTGGAACTCCAGTTGGCTAGTTTTATTATCAGGTAACGAGCTACGGATTTGAATCCCGATGAGGAATATCTTTTCAATTGTTTTTCAATCAACATCTGTCGATTATACTTCTCGCAATTATCGCTTTTTTGACATATGTTAGAAACTAAATAACCATTTTATTACTATAAAATAAACACAAAAGTTCATGGTTTCCCTCAATTTATGTTTTTTTTCATAGATATTTTTGAAAAATCGTAAATTTATTTTTAAAAATTAAGTCCGTTGGGCGATTGTCAACTGATTCAATGGCGGATCTCACGTACTCGAAACCTAGTACAAAGAACATTTCTTTTTCAAATCGATTTATTGATTCTCTGCTCAAGGTCATGGGTGTCTAAAGTATTCAAAAATATGTTTTCTCTAACATATTCTTAAAAACAGGGCGTAAAGAAAGTGTTTAGCAAACTACTATCCCAGTTTTAGCCCGTGTCGTATATATCTCTACTCTCTTTGTAAAATACGAGTTGATTTCTATTAACAATTTTCATGTAAGAAAACTTCTTTCAAGATATTTTTACCTTTACCATTTTAAATTTTAAATTTTGGACACTAATTTAAATTTAAAAAATTGACTCTTGAAAAAGGATTGCGCATATTTTTTACCGTCATCAGTCACCAACCGTCGGTAATGAATCTTTAGCAGGATACCAATTGTAAGAAGACTAGGTCCTGATACTTAAATTTGTTGTTGGAATAAGTACTAAAAAATGTGTTTAAATTATTTAAAACAATGATATTGAATATTTCTTCCACGGCATATAAGAGCGGACAAGTTACCATAACAATAGCTAACATAATTCTGACGAGGGCCGAATAAGCCGAAATAACTATCAAATATTTACCTTATAAATTTTGTAGAACTTAAATACGTTACTATTTTATAACTGAAGTTATTATTATATTAATTGAAATTACAACGAGCAATTTCGGTTGATAGTGTTCGCAATGAGCAAAACTGGTGCTGATTATAAAATATATTGTAGAAATAATAACTAAAAAAGATGTGTTTTTAATGTATAAAATATTCTTCTATGTTGAACTTTTGATTACTTAAAATAGTAGAGTTGTTTCGCCAACCCTGAATTTTAAAATGCTGCTATATTAGTTTTCTCCCGCCTTGTCGTAGCGGATGAAATAAGCTCCTGATATCACAGTAAAAAGAAAGTTTCAGAGCTTTCGTTAGGTACACCGAGTGCATACTTACCCTCTGCACATATTACTTGCCATCCCCATATCGTAAAATATTCTAATTATTTCAACTTCAAGAGGTTTTGTTGCAAAAGTTTTATAATAATCGGAATGAAGCTGCGAAATATAATAAATAACTGTTTGAATTTCCACAAATGAAAGCTTGATAATTAAAAAAAGCTTTCATAATTATCGTTTTATGAACGCTGATTCTCCCTAAAGATCTAACCCAATTTTAGAGAACTTCTGAATTGAAAATTTTCAAAGTATAATATATAACAAAAAAAACGCAAATAACGACAAAACGCTCACGGACATAATTTCCACGGCAAAATCCAAGGCAGTGAAGGAGTAGATAAAAACCAAAACAACAAATGTTGTCATATTTTTTCGTGTATTTTTTGATGTATTGTTTTATATACACATATCCAACATAATGTTTAAGACACGTAGAAATATTTGTCATCATTTATCAAATATAATATATTATATTTATGAATAATTTATTGATTCTATTTCGATGAAAGGTGGGAGTAAAAAAATAGTTTAATTAAAAATATACAAAAGTGGCAGTGAACATTCTGTCTTGTGTATCCATGCGTCATTATTTAATCTGTCATATGAATGCTATGTTGAGTAAATATTGTTTGTAAACGTTTTATCCGTTGACGTGTTGTCTGTTAACATTTTAAAGTATGTATTGCTGTCTATATTTGTCTTTATTTAATCTGTCATGTTAATGTTATGTTGAGTAAATGGTATTTATAAACGTTTTGTCCGTGAACGTTTTGTCGCGTGTATTGCTATCCATATGTGTCCTTATGTAATCTGTTATATTCATTTTATTTTAAGTAAATAGTGTTCGTAGACGTTTTTTTCGTGGACGTTTTGTCCGTAAACATTTTGTCGTGTGTATTGCTATCCATGTGTATTCTTATGTAATCTGACATATAATGTTATTTTGAGTGAATAGTGTTTGTAAACGTTTTTTCCGTGTACGTTTTGTCGTATACCATTCCGATGAATATACAAAATCCATTTCAGAAAATTCATAAAATAACTAATGAATATGTCACGTCCCCTATAGGTTGTCAATTTTTCGGCGGTTTGGTCTAGGTGCCTGCCATTTTTCTGAAATGCTCATTAGACACTCTGTCAATCATTCAAAAACGTTTAACGTGTCTATGCTTTGGGATATTCTCAATTAATGATAATGGTGGCGGGTTCAGTGACCCTGCGACTTTGATTAAGTAATTTAATGGGATCTTTGCAGTACATTCACCAAGACCCGCGTTCGTCTCTGCTGAAGAGCGGTATCTTGGCGTTTAAGCTATCATTTGCCTGCTGCCTTCTTGGTAATGTGTAGCATATAATATGGAAAGTGTCACTCGCATTACCAAATACCTTAAACAAGCCTAGACCAAAATTTTAAGTGAATATAAATCACTAAGACTTCGACACGGGAAGTCCCGCTTGTGACAATGAGACAGGGTGACATTGCGTTATTAAATGTACAATACAATTACCTCGGAACAGTTTAGTTTTATTCGTATACAGTGGAACCTCGATCAACCGATTGGCCGTTTTTATTGCATATTTCTCCGTATCTCGGCAAGCAAGTTTGACACAACCGAGTGCAGGTGTTATGTCAAGATACTTTGGAATCCGCTGTACATGTTAGACGTAACGCATTGGACACATGTGCTATTTTTTGGGTTGAAATCCACCACACGCGTATTATTGTTTATGATGCAAATGTAGAGTTGTTTAAAATAAATGGTAATGATTCCTGTACATACAAACTTTTAGTAACAAGTTAAGTAATAAGTCTTTGTTCCGATTAAAAGATTGACACGAAGAAGAGATTGACAGTGATTAGTGATAGTGATGAATGATAAAAACTCCACCAACCGTTGCAATAATTTTTGTATGAATCTTTAGGATTTCATTTTTTTTTGTTCCTCTATATATGTTTTATGTGTATTTAATTAATAAAAGAATATGTATGTTTATACTTTTTAATAATCTTATGTTATTTATGTATTTTAGAAAGCAACCAAATTATGCGTTATTGTTTACTTATCAATTGACATGGTTTTATATTTAAAAATGTACAATTTAAATTGACACGTTTTTCTCACGAACCAATCTACTGTGTAAATCGAGGGATAGCTGTGTTTAGTTCGAAAAAACCGTGTTAGATCAAATAAATCGTGTAATTTTTTTGAACCTTGTTATTTTCAAACCGATGAAAAAAGCTCATATATGCATTGATGTTTTTTTCAGTCTCGCTTTGGTTCAGTAAACCTTTAAAAGTTTATTTGGTTAGTTGTCTTTTGTCGGCGTAACAGCGTGTGGTGATTTAGAGAGCTTTCGCCTTTCTGTCGTATTTCATCTGCCGCTTTACACATTCTGCCCTATTCGCCTATTCCTGGCCTCTATTGATGCCTTTTTGACTAATGAAAGGTCAAACTTCAAACATTTCTCCCTTTTATCTGCCTCATGGAAAGGTGCGCATGTTTGACTCTAAACTATACTTATGTTCTACACATATATTGAACTTTTAAGTATTATAAAAATAGATTTCAAAGTCGTTTTTCAATTATACTAGTCCGATTGATAAATATTTGAGGCACAAGTAAAATGATTCGGGCTGTTTTGTGCCATCTAAAAGGAATATTCGTGGGTCACAATATAGCTCGATGTACGAATTGTACGCAGCCTATGCGTTCATTTTGTCCCGGTACCGGTTCGACGCATGGCGGCCCTGACTACTGGCAATTTCGTTTCTCAGTTCCGCCATTCTGTGATTCAATGTGAAGACCACACAATTTCCCTCGCGTGAAGGCGAACCCATTACTTTCCCGATGAGTTTTCCGGCCCGCGTGTCCTTTACCGAGGATCTCAAATCCTCCACATCAAGCCCTCTGGTTTACGGCTTGTAATATCGCACAAAATGTAATGCGATTAGTTGTGCAACTTAACTTTATAATTAGTTAACGAGCTTTTTTGAGCTTTCGAAGAAAATTTGATAAAAAAATCCCAATATAGCTATTTGAACATTACGTGTCTTAAAATTTACTGTTTAAATTTGAATTATTACAACTTTGTACGATTCCACATGATTTTTCGCTAACGACTCTAGTTTCGCTTTTCGGCATCTTCAGGCATTCTATCAATTATGTTAGTTGTTACAAGATCAATATTATATGTTTTTTTGATTGAATTGGCATTCACTTGGTAGAACTCCATTATAACACGGTGAAAAAAATAGCATAAAGGTACAAAATTATTGTACCTTTTCTACACAGCTATATATATATATATATATATATATATATAGATAAGGAAATGTTCGTTTAAGCATAGTTCTGAAGATGGCGTGGGCCGAAATAGCTATCAACTATATTTAAAAAAAAGAAATTGTAGAACTAAAATACATTGCTATTTCTTTCAGCGTATTATATTTTTTAGCTGCCATTTAGTTCTTGCCTTGGGGTCTGTAATTAATACCTTTGGTATATAGACGATTCTTACTGTTTATTGTGTGACAGTTCTGTTGCGTCCGTCTGATAGAATGCCTGAAGATGTCGAAAGGCGAAACCCTAGTCGTTAGTGACAAAACATGTGGAGTCGTACAAAGTATCTTCAGGCATTCACACGTCACACGTCCGTCACACGGATGCAACGGAACTGACTGAACGTATAAACGTATTTTGTTTGGGTTTATTGTATAGCTATTTATATGTACCATCATTTTTTGGCATTACTAAAATCGGGATGAAAAATATTTGTGGTTTTTTTTTGCGCGTAAACATTGCAATATCTGTGGTTACACAATAAACACTTATCATTGCGACCAACATTCAATATGTTCCGAAAATATTTGCAAGTTTTTTTCTATATCTTGTGATAAATACACCGTAAATTGAATCAAATTCACATCGCTTCCAGTACATTTTGAGATTAGAAAACAAATAAATTCTCACTACTAAGCGACCCTACTTCTCAGAAATTTTCGTTACATTTTTCTACAACTAAATGGCCGTGCCATGTATGAAATGATTTTTTTGTCAAAACGTCGAGAACATCAAAGAATTTTGGGTAACATTAATATTACGAAAATCAATAAGCCAATATGTTATATGCAAAGACGGTTTTATTTTCAGTATAAAGAAATGCGTTCCCACGTTTAAAATTTAACAGCAAAATAAAAGATTTCTATTCTTTTGAAGTAAAAATCAATCGTCTTTGGATTTTCAGAAAATTGAAATCATACAACCGTATTTACTCAGTTCGTTTTACAGAATTCATAAATAAATAAAAATAAATTTTGAGTAAAAAAATCTATAAATGAATATATAATAACGTATACAAAATCGCACATCACTTTTAACCCGTTCCGTGCCGAGCAACATATAGTATATTTGATATTACCAAATATTATATTAATCAAAACCGGACGTCTTAATATTTTGTACAATCGTTTGTATCACTTTTAATGTGTGAACACTTTTTGGTGGAAAGGCATTATATTATATTTTGAATAAAATTAAACACTTTTTTATTTCAATTATTATCAAACTAGTAAATATTTTGCGGAATTCGTACTAAAAATATGATTTTATTGTTTAAAATATACTGAAAAATGCAAATTTCTTCATAGTTTTTATTAAATAAATAAACACTTAAACAGAGTAAAAAAATAATGTGGTATTTTTCGAGACACGTTCCTCGTGTTTGAAAACATTTTTTTATTGTTAACGTGAGTCAATCTTTTTCTGTAAATGGGACAATGTTCGGGGACAATGGGACAAACGGGAGAGACCATCTTAAAATGGGACATTTGGAGATATTCACTATAAAAAAAACTTCATTTATGATATTAACTGTAGGTGCTTGATGGAATTTCAATACCAAATTTGAATTGTTACAACTTTGTACGATTCCACATGTTTTGTCACTTCAATAAATTGTGTTGATTGTTATTAAATCAATATTATTAAATAAGTTTAAGCTGCTATTTAGTTTTTGCCTTGAGGTCTGTGTTTTCCTGTAATTAACATCTTTGGTATATACACGATTCTAACTGTTTATTGTGTGTCAGCTCTGTTGCGCCCGTATGATAGAATGCCTGAAGATGCCGTAAGGCGAATCTTGGGTCTTTAGTGACAAAACATGTGGAATCGTACAAAGTTGTAACAATTCAAAAAAAATACTTCAGTTGTACTGATATCAATTAAGCTTACAGAGATTATAAAGAAAAATATATTTAAATACAAAATTTAATTTCTTGCCAGAAATTTCGACACTGTTAACTCTGTCATAGTTAAACACTGCAATCAGCCGTTTCAACAGTTAAGATGTTAGCACTCAAAGGATTAATGTTAAGCTGTGACTTTTTGGTGGAAAAGCATTGTATTTTAATAATAAAAATAAATTTGTTGTACAATATTCACAATTTTTCTTTATTATGATCAGGGCGGACTACGTCTTTCGCAAACATTATCAGCTGAACAGTAATATCGTTTATTTTATTCCCTATTGAAAGTCAGAGCAATAAAAAGAACTACACTGGAATGCTTATAATATTGGTCGATAGCTTTCTCTGATTTCCGGTAACTTTGACATTGAGCCTGGATTCCGGAAAACAACTTCAATTCCTGGAAAATTCAGACCAATCCTGAACGGTCGGTAATCCTAATCGTAAGTGAAAAGGCATGTGGAAGTGAACAGAGCTTGAACGAATCAAATTTGATACAAAAATTTCAACAATTACGCTCAAGTACTATTTTAAAACATTCAAATAAAAATAATATTAAATTGATTATTAAATAATACAATACTTGGTTAATATTTTTGACTCGGTGAAAAAATTGCAATGTATTTTAGAACTACAAAATTTTAAAGAAATGGTTGATAGGTATTTCGGCTCACGCCATCGTCAGAATTATTGACGAAATAGCTATCAATTATATCTTTAAATTTTTGTAGAACTTAAATACATTGCTATTTTTTCACCGTTTTATTTAAAATGGAGTTCTGCCAAGAAAATGCCAATTCAATCAATTAATATATTTTTTTAAATTTTTTCATGTTCGAGGCCAAATGAACAATTTTGGTTGTATATCGCTTTTTAAAAAGCAGTATTCATGAACACTTTGTTTGGTTTTATTAATTATACAGTCAACCCATATATAGAATAAAAGATTGTAATGACACTATAGGAGTACTACGTTATAGGGAATTAGGCTACCTTATAAAATTTAAAGATGGATTCCTTCAATTGCAGTTTGTAAATCGCAAAAAATCAGCAAATAAAACACTGCCAATTTTGTATATTTTAAATAACCTTGTATTTGTTCCTCGTTCTTGAATACGCATATAAAATTTATGATATCGACTGAAGGTGTTTGATGGAATTTCAATATCAATTCTGAACTGTCAGTCAGTGACTGTGGAGTCGTACAAAGTTGTAACAATTCACACTAAAAAATGTTTTTATTATTTAAAATATCATGCCTTTCCATAAATAAGTGACAGTCAACACCTTAAAAGTGTTTTTTTATTTTTATTTAAATAGCACAGTTTTAAGATGTTAACTGTCACTTTTCGTGGAAAGGCTCTCTGTCAGTTCTGTTGCATCCGTGTGATGGAATGCCTGAAGATGTCGAAAGGTGAAACCCGGGTCGTTACTGACAAAACATGTGGAATCGTACAAAGTTGTAACAATTCAAACTTCTACAAAAGCTTAAAGACAACTAGCTTTTGATAAATAACACGGCTAAAAAATAGTTAACATATAGCTACTTCAGCTTACTCTCTCGTCAGAACGATCTTTTCACAATGTTATAATGGATTTCTTATAATTAAATGCCAATTCAATTAATTTAATGTTGAATATGTATTTTTAATGCAAGTGCATTTATCAGAGTTGTGGAGTCGTTAAAAAAACGCGACTCTATTGTATCCTTGAAATAGAATGCATGAAGATGCCTAAAGGTGAAACCCTGGTCGTGGGTTATAAATCATATACGAATCCGATTCCTGCATTAACCAACTACACGACCAAAAAATATATATCGATGTGTTTTTCCTACCTTTCCTAATTATGTGCACTAAATTAAAAATCAACTCACCAATCCGACAAATTGTTCATTGAACTATTTTTTTGAATCAAGTTGCTCGTTTTTCACGACTGCAATTCCATAGCCCTGCCATTCATAATACTATATATTTATAAAAAATCTATTTTGACATTAAGACCTAAAAAATATATAAAAAAAAATAACACATCGTTGAAGTGATCGCTACACTGTAGACTGTTACATACGCTATAAGAATCTTTTATTCGTATCGTATTAATTAACGAAATAATTAAAAAATGTCTTCATATAAAACAGACATGATACGGCGGTGTTAACTCAAACGTTAAAGATAATCTCTTGTCCAAAGTAACGCCGTCTAAAAATAGATAAACTTAATATAGGTTGAATATTATCTTTCTGTCTGTCGCAAACAACTCCGGAAATTTCAATAAGCAATATCTAGTTTTCTCATAGTTGTCTCACTTGAGATTTAAGCTCGAACAATGTTAAATTGGATTTTGAATAAGAGTTATTCAATTGTGCCTTACATACTTAACAATAATGTCGGAATAGTTAATTCTTAAAATATCCAATAAATTTATATCTTCAATACCCAACCAGTAATCCCGGATAACTTTGATAAATATTTTCAGCGAATACGGCAATTAATATGTTACAATTTGTTGACGGCGTAAAATATTATCAAAGCTAATACTTGCGTGAGACTAACTGCCCTTAACATATTCAATGCCAGAAGGTCGTGAGTAGAAGCGACGTATATGTATCACGAATGCCGAATGGCTGAGTATATTTTGTAATATACAAAAAAAAACGTTTAATCAAGCAGCGTCATATATATCACTCACGGCCCCAGTGATAGGACACAATTTTCAAACAACCCCATTTACACAAAAAAAGATTAGTTGATAGTAGCGGGTATATAAAACAAAATGTTCAAGAACTAAAAAAAACAATTTACAGGACGAGTCATACATTATACTAATTAAATTTAATCATAAAGTCATAAATTATCATTATCAAATTAATTTATAATATCGACTGAGGGTGTTTGATGGAATTTCAATATGAAATTTGAATTGTTGAAACTTTGTACTATTCCATATATTCTGTCGATAAGACAACCTGGGTTTCACCTTTCGGTATCTTCAGGCATTTTATCTTTGCAATCGTGTGATAGAATGCCTGAAGATGTCAAAAGGTGATTCCCGGGTCGTCAAATTATAATCTTAATAGTTAAAACTTTGCACGATTCCAAATGTTTTGCCACTAACGACCTGGGTTTCGCCTTTCGGTATCTTCAGGCATTCTATCACTTGGATGCGATAGAGCTGGCAGGCAGTAAAATGTTTTCATTGCTTTATTTGTTTTATAACATATGAACATTAGGAAAATCAATTAGCCAATATCGTATACAAAAAAGTTTTTTTCTCAGTATTAAAAAATGCGTGTTCACTTTAAAATTTAACAGCGAAATAATATTAAATAAATTCTTTTCCTTTGAAGTAAAAATCAATCGTCTTTGGATGTTCAGAAAGCAAAAATCACACAGGTGAGTCTACTAAGTTCATTTTATAGAACTTTTCATAAATATTGTACATACAAAATAAAATCAAGAAAGATTCTTTACACTCGAAGAGTCAGAAAAAAAATAGCCTAAGGTTCTTCATAACTACTTTTGTTTATAGAAGCTGACTGGATCTAAAAATATTGGTTTGCCAAAGAAAATTGAGAAAAAAATATTTTTTTTCATTCCATCACCTAAAAATCAAAAGTGCCTATTCAACTTTCAGTACACATTTGAATTGTTACAACTTTGTACGATTTCTCATTTTTTGTTACCCGGGTTTCGCCTTTCAGCATCTTCAGGCATTCTATCACGCGGTTGCAACAGAACTGACGTGAAATAAACAGTTAGCATCGTCTATATACCAAAGTTATTAGTTACAGGAAAACACTTTTTGTGTTTTTGTAGAGACGATGTTAACTGTCAATTACGTCAATTCTGTTGCATCCATTTGATAGAATGCCAAAAGATACCGAAAGGCGAAGCCCGGATCGTTTGTGACAAAGCATGTGGAATCGTACAAAATTGTAACAATTCAAAATATAATATTTGATTTGTTGAAACTTTATACGATTCCAAGTGTTTCTTACGTTGTCTTGTGTCCGTGCGATAAAATGCCTGAAGATGCTAAAAGGCGAAACCTCGATTATTTACGACATAATATGCGGAAATATACACAGCTTTAACGATTCAAATTTGATATTTGAATTCTTCCAAACACCCTCTCAGTCGATATTGTAAATTATATCAATATGAAATATTAATTAGTGACAAAACACGTGGAATCGTACAAAGTTGTAACAGTTCAAATTTGATATTGAAATTCCATCAAGCACCTTCAGTTAATATCATAAGTTCTTACTACACATATTAAATGAAATATTTCTGCCGTGATTATTTTCCGTCGAGCGACCCGGCAACGCGGCCCGCACGCCACTGTTCGTGTACATATCATTATGCAGGAAGGTGTTGTGCGAGCCTCGTAAATAATTCAAAGAATCTTGACCAAATCCTTTAACAGATAAGTGACGTCCAAATTTTCAAGATGGGCGAAGAAATTGGGCCACTCTGAGAAAGGTAAATTTATTCCGGGAAGGCTTAAGTCGATTGTTTTAGAAAAGGTTCAATGCATAATTAATCAACGCGTAAAACACTTATTAATATCGAGCAAGTCCCATCCAATTTTCTTGTCAAATTATACTGTCCCGTATAACCCAAGTTATTATGTACCAAAAGTAAATATTTTGCAATCGCTTACGCACTTATCACCTTTGTCAATCCATAAATCGAAAAACCCAAATCTCAAGCCTTCGGAAAGAAAATTATAAATTATTTATTAAATATTGTCTTTTTGATTAACTTAAAGACGTCTTTCTCCAGCTGTCAATTAACCTTATATATCCATTTCAGTATTGTTAACACATGTTTTTATATATATATAATATAATAGTAAAGATTAAATTAATAAATTTGACAGAAGCTGTATTTAGAAAATGTCCTGTGGCCCATGTTTATCAGTTTATATCGGACAGACATGTAGAAGTATATCCACTCGAGCTAAGGAACATGTAAGATCACACAACAGTAAAAAACAGATTTATAATTAGCTAATCAAGTAAACATAAAATAATCACAGAAAATAAATTCAAACTCAGCCCCTAAGTGTTTGCATCTTTGTAATAAAGGTCGCAAGGTGACGGCTTTGAGACAGCTGGAAATCAATAGATATCAATTATAACAAAATATTCTTAACGAAAAAACTAATATATGTCGGTCGCCATTGCTCAATCCACTACAGGGGGCGGTTTTGTTTCCGTAATAGACCATTTCCGTGCCATATGTAAACATATTGATATATCCGCCTTTTTAGTTTCATTTACAATATTTTTTTTTTTTAGTTTTATTGCTAGCAAGAAACAAGCTAGGTCGTAAAACAGAAGAGAAGATGTATTGTGTATCTTTTCTAAACAGCTATATATAAATAAGCAAATGTTCGATTAAGTATAGTTCTGACGATGGCGTGAGCCGAAATAGCTATCAACTATATCTTATAAAAAAAAATTAAAACTGTTATATTATACATTATTATTTTTTCACCGTGTTATTCTGAAATTAATGTTCCCTACCCGGATTAATGCAAAAAAAACAAAATTATTTTTTTAAATATTAAAAACACATCTCTGTGCTTATTTCTACCATATATTTTATGATCAGTACCGGTTTCGTTCATCACGAGAATTTTCAACTGAAATCAGTTTTACTAATTATCTAATTTGTAATTCTAAAAAATCTATTTTTATTATTTAAAATATCAGAATTAACAGTTAACACATTAAAGTGAGTGCTGTAGATGTCGATATGTTCCATGTGGACGAGTGTGAGTTCAAACGATTATTTTTTTTCATGTATTAATGTAGCTTTGACTCAAGCCTGCTTGGTGGAGTTCCTTGTCATCTTTTTAAATTTTTTCTAGAAATTTCCAATGTCACTTTTAAAAATCTTTCCTACGTTGCAAAAGCAATAAACTCATTGATTGAATCGACATTTACTTGGTAGAACTCCATTATAACACGGTGAAAAAATAGCAATGTTCCGACGATGGCGTGAACCGAAATAGCTGTCTACTATATCTTATAAAATATTTTGTGGAGCTAAAATACATTGCTATTTTTTCACCGTGATAGCAATAAACCCCACTCACGTTTGCCACTTACGACCCTCTATCACACGGATGAAATAGAACTGACAGTCAATTATGTTTCATCCATGAGATAGAATGCCCGAAGATGCCAAAAGGCGAAACCCTGGCCGTTAGTGACAAAATGTCTGGAATCGTACAAAATTTACAAACACCTTCAGTCGATATCATAAATTAATAAATTATTATTACCATAATTAATATTTTTTGTATATACCTCTAAATAAATTAACAATCCAACAACTCAGCCGTTTATGTTATAGTGAAGGCAGCAGTCAAATGGTTAAACTTGCTCGCTGGAATTAAGTTAAAAGTGTTACCTCTTTCATATAAACAATGCAATTATACTCATATATCAAATAAATGTGCTTCTATTGAAAATGTCCAGTAAAAATAATTTATCGAATGAAAATACAATTAAATTGACGTATTATGGTTCAAACATCTGTGTCCCCGCGGGACGTGACCTTTCTGCACACAGAAGGCTTCGGAATTAATTAATTCTATTGTTTGCGAAATTTGTTTCAAAGTTGCTATACCCAATGCATTTACATTCACGAATTAAAATCGAAGTCCTCAAATGTATGTCGGGCGGAACGGATAAATTTATTGTAATTTCATGCCAAAAACTAATTTCGGAAAACTGAAATATACAATATTTTAGATTGAATATAAAATAAAATGTATGACTTACTTCTTGATGCAATACGTGCTTCGTTTTTTTAAGAAACATCTAACGTCTGAATACAATTATCAGAGCTGTGGAGTCGTTACAAAAACACGAATCCAACTCTACTTTGACAGAAACCGGTCCTAATCATAAAATATGTTGTGAAAATATGTACTAAAAAAATTTAATTTCGGTATCGACGGGATTCGCTTTTCGGCATCTTCAGGCATTCTATCACACGGATGCAACAGAACTGACCGAAACTGAACGAAGCCTGGGTCGTTAGTGACAAAACATGTGGAATCGTACAAAGTTGTAACAATTCAAATTTGGTATTGAAATTCCATCAAGCACCTTCAATCGATATCATAAATTAAGTTTTAGGTAATTAATTTCATGGTGGATTTCATTTTTTATAGTAACACAATCTCCTAAAATGGTTGAAAACGGCAAATTTTTACTTTCTCTCTTTATTATATGATATATTTTTACGCAGTGGATGTGTTAAGGGCACGTTAGAGTAAAATAAACACAAATGTTCCTTAATGTGCCACAATAGAAACTTCACGACAAAATGTCCAAGCGAGGTTTTTTTTGTTTTTTTTTTTTATCTTTTGTCAAAGTATTAAATAAGGGTTTTGATGACCATCGATAACGTGGTTCCAATATTGCGTTCTATCCGTTCGGAAATCGGGCAATTTTCGTCATTTATTATAATATCGCATTTGATTGAAATGAATATATATACCCTAATAGAAAAGGGAAGAAATTTTCATCCTGGAGGATCATGTAGGCATAGCGGGATGTCTGCAGTGAAATACGACTGCGCTAAAAACAAATAAGCATTTCCCAGATTGTGCTGTTGATTTGGTTCGCATTCATAGATGGCGGCCTGAGTAGGCTTGCTGAAACTCGCTCTGTAATAAATAGTTTTGGGGCAGGGGACAGCAACTGTTGCTCAAAGAAATTTTAATTAAAAATATTATTAACATTACACTCGGATCTCGTATAACACGGTTATACAGTTCCACAAAATTCCATGTAATACAAATATGCGTTATACAAGGTTTGAAGTTCATACAAAATTTAGGTTTGCGTTCCATTAATTAAAATAAATTTTAATAACATAATATCCCATTTTATTTATTGAATTGGCATTTACTTGGTAGAACTCCTTTACAATACGGTGAAAAAATATCAATGTATTTTAGGTCTACCATTTTTTTTATACGATAAAGTTGATAGCTATTTCGGCTCACGCCATCTTCGGAACTATGCATGACATAATATACCATTCATTCATCATCGCTATCACTTAGAATTCAATACGTTTTACTATTTTTCGGGATATTTGTGAGTTTTCATCATCGAAGGATTTTTGTGGTTTTAGCCTCAAAAATTCGGTAATAAACAATTGTCCGCTTTTAGCGTATAAATCTTTACGTATTTCCTTATAAGGTTCTAAAATTTAAACTTAAATAAGCTTAATTTTGTCAAGGCACGATCTATGAACGTACAAATCAAACATGCTATTTTTTTTCCTTAAACCGTGTTGTATTAATATGTCACTATTTATACAATTGTGTTGTGTAAAACCGTATTATACGAAGCCCGAGTATATATATATATATATATATATGTGTGTGAGTGTGTTAATAAGAAAAATCAGTGCTTTGTCTCCAACATCGACCAAAAACACAACTCAAACTTTGACATTGACCAACAATACTGATCCAACTAAAATAAATATTTTTTTGTTAGATTTTTTTCTTACCTTTCATATTTACTTGCATTAAATTAAAGATCAACCAAACAATTCGGCTAATTGTTCTTTGAGATATTCTTCAAAATTGTTTAATCGCCTTCAACACAACCTTGATAATTATCCTTTGTATATTTTTGATTGTTTGCCTAGTTCTTTTTAATACTGTTGTTTTTTTTTTCTCTACAAATTCAAATATTTAGGATGTTGGCAAATATTTCTAGATTACTGTTCCACTGACTTCGTCTTCATAGTTCAATTAGTCTTTCGTAATTATCCATGTTGTTGTTTTCCTCAGATAGGTGTTTTTATAGTAGTTACACCCCTGTGTCCTCAACCTTCAACATTTAATTGTGGTAAGATTATATTTAAACATATTGTAATATTTCAGCTTTGTTAGATATTTTTTACAGTCACAATAACTCTATTCGTTTCGTTGAAAGTGAAGCCCTGAAATAAATCCAGGGCCTACAGTTGTCGATCCCTGCGTAAATGGATATAGTTGGAATTGAATTGGGTGCCGCGTGCGACTGGGGCTCACTGACACCCAATAAAAATGGCAATCGACTCGCTCCTGACACATATTGTTGTTTACCGCTTCCCCAAATATACCCCCAAACGCTGATATTCAGACTTCAATCTTCTAAGGACTTTCCACTACCGGAAACTGAATTCATTTCACCACCAAAGAATTCGCCACCAATGTTTTTGTAACACTATGCAAAATATTTTCGCAGGAAATATTATTTGATTTAATATACGAATATCGTTTCGATATAATACAATTGAATGGCGAACAAACAACAAAAATAACACACTTCATTTAAACAAACTGCAATGTTTAGAAAAACTACAGTACACCTATCCCTCGATTTACATGGTACTTGTTTTACACGTTTTTACGCGGATTAAAAAAAACCAAATCTCCTCGAAGTGTAAATGTTTCTACTTCTAACATCGTCACAAATAATTTAGAGTGATGAAAGTGACTTTGTTACAAACCAGTTACAAAGAAGAGATTGACAGTGATGTTTTTTTATGAATCTTTTGGATTTAATTTTTTTGTTCTTCTATATATGCTTTATGTGTATTTAATTAATAAAAAAACATATGTATTCATACTTTTTAATAATTTTGTTTTATTTATATATTGTAGAAAACAACCAATTTATGCGTTTTTATATACTTTACGATTTACACGGTGTTAAATTAAAAAATATACAATTTCGATTTACACATTTTTCTCAGGAACCTATCTACCGTGTAAATCGAGGGATAGGTGTACTGTATTAATTATTCAACTTTTAAATCTATTATCCAACGCCAGGTTTTCGGTATTAAATTGATAATCAAAATATTTTAGTGCATTTTATATTGATTATCAAAATTTTGATTCGTTATTATTGCTAATGAGCTTTTAATTTTTTCTGAACTCTTAATGGATTATGAATTTGTCTTTATTTTTCTTACAAATTATTATAAAGAGCAGGGCTAGTCAACCTGGTCCCTACCGCCCATTTGTGAACGCTACAGCTTTCGCGGTAGGCTGTAATGGTTTTGAAAATATTAAGAAAGTCTGTTTCCTTACTATATAAATCGCAATTAATGTGGAACCAATGGGCGGTTAGAAAATTTAACTACTTACAGATACACAAAAGTGGGTGGTAGTTATAAAAAGGTTGACTATCACTGATGTAGAGCTTATTTACAAAACGGTGAAAAAAAATAATGTATTATAGTTCTACAAAAATTATTATATATAATACATAGTTAATAACTATTTCAACTTACGCCCTCATTATAAATATTTTTCAAACGTACATTTAATTATCTATATATAAAGCGGTATAGTAAAGGTACACAGTAAAGTCTCTTCTGTTCTAACATTCTAGTTTTATATTGTGATAACAAATTCAATTGTTCATAAACTAAAGTTGATTTTTAGTGTACTTTTCGGTGAATGAAACCTTTTTTTAAAAAGTACTTAATCGTCCAATTTGATTACTTTGAATATAGTCAAAAACTGTTGGCTTTTTAAATAGGTACTTCGGTACCATCTTTGCTCGAAACTGACACATTTTGAGGTTATGAATCCCTAATGACATATTGTAAGCCATCGATTGCTCGTAAACTAAATTCAAATTTCGAACTCTCAGTAGTAGTAGAAGTCTCACTAGATATTGATAAAATTGAGACATTTATTTGTAGAAACAACTTTGCAAGGACTGTATCGTCAACCATGAATTTGTTGATGAGCGTACCAGTTATGTATACAACACGAGATGTGACGTTTTATTCAATCAAACGTACGATGTGACGTGTCAGTTAATTGAATTTGTCTCGACAGAGCGAGATCATTCGATAGCGCGTTAATCCAGATCATATTAACACGATGCGACTGAAATTGTGAACGGGGTGGCGGATTGTTTTAACCACTCTAGCGCCGTGTGTACTAGTATTAGAGACTAAGAGCCCCACATATTATATTATCTATATTCTTATCTTTCTATATCTTCTCTATATCTTTAACAGCTTCAATTAATACTTGGATTTTCAATATCAAATTTTAATTGTTGAAACTTTATACGATTCCACATGTTTTGTAATGACCTGGATTTCACCTTTCGGCATCTTCAGTATTTGTTTTTAACTGCTGATTGGCTCTCACTGAAAAGTTGTTGACAACTGTATCTCAAAAATATTTCAACAATGTTGGTGTCAAGCAAACTTACAGCGGTTTTCAGGTCAAATCAGTAATTGTAATTTATGATATCGACTGAAGGTGCTTGATGTAATTTCAATATCAAATTTGAATTGTTGAATTTTTTACGATTCCACGTGTTTTGTAACGACCCGAGTTTTGCTATTCGGCATCTTCAGGCACTCTATCATATGGATGCAACAGAACTGATAAACTGAGATTACTTATTTTAATTTAACCCTCAGAGTGCTAACGTCTCAACTGTTGAGACGGCTGATTTTACTGTGTTCAAAGTTAATACCCGAAAATATATGAATTGACAGTGATTAAAACCTTCTTGTATTCGATAAATTTTGAGATAATGCATTGCTTAATTTTTCCTGACAAACTCAATAAGATTTTGTCAAATCAATATTATTCAACAAATTTTTGAAGTCTAGGCGTTGGAATATCCTTTAAAATGCTCAGCTGGGAACGAGTTAATACGATTGTTTATATAATACAATATGTAAAACTCTCTTATAATTTTTGCAACGAATTTTAAATATAATAAAAAAATAGAGCGTCAATTTGTGACCAGTTGCTCCACAAATGTATATATTGTCTGCTATTTAATTACTTTTATTTAGTTTTTGTTCGATTCATGAGTTCAAAAGTTTCTTTCGAGTTTGTTTTTGCATTTCACGAATCAAGACTCAAAATTCTCTTTAGTATGAAATTTTAAACGCGCCGATCTGTCGGCACCAACTTTTCTTGAGCTTCTAGAACACTTTAGGTGCGTCGATATATAGACGCTCTGGGGTTAAAATAGGGAGTTTGGGTATTAGAACAGGTGGCATCGATCTCCACCCACCCTGCAGTGGCAGTCATATATTTCAAACTACTAATCCTTTCATTGTGAATTTGAACATAAGCTAAACCCAAATGAATTTTAACGCACGATTTTGGTGAGCTGTATAAAAAAATGATTTCTGATAGAGCTAACCAAACATATATCATCGGCGTCAGGAGTTTAATGGTAAGAGCGCTGACAGATTCTTCACGGACAAAAGGTTCCCTCGATATATCATGTACAACATAGTTTCTCAACCTTTTTACTTCCGTGGACCACCAAAAAGTCCATAAATTTTTGCAGACCATCAACATTGGAATAAAATAATAATATATTTAAATAATTGATTTTTTATTCAAAACAATTAATTTTGCTACACCGTATGCTGATATAACAATATTTAAGTATATTAAAGCAGACAGTAACAAAAATTGTAATTTAAAAATCTATAAAATTCGATTGTTTATCAAAATAATATCACATCGCGGACCACCCAAAAATCTCCGCGGACCACTGGTTGAGAAACTAGGAAATAAAGAACGGTTCGGACTACGAGAAAATCGGACAACGAACACTATCGCGAAAGATTTTTGTGTTCGGATTAAAAAAACATATTCGGATAACGAGCAAAAATGATCTTTCTTTCTAATCCACTTATTCTATCTGTTATATAATTTAATATCGCGGACCACTGGTTGAAAAACTAGGATGTACACGACAAAAGGTGCACGGACTGAACGTTCAAAAATATTTTTTGCAAATATTCTAATTGTAAGCTTTTCTATAGACTTCAGCTTTAAACGATACATAAATGTAAAATTAATACTAAAAAAGGGTTTAGTAAAAAAATATGTTCGCTTTGATAAAATAAAAAAATCAGTTGCTCGTTCTGATAATTTATTATTTCAAATCATGTTTTGATTCAGTAAGAATTCATTATTATTTAAAAATAATTTTATTTTCCAAGACAAAAACAATCAATATATTGGCATATAATACCAAAGGCAAATATGTAACTCTGCAATATATCAAAGTTCGTTTTCGAAAATGTTCAATATTGTGATGGTGAACATTCTAGCGTGGGCATTATGTCGTCAATTATTTTTAAAATGGAAGTTTTGTCGTGTGAACATTCTGTCGTGCCACATTCATGTTCATGGCAAATGATAATTTTTTTCTTCAATACGATATTTTCACCGTATTTCTATTTGATTCATTGAAAGAAAATGACAATGTATATATCCTTCTCCTTTGATGAAAGAACTTATCAAAGGTATAAAAAATACTTACCCTTTTGCTATAGGACTGGAGGGACCGCTACAAGAAAATCTGCCGCATTTGCTATAGAAAAATTTGATATTGGAGATTACGCTATAGGAGGGATGTATAATATTATATATGATGTAGCGACAACTTCGATCATCTCTTTATTGTGTTTTACTGCTGATTGGTTCTCACTGAAAGGTTGTTGACAACTGTATCTCAAAATTATGTCAATAGAGGACAATTCAGTCAATATAATTTATGATATCTACTGAAGGTGCTTAATGGAATTTCAATACCAAATTTTAATTGTTGAACTTTGTACGATTCCACAATATGTGTCGCTAACGGCCCGGTCTTCTGTTGCATCCGTGTTATAGCTCCTGAAGATTCCGAAAGGTGAATTCTTGGATATTAGCGACAGAACAACTGGAATCGTACAAAGTTTCAGCAATTCAAATTTAAAATACAGCATTGAACAAAAAATAAAGGAATGACAATTGATTGATGCAACACCACACTTGCAACCATATCCCTCATAAGGTTAAACCAGGACTGTGGAGTTTGAGTCGTGAAATATGAGCGATTCCGACTACTTTTCAGTAAGAAATAAATCGTCTTCCTTTTAGTAAAATTTGGCTATTTGCCGAATTGGTTGGTTGATCTTTATTTTAATGCACATATATAGGAAAGGTATGAAAAAAAACATGACAAAATTAAACTTTTTTTGATCAGAGTTGTGTTAATGTTAAAGTCGAAGTCGTGTTTTTTTAACGACTCTAGAGTCCTATGTCAAACTTTTTCTACTGCCAACAATCACAAAGGAAAAGTGTAATCATGCATATAATAAAAGACCAAATTATTCCATCTCACTTTTTATTAGAAGACAATATTACCAACATTATTGTAGGAATATTATTGTATTTGTATTTTTACAAACAGTGTATACATATCGAAAACCGTTACCAAAATGCAAGAACAAATTGCGGCATTCGTGACATACGACTCTATTTTCCAACAAAGAATATTTTATTTTATTTTGTTTTACTATATATTAATTGTACACTAAAAAATCAATTGTCCGACGACGAAACAGTACCTTAAATAAAACTGTCATTTTTTTTTAAAAAACTTTTCGTCTATACTAAAAAAAAAAGCGTTACTCTGTTTTTGGTGCAAGTCCGAATAATTAATTGCATTATAATTACTGTACAAAACACACCCGGTACATTTCAATATTTCAACGCAATTTAATTTACAGTGAATAAACTCTACAAAAAAAACCTAATTGACTAAAACAGCTCAAATTAAAATGCGATTAAATTTAAGCGATAATAAAAATAAACGAGACCGTAAATTTTTAAGACGATTAACGTTTACGGTAACGTTATCATTTGTGTTTTGACTTTTTTTTCTTTTTTATGGCTTTCTTTTTGTGTTTATGCTTTTTCTTCTTCTTCTTGTGTTCGTCGGAGCTGGAATCCTCGGACTCGCTCTCGCTCGACTTCCGCTTCAGTTTCCGCTTTTTCGCCTTGCGTTTTTTGCGCCGCTTCTTGTGGGAGTCCGAACTGCTCGAGGATCCGCTGCTGACGGAGCTCCCCGAAGAGCTGACGGACCTGGCCCTCTTCTTCACGTTGCTCAGGTCGAGGTGAATAGTCGGATGCTCCCCAGCATCTGTAGTTTCGTTTTGCATTTCAGTAGACTCGTTTATTTCACCGGTTTCTATTTCTGATTCGACAGGTTCGTCGTAGTCCGGTTCGAAGCTTGCTTCGTCGAGATTGGTCTTCTTCCCTTCTATGGGTTTAGGCGGAGGAGAACCTTCTTTGGAGACAATCGCCGCGTCGTCTTTACTGTCTTCTCTTGCCATTTTAGGAGTTCCTTCAAGTCCAGGGTCACTTCCATTATCACTTCTTTTCTTCGTTTTCTTTTCGTCCTTTTTCTGTCGCTTTTCCTTCTTTTTATACTTATCATTTTCATCGGAGTTATGCTGATGTCTGTCTCGCTTGTCCCTGTAATCGTCTCGCTCGTGTCTGGGCCTTTCTCTTGGCGGCGGACTAGAGTTCCAAGCCTCTGCGGAATTATCACCGCGATCCCGCCTATCTCGCTGAAGCGGTTCCCGCCTATCACGATGTCCCGGTCGATGATCGTACCTATCGCGGCCGGTACCTCGCCTGTCATCTTTACCGTGTTCCACGACTCTCCGATCGCTTCTGGAGTCTGACTCTTCTTGCTTGACGAAACGACGGCCGCCCATGCCGTCGCCGGAAGAGTCGACAGTAATTCTCCTGTGACCGGACCCGCCTTCGAATCGTCTGGACTGCGGCGTCCGAGACCTGGACTTGATCCTCTCGATTGTGCTATGGACAACTCTTTCCTCTCGAGTCCTCCGCGACGGCTCGTCAACTTTCCCGCCCAATCTTTCTTTAACGGACAACTTAGGAGGCGGCGTTTTCTCGCGTTTGATTTTCCGCACGTCATTTATTTCAACCGACCTTGGATCATCACTACCGGAAGGAATTGTAATTTGAATAGTATTAACAGGTTTCGATTCGATTTCGCTTTCCATATCGGGAGGTGTACTTTCGCCGGGTTCCCCAGAATATAACTTCGCTCTATCAGAACTGATCTTCTTAATTTCAATGGGTCGAATCGAGTTAATTGCTTTGGCGAAAATCGCGTTCTCTGCCCTTTTCAACACTTCCGACGTAACCTTGCCCGATTTGTCACTGGGAGATAGCACCTCTCCCGAGTCCCGCTTTTCGCTGGCAAACGAAGGATCGTCGTCCATTTCCCATTTCGAAAGCTCTGGCATCGGCGCCAGCATTTGATCTTTGGCTTTATCCTTGGCGGGCTCGACGGATTCCGGTTTCAAATCAATATCGTTAGCCCTCAACTCGAGTCCGTCGAACGGTTCTTTGTCATCGTCGTTACCTCCATCGCCATCTTTTCCATAGTTGTTAATAATATTTGTATCAATTCCGTCCGTCATAACGTCATTATAAAGATCAGGAATATCTTTATCGTTCTCTTCTACTTTATTCGACTCCGATGATTTAGCGACTTCTTCGACGGATTTACCTTCCGTAACCTTCGAGTCAGATTTTGTTCCGTCGACTTTATCTTTCTTGTCTTTCTTTTCTTTTTTCTTCTTCTTGTCGACATCTTTGTCCTTCTCTTTCTTCTTCTTTTTCTTATCCTTAAACTTTTTATCTTTGTCTTTAGATTTGTCATCGTCGAACTTTTTGTCTCTGTCGTGATCGCGTTTCACGTCCCTCTTGTATTCTGTCGTTTCCCTAGAACGGCCGCGGGACTTGAGTTTATCATCTTTGATATCTTTTTTGGGAGAATCCGACCGACGCCTCTTTTCCGCGGAATGATAACTGCCGTGATCCCTATCTCTATCTTTGTCCTTATCTCTATCTCTATCCCTCTCCCTGTCTCTGTCCCTGTCTCTATCCGAAGCATCGCGATTCTTTTCGCTATCTCTCGGCGGGCGTTCATCTCTACTGCTCTTTTCGTAATTCCTATCGTGGTCTCTCTCTCTCCTGTCGACCTCTCCAGTTCTCTCTTGATCTCTTCGATCCCTATACCTTTCTCTGTTATAGTCTTGCCTCGAATAGTCTCTGTTGTGTCTATCGTGATTGTTATATGGTGCTACGTGACCTTCCCTATCGGGTCGCGGTCCACTCCTGTGGTGACTTTCCCGCGGTTGTACTAGACCATCCCTACCGTGCGAAGAGAATCCATCCCTCGGAGCGGGTTGGCCTTCTCTGAAATTCTCCCTGAAATTAGGCTGATACGGCCCATCTCTCGACAGAGGTTGGGTTTCCCTGAAGTTCGGCGGACCGTCTCTGAAACCTGGAGCGTCCCTAAAACCGGCTTGTCCATCTCTAAACGCTGGCGTAGCACCGTCTCTCATTGGATTACCATCTCTGAACGGAATGGACAACGGACCGTCCCTAAATTGTTGCGGAGGGCCGTCTCTGAACGGCTGCTGAGGTATATCCCTGAATGACTGTTGGGGACCATCCCTGAATGATTGAGGAGGCATATCTCTAAAATGCGGTTGAGAATCATCTCTGATGAATAATTGAAGATTTCCATCTCTAAATGGCGGCTGTGGTCCGTCTCTAAAGCTCTGCGGAGGACCATCTCTAAATGCTTGGGAACCATCCCTAAACGGTTGCTGCGGACCATCCCTGAATGGCTGAGGAGGCCCATCTCTGAACGATTGTGGTGGACCGTCTCTGAAAGGCGGTTCTCTAAATCCAGGTTCTCTGTGCCCAGTAGGCGGAACATCTCTGAAACCGGGCGGTGGCAATTCGCCGAAACTCGGCGGTACACCATCCCTGAATGGCGGCCGTCCTTCCCTAAACGGAAACGGTGCGCTGTCCTTAAACGAATGCGAATTTTCTCTAAGAACAGGCGGACCATCGCCGAACGGCGGTCTGCGATCACGGAAGTTCGGACCGTCTCTGAACGGAGGTCTGTCCGATCTTTCGCGGTCATTAACGCCAGGCGGTCCCAGGTCTTCGGAGCGTTCGAAGCCCGGCGGGGGCGGCTGGGTTCCTGGAGGAGCGTCTTCGAAAGGCGGCGAGGTAAAGCGCGCCCGAGGCGGCATCACGTCCGCTTTTACCGGCGGAGGGCCCGTCAGGAGTGGGGGTCGATTGGGAGGGACTCCGTTCCCGCGCTGGTTTGACCTGCACATGCCAAAAACACATATTAATTCATCGACAATACCATAGACACAAATTTCACAATCTTTATTTTTAATCGAATCGCATTACAAAAAAAATTATAATATACGATAGTTTATGATATCGACTGAAGGCGCTTGATGAAATTTCAATATCAAATTTGAATTGTTACAACTTTGTACGATTCCGCGTGTTTTGTCACGAACGACTCGGGTTTCGCCTTTCGGCATCTTCATGCATTCACATGGATGCAACAGAACTGACGTAAAATGATAATAATAATAATTTATTGTTTTATTTAGTTCTGTTGCATTCGTGTGATATAATGCCTGAAGATGCCGAAAGGCGAAACCCGAGTCGTTTTTTTTTTAGTGCAAAAAACCTAAAAAGTGCTTTAAACGCAATTTTTGTTAGTGATAATGTTTCTTTACGTATCATGTGTACTGTATGAATCTACGTATTTTATAAATTAATAAAAAATACCTATTTTTCGGTTAATTTCATGAATTTAAACCTATACATTATTTTAGGAACTGGGGATATCATATATATTTAAAAGAAATTATCGAAAATAACAGTACTCGAGTGGTAAAATAAATGACTAATTTGATTTCGCGAGTATTTTTTGATGATGAATTTTGATATGTTAATTTAAAAAATTGTAGCCATACTATAATGTCAACTAGTGGTGAATTTGTGAGACTATATGAAAACCTAAATACCGGGTTTCGTATTTTATAATAACGGACTAAACTTTCAGTCAAACGGCAGATTATTTTGCGAGCTTCAAGACCTCTGTTAGGTTACATGTACAAATTAATCTGCAATTTTACTCCTGTGTTGTACGGTGGTTTTATAAATACAACACTGATGTAACCAATTAAAATCAAACCAAAAGACGAGTTAGTATCAGAAGGCACTCCCGGCGACGCCGTTCTCCGTCTGTACGGCTGTGTCTTCTTTCTTCTGGACCGATCTTCAGCTAACCGTGACGGTTTGAATTCCCAACCTGCTTTGTCGGTTTGCAGTATTTAATGGGGTAGTTTTTTTGAACAGAAAAATCGTGTGGAAGGGATGGTGATTTTTGTGCCGCACTGCGATAGATGGAATCATTCGTGGAGTAACTTTTCACCCGGAGTTGTTCGGGATTGTCGAGATTATGGTATAGATCAGTGGTCTTTAAACTGGGCTCCACGGGTTAAAATAAAAATACGGCAAATTCAAAATTGAAATGACGTCAAATATGGAAACAAATTAAATGCGATCGTATTTAAGATCAAAATAGCTTGACTAAAATCAAATTGATTGATATAATTTACGATATCGACTGAGGGTGCTTGGTGGAATTTCAATATCAAATTTGAAATGTTACACCGTTGTACGATTCCACATGTTTTGTCACTAACGACCCGGGTTTCGCCTTTCGGCATCTTCAGGCATTCTATCACACGAGAATGCAACGGAACTGACCAAAACTGTCCAAGAACTGTCAGTTCTGTTGCATCCGTGTGATAGAATGCCTGAAGATGCCGAAAGGCGAAACCTGGGTCGTTATTGACAAAACATATGGAGTCGTAAAAGTTGTAACAATTCAAATTTAAATTTATTGTGCATAAAAAATACAAAACATCCCAGCCATTAAACATAGGAAATAGCTGATTGACGAATTGACGCAACTAATGAGTAAATTACATTTTTCTTTCAATAAAAAATACAATATATTATTCTAATGATAAAATGGGGTTCCCCGAAAAAAAAACTTTATAAAAGGTTCCATTAGTCGATAAAGTTTGAAGACCACTGGGATAGATTAACGTAGACATAAATCTTCTTAAAAGCCATTTGTTTCACATACCTACAGTGTCTAGCCGATTTGTCTATTTATTAAATTGTTTCAAAAAAGAAAAATAATACGTTCGTTTGTAATCAATCATGACTGACCGAAACATAAAATTCGAATATTAATTTCAAGTTAGTAAAATCATGCATCAAAGGTCTATCTGTCAATTTAACCTTTAAACGCCCAACGGTCCAATACGGAGACAGTGGTTTTAACACTGATTTATTTTAGTATTATTTAACATATAAAAAAAAGTAGCTTGCAAGATTTTTAATCAAATTATTGTTTCAGTTTTTAAAAAATATTTTTAATAGAATGAGCAATCAAACATTACGTATTAACGTTGAATTTAGATGAGGAACTTTAATGTCGCCCATGTTCAAAAACTAATAAAATAGTGGAAAAAAATAGCAATGTATTTTAGTTCTACAAAATGATTATTTTTAATATATAGTTGATAGCTATTTCGGCTCACGCCATCGTCAGAACTATGCTTAAACGAACATTTGCTTATCTATATATAGTTGTGTAGAAAAGGTACACAATACATCTTCTCTCCTGTTTTAATTACCTAGCTTGTTTCTTACTTGCAATAAAACTAAAAATTGTAAATGAAACTAAAAAGGCGGCTATGTCAATAAGTTTACATATGGCACGGAAATGGTCCATAACGGAAACAAAACGGCCCCCCGTAGCGGGTTAATCAATGGCGATCTACATATATTAGTTAGTTCGTTAAGAATCCTTTGTGATAGTTCGTATATAAGTATAAGGTAATATAATGTTCGTTTAAGCATAGTTCTGATGAGCCGAAGTAGCTATCAACTATATCTTAAAAAATAATAATTTTGCAGAACTAAAATATTTTAGCTATTTTTTTCACCGTGTTATAATGGAGTTCTACCAAGATATTCAACGAAATGTCTTCTGTTGGCAACTTCTCGATAGACAAAATTACGATGATAGACAAAGTTGCGGCAGTTGATGACGGTATATAGAAAAAATGAGATATTTTTTTTTTTTGATAAATGTTACTGTTAATTTTCAATAATTCTATTATTTGACAATAACGCTTTTAAAATTTTAAATATAGTTATTTTTACGGCAATTGATAAGTTAATTAAAGTTGTGCGCACGGCTGTAGAGATTTTGAATATTAACAAAAAATATTAATTTAAATATATAAAAAAAACGTCAAATATTAAAAGGTCTAAGTTGTTTTATTATTACGTAAAATAAAAGTGAGTTTATTTGAATCTCAACGGTGGGGGGCTTTAATTGCGACAATTTTGAAGGAAGCGTGAATTACTTACTTACCTTTATGATTTTCGCTCATTTACATACAATAAAACTTCAGAAATTTTCTATTCAATCATACATTATATAATGAATAATTTTATTAAATTTAATAATTTAATTAAAATTGGTTAACAAACAGACAGCTTGAACTAGTTTGCAGAAACCATTTCAATAACAGTGAAACAACTCCATCTACCGCAGTTCGTCGTGGAAGTTATGACTCTAGCGCCGAAGAT
This sequence comes from Himalopsyche japonica, assembly GCA_028555115.1. Classification (NCBI taxonomy): domain Eukaryota; kingdom Metazoa; phylum Arthropoda; class Insecta; order Trichoptera; family Rhyacophilidae; genus Himalopsyche; species Himalopsyche japonica. The sequence continues at coordinate 310,569 of JAHFWJ010000458.1, read as the reverse complement.
AGGTAAGGAAGATGACATAATAAATATGCATTGTTTGGTTTATTTTAGTTCAGCGAATCTTTATTTTGTCCCGTTTTAATGTATATAAAAATATATTAATAATAACAAATCATTAATATGGTACTGTATACTATTGTGCCTCGCAAATTTCGAAATAGTTAAACAATTTTAAAAAATCACATAAAGCGCACCGCACACAGTCGTTGAAAACAAAACGCACAAAAAATGTACAGTGTGCGAGCGCCTTTAGGAACATTTTTTTATATGTTTTGCTTGGCTTATTTTAAAACAGTCAGACTTAAATATGGCATATTTATAAAAAAAAAAAACTATTATTCAGGTGTGAAATCAGTAGGAACTCTCGATTTCGATATGGGTAAAGTTTCGCAACGCAATCCGACGCAGGATTTCACTATTTCAGGATGCCGGAAAAAGACGAATTCCTCGAATAATTTAATATGGTATGCCGTTTTGATGATACAGGATATAGAATTGAAGGTAAATCACTTGGTGAACTCTTTCGTTATTTTCTTCGGTGCGTTCATTTTTACGTCGACGTGTTAACGCGCTAAAATCTCATACAATTTTTCTTCCATTTACACATAATACAAAAAAAAATGTAACAATTTTAAAACATATTAACAAATACCACAATTAACGCAATTTACGCTTCAATTTTACAGTATTACTTCAAAACCGTACTTAAGTCACGGCGTGTAATTCTGAAACGAACTAAAGCATACAAATAAATGTAAATAAAAACAATTCAGGGTCTAGTAATCTACCAACCAAATGTACAAATTATACTTACAAAATGAAGAAAAAAAAATATTTTGAATTACACCCCTTAAATATTGTTTGGTTAAATCAGACGTGGGGGGGGGTGGAATTGCAGCCTTTTGACTGATGCCAATTTGAATAATTCCTTTAAATATTATACATATGTATAACATTTTTTTAACAATATACAATATAATAAATTAGATTTGTAAATATGTATTTATTGTAAAAAGATTTTTTTTAATTGCGTTTTGACTAATTTATATTGTGAATTAAAATATTTAGTACATAGGGCGGGGTGTCAACGTTTTCTTTACTGCGGCCCTATGTTAAATCAGTTAAGTGAATGTGGCCTTTTGAAACGAAAAGGTTCCCCACCCTAGGGTTAAACCGACTGATAATGGAAAAAACGATTAAATTTCATGACAAAAAAACGAGCTATTTACGAAAAGTGTGGTTTACATTTATAAATATAAATGAACACAATAACATTATCATGTAAACAAAATCAATTTTCATAATAAACGAGAGAAAGTTTTAAATATACAATGTGCTGTATTCAACTGTGTGCTTATTGTATTGTGAAATATTACAAAAACTAGGTGTTTTTTTTTTTTTATTAATTTTTAAAATAAAAATTAAATCTGAGTTTAATCCAACTATTTCTTTAATTGCGGAAAAATATGCAATTTAAATTCCAACAATATAAATAAATTGAATTACGTTACAATTAACTCTTAATCTATTGGAAATTTATAATGTTTATGAGTACAGTTAATAAATATTTTGTTTTTGATTTTTTTTGACTAAATGCATACAGGAAATATAAATCTATTACATGGATTTAATTGCACTGATAAAATGTTGTAAAAAAAAATTGTATTTTTATTATTAACCTGTATGCGCTTAGCCTTACAATTTAACAAGTATCATTGGTGCGAGGATCCTTATTGCAAGTTTCAGTAAAATTTAAATCAAGTCTCGTTTATTTTTTAGTAAACTGTAGTAAATTTCGAATTATTAAATAAAAAAATTAAAACAGATAATTTTGTCACTCCATTTGGTGTGTTAAAAAATGTAGTTACATTTTCAGACTAATCGTTTCGTAAGGTTATTCATTACTAAGGTAAGCAGAGAATTAACTTCTCAATATAAAAATTAACAGTGGGACAGGATTGTTCCCTTTTTAATTGACGTAGTGAAGGGGTTAAAATCAAACAATACTTATATTGATTACTAGTGAAATAGTTTTAAGACCGATAAGCCGTGTCTGTCTGGTACTGGAATAAAAATATATGGGAGAATATATGAGTTTATTTTTAAGATATATATATTTTTTTTATTTTGAAGTTTAGTGACTATTTGAATAGTTTTACAAAATATTAGAAGGAAATCTTATTATATTTTCTATACATAGTGTATATCCCTGTTAGTAGTTCCAGGGGTTCACAACCAATGAAAAAAATTACAACGAAAAAATCATCAAAGAAATTTATGTTGACAAAATTTATATAAAAAAAAATGGCTTAATAAATAAGCAACAATATTTCTTAAGAATAACAACGTTATTAATTTTTAATTTATATTAAAAATTAACTTTCTCAAAGTTACTACCGAATCCATCGAAAGTATATTTTTTATATTATTTAGAAAAAAATATATATAAACTTAAAAAAGAATTAATCTTCTATTTTTATTATATAACAAAAAAATACTCTAAAGCAATATATATGAATATGACAGCATAAAACCTTATTTAATAGTAGATGAACGTAAACTATATGAGAAAAAATATTTAATATTTTTAAAGGCATCCAAATAAAATTATAGTATCTTTTACAATATTAAGGCCGTTCTTAATGGCATCACTACTGACAGCTCGTTCGATATGTTACTGATTACTTTGATAATCATAAAAAAAAATACATTTCATTGTCAAATTGTTCTTGATTCTTTACGGTTTAATATTTAAACTATTATATATAGAAAATATTTGTTAGAAGATAATTCCACTGCATTTTTGGTATAACATTTGAATAAAATTTTTAAGCAACTGATTTAAAGTTAAACGTTTTATAATTGTACAAAAATATTAAATAACACATAGTATTAAAATTCTATTAATTTTTGGAACGAAAGCATTTATATAATATTTGAATTAAAAAAAGTTCATTGATTAATTTGTTTTGTGTCAAAATACTGCGTAGGAAAACACCTGTGCAAAATTTTGTTTTGTGATAGTCTTCGACTATACTATTTTGAGTTGCTACACTTTTGAGTTGATGAATTGATATTTACTTGATTGCGTCAATATATTTATTATGAAGAAAATTAGTTTATTATAGGACAGATGGCCGATTGATTGACTAGACACGACATTGTGATATTACTAGAAAGGTTACATATTGTCTATCTATGATAGAATGCAATCCTGTTAACGTCACAAATAAAAAATAGTTATATAAAAAAGTATTAGAGACAATGTTATTGTTTTATTTTTTATACTTGAATTTATTGTCTGATTGCAATGACATCAACCTCATATAAAAAATATATATTAAATGTGCTACTCTGTATTTTAACATTTGGCTGTCGGGTGCCTTCAACATTAGACTATAACCTTTTGTGGGTGATTTTTAGAGATTAGCGCAAAAATATATTACTTTATTAAAATCGACACAACTTATAAACCAAACAATATTTTCAATTGAAATTTTCAATGAAATCATATTTGATATTTGATCATAACAACAATATAAAAACATTTTGACTAAATCATAATTTCACTATATTTATAAGCTGAATATAAAAACCAGTTATCAATTTGATAAATGGCACTGCACACATTATCAATATAAAATATTTAAAACGTTATACTTAAAATATAGCATATTTATTCATATCATATAAAAACATATACTTTCCATTCCTGCAGTTTTACAATCACTGATAATTTGAAATCTTATGATGTAAATATTTGAGAAACTTTTTTAAAATAATCAATATGAACATTTAGTGCATAATAATTCGTGAGTTTATTCTCGACGACAAACAAACCCATGATATGTCGTATCCCGCAAACAATCTACCGTCTGCAAAAAACGCATTTGCCGGGTACCGCTTTTTACCAACCTGCAGTAAATGGCATTTGCCGTTTCCCGACAATAAAGTGTTAAAACAAATGGTATATACCAGTGAACAAATCTACTAAACTAAAAAAAATAGTTCTTTTGAAACTAAAATTTTCCAAACTGTTATTGGTGACATATTGTAGGTTCTGTAGACATCTCTTGAAAATATAATAATTTAATTTTTATTGAATATTTTTTAAAAAATAATTTAAGCACATTTCAGTTATTAAAAAGACAATGTCAACTACTGTTATTTCCACTATTGTATATTAAAATCAGGACACAATAAAAATTAAAACAAAGCTGTTTATAAAAAATAGTTTTATCTTGTGAAACCAGCCATTCTCTTTAAACTATAAAAAAAATAAAATAGCACAACTAAACATTGTAAACATATGTTCAAGAGTGCAATATTTCTAATTGTTTCGGTATTGAACACTGATAGATATTTTAAAAACATGTAATTCCTAAGAATCATTTATTACATATTAGAACTGATAAATAAGGGTATTTTAAACATTTCCTAATACTCTACTCAAAACCGTTTTTTTTTTTAATTGTTACACTTTGGAATTGATATGTCAATATGGTATAAAAGTTAAACATTTAATAAACATCAAGTCCTTGATATATTAATTATATTATATCAATAGATAAGCTCTGTGACACTTTAGAGCAAATTTTAGATTTTCCATAAAAGTAAGATTTTAATTTAATAATGTACATTTTACGGTTTTCGTGACTTAACTGACTTGCCTATTTTCAAGACCGTATCATCTCAAAATTCAAAACAAACATTTCAGACAATCACTACTGCCATCTATCTAAATGCCCATTTAATTAATCAAAACCTATTATGACTCGTTTGCAACTAATATATACGGGCACCATAAGACAATATCATTTGTCAATAAATTATATAATTAAATATATACATATATATATATATATGATATAATTATGGTCAAATATGATAGTAAGTCATACTAGGAAATTAATTAAAATATAATATAGCATAAAAAATTATAAAATTGCGAATATAGACAAAAATAATTTGTCTATGGAAATTATCTTTTAATTTTTACATTATACTTGTTATTTAATCGTTTTGAGAAATGTCTTACACAGTAATATCAGTCTATTAAAATTTAAACGTTTGAAATTGATAAATGTAAAGAACTAAAATATTTTTAATACTGTAATAAGGAACTTGCATTGTCTCATTCGAATACTTATTTCATCTAATTAAATATTTTGTTTGATAAGATAAAAAATGACCAATTAATTAACACTAAAAATTTAAATACATTGCTATTGATAGCTATTTCAGATTCTGCGATCAGTATCATTTGAAGAGAGTAGGGACAGGGCTGTCAGGAATAGCAGTTTGTTGATTGAATCGACATTCACTTGGTAGAACTCCATTATAACACGGTGAAAAAATAGCAATCTATTTTGGTTCTACAAAATTTTTTAAAAGGTATAGTTAGCTATTTCGGCTCACTCATCATCAGAACTAGTTCTGACGCTAGCTGTCAACTATATCTTATAAAAATTTTGTAGAGCTAAAGTACATTGCTATTTTTCCACTGTGTTAATAGCAGTTTGTTAATTGCTGTTGCTACGCCCTATTTTAACGATCAGACTTACAGGAGGGAATTTAAGACATGCTTTGGACGCTCTTTAGAGAAATTCAAAGCTGTTCAAACTGTGTCTCGAAATTTTTTTTTTATGGAAGCCAGAGACATTGACCACTGCATGAAACAGGATGTGAACACTAATTTATATTTAAATATTTTTTTTATTAACCATGTTCATCAATATAATGATAACATTCTTATATAGCTAAGTAATTAAAACATTATCTATTTTACTGGAATTCAATCAATAGACGTAGCGATTCATTATACTCAATAATCCAACAGAACATATTTTAGGATGACAAACATTTTGCTAACGTATTATTTGGTTATAAAACATTCCCCTGCAAATGTTGACATTGTTAAATTGCTTTTTTTATACATTTATAAGAAGTCCTATCAAAAAATTTGATACAATAAAAATCAAACATATATTTCAATAATAATCAGTCATTTACACATAATATAAATTTATTGACCTTATGCACTCGAAAAATGATGAATAATGGATGAAGAAATAACCCATTCCCTGCTGAGCAACAAAATATATATATATTTCAAAAATTAAATCTGTAGGGTTGGTGTAATTATATACCTTACTATATTTCACTAGGCTATATTTCAAAATGAAAAAGTTTTGTCACTGCTAACTCTCATACATTTTGAAGCCGTCTCAACAGTTAAGACATTAGCAGTCAAAGGGTTAGGAAGTATCTCCCTCAAATGTAAAGAGTTAAAAAATTAAATCCAAATTATAATCGATATCAACAAAAAAAAACAAAACATTATAAAAAACATCTGAATGGTTTGAAGACAGAGTTGTAAGAAAAATCAATTCCGCCTCTACAGCGACACTGGAGTGCAAAGGTTAACATAATCTAAGTTTACATAATTAAAAACATTTTATTATTTATAAAAATAGCAATCTTTTCCTAATAATAAAACATTTATACATTTAAAAATAATGTATTTCAGGTACATAAAAATATCACATTTCAAATTAAACATCACACCATAAAAATAAAAACAAAATCACATAAAGCATTAGAGATTTTCATAAAATAAAAATATATTTTATATCAAATATAAACCTTTTGTATAAATAAGAAATTTATTCATTAAAAAAGTATATTTTCATAAAAACATGTTCATTATATTGTACAATATAAACAATGATAAACAAATGTGCCACCTAAAATGGTCAATTTTATTAAGACAAATACAAATATGTCCATGTTTAAAATTTTAAATAAACAACTATAATACTTTGGCAATCAAATATCATAATTTTAATAAACAGAAAGCCCAGGTATTTTTTTTATTCATATTAATTAGTTTCCGAAACTTCAGATGTCCATGGAACAGTATATTTATGTAAAACGTTTAGTTGGCAAAAACCAAAACTCTTTTTTAATTAGTTTCGATAGAACGGAATTCAACACTACCTAATTCCTGTTTAAGATATCTCCATGTCATTCTTTAGATAAAACAAAAAAAAATTGTAAACAGGCCTGTGGAATCGCGATGTTTTGGCCATAGTCAGATTCGTGTTTTTGATTAATGACACTTGACTACTTTTTCGATTAGATGATTTTGAACAATTAATTAATCTTCAATTTTATACACATGGAATATAAAAAGGTAAGAAAAAATCTAACAAAAGTAAACTTAATTTTTTTTTAAATAATAAAAACACATTTTTTTAGTACTTATTTCCACAATACATTTTTTGATCAGGACCGGTTTCGCTCATCGCGAGCATCGGGAGATCAGTTGATAACGCTGTTTTTATTATTTAAAATATCATGCCTTTTATCAAGAAGTGACAGTTAACACCTCAAAAGTAAACTTAATTTATGATATTGACTGAAGGTGTTTGATGGAATTTCAATATCAAATTTGAATCGTTACAACTTTATAAGATTGCATGTTTTGTCACTAACGACCCGGGTTTCGCCTTTCATCAGTTCTGTTGCATCCGTGTGATAGAATGCCTGAAGATGCCGAATTACGAAACCCGGTTCGTTAGTGACAAAACATGTGGATTCTTACAAAGTTGTAACAATTCAAATCAGTAGTTATTAAAATCATTTCAGATTTATATAACATTTATCTCCTATATCTCTTTATAGGGTCTGTTAACTTACTGTAAATTTTATTACATCGGATTCATATAATACCTTAAAGACAAAACACGGGTCATGCATGACAAAATATGTGGAACTTTATATAGTTTTTACTGGCTAAAATTATAAGTTAACCTTTAATTTATAAGATTTTAAAATAGGTAAAACCATGTGTTTGTTGATCGATAAAATATGGTATATTCTTGAATTGTTTTAAGCTGTTCCATGAACTTTACAGCTGGACACTATTATGAAACTTAAACAGGATTACATCAATAGAAAAAACCGATTCGTGTATGAACGACTACAGTAACACGAAAAAAATTGAAACAATTCGTTCCTATACATAAGTGGTATATATAGTAAGACTGTTTATTATGTTGAATGATGATTTGAGGCGGCACAAGTTGTTTTTCAAGACATACCTGGAAGTTGGAGACGAATTTGGCAGATGTCCCGTCACCTGAGCCGCGGGGGGATTGTGAGGAGGGTAAGGAGGCGCGTTCCTCGAAGCGCGGCCGTTGCCCAGCGGCGGTGGAGATCTGGCTGGCCGCGGCGGACCGGTGCGGTTCTTGATGAATGGAGGTGGACCTCCTGGTCCCAATCTGTAAAGCAAACATCGCGATGCGTGAATTAATGCGGACACTTCGGTTACAAGGCAATAATTCTTCAATGATTTTGTTTTTGCGAGACTGGGTGTCAATGTGGCGTCATGATTAATGGAGTACACCCATCCCTCGCTTAACACGGAAGATAGGTTCTGCTAGATTGCCGCGCTAAGCGAAATCGTGTTAAACGAGACTAACAATTGGTTGATTGAATTGGCATTCACTTGGTAGAACTCCATTATAACACGGTGAAAAAATAGCAATGTATTTTAGTTCTACAAAATTATTTTTAACAAATATAGTTGATAGCTATTTCGGCTCACGCCATCGTCAGAACTATCAATAGTCAACTATCAAACTACTATCAAAGATATATCAAAAATATATCTACTATCAAATACGAACTATCAAAGATAGTTCTGACGATGGCATGAACCGAAATAGCTATCAACTATATTTGTTAAAAATAATTTTGTAGAACTAAAATACATTGCTATTTTTTCACCGTGTTACTAACAATTGGGATGGGTTTTTTTTAGAGATTGTAAGAAAAAACAGATAGGTGGAACTAATGAAAATTTATTGATGTATAATGATACGGATAAAATATATTATTCAGTGTCACATTATTGGAGGACATTAATCTTGACATTTTTTGATCCAAAATTTGTAATCTCGTCTCCAGAGAAATTATTTTTATACTAAATTTCGGTTTTGACATTATGTGTCTAAAATTTTATGTGTCTTTATATTATCTTCATTATACAAATAAGAAAAATATACCTTGAATAGTTGTGAAATTATAAGCAGTAATTATTTTATCAGCTGTCAGGATTCAACGAGTGATAAACACGGTGGGCAACGAGAGACTAAATGTCTGATATATTGTCTATATATTTCAGGTACTTTTTGTTGTTTGGAATGCGCAGTTCTATTCCCGGTATATACCCTTACCGTTATTCTTAGAATTTCGCACAGCTGTGTGCACATCTACGAAATGTCAAAACATTTTTTTTCCACCGAAACTGAAACTCTCTGAAACTGGAGTACTCATTTTTTTTTGCATGACTGTTAGAATAGGAGGTTTCCAAACTTTTTTAGTTTCCAGTTCCTTTAAAATATCAGAATTTTTTTGAAGCGCCCCCGATTCAAAACATTAGTAATCTCATGGAAACCGTTATGTTATCTTACATTTTATATAGATATACTACCAAAAATTAATATGAATTTTAATTTTTACTTTCAAAATTTATCGATAGATGGATGAAGAATATACACGAGTTCTAAAATCAATAAAGGAAAAAACTATTTCAGTGTAGTTATTGGGCGAAAATGTGCGGACTGTAAAGTGTTAATAATATTTAGTCAAGGAAAATTTTCACGGTGTCACAATAGAACAACCATGGTGCACAGTTTGGGTAACTCTGTATTAGAAGATAGTGTAGAGTTGTGTTGTGTGACATTTCTGGCATAAAAATTACGTTAAAATATTATAAAACAGAGTTGAATAACTGGTTTTGAAAGACACATTTATCTCTAAAATAATCCTTATTTTTAAATACACATAATTAAAAACAAAATAAAGGAATTTCAATCTTAATATTTTTCTATTTCCAAAGACAACATTTAAAAGCTGCAACAAAAATGTATCGGCTATAATAACCGCCATCAAATTAAATTTAATTACCTCGGTCTCGGATGCGGTGAAATACCCTTTGGCGGGGGAGAGAGCCGAAGCGGTGAATTGCGGATAGGCGAAGTACGGAGTGGCGACCTGAAGCGTGGAGGGGACCTGCGACGTCTCAATAAACGAGGAGAGCCAGAACGACTATGGGATCGGGACCTGCAAGATTAACATCAAATTAAAAAAGTTGCCTTTGCAATACACTCTAAATGTTGTGTTCGCTCGTTATGGATTAGTTACTTTCGAAAATTTGCTTCCATGATGTAAAAATGAACCAGTATGACTATTCTAAGTGTGCTTCTAGGAAAATATTAACCTTTCATAGTATGGACATACTAGTACGTCCAGGTTGTTTTGTAAAGAAGTATAGACATACTTGTCAACAATTATTGTGATAATTTATTCAAGTGCTGCGTCAATGGTTTGTGATCTCTGGATTATGCAACTGGTTTTATTACGATAAAAACTTGAGTTGTATTGTCTTTTCACTCACTCCTCACAGCACGGTTAAAATTAATTAGTTACTCCTGGAAAGGTTAAAACACCACTTTCTCCGTCAGTTGTATGCAGAACTGGTTTAAATACGTAGCATTTTTTTTTTGTAAACATGGTTTTGTCAGAATGTTTTTTAGATTAGACAGTAATTCCTCATCTGTCAATATGTATCATTATAATATTAGTGTTTTAATTGAATTACATTGTTAAGATAAAAAAAATTCAAAGGGAGTGTTTGAAAAGTTAAATCTTTAAATGGCTCTCCTACACAATTTACGAAATTTCAATTAACCTAACTTTACTTTCCCATTCTAACAATACCTTGGTAATATCAAGCGAGGAGAAAGCACAATACCTGCTGAGTGACAGAACAGAGCGTCTATCCCTGGACCGCCTTCTGACAGGCGGTAAGTGAGGAGGAGGACCTCTGCGAAGAGGACTTCGACCCATGGGGCTGCGAGAGAAGGACCGATACTTTTCAGGGCGCCGCACAATTGATCGGCCAGAGCCAGGTCTGGAGCGAGATCGAGATCTAAAAAAAAGAAAATATTTATTATTTATATGCGGCATTTATATTACATAAAACTAAAAGAAGCATCTAATAACTAACTTTTGTAATCGAATCATTTGCAATCTTCTCCCTGCTAGGTTGGAAACCGCTGTATTATAGGAAGCTACTCATTATAAGGGGGAAACTACACAGTAGCTATTCTAAATAATACTATATTTGTGTTACAGCTTTTTGCCAACATCTCTTTTCTTCAAGCATTTTAAAGATGTGACCAATTACGACAAAAATTATGTTTGTAACATACTGAACTGTAGTTAACTGAAAAAGAATACAGTTTTCATACTCTAAAACAATAGTGTTTTTAAAGATAGTTTGCATCTGAATTAATTAAAAATATGGCACAGGTAAGCAAACAATCAGAGTATCGTTCAATTGATAATATTGAAATTTCATTATATAAAAATATATATAATTTCATGTTTTGCAATCAAGCAAGCGATTCAATAAGCAAATTAAATCTGCATACCTTGAATACGGAGTCCTTGATCGTATCCTACTCCGGCTACGAGTTCTCGATCTGGTGAACCTGGAGCGAGATCTGGACCTCGATCGAGTTCTGGTTCGCAGCGAACGAGACCTGGATCTAGTTCTGGACCGGGTCCTAGACCTCTTGTCTCTCATGCGTGCCCTCTCCTCTTTTTCCTTGATCATCCGTTGAAAAGCCTCCATGGGGTCAAGAGGGACTCTGCAATATGAGTAAAATTTCATTATATTATTTACGTTACAAGCCACTTATAAGAAATAATCAGTGGGTTGACGCTTTAAGTAATTATTAACTAAATTAGCTATTTTTTTTAAGTTTTGGGTTTTTTTAAATCCATATTAGTGCCCAATATGAATGTCACTTGTCATTCAGCAGCTCAATCTCTCTTTTACAGGATAGAGCTAAGATAGAATGAGTAGTTATCTCAGATAGGAGGAATTTTTTAGACATTACAAGCACCCATGCCCTTGAACATAATTGATAATTCGATTGACAAAAAAGCTGTTCATACTTGTGAGACCCGTCACAAAGGTTTAATACATTGACCACTGTACCATAGTCAAATAAGAAAATAAAAACTATTATAGTTATGGATGAATCTAATATTACATATTTTAATTACAAACAAATATGTCTACAACAGTTTAAGCCAGAAAATAAAATGAATTATTACCCAGGAGGTCCTTGTATTGGCGGCTCCCGGATACCAGGAGGCAGCGGTTGATAAACAGGTCCACCGAATTGCGGAGGAATAGGTTGACCATACTGGTCACGCATCGGCACAGGCTGAGGCCCAAACGAGCTATAAAATTCAATTAACAAAGTTATTACTCAATCCATTAACAAACAAATAGAATGATTCAAAAATATATCCTTGTTAAGGACATAAATAAAGTTACCCTGAGTGTTTAGAAAGCGAGTGAAACAGCCATTTATTTACTATTGTCATACATTCTAGTTTTGTCGTGTTTACATCACTCGCTGTTTTTAAAGTACATACTTTGACCAGCAGCACGCTTTTTAGCACCAAGTAGGAATTTGTCACTTTTTGACTCTTTGGTTATTATTTTTCTATCAGCAATGAATACACTGTGTGAAATTGATAAATTTTCAAAAAAAAATATTTACTTGTATGGTGGCAGGGGTCCTAAATGTGGAGGATAAGTTCCAGGCGCCCCCGGAGGAAATCCTGCTCCCTGCTGGATAATTAATACAATCAATTAAAAGGCAATTACACTTAAATTAAAAATTATTTTGATAAAAGATATTCCAAGAAGCAAATAAGGCTAACAACTATATACAAACTGAAATCAGAGATGTTAACGTTCAGAGGGTTAAGTTAGGTTTCGATGGCAAATGAAACATTGCAAAGTATATCGGATCAGACTTCGTAAGATGATGAAATGAGAGTCCAGTTATCAGGTCCAAGAAGAGGAACAATGAAATTTTATTACATACACGAGTCTGCACTTTTTGCCAACCTCAAAATTAGGCAAAAAAATTTACATTTTCATAAATATATTGATTGAATTGGCATAACTCCATTATAACACGGTGAAATACATTGCTATTTATTCACCGTGTTTTCATAAATATGCTGTAATATTGCCTTTGGTTGGATTGATGTACAATGTGTGATAATATCATTTTGCTCTTGACAAATTATGGGATACAAGTAAACAGGTCTCTTTGTTAATGGATAAATAATCAAGAAGGATCACCCATAATAGCAAAGGGTTAGAAAAATTACTTCCAATTATGATCGATATTAAAAAAATTAATTACTTGATAAATTTATTCTCTTTGCGCTTACCATAAAAAAAATACTTGAGTGAGCTAGGCGGATTAGTTTCAAGACATTCAGAATAAGCTATGGCGGCTACTAAACGTAGGACAAAACATTATTTACCGGTGGCAAGTGAAGTGGTGGTTGAGGTTGTCGCTGCAGACGCATCTGATGCTGCTCTCTTTCGTCGACAGTCGGAGTGCCGGGTCTCTCTTCATTCATACCCTGATTGGTTAACATTTCCGATTAAAATCGACAGCACATATATTCATGTATCTTTACGTGAAAGGAAAATGGTGTTAAGTTTAAAGTTCATACTTTTCCGAAACAAATCAAGATTGGTATTTAACCTTTCCAGGTGAAATAGACATACTAATACGTCAGCGTGATTTTTTTGTGAAGGAGTATGGACGTACTTTTCATTTTGTCAACAATTATTGTGATAATATATTCAAGTGCTATGTGTCAATGGTTTGTGATCCCTAGATTATGCAACTTGTTTTATTAGGATAATACCCTAAAAATGTGAGTCGTGTTTTTTTGACGATGATTTGATTAAAAAAAATTATGTAAAAAAAACTCACTCCTCACAGCACGGTTAAATTAATTAGTTACTCCTGGAAAGGTTAAATTAATTAGTTACTCCTGGAAAGGTTAAAAAGACATTAATTGAGCAGCATTTGTTCAACTTTACATTCTCTCATTAATGCATATTTGCACTGTAATAATTTTGGCATAATCAATTCATTTTTGAATATTTAATTAACAGTACCCTTTTTTCTTTTCACAATAATCACCTTTGTGAGAGTTTTTGAAAAACAATTGCATCGGGGATGTCAAAACAATCGCCATATCAATATCTACCATACAAAAGCTATTTCTCAGAACTTTCTCCTCACCACGGATTCGAAAACATGAAGCTAGAATTTACGATATCGTCAGAATGTAATTGATCTAATTTCATTGTCAAATTTGAATTGTTTTGTGACTAAAGTCCCGGATTTCACTTTTCGGTGTCTTCAGCCATTCTATCACATGGATGCAGCAGTACTGATGAATTGACTTGATAGAATGCCTGAAGATGCCAAAAGGCGAAACCTGTTAGTTACAAAACATGTGGAATCGTACAACAATTCAAATGTGAAGTTAGAAAATTGCTGATAAAGGAATTATAATGACATTATTTTTTAAAACGCCTGGTAACATGAAGATAACATAATCACAAAAATAATGACAGTTGATAATAATTGATTAGTTTACTGTATTTGAAATTTGTTGCATATAGATGGCAAGAAATGGCTATTTCTAGTGGGTGTGAAGATGTGATGATAACATAAAAACTCACCTGATATCCAATCGGAGGAGTTTCCATCCCTGGCGGTTTCAATGGCACTCTTCCACCAACAGATTGCCCGCCTAAATGACAAAATAAAGGCATCATTACCTATTCATAAAACCACTTTCATTCTCGTACATCATAAATTTATTTAAGAATTTTTTTCCATACACCATCTTTGAAAGCTTATCAACACATTTGTGACAAGGTGAGTGTGTCCAAAGTAAATATAAATTGATTAAATTGATAAAATTGAAAGGTCTTACAAAAATCATCATAACTTTTTCTTTATTGAGAAAACAATCATTTTAAGATGTTAATATTCTTATAAAACCAAAGTATTTACGGATCAACAGACAATGCAGTTTGATTGTTTTCCATATCAATTTTCAATAGTTTGAAAAATCGAGGAGAGATATATCTAGCCACGTATTTCTTTCGACTAATTCGAGGCCAAAATGAGAATTCTGCCATCCTTAATAATATCAATTTGTATGTTCCGGATAGTTTTTTAAGAAATCGTGTACATAATTTGTTTGTTCTTCCAAAGTGTACAACCAGTCTGCCAATGGGGATGCCAATGGTAAGAGCATTAACAATGTTCAACAGTATTGCTTCGGATGTTGACGTATTTCATGTGGACGAAAGTGAGTTCAGACAAATGCTATTTTTCAGTTAAAGTAGACATTTCATGAGCTTACTTGGTTAACTTTTTTTGTAATCCTTATTGATTGTTTTACTGTGCATTTGTTGAATTTCCAATACTTTATATTTAAATATGTTAAGGTGCAAAAGCAGTGAGATGATAATTTGTAAATTTTGTACATTGTAGTTATAAATAAATATCAATGTGTTTAGTTTTATAATCATTCAGAGTTTGTGATAAGCCACAAAATATCACATTAACTAAATAGCTTTAAATAAATGAGTGCATCATTATTGCATGTCTTGCAAGCAATAAGTGCCTGAAAATATGATTAAAAAAAGAAAATATTTAAAGAGTTATGAGCGATTAGTGTCAACTATATTGAATGACGTGGAATCTACGTTCTCCAGCGTTCAATATCCATAAATAAGACTGCTACACCTTCAAACATCCTTAAAAAATACTTCACGACTAAATCAAACAACAGAGTAGAAGAATGACTTATCTCCACTCACAGTACAATTCTTCAAAAAGGATCTAACAAAAAACCTACCATCTTTATTGTAATATTTCATTGTTTTGATATTTTTTGCTGATAGAAAAGCTGTCATTTCTCAATCATTAACCTTTAAAAGAGTGTGATCGTATATGTACGACGGCAAGATTTTTGTTTGAAGGAGTATGGTCGTACATATATGACAGTACATTTTTCTATGGGTGAGCGGTGTATTAATCTTTTCCATACTAACGCCCCAATGCATGGGACGGCAATCTGCAAGGCCTGTACGCGAGCGCCCCAGACGTTGGGATGCGAACATTCAAATGTCAGTAACGCAGGCAATCTTTTGCATATAGGACTGATTTTGGTTTTAAAATATTGCCCAATTCGTCCTGATATTACCACCTCCATAAACTTGTCAAAAATATTAAGTTTAAATGTTTGAAACATCGATTTTTCGAACCCTTCAAATTTATTCCGACCCCACCAAAGTAACGTATCGGTTTGAAACTGCATGCTAAACTCGCACTGAACTTTGCACCAATCTCGTGGCATTGCAATGTGCCACTTCATGACACGTGACAGTAATGGCGCTTGTTCATTTGAGTTTGATTGGTGGCATTGTTACGTCACGGTAATGGCGATTTACAAGTGAGTTATTTGTTAGGGATATATTTGTTAAGGTGATTGTGACAACATAGGACATTTCTTTGTGTTTTTTAATGTTGTTAAACATTCCTAATGCATTTAGCTTCCATAAAAGCCAACCTTATTATTTTTTATTGCTGTATTTATAACTCTAGGTGGAAAGAGAAAATTTTGAAAAATTACAGCGCAGACAGATTTAGTTTGTATGAAAAACTGTCACGCTGATTGGGTTAATTATTCTACTCCCGGAAAGGTTAACTACTGAATAATTTTTGAAGTATTCAATTTCTGAATATCCTTTTCGATCTGATGATGGCAGAGGCCAAAATAACTATCATCGACAATGTATAGGGGTTTTTATATACAGTTAAATACTCGGTTATTATTTTATTGTAAATGAATTCCCTTTATAGGATTTGATTCTATTCTAACACTAACGTTAAAAAATTTAATATTAAAATAAAAGAAAATCACCTTCACTCATAATCTCACCATATGGAGGACCACTGTGATGCCTGAAGTCTCGAGAGTCTCCGTCTGGCCTAAGCGGCGGCCTATCACCCCTAGGCTGGTGCTGCCGAGGATGGCTTTGATGAAAGCCCCGTTTTCCGCCGCGGCCTCTTTCCGATCTCGGCGGAACTTTAATGCTGATGTTGTCGTCGGGCGATCCATCCGAGCCGTCATAGCTGTCGGCTGAATTTCGGCGACGAGGGGAAGCGGGACCCGCTAAACAGCAAAGAATAAACACGAAAGGTAAAAAGACGAACACTTTGGAGTGATGCCACATTATTAATTAAGTATAAACAAAGATGAAACCAAAATTAAAAGCTAATATGAACTGTCTAATTTTGTTTTTGATATCGACTGAAGGTGCTTGATAGAATTTCAATATCAAATTTGAATTGTTACAACTTTGTACGATTCCACGTGTTGTCACTAATGACCCGACCAAACCCGGGTCGTGGAATATGTGATTTCAATATCAAATTTGAATTGTTACAACTTTGTACGATTCCACGATTGTCACTAATGACCCGACCAAACCCGGGTCGTGGAATATGTGAAATCGTACAAAGAAGTAACAATTCAAATTATCACTTTTTTGTCAGTTCTATTGCATCTGTATGATATAATATAATGCCTGAAGATGCCGAAAGGCGAAACCTGGATTGTAAGTGACAAAGCATATGGAATTGTAGAATTTTGAAAATTCAAATTTCATATTGGAATTCTATTAAACGTCCTCAGTTAATATTATAAATTAAAATATTTCAATTTTAGCACACATTTCAACATAAAAAAATGGTTTGAACATCAGCATTTTTAATATGAAATAATTAAGTGTGAATGTAATGCAGCTAGTGACATCTTTTAATGGAAAAAAACTTTACTTAGATTTTTACCAGATCAAGTCATTTACTGTATAGAATGAATGGATGCTTGAGCAGAAACCTATGATTATTCTTGTGTGTGACCTATTTATTTTTTCTATATATTCAAAACGTAAACACAATATATTTTTTGATCAGAACCGGTTTTCAGTTGATAACGTTTGCGATGAGCGAAACCGGTCCCGATCAAAAAATATATTGTGGATATAAGTACAAAAAAATGTGTTTTTATTAATTAAAATATCATGCCTTTCTATCAAGAAGTGACAGTTAACAACTTTAAAGTGATTAATTTCTAATGTTACTTTTTATAAATCTTATCTAAATCTCTACATTGAATATGCAATAAACTGATAATTTGTAATTTTTGTAATATATATATACCAAACAAATAAATGTAATGAAAAAAAATTCATAACAAACATGCAATGGTACAAATTAGTGTTTCCAAGAAGTCACAAACGGAGCAAAAAATTAGTAAAGATCTCACGCTTGTTATTACGAGCGGGGTCTGGCCCGTTGTGGTTGCTCTTCTCCTCTTCCTTGTTCAGGGGCTGCTGCCCCGGAACCTCAGTAGGCGCGGGCTGAACTTCCACCGCAGGTTTGGAGGCTTCCAAGCAAACAACACGAAAACAAACAAAAAAACTAAATCACTCGAAATTTTGAAAACAAAAAGTCATACATTGCTAAATTTTATCTTATTTTAAAAATTGCCTTCATTATAAAGTCAGCAACTAGCCTATTCCGATAGCTGATCATGCAAAAGTGACATTCGACTATCATTTATAATGGGAACATTTTATATCAAATTTTAAACGTGACATTACGATGTAACATTTTTTTGCCAGAACAGAGATCACATTTTTTTTGCTGAGTAAAGAAAAGTACGTTTATACTCCTTTAGGGGTTAAATAGCAGAATTTTTGATTTACCAGAAAGATGGTAAGTTATTGAAAATATTTGAAGCTATATTGGATAAAAATTCATTCCAGGAACATCAAATACATCTATAAATCGTCAAACTGTATTGATATGATAATATATATTATAGAGGTGACATTATTGGCCGTTTTTTTTGAGGTATAGAACTTTAAGTTGGCAACACTTTTTTAACTGGAGGCCATTTTGTCAGCTGTTAAGTGATTTATGGTTAATTTGGTTTGGCATTTTAACATGAATAGACTGACGCCTAAACAATCTTCCAAATTGAGCAAATTTATTTTGAAAATCATGGTTCTATTCGAAATACGTATCGGGCATTACGTCTATTAGCTATGAAGCTCACTTTTGGTTGAACGGATATGTCAATAAACAAAACTGCCGTATTTGGAGTGATGATAATCCTCAAGTGTATGTTGAGACACCATTACATCCAGAAAAACTGACTGTTTGGTGTGCTTTATGGGCAGGTGGAATCATTGGTCCGTACTTCTTTAAAAACGATGCTGGCCAAAACGTTACAGTGAATTGTGACCGCTATAGAGCCATGATTACTAACTTTTTCGTTCATCAATTGAACAACCATGACGTGCAGGAGCAGTGGTTTCAATAAGACAGCGCAACATGTCACACAGCTCGTGCCACAATTGATTTATTGAAGGAAACGTTTGGTAACCGCATAGTTACACGTTTCGGACCCTCCAAGATCGTGTGATTTAACGACACTAGACTATTTTCTGTGGGGATATGTGAAGTCGCTAGTATACGCCGATAAGCCCGAAACAATTGACCACTTGGAGGACAACATTCGCCACGTTATTGTCTATTTAAAAAATTCATCTTTGTTTTATTCCATTTCAAAGTTCTATACCTCTAAAAAAACACCCATTACATCTATAAACCGTCAAACTGTAGTGATTGCTAGAAAATTACCCTTCAGTCAATTCGTTGTATCAACAGAACAAAACAGATAACATTATCATTTACTTCCTAGTCAATACAAATAATTACTTAAAGAATTGGTTAGCCACATGACTATTGAATGAAAATAATGCAAAAAAAAGTGCAAGCACAGCGAGATATAAAATTACCTCTGGGAATAGGTGGCGGACGAGGTCTGGGACTGTAGCCGGTCTGATTGCGGAAGGTGGCCACGGAATTGCGTAGGAACCGATTCGGGATCAGAGTACCCGGAGATATGTCCTTCTCCCGACAATCGGGGCACTCGTGGTCTTCAGAGTCGAGCAGTATGCCGCGGATACCTGAAAGATTACAAATTACAAAATTTGATTTGTTTATTTCTTTAATATTGACAGTAATATTTGGAACATCCCGGAAATACGGTTCTTAACAAGAAGCACACGTAAAGCATATATAGAGAAACAAAAAAATGATATCCAAGATTCATAATAAAATTATTGCAAAGGTTGAAGTAGAAACATTTACACCTCTGGGAGATTGAGTAATAAAATCCGTTATTAACATTTGCTTCGAATTTCTTGTTATTTCTTTATGGACCTCATCATATTGAGTCAAGCATTGATTAATATCATGTTGGAATCAGAGGGTTCATTCAACATTTGAGTCATTTTGTACATAATGTTTACCCAATTTTCTTCCCAATTCATTGTTTCTGTTGATCATAGCCAGTTATTTTCAGCATTTTTTTTAATCCGTATAAAACTGAAAACGTGTAAATCGAGAGATAGGTGTATATAAATATTCAAAAACATATCTAGTATCCAAGTGAACCGGCTTCACTATAGTTTGCTCAGCTCTGCAGCGATTACCTTCTATAGGCAACAATGTAATAAAAATTCTTAAAATATTAATACTTAAATAATTCTAATTTTAGAACATCTTGGATCTCGGAGAGATATAATAAAAGATGCTCAAAGGCTTACATTCGTCACAAAAAGAGTTTCCACAGCAAGGAATCATGACAGCATCGGTGAGTAGATCCCTGCACAGTGAACAGAGCAGATCATCAGGAATTTCCTGAGGAGCAGCCACTTCCGTGTTGGCAGTTACTCCGCCAGTTCCACTCGCTTCTTCAGTATCTCCGGCCTGGTACACTTCACTGATGAATAATAACAACAATTAGTATATTCATGATTTAACAATAGTCGAAAACACTCGACAAGAATAATCGGTAACCATGATATAATTCACCAGCAGCAATAAAAATTTCATACTGATCAACAACTGGAACGGCGTAGGATCCGGTGTTTGTCATCATAGCTCCCGGAGCGCTGGGACCCTCCACAGGTACCATGAAGCTGCGAGGAATTCCAGTACTTCTTTTTATATCAATCGGTTCCTATGGAAAAAAAAATTTGCTTCATAATATAATGCACGGTAACAATATTACTACTGCATTTCAATGTGCACTATTCAGTGAAACCCTGATTTTACATTTGTCAAGGGGGGAAAAAACAAAATATTCAACATGACGAAGGTGCAGGCTGAAAAAGCTATCAACTATACATCTTATAAATCCTGTAGAACTAAAATACATTGCTATTTTTTCACCGTGTCATAATGAAGTTCTACCAAGTAAATTCCAATTCAATCGATAATTTAACAATGTTATTATTGTGCATTATAAAATGAACAAGAGATCTAATGTGATGTAAATCGTTTTTACTATTTTTCTCTCATTCTACGTGGTGAAAATTGTTTTTAATCTCCAATATTTTACATTGTTGACTTGGTCAAAAAAAACTAATCGGTTAAACAGAGAGTTAGGTAACCAAAACCAATAACAAGAAGGTTATTAGTTTTTTTCGTATCTATATTTTTACAATGGATTATGAAAATAATATCATTTTTTTGAAACGAGTCGATCGCCAGAACAGTTGAAATAAAATTGGCTATCCGATTTCAAAATATTATGTCATAAACTTACAGCGCTTGTTCCCAGTGGGCAATCCTTTATCCAATGACCCCGCGCGTGGCACTTGTAGCACACATACGTGGCGGGAACATCTCCTCGCTGACTAGCGCCTCGAATCTTCTGATAGCTAAACGGTTCAATGAAAAAAAACAATAGTTTTAATGAGGTAAAATACAAGTACACAAACGGAAATTAACTACACATTCAATACAAAAGGGTAAAAATAGGATGACTGATTCAAAAACAAATTTACCACAAGAATTTACCAGCCAGCTGTGCCTAAGTTACCATAACATTAAATTTACATGCAAAAGCCCTGCGCATGTTGTCCAACCGTCTGAAATGTCCGAGATAACTGTCGCAGCCTCAAATATGGTTGGATGGTGACATATATATATAGCAGTGGATGTCCTATCCCAACGTGGGGTTAATATTCCTAATGAAGGTATCACAACAGAAATTTGTCAATGAAAACTCCATGTTACTCATCTGCTCAAACTATCCGATTTTGAAGAGAGTAGGGCTAAGACATGACTATTTGTCAACGAATCTTTGGAGAATCGGATGGGTGTCAGGGATTTTTTGACATCACAAACACCTTTGATAAATCCGTGGAAAGAAATCTGTTTGTACTGGAAATTGAATACGAGAGCTCTATTATTACTGCTGCAAGATGATAGCATATTAAATAAAGAAGAAAATAATCACTTGTTTTGAGTAATATAATGAATAAGAAAATTTTTCCAGTCATTTATTGTTTTTTACCAAAAAGACATGAAAGATCTAGATAAAATCACCGTATAGACACTCTCGCATATTGATAGATTTAAAGTTTTAGCGATGAGGAATTTTTGTTGCACAGAAGAAAAGCTCAACAAATGTCTTTGACCTAATCCTTTTTACATTTTTTAAATAGTTATATGGCTAACCAGTTTTTATATTACTAATTCTTTGGTGCTTCATATTGAATACGGTATCGGAACATGTATTTCAAATCATAAGAACATTTTTTTTTTTTAATAATAAAACACATTTTTTAGTACATATTTCCACAATATATTTTTTGATCAGGACCGGTTTCGCTCATCACAAACATTGGATGAATGCTTGCGATGAGCAAAAGATGTCTTGATCAAAAAATATATCGTGGAAATATGTACTAAAAATGTGTGTTTATCATTTAAAATATCATGCCTTTCCATCAAGAAGTGACACTTAACATCTTAATAGTCATTAAAACAATAACAACTTCCCCTCCACATTTTGAATAAAAATTGTTAATAACCTTTACATGCCCAGTGATTTCCGACGAGACCAATGAGCATGGCACATTCCACAATCGGATAACACTGAAAACCCTCAAATAAAGAGGATTAAGAAATTAATTGATATTGAAAAAGCATACGTTAAAAAACAATACCAATTTTCTGTCAAGATGAATGCGCAAATGTTTACATTTCAATGTTGACTGACCCTTGAGAATTTTTTTATATTCAATTTATAGTTGTTGGAAATGCTAAATTAATTTTTGTACGGTTTAAAATTTTGAAACTGTGAATTTCCAATTATTTTATCTAGCAATGCTTTTTAATTTACCTTTACACGTTGTAGTTTTTGAGATGTACTAATTTTTATAACAGTTCATGATCGTACAAACATCACAAAAAAAAAACTTGCAGCAGTTTATCGAGCACGGCATTTAAAGGTTAATACAAAAAAGATACTGTACATCATTACTATTTCACAATGAATTGGCATGCACAGCATGAAAGGTCATATATTCTGTAAAAAAAAATAATAAAAAAAAAAAAATAACAACAACAATTGAACATTCTCTGTTGTCAAATATTATTTGCACTTACTTCCAGAATCTCCAGACGGCATTAAAAATAAAATGAAACTTAATTTAAATATATATATATATATATTATCCTTAATGAATATAATATAGCAAAGCAAACGCCATAAGCAAATAATGGATCGATGTAAATTATATATTTAGCATGATAATATAATATGGCTAATTAAGGATGTTTGCAATAATGTTGATCGTAAAAAATGTATGTAAAAAGACAATAGATTAATCACAGATGATATGTTGATATTGCATTAAGACTGATGCGATATATACAATATTAAGTAGCCACGATTGTGACGTATAAATATTAATTTTTAAGTGTCCATCAACAAATTCAATTAATATTCACATCTATGGTGCAGCTAATACAACACAAAAAAATATATTTGCTTAATTGAAATCTGAGCTTATTTGCAATTTGACGCACGGGTGGAACTAGGGTCATCACATGTGGTGAAACATGATCTTGGTGCGTATTGGAAAACGTCTACAATAAGAGTTCATCGTTATTTTTAAATTTGTTCTCCGGATCCGGATTATATTCATGGAAAAATAATTAAGCATATTTTTCCACAAAATTAGAGTAAAACAGCCCTGATACAAATAAGAAAAAGGTATCGAAAATTGAAATGAAAAGTAATATTTCTCTTCTAAGCACAATTTTACTACATTAATTTTGAACACGTTTATTTCTCCAAAAATTAGATTTAAATAGTTTATTGAGGAAGGCACGAGTGCAAAAATTGCTGCATGCGCGCACAGCTTAGGGGCGACACTGTCAAGCAGTTTTTTTATGGTCATTTTAACCCTTTGACTGTCAACGTCTTAACTGAGATGGTTGATTGAATGCGTTGAAAATTTACACTTGGAAACATAACAGAGATGCCAATGATTAAACTCTCATGTAGAAGCAAATTTTTGGATTGAAACAGTTAGATTTTTCCTAATTCTTCATTAGTCTAGTTTACTTCAAAACTAGTCAGGTATATTCTTTATATCGATCAACAAGCAACACATTAACCAGTTGCATGCTAAGCAACATAAAGAATATTCGAACACCGAATATATTAAAAATCAATTCAACAGTTTTGGTGTAAACAAATTTCAAAGATTATCAAAACAGATCGGCGAGTATTTTCATACAAAAAGTCAACCACAAACAAAAGTTTTCATCACAACTTGCCATCTCAACGGGTGAAAATTAATGAAAATATTCCTGTCACGTGTTGCAAGCAATATTGCAGACATTAAGCATGAACTCACCTCAATATCATATCCAGAGATAACACACAAATAGCAAGTTATTTCAGCCAAATAGGAAATATATTTAGTTTATAAAACTCTACTGTTTCATTACAAAATGTGTTATCTCACACGAAAAAAAATTAAATGAAAACAATGACACAGTTTATTTCAATACAATAAATAGTCAGCAGTTAATTAATAATTGGAAATATGTCTAAAAAAATAATAGAAAGGAAATTCTGCAAGAATTAAAGTAAGCTTCAGTTTCTCAGGAACGATATCGAATTAAACAACTGTATGTTGGTCAAAATATCTCCATGGTATTTGAATTAAAAAAAAAAAAAAAGTATTGAACTATCTGACTGTTAACATCTCAGCTATTGATACGGCCGATTACATTGCTTTGAAAAATGATACCCAAAAGTATCAAAATGTTAAATGTTAACGCAGACGAAACATTCATGTTGAAATATAGTTTGCTTTGTCTTGATAATCTTTCATAATTTGTTTAAGATCAAGATTACTGAAATAATTTTTGAACATACATGTTGTAGGATTATTCATTACGCAACTCGACAGGAAACATGTTTAAACGAATTGAAAAAATAATATCTATTATTTACTTACAATTCTATTGAATTGTAAAATGATAGTAACTGCTTTCATTCAGGAAAGAGATCAGTTTAAATTATTGTATTTATTTATTTATTGTCTATAATGCAGTAACACTTAAATCAGATATATCTTAGAAATAAATCCACGCGTAGTATATCATGATTCGATTTCTAAATGATTATTATTTTGAATCAAAAATGATGTGACAAAAAAAATGTATAAAACCAATGCACCAATGAGATGATGAAATTCTATAGAAGAGTTTTAAGCTTTGCTTGTATATTCAAAAAATTGTCAGTCGAAAGAGGTTAACGAGAAATATCTGTTGACATAATATAATATTACAGTCCCAACAACATCCATGCAATTTCATACTAATAAATTTCTTAAAATGAAAGATCGAGAGAAATCGACTAAAGGTGGTTGATGGAATTTCAATATAAAATTTGAATTGTTACAATTTTGTACGATTCCACATGTTTTGTCACTAACAACCCAGGTTTCGCCTTTAGGCATCTTCAGGCAGGTCAGTTCCGTTGCATCCGTGTAATGGAATGCCTAAAGATACCGAAAGGCGAAACCCAGGTCGTTGGAGAACAAAACATGTGGAATCGTACAAAATTGTAACAATTCCAATTTGAAAGAAATTTTGTTCAATAATTGGTAAATAGTTTAGATAATGTGATATGGTTTATAATGCAGGCTATCAATACTTGCAATTGACATTAAAATAAAAAAACAATGACATTTGTATGAATCGCTCAATCTAAAATTCATTCAACAAATAAAAAATGTTTCAGTCCATTCAATTTCGCGTTAACCTTTTCGACTATATTGTAGATACAGTAAAATATAGAATATAGTTATGTCGATTTGAATAGATTTATTGTATTCTCACTTGCTAGGATCGTAATCCAAAGTTGACTGAGACATCATGGCCATGATTTTGTCGTCTTCGGAGCCCTCCATCCGCTCGAGGTGAGCGCTGCCTTTGGTATTGGTGGCCAAGGTCGCGTCTGGTCGCTGAGCAGCCCCTGCACCGCCATCCCAAGGCTTCTTAGGCTGCTGGGTGAGGGGAACTCTTGCCACCAGTAAAGAGGTATTTTTGGCAATCAGGGCATTGTTATCCGAATAGACTGAAAATTTTTAAAAATTGTGATTCAAGGAGATAATACAATTTTTTAATAGACAGAGTTTTATTGCATCAGAATTGATTCAAATGTACATTTACACAAGTGGAAGAAGGTAAATGCATAGAAAGGTTATTCATTTATTTCACATATTTGAGACATACGCCAATGATGGGTAGAAACAACAAACACGGTGAAAAAAATAGCAATGTAACAGGTTGGCAACTAAGTAATTGTGGATTTGTTTTTAGAAAATCAAAGACAATTTTTTCATGGAACTAAATAACTTTATTCTGTAATGTATTGCCCATTTTGATCAATGACCTTCAGCCATCTTTCAGGAAGCATCATAATCCCATGTTCATAAAACTTCTAGTTTTTATTATCAAAAAACTGAATCAAGTACGATTTGACATCATCATCATTATTGAACTTTTTACCATCCAAAGAGTCTTGTAAAGATCGAAACAAAAAGGAATCAGATGGTGCAAGGTCAGCACTATATGGTGGATGTGGCAAAACATCCCAACCTAGCTCCAAAAAACTTTTGCTAAGTGGCCAAAGATGTGTGTGGCCTTGCATTGTCATGATGGAATACAACACCTTTTCGATTTGTCAATTCGGGCAGCTTTTCTTCAACTGCATTGTTTAATTTCGTTAGTTGTTCAATGTAGACATCAGAATTGATCGTTCGGTTGGGTGGTAAGAGTTCAAAGTAGACAATTCCTTTATAATCCCACCAAACTGATAACAAAACCTTCTTTTGATCAATATCAGCTTTTGATGTTGTTTGAGCTGGTTCACCTGGCCTGCTCCACGATCTTTTCCGCATGATATTGTTGTAAATAACCCATTTTTATCACCATAAGCAGCACATAACTTTTTGTTAACTTGCGATGCGTTTTTCCCTTTGCGGAAATAATAAAGCAAAATATGACGAAAATGTTCCTTTTGATTTTCCATTTTTCAACGAACGCCAAACGAAAACTACGCAACTGATCAAAAAACTTTTATTACTGATTGAGAGCTGAATTGTCAACTATCCAGTAATAAAATGTGTTTACATTTGGACTACGTCGCAAACCTAAAAATTCAACTGGAGCCATCTATTGAAATCCGCAATCACTTAGTTGCCCACCCAATATATAGAGCCGAAATAGCTATCAACTATATTTGTTAAAAATAACTTTTTAGAACTAAAATACATTGCTATTTTTTTCACCGTGTTATAATGGAGTTCTACCAAATGAATGTCAATTCAATCAATAATATCAAGAAACAACAAAGTTCTTTGAAGATAGGCAAATGCTGTAAAACATTTCAAAACACTACAAGATTCTGTGAACTATCACAGTTATATGTTCGCAACAAAACTCTCCACAGAGACTTAGAGCTGGAAACAATCCACGATTAGATCATTAAGTCTATAGCTCTTCTACCGATTACTCTAACGCATCAATTTGAGCCCTGAAATACTGTGACTTCAGTACTTCAACAGACATTGTATAGTGCAACTTCTGAAATCATCATGATGGGTATCAAAGGACATTCCAATCTGACAAAGTATAGAGACTAATTTTGGCAAACATAATCAATATCAGATCACTTAAAAAAACATAATGTCCCCAGCACTAAGCAAAATAACTGCTAATACCATAGATATAGGGCAGCGGTCGGCAACTGGTGGTCCGTGAGGAAATTTTCGTGGTCCACAGAGAAATCTGACATTATTTCAATTTTTAATCACCAGAAAAAAAATCAACTGAATCTCGTAACACATATATACTTTACTTGATGCATTGCATGTTCTGTCTCACTCTTTCACTCTGTTTTATGTTCTTCTCGGACTCTTTCCACTACATACGAGACAGTTATTAGATGTCACAAAAACTCACCAACATATTTATACGAAAAGGCGTTTTTATCTGTCACAGCAATCAAAACACGGTATTAATCTCAACTTGACATCCATTCAGTTCTTCGTCTTGCAGTTACATCATTGGAGCCAAATATAAATTTTATTTCAAATATCCAAGAACAACCATAACATTAAAAATTTAGAAAGTTTTATAATTTAATTACGATTAATTGTTTTATTTTATGAACTAGCTGCATTTTTTAATGCTTTTATTTAAATATATAATATTTAACACAAAAGTCCATTTGGTGGTCCGCCGAATCAAAATTTAGAAATTTTAATCCATCTAGTGGACCGTGAATCCAAAAAGGTTGCCGACCGCTGATGTAGGGGATACAAAACATTCTATTGATACATGACATAGCTTTTTATGTATATTTTTTTAATGGAATAGGTATAATTTAATTAGCAGTGGTTGTGTAAATAATAATATAATTTATTGTAAGCTACTTTTTATAAAATTACCTTCTTTTGTTTGTGCATTCGTGACCTGTAGATCAAAATCAGAAGTCTTGCCTATCCTCTTCTGTTGTATAATGGCCGCTTTGAGATCGGCGACCGAGATGTGCAGCCCGTCAAACGTGACAGTGTCATACTCTAAGGAGCTTTTAAATTTATAATGGACTGACATGGCGCCAGTTCATCGATGCTGCTGTTGTTGACAAAATGTAGCAGGATGACCATCACATGATAAATTCACAATTATTCTGAAAAGCGAATTCAACATTTTTCAGTATATCAATTGAATAATTTTGCAAATCAATTAACCAAACACTACGGATAAGAGTGCGTTTATATTTGGTGCTCAAAAATACAAGACCGTTAACAGCAGGTCTGTGAAGTCAGAGTCAGATTTGTGACAAACTTCAGACCATATGGTGAGTAGAATGCCAAACTAGGTTGACGGACATTTATGAAATATGCAGAAGAGGTAACTAAGTATTCAACTTTCTTTTTATATCGCTATTAGAAATATATCAGTTTAACATTAGAAATCGATTTAAATATTAAAATTGCAGTGAAATATTTTCGGCAGATTATAAATGACCACTGAATGTTAAAAACAAGCAGAACAAACCATTTTTTGAAATAATGCATACTTGAACTAGTTCCAAAATAAATTTTAAACACTTCCTAAATTTAAGTCTTTGAATCTCAGATTACTATTGAAAAAATAGCAAAGTATTTAGTTTAGTATTTTAGTATTTATTATTATTTACTACAAAAATTTTTATAAGATATAGTTGATAGCTATTTCGGCTCACGCCATCGTCAGAACTATGCTTAAATGAAAATTTTCTTATCTACATATAGCTGTGTAGAAAAGGTACACAATACATCTTCTCTCCTGTTTTAATGACCTAGCTTGTTTCTTGCTCGCAATAAAACTAAAAATTGTAAATGAAACTAGAAATGCCGAGCCGTTTTTTGTTTTTTTTTGCCGTTAAAGGGAAACATTTTAGGCTGTAAATCGAAAATGCGCCTTAATTAAAGAGGGCTGTTATAGCAAAATGCCGTATAAAGAGCAGCCGTATAGCGAGGTATTGGTGTAATTAAATCTCTTTGGTTTGATGCTAATGATCAGAGTCTATTCTTACATGTTAACTCATTTAAGTCTTAATACTCACTAAGCACACTTTGACCACTCCACTTGTGATCTGACACTTGCGATATGACACATTTAATTGTACATTTGCTTATCTATATAAAGCTGTATAGACAATGTATGCAATAATTCTACCAAGTTCTGAAGAACCAAAGATTCTACCAAGTAAATGCCGATTCAATCAATATATATACAGTGAAACCTCGATTTTACGTTTTCCAATGGACTCTGAAAAAATAACAGTGATTGCGGGAAACGATTAATGCGGGAAAGCTTCAAATAATAATAAACAAGTAAAATCGTGAAAAATATTTATTTATTAGCTACTTGTACATGCTGTATATAAAATTTATTTTTTAAAAAAGCCCTTTATTTTAGTTTGCTTCTTTGTTATTTGGCACTTTAATCGAAACAAAGAATTGTTACTGAACTTGTGACTAAAAGTTTGTATGTACAGGAATCATTATTACCATGAATTTTAAACAACTCTACATTTGCATCATAAACAATAATACGCGTGTGGTGGATTTCAACCCAAAAAATAGCACATGCGTCCAATGCGTTACATCCAACATGTACAGCGCATTCCAACGTGTCTAACATAACACCTGCACTCAGCTGTGTCAAACTTGCTTGCCGAGATACGGAGAAATATGCAATAAAAACGTCAGGATAATATTTGTGACAGGACCAAAATATTCAGACGGTTAATTGAGGAAATCGGGGAAACGGTCAATGCGGGATTATTTAACATTGTTCTTATGGGAGTTTGACGGGACTATTAAAAATAAGCGTTCCATCCGGGAAAACGTATTATGCGAGAACGGTTGATCGAGGTTCCACTGTATAATAAAACACACACAAATATTAAAAAAAAATGAGGAATTTTCATTCAATATCAAGTAATCAATTGACATTTCGCTCTTCTGCAGTATAACTATGTACTCTATAGCGAGAATATTATTTGCCTGATACAAAACAAGAAAAAATGTTCTATAGAACCTACATAGTAAAAACAACTTAACCCTTTTGAAGGAGTGGAGTCTAATCCAACTCCCAAAACAAGAGAAAGCAAAAGAAATCGGAGGACTTTCACATTTCGAGGACAATAATTACCGTATTCATAACAAATATTGAATTTAACCCTATTTTCGGGTAGGCGTTGCAAATTAAATATGAGAGATTACCTATCATTTAACTAATTAAAATAAATAGTTTAAACTCTAAACGAACAACGAACGACAAAAATATTTCGTTTACAATAAAAAACGTAGACTAAATCCATAAAATATGCACACTTATTTAAATATATGTTGAAATTAATCCACTTTCCACCGCGACAGTCGCAAAAACGTTTTTACATGAAAATATTTAACAAGCCCCACACTTTTGAGTTCTGTATATCTTTTTTATATTTAATAGACTCTGTTAGTCATAATGCATAAAATATTCCGTGGTAATAAACTGAATTCTGCAAATTAGTGTAAAAAAATAAGCTCACTTATTTGAGGTAGAAAAGCCGCCATGGCTTCGCATGGAGCGAAAGTACTGTCAAATCTGCGATGGGTTAATAACAGCAAGTTTTGGCTTTTTCTTATAAATATCACAGTCTTGATGTTTTTCATAAACGTTTACAGGAACTATGTTTCACGTTGATTGTAATATATAATTAAAACCCACCGATACTAAAACGAATAACAGAATCTCATAGACAGCGGTTTACTCATAGACTAAATCATAAATTAGGAATAATTGTCAATGCCGCCATAACTGAATTCCATAGACGTATATATGTATACTTAATCACTTAACACAACACGTCTAAAGCTAAAAATTTAGAGGTGTTTCGCTTTTCTACTATTTTATTTATTTCTAACTGACTAGTGATTTTTTCTATAACCTTTTTAGAGTACAAAAAAAATAATGGAATAGAAAATATACTTTTTTTTTATTCTGATGGACAATATATATTTTTTTGTCAAAAAATTCCCGATAAGTTTATATAGATTACTTTATACACCAAATGGAGAGGTTATGGTTATATTAGTATCCTAAAAATATTTGTCGGATATATTTACGGCCCATATTTAATTAAAATTGTTTATATCACGCGTACAGCAAAATATATTATTTGTTCGCTAAAAGTGCTTATATGTATTATTTTATATATATGTATATATAAAAACCCCCAAAGATACTACGACATTGACATCCATGATACGGGTTTCACTATTGTGTTCAGTAAATTGATGCACCCGTTACTAACAGTCCCGTCAGTAGATGTGACGATGTTGCTATCAGCCAGACGCACCTTAATAGAGTTTTGCGTTCAAAAATATGATTTCTGAATTGCTATTTATTTATAGGGTATGCGTAGATTTATAAACCTGCAACAAAACAGAATGCCAAACTCTGAACGCAAATCTTTTCAAAGTGCGCTTTTCATTATAGTTGTGCTTTTCAAAAACGGCCATAGGCAATTAAATGCAAATTTCAGCAAAATGATCGTAATGTAGTCTATAGTTTCCATTAATTATGTAAAACAAATATAATCGAACTGAAAAGTTCGTGTCTTCACATATTTTCACGTGTAGACGTATATTTTCATGACGAGAATGTCATTTCACCAAAACACATGTAAAAATATATTTCTCCTTGAAATATATTACTGTCGCATCACAATCCAATGTGTTATTGAAAAAAATAACTTCATTAAATGATTATTATCGTAAAAAAATGTATTATGCTCTTCTTTAGATTCCAGCGTTTTCGCGCGCGAATATGAGGTTTGTACGATCTAAAACGATAACTTGCTTAAAAACGAGAACGTAAAACACATTCTTTCTCGCTTTAAAGCACAATTACCTTCCAATATTGCGCGAAAGCGGCATATTCTAGATTATATTTTTCAACTTTTTTGTTGCTTAGAAGACGCTCGCTTTTTATTATCATATCTAAGCACTCATAAAAAGCTATTTTTATATCCCCATATAAAGATTAAGCGCGCAATGATTCAAAGTATAAACGAATATTTTTCGAAACACTTTTCACTGTCAGTAAGGTTTAAGTTCTTCAGTGAGAAATGTGCGAATATTTTCAAAATCGTGCTTCTAAGCCGTGTAACATTTCCCTATTTAATTAAAATCGGAACACAGCAATTCTGCACGGGAATGAAATTATTAACTCATTAAATTCAACACAATAATTACTCATAAGTCTCCGTATATATAAAATCATTTCACATATTTATATTTAGGTATTTACCATAAATAACAATGGATACGAATAAAAACGCAGTAAGTACGCTAAATAACAACGATAACCAAAATTCTAATGAGATATTAATTAGAATATAAATATTATCTATAGTCTATACCTACCTACAAAGTTTTTTTACCTAATGTAAAGATTTTCTGTCATCGGAGAAGTTTGTTAGCATGGGGAGAAAAAATATCCTGTCTTTCTACATATATTCAAAGGTTCTAATGTTTTATTTATTATTTATTAATTATTTTCAAAGGGCTTAGCAGGAACATCAATGCTATCTCTCACCGGTTGATAGCTGTCAATAGATATAGAGTTACGTGACGTCACGTATAAAGTTTGTGATCGAGAATAAACTTCTAATAGATTTTGACGTCAAATAACTAGGGCTTTGGTTTCGGGAGTCGGAGTCGTGAAAAACGAACGTTTCCGACTATTTTTTCGACTAAACTATTTTGAAGAATATGTCAATGAACAATTTGCCGGATTGTTTGGTTTTTTTGATTTAATGCACATAAATAGGAAAGGTAGGAAAAAACTGACAAAATTAAACTTTTTTTAGTTTGAGTCGACTACATGTTGTTTTAACGACTCCGGTTTATATAATACATATCAATAGACACGTCTAAATAAAAGATTAATTATTATTTATTGAAAATCACGGGATATATGTGCCAACTGCTAATATTTTTGTATATTTCCACATGTTTTATCTCTCACCACCAGATTTTACCCTTTCGGCACCTTCATACATTATATCACTCGGAGTCGTTTCTTTGATCAATTTTGGAGTCGAAGTCGTATTTTTTTAACAACTCCACAACTCTGCAAATAACGCAAGTGTTTTTCTCCACATTTCTTTCAGAAAATCCCGAT
The DNA here is from genome assembly GCA_028555115.1 of Himalopsyche japonica. Classification (NCBI taxonomy): domain Eukaryota; kingdom Metazoa; phylum Arthropoda; class Insecta; order Trichoptera; family Rhyacophilidae; genus Himalopsyche; species Himalopsyche japonica. The sequence goes on along the minus strand of JAHFWJ010000458.1, from coordinate 276,397 downwards.
TTTCAACAATTTGTATTTTTTGTTGATTTTTATATGGTGTATTTTATAAATTCATTATTCAATTTGAGAGATTAAAAATGATATAAATATCTCATTCGCTGGATTGCTTGGCCAATCATTTAGATATGGCAGAAACATCGAATCTCGTGAAACACTTCGTCACGCACTGTAAAAGGAAGGGATATCATGAGAAGAAACTTAACTGTTTTGATCGAGGATATTAAAATAAAAATTCATGTGACGTATTTATGAATATATGACTCATGTTTCACTTTTAATGTGTTAATTGTCACTTATTGATAGAAAGCCATGATATTTTAAGCAATAAAAACATATTTTTACGTACTTATTTCCACAATATATTTTATGATCAGGTCACCAGTTTCTCTCATCGCGAGTGTCATCAATTGATAGAATACAAATTGCAAGCAAGTCTATTTATAAAAAAAATGAGTTTAATGTAGCAGATATGCAAAACCATGGGTTCAAGAACTAAGAAAACAATTTACGAATAATGTACATTAATTTAAAAATGAAATATTAACAATCTGCAATTAATAATTTTCAAACAACATTAAGGTAAATCAATAATCCATTAGGAGCGAGGAACTATCATAAAATACTCATTAGGAAAAATTTTCTGCACCTAAATACTATTTTGTTCGTTAACCGATCACCCACTGTAAAATACTTATTGCCACAATTTTATAATATTTATATAAGAACCAATTTCGCTCACCGCGAGAATTATCAGCTAACTTAGCATCGTGTTTTATTTATTTAAATATTGTACCTTTCCACCAAGAGGTGACAGTTAACACCTTAAAAGTAAAACAACTAAGTATTATACGTTTTTTTAAAGAAATGCAGTGCTAATTTTTTTCTATTTGAAACTGTCTCGCATTGTTAGTTTTTGTTTTTCATGTCCCTTTAAAAACTTAGAATCGTGGTTTCACTATGTATTATATATGAATTAAAACAAGTCCTGTAAGTGAAAAACATTTTAAGAAATTTAATTAAAACATGATTCAAATCGACTAATATACATTCGAAATCGTGTCGGGGAAAAATATGTATCTTTTATAATATATTTCTGTTCTTTTAACCCTTTGAGAGCTAACGTCTTAATTTTTCAGATGGCTTATTACAGTATTAGAAACCGAAACAACAAATACGAAATAAAACTTTAAAATTCAATAGATATAACCGTGTTAAAACTGTCTTATAAATATTTTTTTCTTTTGAAATATAGCCTGGTTTATCCTGATAATAGTGATAAATTGTGTTAACACCATAACTACTTAATTTGTTTTTAAAATATTCAGAACAAGAATATCATTTGTGTGGGCTTAGCAGAGAACGGGTTGATAATCTAAAAATGGGTCGAGAATTCTCCGTAAACGGGTAAATGAACTAGTGACAGATTACTTTTCAATTAACATTTAGAGGATTAAGTTTATTGTGTCACAATTATGAGACTTTTTCATTGAGAAGAATGTTACAAGGATAATTAAATATACACACAACTGCCTAAAAATGGTAGTACAATTCATAATTAAAGTGTAAACACGCCAAAAAAACTCACGCAGACATTTCCGCGAAAATTACGTCCATATTCCTTTGAAGATTAAGAGGCATTGATATTTTATTCATACTTCTGTTTCAGTTTAAAGGTATCGATAATGGTGGATATAAATTCACCGGAGAAGATCTTCCTGAAGAATGCAGCGAAAATGATGAACATAAACGAAGTAGCGATGCTGGGACAGAACATGACGCTGAAACTTTACCAAATAAAAAGGTAATATGTTTAATTTAGTATTACTTAAATAGGGAAAGAAATTAACTGCTATTCTAACGTCACAACACTTTGTTGCGAGTAAATTTTAGTCCCTTTCGTTTACCTCTTAATATTGCAATTATTTCCAGGTGAAAGTCGACGAAAGACCAACATGGTCTAACGGAGTAGAGTTTCTTATGTCATGCATTGCCATGTCAGTGGGATTAGGAAACATTTGGAGGTTTCCGTTCACAGCGTACGAAAATGGCGGAGGAGCATTTCTGATTCCTTACATCATTGTTCTGCTCCTCGTCGGGAAGCCCATGTACTACTTGGAGATGATCATGGGACAGTTTTCCGGGAGGAACTCGATCGTCGTATGGGAGGTTAACCCTGCAATGCGAGGTAAATAATTGAGCTAGTGTTTTTTTATTTACCGCGCTTTTTTAAATACATATTCAAAGTTTATAAAGCGTTTTTTTTGTTGCAATTTTCAGTTGAAAATTGTAACATATCTCAAAAAATATCAGGGTTGCCACATAACGAAATACTATATGTTCTTCTTTGAACTGTTAAGCCTAATGAAACTGAATGAAATTTGAATTGTTACAACTCTGTACGATTCCACATGTTTTTTCACTAACGACCCGGGTTTCGCCTTTTCGTCATCTTAAGGCATTCTATCACACGGATGCAGTCAGTTCTGTTGCATTCGTGTGATAGAATGCCCGAATATGTCGAAAAGCGAAGCCCAGGTTGTTAGTGACAAAACATGTGGAATCGTACAAAGTTGCAACAATTCAAATTTGATATTGAAATTCCATCAAGCACCTTCAGTCGATATCATAAATTTAAACGTAATTATTTGTATTTAATTATTAATATTAAATAATTATATTTACATGTCATTCATGTGACGTTTTATTCTTTTAATAAAATATACATGGCAATGCGACATTTTTTTAAAATTTATACTAGCTTTACATCGTATAATGCATATTCATTCACCATAATATATCAAAAACAGTATTGGAATACCGTGTGAATGACTTTTGAAATTACATGGACACTTATGTACACTTCATTCAAACGGTTAATATTCGACACTATATATATCCCTCAATAGATAAAATTTTTCGAAAATCGTTTGTTTTATTTTATTGTTAAATTTAACCCGATAGTTGCCACAGATGAGATATCTCGGAAGTACTTTTAGTAGTGTGTGCGACTCAATGTTACAACCTTGTCTGACAACGAAATTTTGAAGCTGGTTCAATTCAAGAATATACTCTAAAAATCAGTGCAGGATATAATATTTTGTAAGCAAATTATAATTTCTTTCTAACACAACAAGGAATAGTTTTTTAGTTGGTTTATTCGGTCTGGTAAGCACTGCGTTGTGATTTGTTTGCGGCTATGAAAAGGTTAAATGTTTCTTTCTTTGCTAATATCTTTATCGTCAAAGATTAGTCCATCAGTATTTGTGTCCAATAACAACAATGATAAATCACATAATACATTAAAAAAATATTAAATAGGATGAAGTTTTAATTCTGTTAAAACTGTTTGAGTATTAACAAATGCACTGTTATCATAAATCTCAATATGTGAGACTTCAGCTGTCACAGAAAACTCAAACAGTGGTGTGTCATAAATTTTCAATTTACCCTGGCGCTACCTAGAATTAAATATGATTTAAATTTAAATAAACATCATAATATACGATACATATCTGATAAAATATTAAATTATGTCGTATTTTCTACCAAATGTGATTTAATATTTGTGATAGTGTAAATAGATAGATTAAATGTGATAGATTTATTATTTGCATTCCAAACAACAATTTCAATGATTTATCATGATGATTAGTTATCAATGTTAATTGTATCACATTAGCCGTAACATTTTTCATAATCCTCTGGATTATAACAACAATTCGATGAAATATTTGACATATGTAAGTCATGCCTGTACAATGTTCATTGGTCGTGGATTTGAAGCGGTTTTGGGCAGATTCTTTTTCAAAGAATTAATATTCTGATCCGAGAGTAAATCAATTATGTTGAATCTCAAAAACTGATACTGATAAATGTGTCAATGATTATTTTATTTATTTCCTCGTGTCTTGCCCTCACGCTATACGATATCCAGACCGAAGCCAGGTTTTAAGCATGGTTTCTCAACGTTTTTACATCCGCGGACCACCAAAAAATTCAAAAATGTTTTGCGGACCATCAACATTGGAACAAAATAAAAAAATGATTGAATTGGTATTCACTTGGTAGAACTTTAACACGATGAAAAAAATAGTAATTATCAAAAAGGATTCTTAACGCCATTGCTTAACCTTCTACGGGGGGCTGTTTTGTTTCCGTAATAGACCATTTCCGTGCCATATTAAAAACTTATTGATATAGCCGCCTTTTTAGTTTCATTTACAATTTTTAGTTTTATTGCAAGCAAGATACAAGCTAGGTCGTTAAAACAGGAAAGAAGATGCATGAATAGATAAGCAAATGTTCGTTTAAGCATAGTTCTGACGATGGCATGAGCCGAAATAGCTATCAACTATATCTTTAAAAAAAAATGTTGAACTAAAATACATTGCTATTTTTTTTACCGTGTTAAAATAAAAAATATTTATATGATTGATTTTGTATGCGAAACAATTAATTTTGCAAGACCATATGCTGATATAACAATATTTCATTATAATATATTAAAATAGACAGTAATAAAAATATATTTTAAAAATCCATAAATTCGATTGTTTATCGAAATATTATCACATCGATGACCACCCAAAAATCTCCCGGGACCACGGGTTGAGAAACTAGGGTTTATAGTATTCTTGCGGTTGGATGTGTTCTTTTGGGGTTATTAATTGTTGGGCTCTTTTGGTGGTGGTGACATTGATTGCTGATTCATTTACTTACAGCTTTGCATGATATTTATTGTACACCTAAATGTCATCCTTTTTTGATTCGGTTGTTAAGGAGTTTTTTTGACAATAGCGTGTACACAGACGCTAGCCAACATTTAACTGTATGCACTTCACAGTCGACCGTCTGGCTATGTGTGCAGCCAAGCGATCATGCAAATGGGGGATTTGCGGTGAATATTTCAAGCCAGCGCGTAATTCGGAGTAGTGTAATTGGGGATTTGTAACTACTGTTTAATGCTTCTTTTGTTAATATGCGTGCAACTCATCTTTGTTAACCCTTAAAGGCGTATGGATATACTTTGTGTCATAATTTTCATTGTCATATTTTTTAAATTATTATTACGTATTCATATACGCATATTACATTATATTGATTATTGTTTTATTTTATCTTTAACTTTCGCAACTTTGTCTATTATCCTTACTTTCCCTATAAAACATCACCAACAAAAAATATTTGTAGTGCGGCAACATTGGACTAAATTAATTTCATCCGTTGTACTGAAATTTAATTTGATTTTTCCTAGTAATCTCAATAAGCAACGGATAACAGGTTTTTTGTAAATGGAAAACACATATTATTTAGTATTAAAATGGTATTAATTCGCAATAAAAATAGATTATAATGCGGTTTAAAACATTATCAAAGGTATTTTATAATCAATTGAGATAAGAATATAAAATTCTATATGATAACTTTGTTTTTTAGTGACACTGTTTTGCGAAAGTATCTGAACTTTGCTGTGAATACAAAACGACTTAGTTTTAATGACATTATTGCTTTATTGCATCTTTATTATTTGTTTTATCTACCTCTAATCAACCTGAGTACAGATAGATAACATTTTGAGAAACACTTATCATAAACGTTGACTTGAAATCTATTTTTGGGCATTGAAGGTTGTGAATGATGCACTAAGTATAATCATTGTCAATAGTTGAGCGAAATGGCAATTAATCAAAACTTATTTTAAAATAACCGCCAATAAGAGAGCGTGAGAAAGGATTGTAAAATCGAAACACCTTTTTTTGTTTTTGAGAAATTAACAAAATCATTTCTAGATTTTAATTACAAAGTATAACGATAAGAAAGGCTTTTTCGCTAATGCAAAACGGTCATCTAGTGTCAAATTCGTTACTCTAGTTATAGCAGGAAGAACGTGTTTAACTATGCACGTCTTTTACAGGAGAACTTCTCGTAAACGGTGAACTGTAACGATGTGAAATGAGCACTTGTCATTCTGACCGCCATTTCAATTTTAACTGTTCTATTCGATTAAAAATGCATAGATATGCTTCATTTTGTGGGTATTACGTGAAGGGTTGTAAAATATAAACAGATATGTTAACATTTTACCAAAATAAAACAAAAAATACTTCCGTATTCCATAATTCATTAGAAGCTATATTGGTGTGACGAGAAACCTGACAAAAACATATGTACGAAAAATTCAAATTTTGAATGACACTAGAATCCAAAATTTTTTTAATAACAGTCAAATACATACTGATATATCTAATTTATGTTTGCTGTTTTTTATTGCAAGCAGCGATTAATTTGTTCATAAGCCATACATATTTTTTTTGTTACACATACAATACGATTACATATATACTTAATAATAAAAAGCAATTAATTGATTCCAGTGAATGAAAACTTTTTGTTTGCTGATTTGCATTGATTGAATGGTTTTTATTGGCTTCTATTTCGTTCACTTTAAGTTTAAAAAACGTTTCCTCCTCAACTTCTTTCGTAAGCTAACAGGTGTGACATAGTTCGCCATCACTGTCACAATAATATTATAGAAACGATACGTAATGTCCAAAATGTCTTGGCGTGTCATCATTGATAAGTGTGTCTTAACCACACGACTACTATCAAATTAATCGAGCCTCTTCTTTACATATGAGATATTAGCAATCCATAGTTATACAATATTTTCGTTATCTATGGTTAATTTACACAATATAATAACTTTTTTCAGGTGTCGGAGTAGGACAGTTGATAGCCGCATTCGCCATAGCAACATATTATGTTTCCATCATGGGGTTAACGCTGTTTTACCTAATACAGTCGTTCAGCTCAATATTGCCTTGGTCAGTGTGCAGAGAAGAATGGGGTGACAACTGCTTCTCATCGTCGAACAAAACTGACTCCGCAAATAACCTGAACAAAACCAGCAGTACGGAGTTGTACTTTCTGTAAGCTTTCCAAACTTATATTAGGATAAAAGTGGTTTAAGCCAAGCTCTCCAAACTTTTTTGAAACCTCTACTAAGTCCCAATGGCTGACCTAGCTAGGCCGTTTTGAATTACGGGCGGTATTAATAAACTATGACGGTCAGGGTTGGTGATGAGCGTTGGTCAGAATTGGCCCGGAGACGTCTAGTGTTAGATATTTCGAATTAAAGCCATCGTCAGAACTAGATTAAATATTCCTCCAGCTAATGGTAAGCAGAAATAATAGTTAATAAGTGCGGGATAATGAATAGAAAAAAATCTCAAAGGTCTATCGACAACACTTATATAAGTAATAATTTAAGATAACATCTAGTGTTTATTAATTTAATTTAATTTAATATTTAATAAAACTTGTCTCTTCAAATGACATCTGGTGATAAACATTATTAAAATGGTGTAAAAAACTTTACGTTACATAATGAAATTAACCCATAAAGTGCCACTCTCAAATATACCGAATTTCGCTGTGATGTCCAATAACCTCAGACAACAGTTTTTTATCGTTGTGTAACCTTTAATTTGAAAAGCTAAAATACAGTTGTTAAGAATATTTCTTTGCCATGGAATACAACAATTGTACACAACTAAATCGAAATCAATGTGTTATCAATTAAAACTCTCAGCTAATTTTGATTAATTTACGCATTTAATTGTGTATGTTTGACAAAATTTAAGTAACAATTTTTTACAAAAACAAATACATTATTGCAACAAATCAACAAGACTTAAATATCGGATTCTATATCTATAAACTATGTATAGTACATGTTCTTCCTTCGACTGTGTTGCAATGAAAAAAAAAAATATTTTTTAAAAAAATCTCATTTTTACAGGAAGGAAGTTTTAAAGGAGTTCGCAGACATTAACAGTGGCATAGGTATGTATTCACATATCTTTCTTTCACAATATTTCATAATGCGCCAAAACCACTAGCGTCGGCCATTTTGTGTCATTTTAAAATGACTTCAAAATGGTTTCACCAATTATAGTAAAAACTCTTTTCTGTCAATAAATTATTTTGTCTTTAGGTACACCGGATTGGAGGCTAACATTGTGCTTATTGGCTTCGTGGATTGGAGTATTTTTCGTGATGATGCGAGGCGTCAAAAGCTCCGGAAAGGCGTCTTATTTCTTGGCTCTGTTCCCGTACGTTATTATGTTCACACTTCTCATCAGGTAAGCGTATTCATATACCATACACTCGATTCTATGTTTTGCATGGTTTTCAAATAACTCGATCTAAGAAAATAAAAACCGATTCTTTTATAGTATAACTTTTATTCAGTGTAACCTGTTTGAATAGCAAGGATATTCCAACTCTGAATATTAAAAAAAAAGCACTTCAGTGGAACCCCTAATTAGACGACTCCTAATAACGCGCTTGCTTGAAATATTCATCGCCAATCCCCCAATTGCACGATCGCTTGGCTGCACACACACACCAGTTAGACGGCCGTATGTGCGTTTCATACAATCAAATGTTAGCTATCGCCTGTGTATTCAACACGTGGCACATCTGGGCGACTGTCTGTATGCAGTATTTTGCGAGTGATAAGCATTGTATCACGTAGTAACTAAGTATTTCATCCGTATATATTTTTGGAAAATAAATAATGATCTTAGATTTGCGTTTTTCTCGGAAAAAAAACAATATCCCTAATTTTGTATTAGATTCACTACACCAATTACATGACTCCAAATTACACGGTCCCGACTTTGATGTAAATGGGAGTTTTGCTGTAGTTTTGATGATGAGCACAGTTATGAAAACTATCAGATCAATTCAGATCACACATTTTTCAAACTATTATATGTATAATTCTACAAAGCACAGTTGAGTCCTTTACCTTTATTAAATGAACAGCTTAACATTCCTAATTCTCCATTACTATAACACTATAATATGCAAATCAAAACCATTTAATTAAGGGTAGTTGAATGGAATATATCGAGTGTGAAGTTTGTTTAAATTAAATGCAATTTGTTTATTTTTTTAGGGCAGTTACTTTGGAAGGTGCGGTTGATGGAATAATTTTCTTCATCACGCCAGAGTGGAGCCAACTTTACAATCCTAAGGTGAATATGTTAAATCTTTTTAATTTTAAATAAAACACATTAAGTTGTTTATTCTATGAATTTGGTGTTATGATTTTTTTTACTGTTTATTATAAATATCATATATATATTATTTGTAGTAATACCCTTTCAAGAATGACTCATTAACAATATTAATGGTTAATGAAACTTATCACAGGCAATTATGTTAATTATATTAGACCAATATTATCAAACTTGTTTTAGCTGCCATTTAGTTCTCGCCTTGGGGGTCTATGTTTTCCTGTAATTAATACCTTTGGTATATAGACGATACTCACTGTTTATTTCGCGTCAGTTAATAAGATTATTTGGCACCATTCTTCCAGGTGTGGTATGCTGCAGTAACTCAAGTCTTCTTCTCGCTGTCTGTCTGCATAGGGGCCATCATCATGTACTCTTCATACAATAACTTCACTCATAACGTGTACAGGTAACAAGTAAATCGTCTGATGATATATTCAAAACTATTTGAATTCTCATTACGTTAATTTTGCAGTAAAGCCATATTAATATTTAACTTTTCTATAGCTCGCCATTACTTCACACAAATCACTTCGAGTTTAATATTAAAAATCAATTATAATGACACACTTTAAAGGTATTCACCGTCAATACTTGATAGAAAGATATTGTATTTAAATAATTCATATTAAGTTCAATAAGCCAATAATCAAATCATTTAAATTCCAATATTAAATCACCAGAAGTTTAATTCCCACCGTTGTCCACCAATTTGAAAAAAGTAGCTATTTCTAAGCTTAAAATTATCCAATTGCATTTTAATAATACTTGATTATTATTTCTTATAGGATCCGCAATTAATTGTCATTATATTTTAATTATTAATATCCTTTACATGAGTTTATTTCAATAAACTGACAATCATATAAATTAAATTCCTATATTACGTCACCTGATGTTTAATTCCCACCGTTGTCCACCAATTTGAAAAAAGTAGGTATCTCTAAGCTTAAAATTACCCAATTGCATTTTAATAATAGTTAAATATTGTTTGTTGTAGAATCATTTCATCGCAGAGTAATCAACAATATTTTGTGGTAATAAAATTTATAAGAGGCAATAATTGTCATTTTTATTAAATCAATAGTATTAACAGATGTTTCAGTTGTTTGTATGGATACTAACCTCAGTGTATATGTTTTTCTTTTGTAATTAATTCTACTTTTATAGACACGATGCCAACTGTTTATTGTGTATGAGTTCTGTTGCATCCGTGTGATAGAATGATTTAATATTCTAAAGGCGAAACCCGGGTCGTTTGTAACAAAACACTCAAATAAAATAACAATTAGGTGGATATCTCACACACGATTTGTTGAATTTATATTTACACAAATTTTGAGCGTTCCTATTGAAAGACCGTTTATTATCACAAATCTTGCAAGCATTAAATCAATGTGTTTATCTATTTAACAATTTATGTTAAATTATTTTTTCTTTCGCTAGAGATGCGATGATCGTCACAACCATCGATACATTCACCAGTCTTCTGGCTGGCTTTACCATCTTTTCGATTATGGGGAACTTGGCTCACGAAAAGGGCGTGAAGGATATTCGGGATGTGATCGGAACCGGAGGAGCAAGTCTGGCCTTCATATCGTACCCGGATGCCATTTCGAAGTTCGAATGGGTACCACAGGTATTGAAAACTCACATTGTATTACAATATTGTTTAAATATATATATTTCAACTAATTTTATTGATTAAATTAGCATTTACTTGATAAAATTCCAATATAACACGGTACAAAATAACAATGTATTTTAGCTCTACAGAATTTATAAGGCATATATTTGATAGCTATTTCGAACTCCTTTATCAGAATTATGTTTAAACGTACATTTACTTATGTGTAGCGGTGTAGAAAATGTACACAATACATCTTCTCTTCTGTTCTAACATTTAACTTTCATATTGTGCTAATAAATTCTAAAATATGGCAAATTGATTTTACGCATTTCTCGAAGTCAAAGTTTTTTTTTCTCAAATTTTAAAGCTATGTACAACTTTACATGTTTTGTCACTTACGACTCGTATTTCGCGTTAGGTCATTTGATATATATAACCCTACCATAAGACAGTCATGTAAAAGAAGATCTACATTTTAATTGTTATCAATTTACGACATCGACTTGATGGTGTGTTGGTGGAATTTCGATATCATATTTGAATTAATTTATGTTGTCGATTGAATGTGCTTGATGGAAATTTAATATAAATTTTGAATGTTTGAAACTTTTTACGATTCCACATATTTTGTCACTGAAGATTCGGGTTTCACCTTTTGGCATTCTATGTTTGTATCGCAGTCTATTTGTAACTATTCTTATTACAGTTTGTTTTCTGAACAAGGTTTTTTCAGTCCTATTCTTCCTGATGCTGCTCGTCTTGGGACTCGGGTGTGCTGTCTCGTACATGTGTTCGATTGCCGCTGTTCTATCGGACCACTACAAGGGCTATCCTTACTGGAGGTTTGCCATGATCTGCTGCAGTGTCAGTTTCCTCACTGGCCTTGTGTATGTTACACCGGTAAGTCGGAATTTTATCCCAAGCATTTTTTCATAATGAATTTTAACAATCACTTAACTTGTTGATTATTTTTACACACTTTTTCACTTGCAGTTCCTGAATTAACTAAAAAAATGTGGAATTGAGTTTGTCATTTTTTTATTTATATATTTATATGCTACCCTTTCACTCCTGAGAAAATTAGCGGATATTCCTACACTAAATACTTGATATTGTTGTATCAAACAAACTTGATTTTCAGGACGAAAGCTAGCTCGTTCACCAAAGTTTCAACACTGCTTTTTATGTTTGAGTATCAATTGTCAACACACTAGATTCAGTTGTCAACATTTGTGACGTTACCCATCATTGAATAAGGGAAAATTAAAAACGTACCGTAAGTCTTTTTTATAGCAGTTTATTACGTTACAAAAATTACAAATTCATTGCTCTTCCAACGTCAAAATATTCAAATATTTAGTGTTGGAAGTTAAAGAAATGAACAAAAAACAAGCAATAAAGATTACAAAAAAGTCAACCAAGCAAACTCATGAAAAATCTACTTTAACACATTAAAAAATAATATTCGCCTAAACTCACTTTCGTTCACATGAAATATGTCAACATCCGAAAAAATACTATTTAACATTATTAATGCTCTTACCATTGGCATCCCCATTAGCGGAGTGGTTCTACACTTTGGAAAAACAAACAATTCATGTCCACGATTTCTTAAAAAAATATCCATAACATAAAATTTGGTATTATTAAAGGTGTAAGTATTCTCATTTTGGGCGCGAATTAGTCGAAAGACATATGTGGCTAGATACATTTCTCTTCGAATTTTTTTAACTATTAAAAGTGAGCATACCTAACAAGAAAGTCAGTTGGATAAAGCCACGGATAGTATCCGTATGCCTTCAAGTAAAGAAATATCAAAAATTTCTTCAGGACCTTTTCCACCATAAGGGTATATTTCAAACCTCCTGGGGTCCAAAAAATAGACCCACTCTCAAGCCTACTTCGCACTAATGTATTATACTGCTGATCAGAAAAAAATTACTTTCAGGGTGGCCAATACATTTTGAATTTGGTCGATTACTTTGGAGGAACATTCTTGATTTTAGGAATGGCTATTGGCGAATTGGTCGGAGTCATTTGGATATACGGTGAGTAGCAATTAAAGCACTGGACTTGTGTACTATATTACAGTGTTCCCCAACCGGTGGTCCGAGACTTTCCGCTGGATCACAAACCAAATTTCAAGAAATTCGGGGCTGTAAAGTCGGAGTCGCTTGTTTTCCACGGTTTTAGTCACGGTGAAAAATAGCAATGTATTTAAGCTCTACAAAATTTGTGTTATAATGGTGTTCTACTAAGTAAATGTCAATTTAATCACTAAAAAATAACGGTTCATATTTATGAGTGGCTATGCAATAAACCCGAGCAATATATGTTAAAAAAAATATTTTCATTTTAAGAAATCGACTGAAGGTGCTTGATGGATTTTCAGTATCTAATTTGAATTGTTGACGTTTTTGAGATTTCCGCATGTTGAACACGTTTTTCATTGAATATGTAATATTATATTTTTAATAATTTATGACATCGACTGAAGGTGCTTGATGGAATTTCAATACAAAATTTGAATTGTCACAACTTTGTACGATCCCACGTGTTTTGCCACTAGCGACCCGGGTTTCGCCTTTCGGCATCTTCGGGTCGTTAGTGACAAAACATGTGGAACCGTGATGATGATAAAATGGTAATTTAAGACATAGGTTCCCAGCCTTTTCGGGTGGCGGCCCCTTTTCATAAAATCTATGCGACCCGTGACCCCGATACAATCTAAAAGCCAACCAAAGGTGAATATTTTTTTAGTTGACCGTATAAGTTGGCGACCCTCAAAAAACCCTTTGCGACCCCCAGGTCCCTACCTGGGAACCTATAATTTAAGATGAATAAAAATGGAATAAAAGTTTGATAAAAACTCGAATATAAAATATGGGTGTATAAATGTTTAATTTAAAATAATTAAATTTAACACTTTGGCTTCGATTGTGCGTTATATTTGACAGTGGCTGTTTATTAACTGAAAGTTTATTGTTAATATTTCTTGTACGTTTCCAGGTCTTGAAGACTTCTGCGAGGACATTGAATTCATGACGGGCCGCAAGATCTCAATGTATTGGAGGTGGTGCTGGGGTGTCGTCACACCCCTCATAATGTTCTTCGTCTTTTTCTACGCCCTCGCAAGCATTGAGCCCCTAACTTACGGCCACAAGTTTTACCCTACTGCTGGATATGGTATGACTCATAGGTCATTTCTGCGATAGAATTGTACGCAATATCTATCGTTTTAACGCAGTAGTCTGCTATACGCACTCGATGGTTCCAAATCATGCACGAAGGTTACTTTAGATGCCGACAATTAGTGCCCAAAGTGTCACCGGATAATCTGAAATATTGATTACGCTTGAGTAAGCTCTGTTGACAGCTGCCACTCAAAAAGAATAGTTTTTTTGTATGAAATGAAGTATTTAATACGTTGACAACGAGATATTCTCGATTCTCTTTTAGATTCAATTCTTCCACCACGCCGAATTCTCATTATACAATATAAAGGATCAAGAATTGGAATCGGAATCGTGAAAAACGAACGACTCCGATTTTTTTACGATTAGATGATTGTAAAAAATACCTCACTGAACTATTTACCAGATTTGTTGGTCGACCTTTAATTTAATGCACAGAAATAAAAAAAAAACAGACAAAATTAATCTTTGGTTGGATTCGTGTTGTTGGTCAATGTCGGATTCTTAGTTGTATTTTTTTAACGTCTCCAAAGCTTTGTAAAGGATACTTAATATCCCTTAACCTAACAGTCTAGAGAAGTCATATCTCCTCTCTATTTCTTCTTTTATTAACGTAATAGTACATAGTTTAAAGAACTGTCTTGTGCAGCTGTGCATAGATGTAGAATAATGGTTCTCATGTGCGGCCACAGTGTCCGCGATTATGCGGCTTGCATTGAAAAAAGGACCCGTTGAACAATGTCCATTCTTATTGTTTGTGAATAAATAAATACCAAAATGTTTAAATAATGCATTTTAATGAAAATAATTTTATAAGTTAATCCATTTTTTACGTAAATGCTACTGCTTTTTTTATCACATTTTGTGCGGCCACGAGACATTTCCATAGTACCGCTGATATTTATAATGCGGCCACAGTGAAGTTTCACTCGAGAACCATGGGTGTAGAAGACAATTTGTAAATTCGTTTCTTTTTAACAGTCTTTGGTTACGACAATTTTTGTTATCACCACTTTCTGTTGGTATTCAGTGGCGTTACAAACGCTAATCATATCTACAGTTTTTCTTCCATATTTGGGAGTGTCTTCGGAGAAACTACTCAATACATAGTGTTGTGTACATAGCATGTAACGTAAGTGCAAAAAAATCAATGTCTTTCCAAAAATGGCGCCGAAATAGCAGTAAAAGACGTTTGATAAAAACGAGCAAATATTACAGCTGTACTTTTTTTACACTGAATACTAATTGGACACTAAGCGTGTGTTAACTGTCAATTAAATATGATCCAACAAAAGTTATTTTACATCAATTTAAATACTTTTTTTAAGCACTCTCTTGTCACGTGGCATCTAATTTAAATTGTTTGATTTAAGTAAATCAAAAATAACTTTAAGATTTTCCGTTAAATTATGGAAACCATTTATGATATTCTCCATTACAGCTGCTGGATGGATCCTATTGGCTTTCGGTCTACTTCAGCTGCCGATTTGGATGGGCATCAGTTTCATCAAAAACCGTCTTGGATCATTTTCCAAGGTATTAAATCAATCAATTACTTAAGGAGTATTAATGAAAAAATTCAACGTGAAATTAAAAACTCAGTAAACGTCGCTTTCAAAGCCAATAACAATTTAGGCAGACATCTTAAATATAGTAAAGATAAAATTATTAAACTTTACAGTAGCGTTACTTATAAAATGTCCTGTGGCTCATGTTTATCCGTTTATATCGAACAGACAGGCAAAAGCATTTTATAAAAGAATCGCATAATATAAATTCAAACTCAGCGCCAACGTGTTTACATCTTTGTAATAAAGGTCGCAAGATGACGGCTTTTGAACAGCTGGAAATCAATAGACAGTCACACACAATTTTAAGCGAACAGACAAGTCTTTCGCCGCTCCTCAGACCGCTGCGAGGGAATAATACATTTCTGTAATAAATCATCTCCATCCAATATTTAAGCTTATTGAATCTGCCGCCTGTTTAGTTTCATTTAAACTAAATTTTTTAGTTTTATTACGAGCAAGAAATAAGCTAGATTGTTAAAACAGAATAGAAGATGTAATGTGTACCTTTTCTACACAAATATATATATATATATATATAAGCAAATGGACGTTTAAACATAGTTCTGACGATGGCGTGAGCCGAAATTGCTATCAACTATATCTTAGCTATTTTTTCACCGTGTTATTTTCCTTACATAACAACATTAATCATTAAATTGATTGAATTGGCATTCGCTTGGTAGAACTCCATCATAACACAGTGAAAAAAATAGCTATGTATATTAGTTCTAGAAAATTATTATTTTTTTAGATATAGTTGATAGCAATTTCGGCTCACGCCATCGTCAGAACTATGCTTAAACGAACATTTGCTTATCTATATATAGCTGTGTAGAAAAGATACACAATACATCTTCTCTCCTGTTTTAATGACCTAGCTTGTTTCTTGCTCGCAATAAAACTAAAAAGGCGGCATTAGCAATAGGTTTACATATGGCACAGAAATGGTTCATTACGGAGACAAAACGGCTCCCCGTAGCGAGTTAAGCAATGGTGATCGACATGTATTTGTTTGTTCGTTAAGAATCCTTTGTGATTGTTCGTTTATAAGTATAAGATGGTATAATGTGTGACCGTGTATTTTGATTAACATTAACGTCTTTTACGTGTATACAATTTAGTCACTATTTATTGACTATATTCCATGTTAACGTTCCAGGTAATTGCCAAATCGTTTACACAAACCTCAAAGTGGGGACCTAAGGATCCAACGAAGCACATGGAGTGGAAGATCTTCAAAGAAGAAGCCAGAAGACACCGAGAGTCTTTCAAGCCCACAAGACTTCGACATTTACTTTATTCTCTCAACGGTACATACAGATATAAAGTGTAAATACATTATATTCTATATTATTTTAATTTATTATTATTGTGTATAGTATTATACAAATATATTCAACAGTTTTAAAAAAATGATATCATCCCAGCAATAATTCGGTATTGTGATTGCTCTGGTGTATTGTCAACAGAAGTGTTGTTGATATTTCCTGTTGACAAAATGAACAGGAAAACAAAAATAAATTTTTGAAATCAGTTGGACTTTTTAAAGATTATAGTTAAGTCATTCATTAAATATGATTTTTCAAGTCTTTGGTGTGGTCGTTAACGTTATTGGCTAGCGTCACACAGATGTCACACGTCCAAATGAAAGTACAAAACAGACAGTGTTGGTTTCAATATGCTCAATTCGAAGGCACAGAAGTTTGTGATATTGTACAAAAATATGTTGTCAAACATTGTCAAAACTATGTTTATGATCAGGACCGATTTCACTCATCGCGAGCATTATCAACTGACAAAATAGAAATTACAAATACATTTATAATTTATGATATCAACTGAAAACGCTTGATAGAATTACAATACCAAATTTGAATTGTTGAAACTTTATACGGTTCCACATGTATCATCACTCATGTCTATATTTCACTCGTGAAATTATCATCTGTTTATAAAGAAGTTTCAATACGTCCGTGATAGAATGCCTGACGATGCCGAATGGCGATAGCCCGGATCGTTAGTGACAAAGCATGTGGAATCATACAAGGTGTCAACAATTAAAATTTCATCAATATATTTTATTTGTAAAGTTTGAATTTTTAAGACTAAACTAAAATATTTTACTTCAGTTATATATACAAGATATGTATGCGTAAATTGTAAGATTATCTTTAAATCATTTTTCCAGATCTAAAACCTTTGGTTTTGCACATCTGTTATTTTTAAATCAACATTTCGTACAGCTATACAACACAATCTTTCTTATCTAAATCTACAATATGTTCCCATCACAGTACCGAATATTTTTTCTTTTTTATGTACATAAGAAAGCCTGAGTTATTGTTAAAAAAATGATCTGTTAGTAAACGAAAAATGTCCATATTTTTTAATAAAAAACAATGTGAAATACAAAATCGATTTTCAGTATAATTCTGTTTTATTTAATATTTTCAAACATACAATATTCGGTCAATTCAAAAGTTTAACCCAATTTTACTCTAAGTGTAAAATATTTGTTTAAAAATTCACTTGAAATCACGTGAATATTGCTAAAATACATAATTTTGGACAGTGTTACTTCGCCGTATGTACAAAAGCCGTATGGGTAACAACCTATTTATAAGCCAATCAAATTATAAATATAGATCAATAAAAAAACTACTAAAGAAACTTTACAATCACACGAGATGTCTGTAACGTCACGCAATATATTTCTTTTAATTTCTACGCGATCGTTCAAAGTTTATTTATTTCTATATGATTAAGTGTTGAGCTATATATTTTGATTTACTGATTGAATTGGCATTTTCTTGGTAGAATTCCATAATAATACGGTGAAAAAATATCAATGTATTTTGGTTCATTTGGTTGGTTTGGTAGCTATTTCGGATTACGCCTCATCACAACTATGTTTAAAAGTACATTTACTTATCTATATATTATATATATAGCATATATTCTAACATCCTAATTTTATATACAATACAATACACATTCTTAAATGAAAAATCAATTTGTTAGAACAAAGTGAACGTGTATTGTGTACATTTTCCACTCTTCTCGAGATATAAACTTGATAGCTATTTCGGCTTGCGCCTTCATCAGAACAATTCCATTGCATAATAATATTATAACATTGCGATTTTTTCACTATTGGTCAATCTTTTGAGATGAAGAACTTAATAATCGTATTGTCTTTTTATAACAAGTGATAAATATTCGAGCTCAAATTACTTTAAGTTGCAATGATGATATTACTAATTTCAGATAATTTTACTTGAAACCATGCTCACTATACTATGTAAAACATATTGAAGTCCATTAGTATTCTTAAGCCTTTAAAAGGTTTAATTTAGGCACTACCCTTTTTATTATGCTACAGCGGTCACCAGAATAACAATTAAACAAATCAATAAAACGAATTTTTAATTTCAATATTTCTTTATTAACGTTAGGTATAAGAATATTTAATAATACCTTTTTCGCTTGTAATTAATAATATTTATTTTAAACAATTTTTTAGGTTAAACGTTAATTTGTATAAAATGAAACGTTGATGAAGATATATATTTGAATAATAAAATACAACGCTTAACACTATTTTCACAGTTTTATACTATTCAGATCAGGACCGGTTCCGCTCATTTCAGGTATAATAAATTGATCATTATTTGTTAAAGTTGTCGATGAGTGAAACCGGTCGCGATCATAACAATATACAATTTTAATTGTAGACAAATTGTGCGATTCCACATATTTTGGCACTAACGACCTGTGTTTCGCCTTTCGTCATCGTCAGGCATTCTATCATATGAATGCAACAAAATTGACGGTCACTTCTGGAACATGTGGAATCGTACAAAGTTTCAACAATTCAAATTTAATATGGAAATTCCATCAAACACCTTTATCATAATAAATAAATAAATCATAAATTTATCAATATAATATTTTGAATATAGTATTAAACATTGTGTTTTTTAAGTATTTAAATATTATATAATACCTTTCCACCAAAAAGTGACAGTTAACACATAACAAGTAAAGATATTCACCTACGATTAAAAATTATTTATAATAATTTATTCTCACCAATATTCGGGATTGAATATTTACGTTAAATATGAACATTAAAATCAGCGGTTGTGTATTAATTGAAAAAAATAATTTTCTCTCCCCTTCATTTAACTAGATTTTAATTCGACGTTCAGTAACTCGATAAGAAGATAAACAAACAAAATAAATTTTCTCATCTTCCAGATAAATATAAAAAAAAGAAATATGATGAGAAAGTGACTTAGTGCATAGTTTCTCAACCATGGTCCGCGGAGATTTTTGAGTGAACCGAAACAATCGAATTACGCTGTATTTTATTGATTTTTAAATTATGTTTTTTTGTTACTGTTTGTTTTAATATACTTAAATATTAATATATTTGCACACGGTGTTGCAAAATTAACTATTTTTAATGCAAAATCAGTTACATAAATAGTTGTATTTTATTGTGATGTTGAAGGTACGCAAAACATTTTTGTACTTTTTGGTGGTTCATGGATGTAAGAGAAATGTATCTAGCCACGTATTTCTTTCGACTTATTCGACGCCAAAATGAGAATTCGGCCATCCTTAATAATATCAATTTGTACGTTCCGGATATTGTTTTACGAAATCGTGGACATAATTTATTTCCAAAGTGTAGAACCAGTCTGCCAACGGGGATGCCAATGGTAAGAGCATTAACAATGTGCAACAGTATTGCTTCGGATGTTGACATATTTCATATGGACAAAATAAAGTTCAGATGAATGCTATTTTTCAGTTAAAGTAGAAATTTCCTCAGCTTACTCGGTTGACTTTTTTTGCAATCATTGTCGATTGTTGTGTGTTTGTTGAATTTCCAATACTTAATATTTAAATATGTTAACGTTGTAAAAGCAATGAATTGATAATTTGTAAGTTTTGTACCGTGTAGTTATAAATAAATAAATAAAAGGTTGAGAATCTATGCCTTAGAGCGCTACGGCCTTAGTTCACCGCTGATTTAATTCAAATTTTGCATTAGTATATATATAAGTAAAAATGTTCAAATTTAGTACTATTTGGATAACTTTATAATATCACATTATGCTGCATTTTTTAGAGAATTGTGAAATTCTCATTTTAAAAATATAAATCACATCTTAAAAAAAATATATTTTTTTTATAATTAATGTTTACTGCTTCATTTTTTAATATTTTTAAATAATACTTAAATTTATTTCATCCAATCGTAAATTGTGATCGATAAATAATTGTATGATATTGTACGATACAACTAAATTGCGATCAATAGCGAATACCCAACTTAATAGATCGCAAGTTGGTGAAGTAGCTTTCAATTTCCACCGCTTGGCGCTGTTAGTTTTTCTGAAATGATTTTTCCAATAGTGATCAAGCAAATTGTTTTACTAAAAATCGATATTAAATCATAATATATATTGTATTCAATGATTAAAACAAATTTGTGGTAGGGTAACAGATACAGTCATCGGCCACTCTTCGCTAATGATTCACTTGGCAGTAAAACACAATAAGTAAGTATTTAAAATATTCCTATTCATACATGTCACCGCAATGGCATAAACTAAATAAATTTGTTGATTGAATTGGCGTTTATTTGGTGTAACTCCATTGTTATTATAGTAATATTTTGTAGAACTAAAATGTATTGTTGTTTTTGTGACAGCACTTATCCTAATACTTTAGAATCCAGGTGTTGTTAATAAAGTGTCTTTGTTTACATCAACGGTGACTTCTAGAAAATTTTTTGTAAAATATATATTAAATTTAGACAATTTAATTTAGTATTTTACAAAAAATAAAAATTAGGCCGAACTCTTAATGGAGAGCGATCAATAAATTTTTGAATGTTGCAAATAATTGTCCTCTTTTGATTGTTTTTGTTGCGTCATATTTTAAAATATTTATATACAAAAACAACACATTTCTTCGTGTTAAATATTAAAAGAATGTGCTTCTAATAAGCTTGTGAGACCTGTCAAAGCAAAATTATATCCATAACTGGCCGATCACTGTATCGGTTACTCTATTATTTTGTTTAATATATTTAACTATGAATCTATTTGATGAATGAATTTTATCTACTTTGTACCATTTAATTTGTATCTGATATTATAAAAACAATATTCTATTGCTCGAATCAACGGAATTGTAAAACAAAAGAAATCGATTTGATTGATCTCCTGCATAATTCAAATATGTTTCGAAATTTTACAGCGTATTCAAAATAACATATCTTTCCACCGAAAAGTAACACTGGGCACTTTAAAAATGATTTGAAATTGTATTTAAAATTTACCGCAGAAACAACTGTGTTATGAATCAAATTATTTAATACTTAACTATAATAACAAAATATAAGAACAATATATTAGGATAAAAGTGGCTAAAATATTGCATTTAATGAAGTTAAAATATCACAACTTCGTTTAGCGACCAACGTCTTTGATTTTTATAAACCTAGCATCAAAGTTCAGCTGAAAATAGTTATAATATATTGCTATTCATGTAGAAATACAGTATGTTTTATTTACATTTTATTAAATTAAAAAAATAGTTATTTAGCTACTAGTTGGAACATTTTCTTTTAATTTTATGTGATATCTATAAGTTCCGTTTAGAGAGTAAATTATATGCATAAATCTAGACGCTCCTTTGGCCTCACGTTCTTTTTTCGCTTGCTCCTTGAAAGCCTTCCATTCGGCCTTTACTTTTGGGTCATTTGGACCCCACTTTTCTGATTGCCTGAACGCGTCTTTCACAGTCTGGAAAATAAAAAAAATCTCTCAGTATTTCAAGAAAACAGTAAATAAATTATTTTTAACACTTTTATTGCCGTCAAATAAGCAATAGTGGTTTATCCGATTTGCCATTTCTTACTAGAGTCGAATTCTTTATAAAATTATCCGGTCCGAACCCAGCGCTTTCAGACCTCTTCAAAGGGTCTTCATATTACATTTTCAACCCTCTCTCTTGAGGTATTCGTTTCGGGACAGTCCCGTAATAAGTGCTTGCCTTTCTGATGGTTGTGTTTACAAATACAATCCTGCCTTCCAAAAAACTTCCCTAAATACTTGATAATAATGATGATAAATAACGTTGAACTTGTCATTGCTTAGTAATGTATCTTTACCTTTTAAATACATGGAGGTTTTCATATTTTAGGATTCAAAGTGCCGAGGAGTTATTAATTAGAAGTGAAATTATCCTGATAAATACATCTTTTTTTAATTTATGATATCGACTGAAGTTGCTGATAGAATTTGAGTTGTTACAACTTTGTACGATTCCACATGTTTTGTCACTAGCGAGCCGGGTCTCGCCTTTCGACATCTTCAGGCATTCCATCACACGGAAGCAACAGAATTGACATCGTTTTTTTATCAATAATTCTTGAGAATATGTCGCGTCTTAATATTTCAGAATAATGTCTAGAGATTTCACTGTGAGTTTATAATACCTCAATAGTTGATCCAGTCCTGTTCTTCAAACAACGTACAATCGCCCAAATTGGTAGCTGCATCAGCCCAATTGCAAGGAGGGTCCATCCGGCAGCTTGAAACAAATTATAATAAAAATATAAAGCAACATTTCTTAACCCTTTTTAAATATCAAATTAGTGGAACGTTACGATCTATGACGCGTTCATCTCTTATGTATAGATATGTTAGCTTGCATAGTTTTTGTGTCGTTGTTGACAGACGTAATTCGCTGCAGAGCTGAGCAGTCCATAGTAAATCCGGTTCACGTGGACACTACACACATTGGACACTACACACATTGGACACATACACATGCATATATAATACATGGAAACAAATGCCTACACAGATACACGCATGCATATACAACAAGTAAGGAAATGAACCAGGTAAGTCATTTTCAGATACCGAGGTTGTGTATTTTGTAATTAAGACTCACGTATTGACTACAAACGTATGAATATATGAAGCCCAAAAATATAACGGTGTTGTAAGTGTCATATTCGTTGGTTAATACCAGTTTTTGTGTTTAACTATATCCTAATCATTCATCACAATCTCCATAAACCACTGAATTATTTTTTAAAATAACCTTTACACGGCCCAGCAGGTAGAAGGTTAATTTATTTCGCTATTAATTCAAAGTTAACCAATTCTGATTTGAATTGTTACAACTTTGTACGATTCCACATGTTTTGTCGCTAGCAACCCAGGTTTCGCCTTTCAGCATCTTCAGGCATTCTATCACACGGATGCAACAGAACTGACGTACAATAAACAGTTAGCATCGTCTATATACCAAAGCTATTAATTACAGGAATAAGCAAACCCAATGCCTGAAGGTGCCGAAAAGCGAAATACGAGTCGATAGTGACAAAACATGTGGAATCGCACAAAGTTGTAACAATTCAAATTTTATATTGAAATTCCATCAAGCACTTTCCGTTGATATTATAAATTAACCGATTCTTTTATATGATTTTGAAAACTGTCAGAAATGTTTTATAAATTAACCAAAACTATGAATATATGCAGTTATTCCGTTTTAACTGATGAAATATTGAAAATAAAAATGATTCTTTATATCAGTATACAAGGCTTGAATCTTGCAACGATTTACATCATAAAACTATCCTTTTTAAGGTGTTAACTGTCACTTCTTGATGGAAAGGCATTATATTTTAAATAATAAAAACACATTTTTTAGTACTTATTTCCACAATATATTTTTTGATCAGGACCGGTTTCGCTCATCGCGAGCATTCGCATCGCGAGCGATCAGTTGATAATGCTCGCGATGAGCGAAACCGGTCCTGATCAAAAAATATATTGTGGAAATAAGTACTAAAAAATGTGTTTTTATTATTTAAAACATAAAACTATCTTTAATTATATCTTAGGTCATAAACATTGATCATTTTGGTTTCAACAAAAGGTGTATTATTTTCTAATTCTTACCGATGGCGCTAGGTGGGAACCCAAAGTCTCCGTACATAAGGGGTTCCATGCTGATGAAGGCGTACAGGAAGACGACCAGCATGAGAACTGGTGTAATAATTCCCCAACAGTATCGCCAGTAGACAGAAACCTTTCGATTGGTCATGAACTCCAGATCCTCGCAGAAATTTTCAAGTCCTGAAATTATACATTGATTTCAATTTACATTAAAATTTAAGCTACTCCAATGTAATCGACTTTCCATTTGCCAAGAACTAAAACTCATAATAAAGACGTATACTTTTTAAAATAAATAATAAAAATTCAGTCATCAGTTGATAATGCTCGCGATGAGCGAAACCGGTCCTAATCAAAAAATATATTGTAGAAGTACTAAAAAATGCGTTTTTATTATTTAAAATATCATGCCTTTCCATCAAGAAGTGACAGCTAACACCTTAAAAGTATATAATAAAAACACATTTATAGTACCATTTTTAAAACATATTTTATTGTCATGACCGGTTTCGCTATTGCGAGCACTATCAGCTGATTACTAATAAAGCTATTTATACAAAATTTGCCACAGTGAAAAAAAACAAGTACTTTAGTATTACAAAAAATATAAGGTATATATGTAATTGATAGCTATTTCGGCTTACGCCCTCATCAGATCTATCTACAGTTAGCTGATTAAACAGTCAAGCTATTAGACGTAACACGATGAAAAACTAGCATTTTTTACATCTACAAAATTTATATAAACATAACATATTAAAAGATATTGCTTGCCAATTCATAACCGGCCATGGCAAGTTCAACGGCAAACTATTTGGGCTGGGCAAGTTGGTTGAAAGGCCGGATTGCACTTGTGGACACAACCATCAGGACGCTAACCACGTACTGTGGGACTGCCCCGAGATGAATGCCGAACGAACAGAGCTGTTTGCTGTGGTCCGTCCTCATACGGGCCCGGTAGGCCACGCTGACTTAGTATCAACCAAGGCCAACTTTGAGGCATTCGATAAATTTGCAAGATCATACGGGGAACGAGACATTCTCGATTCGTCTTTAGATTCAACGCGTAGCACATTAAACTCTTCCGCCATGGCGGATATTCAGTACACAGATACACAGGATACCTAATATCACGTAGACTAAGTGGCTGAGCAAGTCACATGTTCTTTATCTTTCTTTTTTTTCTCTTCTTTTAAGCACAATAGTGCATGGTTTAACGATCGGTCCGTGCAGCTCTGTATCGAGCCAAGAATATGAGAAGTAAAATCGATGCTTTTTATTAGTATTGCGTTATGGAAGGCGGCCGTGTTACAACAGCTGCATACACATAACGAGCGAAGGTGGGACAACCAACTTATATTAAAAGATATTTCGGCAAAACTATAGCTCTGATGATGGCGTAAGCCGAAGCAGTCATCGACTTTGTACCCTATATATTTTGTAGAACTAAAATACTTTGCTATTTTTTCATCGTGTTACAATGGGTTCTACCAAGTAAATGGCAATCCAATCGATAAATACAAAAATTTCGAGTTAATATTTACGAACTATACAAAAATGTTTGCGATTTGTTTTCTAACAGGTGATAATGCTCGCGAAGAGCGAAACCGGTCATTATCTTAAAAATATTATAAAAAATATTTTTTAAGCCACCATAAATCCAGAACACTCCTATGATTTCCGCAATGGCTAATCCCAGGATAAGGAAGGTTCCGCCATATTTGTCCACTAAGGTCAGTATCCACTGACCTCCCTGCAATAAAAAAAACATTATGAAATCATTGGATCTCAATATTAAATAATATTATTGTATTATGTTCAAGAGACCAATAGTTATTCATTTATTCAAATATTCATGTACATATTGTTATTTTAATTGGGCACCTAATTAGTAAGTAAACAAACTTAATCTTCTTCTTTCTTATTCACAAATCAATTTTGCCATGAGATTTCAATAATTCGTTTGTTTCTCGCAAAATTGTGAATAGTATATATAAGGCAGGGCTGTCGAGTAATTAATATTGATTAATGGAATAACACGACTTCGGCTTCAAAAAAAATCAGCTCCATTGGATTATACCACAGACTAGAAAGAACTTTTCCGATCAAACTATTTTGAAGAATATCTCAATGAACAATTTGCAGGACCAGTTGGTGGAACTTTAACTATAATATATAATTTATGACTTCGACTGAATGTGGCTGATGGTATCTCAATATCAAATTTGAATTGTTACAACTTTTTACGATTCCACATGTTTTGTTAGTAACGACCCGGGTTTCGCTTTTCGGCATGTTCAGGTTCGTAATAGAATGCATGAAGATGCCGAAAGGCGAAACCCACATGTCATAAATTAACCCTTTTCGATGTGTTGACGTTTTCCCTGCCCCTTGTTAGACAGTGCATTTCGTAATGTACGAGTGTTTAATTTTTTTGTCAAAAATGTTTGATAACAAATTCCTTAAGACGCGGTTTACCCATTCAAAAGACGTTTGATTGTTTAAGTCATAGGCTTCCAACCTCAGAGTCGCGGAGAGATTTTTGGGGATTCGCCAACTTATATAGTCAACTAAATTATTTTTTTTTGTATGCTTTTGGATTGTACGGGGGGTCGCGGGTTACATGGATTTTATGAAAAAGGGTTATTTTTAAAAAGAGCCTGTGGCTTAAATCTTTAATTATTGCATATAAATTGGAGAAGTAGAAAAAAACCTGACAAATCAAACTTTTTTTAATCGGAGTCAAGTTGTTAGTCAATGTCGAAATCATGTTTTTTTAATGACTCCCAGCCCTGATTATTTTTCGACTTTTTTCAATCGCACTGTATGCCCGCGCCCGCGTGTGGTATTTTACAGAAAGAGGGGACAAAGAGCCGCAGTTTGGCAGCCACTGGTATAAACGATTTGTTTTTTGTACGTATGACACACTTACAAACATCATTGCGCCGAAAATTACCTGCAATAAACTACTGATGTAACTCAAATAAACGCTTTTTGCACAGGTGATGATGTAACAATGGCCTTAATTGGCAATGTTCAACGATTTCGCAGAGAACATAAAAACATCTGTCCGCAATGAATTATTTTCCTTTATTTATCTGCAATTTTATCAATACAACACAGTTGACGCAATTTGTATAAAACAATACGCTGTTATCACATCTTAGTCTATGGTTAGATTCAGTTTTAAAAGCGATTAGTTTAGTTTTTTACGTATTTTTAGATTTTCGAATGAGTTTCATAAACGAAATACTACAGGATAAATCAGTTCAATTTCGTTAACAAATTAACCCGTTCCTTGCGGAGCCACTAAAAGGACAATTCCAACACGGCATATTTTAAAAACTAATTCTGTAGTTTTAAATGTGTTAATTGCCTTTTCTTGGTGAAAAAGCTTTGTATAATATTTTAAATCCTGGTTTCTCAACCGGCGGTCCGCGGAGACTTTTGGGTGGTATTTCGATAAACAATCAACAACAATTTCATGTGGTATTTTATGAATTTTTAAATCATATTTTTTTACTGTCTGTTTAAATAATTTACGATATCGACCGAAGGTGTTTGATGCTATTTCAATATCAAATTTGAATTGTTTCAATTTTGTACGATCCACATGTTTTGTCGCTAACGGCCCGGGTTTCGACTTCTGGTATCTTTGGGCATTATATCGCACGGATGCAACAGAGCTAACGTACAATATACAGTTAACATCGTCTATACACCAAAGGTATTAATTACAGGAAAATACAAACCCAAGAATGTTTGATTAGAAATTCCTTAAGACTTAGTTTACCTATTTAAAAAAGGTTTGATAGGTTAAGTCATAGTCTCCCAACCTGGGGGTTGCCAACTTATACGGTCAACTAAAAAAAAAATTTGTAAGCTTTTGGATTGTATGGGGTGTCGTGGGTCACATGGATTTTATGAAAAGGGGTCGCCACCCAAAAAAGCTTGGGAGCCTATGGTTTTTAATCTTACTTACCGGTGTGATATAAACGAGGCCAATCAGGAAGCCGGTGGTGCAGCAGCAGAGGGATATTTGCCAGTAGCGTAACTTTCTGAATCGATCTGCCACTACTGTGACAATTGTACTCTGGAGAGAGACAGCACTTCCGAGTCCAAGAACCAATAGCATCAAGAAGAACAATACGGCAAACAACTGAAAATAAATTAAATACATAGAATCTGAAGATGATTCTCAAGCAAACGAAACACGTGTCACGTTAAGTAAGATACTAAGTGAAAAAACAAAGTTATTTTAATTTTTATTAAAAATAAACTTCCACAATGTTATCATACCAAATCCATCGAAGACACTACAATTGTTTAACGGAAATAATTCTGATGAAAGTTTAAGCCGAAATAGCTATCAACTATATACCTTATAAATTTTGTAGAGCTAAAATACGTTGCTATTTTTTCACCATTTTATAATAGAGATCTAATAATTAAATGCCTATTCAATCAATATAAATAAAATTACTTAGCTGTCAATTCTGTCGCATCCGTGTGATAGAATGCTTGAAGATGCCGAAAGGCGAAACCCGGCTCGTTAGTGACAAAACATGTAAAATCGTACAAAGTTGAAACAATACAAATTTGACAACAAAAATTGTTTGTATTTCATCTTATTACAATAGCGTACGTCTACTAAAAATAAAACGTATAATTAATATATATATATATATTACATTATCCGTTTAATATATTTAAATTCTTAAATGTGGCAAATTTAATTTTACATTTCTGAAGAATAATGAATAACTAGGATGTTAAAATAGCTATCAACTATATACCTTATAAATTTTGTAGAACTTAAATACATTAATAATTTTCACAGTACTATAATGAAGATCTCCAAGTAAATACCAATTCAATCAATACTTTACTATACTTAAAGTCCTCTCTTACCTTTAAAGATATTTTGTGATATCAACCGAAGGTGCTTGATGGAATTTAGATATCAAATTTTAATTGTTACAACTTTGTACGATAACACATGTTTTGTCAGTTCTGTTGCATCCGTGTGATAGAATGCCTGAAGATGGCGAAAGGCGAATCCCGGGTTGTTAGTGACAAAACATGTGAAATCGTACAAATTTGTAACAATTCAAACCTTAAGATAAGGTTAAGAATTTATTGTCACAATATAAAACTAGGATGTTAGAACAACACATAAGTGGTATTGTGTTCGTTTTCTAAACCGCTATATAGGTATAAGTAAATTTACGTTTAAACATATTTCTGATGAGGGCGTAAACCGAAATAGCTATCAACTATTTACGTTATAAATTTTGTAGACTTTAATACGTTGCTACTTTTTCAACGTGTTACAATGAAGTTCTCCTAGTAAATGTCAATAAATTTAATATTACCTGAGGTACCCAAGTGAACTTGGAAATTGCATCGGGATAGGAAATGAAGGCAAGTCCGGTTCCACCAGCTCCAATAACTTTGCCAATATCCGTTTCCCCTTTCTCGTGCGCCAAGTTTCCAAGGATTCCGAAGATTGTGAAGCCAGCCAATAAACTGGTGAAAGTGTCGAGCGTTGTCACAATCATAGCGTCCCTTCAAATATAATATTTTTAATTAGTTTATTTACATAATAATGGACAGGTTTATCTGCTATTACCAACTAACTTCCCGTGCATTTTTTTTATAAATATAGAATAAACCTACTAAATAACACACTGGACTGAGGCTCTAAAAAGTATTTTTTACATATTGAAGATTTATAGATATAGAGCAGTGGTTCTCGTGTTGCACTATCAGAGGACTTTGCTTTGAAACCAACAGCTTCATAGTCAATCACTTTTAATGTGATAACTGTCACTTCTTGATGAAAAGGCATGAAATTTCAAATAATAAAAACACATTTTTTTATATAAAACTTATTTCCACAATACGGTTTCGCTCATCGCAAACATTATCGGCTGATACAAATAAGGCTATATATACAATTTTTTGTCAAAGTGAAAAAATTCCAATGTATTTTAGTTCTAGAAAAATATAAGATATACCGTTGAAAGCTGTTTCAGCTTACACCTTCATCAGAACTAGATATCAAATTTTGTAGAACAAAAATCATTACTATTATCTATCGTGTCATAATGGAGT
Source organism: Himalopsyche japonica (assembly GCA_028555115.1). NCBI lineage: Eukaryota > Metazoa > Arthropoda > Insecta > Trichoptera > Rhyacophilidae > Himalopsyche > Himalopsyche japonica. The sequence continues at coordinate 245,803 of JAHFWJ010000458.1, read as the reverse complement.
ATTACCAAGTAAATTCCAATTCAATCAATACGATACAAAAAAAATATTTATTAATAAGCAAATACATGTGTTTTTGATTTGTTTCATCAAGTGCGATGAGCGAAACCGGTGCTGATCATAAAATTCATTGTGTCGAAATTGGTATTAAAAATGTGTTTTCATTCTTTAAAATTGAACAGTAAATTTAGATTAAAAAATATATTTATTTGCACCCTTGCGGCTATGAGATATTTCCATGACACTGCTGGTGTATATAATACGGCCACAGTAAAATTTTACGTGAGAACCACTGATTGCAATCCAATCACATCTCAATGTTTTTCCGCCCCAAAATATGTTGTTCCTGGCAAATGTTATGTTTGCAAACTCTAGATTTAACCCTATTGGCAAAGTTTTATGCAGTCCTCTTCAAATGATTTGAATTTATAAATATATATTATTTTCTATGCTTTCAATCTATCTAGAAAATCGTCATCACAGTGTGTTTATTTTGAACTAATGAGTAAAACGTAAAATGTTATTATATTATTTACAAAACATTCAAAAGAAAATCAACATAAAATAAATATAAACAACATGAAGTCAAACAAATACAGTGGAACCCCGATATTATGTATCCGTACTCTATGGTTTCCCACATAATCCGTTCATTTTATGAAGTACCGGCCTCTCCACCCTAAATTAAAAAAAATAAAGATAAATCAACGTTAAAACCACCCCCCCTCCTCTTTTTAAATGAATTAACAAAATCTAAATTATGTCCCTGTCAATAAGTACAATTACAGTTACAAATATGCGTGAAAAATAAGTATGGTTTCGATAAATATCGCCGTCACTCAATATAACAGTCACGCAAATATGCGTGAAAGAATATGATTTAAAATGATCTCGCAAATATGCGCGAAAATTGTTATTTCTGATAATCACGCAAATACGCGTAAAAGAATATAGTTTCAGACGATCACGCAAATATGCGTGATTTTTCATACAAGCGGAATTCGTGATTTTAAAAACGATTTAAAATTCTTGGCAATCACGCAAGTACGCGTGAATAATATTTGAACCATTTTGTACTACCAAAAACACGTTTTCAATATTTACGTAATATTACGAGTTTATTGCAAACCGATTTTATAAATGAAAGAATGAATGAATGTTATAAATTGATAATAAAAACAAATGAGTCTTTCCCGTGTGTTTGGTTTTTCGGTCGTTGAAAACGTAGTATCGGGATTTCGCTGTTGTACGTGCGAGGTGACTTACCTGTATACATTGTGAGTGAATTGGTTGTATGAAGAGAACATTAAGATAGCGCCCACACACACTGACAGTGAGAAAAAAGCTTGTGTTACAGCCGCGTACCACACCTACAAGAAAATCCCAAGTGAATCATACTGAAGGCTGCTTCCTCTCAAAGCTCAAACTTAACTTTAGGACAGGGGTAGTCAACCTGGTCCCTACGACCCATTGGTGAGCGCTCCAGAACCAATGGGCGGTGAGAAAATTTTACAACTTACAGAGACACAAAATTGGGCGGTAGTAATAAAAAGGTTGACTACCACTGCTTTAGGCTTTCGAAAATAGTTACGATCGTCGAAGTTGCATCGTCACGCAATCTTCATTCACCTTACCTTAATTATCAAACCGAATCTAAGTGTATCCTCTTATTAACACGATTGTTTTTTTAAATATAGTCTTATTGTTATTTGTATTAATACAAGTTGATAATGCACGCTATTGTTAAAACCGGACATCATCTTGATAATATACTATTGTATAAATCAAATAAATGTTCTGTGTTTAATATTTAAATATAATATAATATGTTTCTACGAAAAAGTGATAGTTAACAATAACCTTTTAATCGCCGGTAGGTGTATGTATTGCGATACCACGCATGCCGCAATTTAAAATGCAAAAATTAAAAAAAATTTACTTTTATCAATACACGTTTCAAGTAGTAAAAACAAAATCTCTTTTAATTCTAAGTAGATGAAGATACTCCCAATAAATGTCATCGAGTATTCAACATATTTTTATGTTTAAAATAATTGGTTTCTGATAGTAAAATCCTGTTTAAAGACATCATTGTTGTATCAGTGACGTTCCATTAACTTGACTAAAACGCAATTGGCAACAATTTGGTTAAAAGTGAGAAAAGAAACCCAGCTTTTATGTTTTTAATTTAAAAACTACGTCCGGTTTCTTTAATACAACAAGTCATTATTATAATTTGATTTCAATGCTGCGAAATTAACCTCACATGTAGATGTATGCCGTACCAATTTATTTCACATAAATCACCTTCGTATCGGAAAAAAATTAATGAAGTGTGTATAAAAAAGCAAACTATATCAAATTAAATCAACAACAGTTCCTTTAGCTATTCAGACTAATGTAAAAATAAATACACCTTTATTTTTTGCCTAATTATTAGAATATTACAGTGTTATTATATTTCCTTTTCAATCATGTGCTTAAAATTTGCTTTGTGCGAAACTAAATTGTCTTTCAATAGGGACGCTCTAAATTTTTGTGACTCACTATGTTGTTTTTCATTTAAAAGTATATTTTATGCCATTAAATGTGGAATTTGTTGGATAGCGTTTGTAATGTTGATTTTCAGGGCGTCAATTGTTTGCGGTTTATTTTCAAAGATTTGTATTTTAAAATAGCATTAAAAGAATAAGTCTAATTCACACAATCTCAGTGGCTAGTTCCATACTCTCAAATCGGTCGTTTAAAATATCCATCCAAAACCGATCATTTTCCCACGTTTTTCAACGTTACAAGTAATTTGCCGTACTTTTTTAAACAATTAACAATAAATTTGACAGATGTCACTTAAACAAAATGGCTGCTAACTACAAATTTTAAGCGCTCCTATTGAAAGACCTTTTACAAAATATTTATTATTTACATATTAATAACGAAAAAACTCTGAAATCATAACTTGAAAAACATTTCACATTACAACAATTAAAAATCAAACATCATTTGAAATCAATATAGAAAAACGACAATACACGAAAATCAAAACTCAATACTTACATTGTTTTTTTTTTGTGACGTGTTTTTTTCTTAATTGTGCATATTAAAAATGTGATAAGACAGTCATTTTAACCTTAATATAACCAGTATAATCTATGTTCGAAAATGCTCATTTTTGACGACATTCTAGGTCCGTCAGTAGATTGATTATTAAGTAAGGAAATTTTAATATAAACCTTTTCAAAACGGCGAAATATGTATTTCGCTTAATTGTGCAACAATCTGTATAAAAAAGTTTCCAATGTTAATTGAATATTAAATTTTAAAATTTCACAATTGAAAACATCAAAAATATAACCCTGTTCCCTACTGAGTAAAATAAATGATACACAGACATCATTATTTACTCAAAACAATCGTTTTTACGCTGTTAACACGGTTGTTTTAGCTTTTTTGAGTATCAATTATTAGTATGCTGCATACAGAGGGTTAAATAATTGGTGATTCCAATCGCCTTTGTATGTTTAAAATATTTTAAAATGAACTTTGCATGAACGCCATTTCATATGCAATGTATAGAATCGCCGAGCAATTTCGATATCTTTAAAATAAATTAATAACACAAATTAATTCAGTCATGGTGTTAACCAAACTTACGCAGATTATCAGAACAAATCAGGCTTTTTTCGATTCGAAAATTAGCCCTCTTAGAAGATTTTTGACCATATTTTTGAATTTTATTTTTTAATTGTAAATTTTCAACACGCTGCAATCAGACGTCTTCAAAATGTGATACGTTGATAATCAGTTGGGTAAAAAAGAGCTCTAGCGAGTGACGAACAATTTTGTTTGATATCTGCTGTTTAATTGATTCATAACACGAAATTTTAAATATATTTCTCGCTGAGTAAAAATAACAGGTGGATTTATTATAAATAGATTGTGTTAATATAATTAACTATCATCTTCAAAGTTTACTTTGTTAAATTGTCTCTGAAAGGTATCCTTCTGTATAATTCTAAATTGACAAATATTAGTACATATAAAGCATTTTTTTCAATAGTAAAAACCATAATTTACAAAAAAATGTACACATACAACACTACCTTACATTATACAAAGCTGCAACTCTGGAGTATTGCAAAAGCCTGAGGGAAAAAAGGGAATTGACCACATAAATCAAAACACATCTAGTGGACCTGTCACGTCTGGACTGACCTGTAAATTTGTCCATTAAACTCGTTGTAGGTGGCAAAAATGAGAATGGGTCCTAGACAAACACCCAATGAGAAGAAAACTTGGGTTACAGCTGCATACCATACCTGTGATTTTCAAATAATTCAATAAAAAATGTTTCTCTAACGTGATAAATTATATATAAGACCAATTTGGTGCTATGTACTATACATAGGACGATCATTGCGCATCGTTAAATACAAAATTTGTAAAAAACCTACGTATCATAATAATGGGACAAAATGAGACAAAGTGTTACAAAATGGGACATGAATGAGACAAAAAAGTTTGAGTGTCGATTAAACGTCTGGTTGAAAAATAGCAATTTAAAATAGCATAGTTCTATAAAATGCATAAGATATATAGGAAATAGCTATCAATTTTGTGTTATAAATTTTGTAGAATTAAAATACGTTGCGATTTTTTCACCGTGTAATCATCACATTCCATCAATTGATTAAATGTTCTCAGCTAAATGCGTTACGTTGAATTCACATGAATTAATTTGAATATTAAGTTTATTGATTGAATTGGCATTCACTTGGTAGAACTCCATTATAGCACGGTGAAAAAATAGCAATGTATTTTAGTTCTACAAAATTATTTTTACAAATATCCCACGTGAGCCGAAATAGCTATCAACTATATTTGTAAAAATAATTTTGTAGAACTAAAATACATTTATATTTTTTCACCGTGTTGAATATTAAGCTTCATATACAGGGTGTTCGCCGAAATGGTTTACTAATTTTTTTGTCTCCAATTTTACCAATATGCATTTTGACAGTATATATTGTATATGACAGTCGTGGAAATTTATTACGGAAACGTATTCAATAAACTAACGTCTATTATTCCAAAAAAAAAATAATCAAAATTGATCATGAATGTTGTGATGGTTAAAAGGTAATGTGAATTTTCAGGTACAAATAATGTACTATCAAAGCCCATTATTCGTCAATTAATGAATGACTTTGAAGACATAACGTTAAAAAAACAAAAAATTTGCTTATAGACAATTGAAACCCCTTAAATTATTCATTCGCCATCTTGGCATCCATTAAAAATGACGATTATATTGGAAAAACAATCACTGGCTCTTACTTTATTGAAGATGACTATAGCGTTACGGTAATTATAAAGGATAACGTTAGCGTAATATGATTAACAACTTTTTGACACCAGAATTTAATGTTTTGGGATTGAATAACATGTATTTTCAACAATACTGTGCAAATTCACATACTGCTAATGTTACAATGAATTTAGATAAATATATTCCGAGAAAAAATTACTTTAAAAATTGTGATATCAATTGGCCACCATTAAGAAATATACCTTCCCGATAAACACCCTGTACATAAATCTGACACAAATTGTACTAATTTTGCTTTAGAAATTCCCTTTTCAAAAACCTCAACAATATACTATTTCTAAGTATTACAATAATTCCACAAGAACAATAGAAGTGTCGAGTAGAATTTGTGAAATTTTTGCCATATTTTTGGTTTGCCGTTTTCTCATTATAAATTTATTCGCATAACTATGACGTAAATTCATATTTTAAGCAAACAATTTTAGTTTTTATTTGAAAACGTGCTATAAAAAAATTATTATCATTAATCTCGGCAATGCAATCACTGATTATAAAGTCGTAATCATTTTACTGTCGTATTTCCGGAGCACATAACATATTATTGCATAACAACTTTATTGCAACAAATTGACTAATATTAAATGTAATAAAAATTAACACGGTGAAAAAATAGCAATGTATTTTAGTTCTACAAAATTATTTTAATAGTTGAAGAATAATATATGTAACCTATCCTAATCTATTTTTGCATAGCTTCTTTCTTAATATAATATAAACAAAAAAATACACAACACTTTTGGCGTCTCGTGAAATATTTTCAACACCTTGTCACCTTCATTTCTGTCATTTTGGTTTTATTCCAGTTTTTCTGAGAGAAGCAACACTCTCATTCCGAACTTTTTTAGTGGCTAGGCACTAATATAATCCAAGCAATGATTGCTCGATTCTTACGATTGCTGTTTTTCACCTATACTTTGTTTTTTTATGTTAGTAGTTATTTATTAAAACTGCAGTTAGTCGAAATATGTTTTATATAGTAAAACACATTATTCGGTGCTATTACCACAATTTTATCATATTAAAATCTGGACTGGTTTCGCACATCACAAACATTATCAACTGAAGGCTCCAAAAGGCATATATTAATAATTAACAGATATAAAAACTAATGGCGTACAATTAAAAAATAAATAACTCATTTTTTGCTTCTAAGAATCGATGTTGTTTTATAATAGTATAGCATTCTAATTTATGACATCAACAGAAGGAGCTTGATGAAATTTCAATATCAAATTTGAATTGTTACATCGTTGTACGATTCCACATGTTTTGTCACTAACGACCCGGGTTAACGATTAAAAACTGAGTCAGTTCTGTTGCAACCGTGTGATAGAATGCCTGAAGATGCCGAAAGGCGAAACCCGGGTCGTTAGTGACAAGACACGTGGAATCGTACAAAGTTGTAACAATTCAAATTTCTATAGCATTCGTTTATAATGGTCACGAGAGTTATTGAGCGAAACCGGTCCTGATTTTGTTAAGACGAAATTTTAAAAATAGTACGGAAAATACCGTTTTATTATTTAAATACAATGCCTTTTTACCGTGAAGTGACAGTAACGTCTTTATAAATAATAAAATTACATAAATAAAAAACGACAGTCGAACATATTGTGACGAAACTATCATAGTGTTGCCAAATCTTCAAAGACAATAATAATTGTTTGATCTTCAAAATTCGAGCTGTCAAAAACATTCCAAATTTAAATATTTTTTTTTTGTAGTTCATGGAATCGAGTTTTTACGCGGAAAATAGAATGCGGAGTAATTAAAATATTTGGTTTATTAAGTTTACTTAACAATAAAGAAACATTCTTATTATCATAACACATCTGTATTTGATGACGGCTAATTATTGGAATGTGTTTGAGTATAAAATATCTCTTTTTTTTAATTAAAATTAGCGCTTAAGTCGCACGACTTGTGTCAGTTTTTTTATTATTCGATAAATATATAATTTAAAATACCGATTGGGCATTTTGGTTGAATTCCAAAATCAAATTTTATCGTTACGACGATTTACAAATCCACTAGTGTTGTTTCCAGGGCTTCACAATTCGGTGACACACGCATGTATTAGAAGTGACAGTCAGTAAACAGTTTACTTCGCTTATAATATATACAAACGGAGTTATGCGAAATAGGCTCAATTTATCAAATATTTAAATAATTGAATTCTAACAATAGTTTATACGATATTTAATTCCACTCATTACCAATAAATAAATAAATCGGTTTCTAGGGGTATTACATTTCTCAATTTGATTTTAATGTTGGTTGATCATTGTTAAAATCTCTCATTGGTCGATAAATTATTTTTACATTATTTTAACGTTATTTTATTTCAATAAGTAGTTATTAAAAATATTAATTAGGTACATATTAACAACTGAGCCTAATGAGTATTTTTTTTTGTTATTTACATTATATATAAGCAATAAAAACAGTTTACTGACTGCCATTTTTATTGCACCGTTTGATATAATACCTGAAGATGCTGAAAGATAAAATCCCGGTCGTGACGGAAAATTTGTGGAATCCAATTTTAAATAGAAGTTCTCATAACGATGTTGAAATACTCTTACGAACTGGTTTGTCAACTATTTGAATTTGTACATTATCGAGTAAGAGCACGTCAAAAAAATATGCTATTTTTTCGATATTAGCTAAAGTCACAGCTCCGACGTTGGCCGACAACACGGCTCCGAGTAAAAAAATACGTTTAGGCTAGAGTCGAAGTTGTGAAAACGAGTGACTTCCAATAATTTTTCGATTAGAAGATTTTGAAAATGTCTCAATGAACTATTTTGCGGATTGGTTGATTGATTTTTAATTTAATGTAAATAAATAGGAAAGGTAGGAAAAACCTGACAAAACTAAACTCTTTTGTCGGAGTCTTGTTGATGGCCAATTTCGGAGTCGGAGTCAGAGAAGTATCTTTGATCGATGTTAAAATGAAGTCATGTACAGCACCATAACATATCATCATAAACAAGAATCTTATCATTTTAATCGTAATTGTTTTATAAACAAAATATATTTCGCATACTTTACACACTCTAACTAATCTATAATAAAGTATTTTTTATTCTGAAATATAATATTATAACATGATAGAAATAATTAATAATTATTTTTGAGTGACATTGATGATTAATGATTAGCCAATGATTCCCAAAATTTTCGAGTAGTGAACCTCTTTTACACTGGTAGAACATTATAACACGATGAAAAAATAACAACGTACAGTAGAACCTCAATTATCCTATTATAATATTAATTGAAAGGTAAAGACAATTTTATTCAGTATTAATCATTTTTATTTCTTTATATTAATAAATATAATAGTTAATATAATATAATAATAAAAATAAATATTTAAATTTCGATCAATTTTTCAAGAAACAAACTTTCAGTGGGTATCGAATTTGGATGATTATATAATTTTTAACCCATATTTTACAAAGGACTTTTAGAATAAATATATCGATCAAAGTGAACATGCATATAAACAGTGGATACAATTCCCACATACCAGTAAATTCACAATTTTTTTTTTTTACCAATTCGGATAATAAAAAATCCAGATAATCGAGGTTTTACTGTATTCTATAACTAAAATACATTGCTGTTTTTTCGCCGTGTTAAAATAACTGTGAATATATCCAACACAATCACCGACGTATGTATTATTTGAGCATTTTCATTATTAGTATTGCAAATCTCACAACATTCCAATTCACAAAGTGCCCTATTCACGGTTAGGAAATGTAATGCAACGACCCACCGCTTGGGAATTAGCGTTAAAATCATGGCATCGCAGATAACCTGCCGTATAACATATTTTGCACACCGCAGACTACAAAAAAATGTTAAATGTACATATTATTCCAATACACCAGCTCTATAAATAAAACATCGTTCATTAATATCATATTGCAGCCTTGGCCTTCGTATTCCGACTGGCTAAATTATTTTTTTTCACTTGTTATTTGTGTATTAAAATACTCGACGGTTCTTCGAAATCGTTTACAAAAACCAAATGATAGTCAATTAAGGAATCTGAATTGAAAAATCGTTAAAAATGTTTTTACGCTCCGCCAACTTTTGGACGGCGGTTCAGATTAAAGATTTATAAAATTATCCCTCTGTTTACCAACGTTGCATGTATCAGATTTTGTAACGTTACCGAGGATTACCGGAAACGTGACTTAAATATGACATAATTAAAAAAAAAAGAATTTTTTTATCTCAATATTTTTTTGTAGAACTTCTTGAATTATTAACGTATAAACTTGTTTATCAATATAATATAATGGTAACCTTTTTAAGTTTCATATAATATATTGTATATATATTATATATAATTCACTTCAACTAAAAAAATAGCAATAGTTATAAAATTAAATATAAAAAGATAAAATTTATGATGTTGAAACTTTGTACGATTCCATATGTTTACGACCGGGTTTCGCATTACGGCATCGTCAGGCATTCATTACACAGATTCAATAAAATTGACTGGATGGACAGTTCCTGGATGCCTAATGATGTCGAAAGGCGAAACCAGGACCATAACATTTGGAATCGTACAAGGTTTTATCAATTCAAATTTAATATGACAGTAAGTTAGATGGATGGAATTTTGGAACAATTTATTGGTTAGATAATTATAGACAAAAAATAGAAAATATTTACCTGGGGGTTGTAAAGCTCTTCCCATTTCGGAGTGATGAAAAATATTATACCGTCAGCAGCCCCTTCCAACGTGACAGCCCTGAAATAAAACAATATTTCACGTTTACTAGTTTTGGTCTGTTCATTTTTTTATCATTGGATATTATTAATTGATCATTAAAAGGGTTTGTCACGCATAAGGAAAGAGTTTTAGGACTAGATTGAGAAAAAATATCACATTCCTGAACTAAATTATGAATAAGATATTTTTATCTGGTGAAATTTTGGTTGATTGACTTACCTGATAAGCAAAGCGATCATGACGACGTATGGGAAAAGGGCCAGGAAGTACGCCGCCTTTCCAGAACTTTTCACTCCTCGAAGCATCACGAGGAATACTCCAATCCATGACGCAAGCAAGCAAATCGTCAGCCTCCAATCGGGAGATCCTAATTGTTGCAGGATTTCAAAACGAATTACAGTTTTAACCAGATAGATCAGGCGTATCGGAAGCGGTTAGCTTACCGCTTGTTTTTTCCTAACGCTATTCCGTATATTATATTCCTGCTCTCTTTGAGCAAATAACTAAGAAGCAACTTAAGTTAAAATACATCGATTAGGTGGCCATATGCTCGACATTAGAAGCGTACATTTAAAAAAATACTTTTTTTTTTAAATGTACGCAAAGACAATATTTGAAATATCTCAAAGAACAATTTGTTAGATCTGTTAGTTGATAATGTTTAATTCAATGCATTTAAATAGGAAAGATAGGAAAAACCTAACAAAAATATACTTTTTTATTCGGAGTTGTGTATTTTTAACGACTCCACAGCTCTGAATTTCAAGTATGAACTAAACAATTATACCACACAGCTTTATATTGTTTCATTCGATGATATTGATGTTTTTTGTCGAATCTAGTTTGTAATATTAAATATACAGCTATAATTCTTATGCACCATGTTGGGAGCGAAAATAATTTGAAAAATATATTATTTACCTATGCCATCTTCTATCGACGATTCTTTTTGTCTGAGTACTTCTTTCCTGGAACAAAAATATAATAATTAGTAATTCAATCAAAAAGCGTAAAAAGAAAACAACGCTTGATGGAAAAGGGCTGAGAAAAGTGAGTTAGTTTCCAAAACGAACGCATCGGCCAACTTATAGAAGTCATATTGTAAAAATTCTGTTTCCAAACACTTAAAATAAAATCACCAAAAGACAAAATTAATGATAACATTCCAGGGATGTTGAACCTATGGCATGCGATTGTTTTATTGTGAAGAGAAGAAAATTAGCGTGATTGTAGAAAAAAATCCAAAAAAAAATGGGAAATTTATTTATATAACAATCAAAAACATTGAAGGCATAGCCATGTATTTTCTTCGTTCATCAATCGATTCGCAAACGATTATACGAATGAAAAAACGACATTCATGCCTAAATAGATTGCATTGGTTTATGCTTTTATCGATACTAACCTTACATACGAATATAAAAATTTCAATATCCATAAAATATAAAGCAAATAATTGAAATCTCTATAATAAAGTTTTCAGAGTTCTACATACATATATGTTAATTTAGTCTATTTTTCACTTATTTCATTTATTTTCCATTAATTTAACTTAATTAAATTTTGCGATGAACCAATGCTTTATTTACATTAAAAATCTCAAGTTACATAAACATTTAATGCATTTTTTATTTCCATGACATGTGGCACGCGTCATTTTATTAAATTGAAAAAAAATTGGCATTCATAATCAAAAAGGTTCGCCATCTATGTAATATACTAATTAAATTATTAAGTTTTTTGTCGCACAGTATTTTTCAATGTCGAACAAATATTCAGTAGTCAATTTATTTATTATTTGTTAGCACTTAATTTTGCGTTTTTTTTAATATTTTAATTATTTTTAATTGGTACATCTTACGATCGGTATTAAGTAATTATTGCGATTATAAACTGGGATTATAGAATAGCATTTTTTAATGCATATAATACGTCAAATTTCAAATACGACATAACATGACTTAATATGATATGAATCTTATTGTTTGTTTTCAACAGAAAGAAATTTATACAATCCATGTGACTGGGTTATTTCACTTAATGATCATTTTTACAAAGGAACATTTTTATTTTTGGTATCTTTAACTGGTCAATTTTATAAAATACAATAGGCTTCGTGTTAAAAAACTGTATATTTCTTGATATTTTTTACTAAAAAAAGTACCCTTAAATTAGTAAACTATAAAAATATACGTAACAAATTCGAAGCAAAATTTTTACAACTTTGTAAGATTTTATCCTAGAATACCTGAAGATGCCGAAAGGTGAAACCCAAGTCGTCAGCGTCAAAACATGTGGAATCGTACAAAGTTGTAACAATTCAAATTTGATATTGAAATTCCATCAAGTACCTTCAGTCGATATGATAAATTACAAAATTGTTACGTTTATATATGGTAAATATATACGTAAATTGATTGACAATATACAGAACATACTCCTACAGATTTTTTAGACCCAAAAGAGTCTTCCGCCGTTATTATATTTGTTCAGTACTCCACAATAACCTTCCAATTTTTACCCTTTATCCATATTTAGCCTATCTGACTTATGTATGAAATAAATTGGGACCAGCAAAAGAAATGAAGGTAAAACTTCATGAAAATTTGAAACACAGATCGTTCGACTTTCTCTATAACTGATTATTTCAAAGTTTTGACTTTGAGTTATGTTATCTCAAAAAAATTAATAATATTAGATGGCCATTTCCTTCACAAATGAGTATTTTTTTCTAAATTGGAATTCATTGTTAAAAAATTAATAAATGTTTCATTTCAAATCTGGCAACATTAAGCGACGTAAGTGTGCGCTCATATGACATAAAATATGTCTTAATATTTTTAGAAAAATATACATATTTTCGTATGAAATATGTTACGACGGATGCATAACGATAAATGAAAACTTTTGTGATATCGACTGAAGGTGCTTGGTGAAATTTCAATATCAAATTTGAATTGCTAAAACTTTTTACGATTCGACATTTTTTGTCACTAACGACCCGGGATTCTTAAGGCATTCTATCACACGGACGCAACAGAACTAAGTGTTCTATATGTATATTCATGATCAGGACCAGTTTCACTCATCGCTAGCATTATCAACTGATGACAAATATATTGTCAAAATATGTATTAAAAATGTATTTTTTTATTTAAAATATTAGTTTTTTTTACTGTGGATGTGTTCTTATTCTCGTGATGGTGGCGACATTGATTTTCGATACAATAAATAAAATGGCTGAAGATGCCGAAAGACAAAACCCAAATCGCTAATGACAAACACGTGGAATTGTACAAAATTTTGACAATTCAAATTTGATTTATAAAACCTTCGCAATCATCTTTTCTTTATTATAATTTGAGAAAATAAATCATTTTTTTCTTGGGGTCTGTCAAATTCCCTCATGCTATTTTTCGCCCATAGCCTTTTAAAGGTTAAGGTTTACATTGGTAAACTTAGCTCCCTTAACTGGTAACCAATATTAATCTTCCAGTTTGCAGGAGATAGACAAAAGGAGAATATATTGAATATTAATTGACAGCAATGTTAATAAGTGATATTTGTTATTATAAATGAAATAAGTGTGTAAGGTGATTATTTTTTTTATCTCTATAGATTAAAAAAATGATATGATTTCTTGGAAACGACAATTGGATTAAATTTTTAATCGGAGAGTTTTATTGACATTTACAATTTCTTGTTTATTTTCTCTTTATTGAGTTAATCGAGCGTTGTAAAGATAAAAAATATGGCAATCATAACCCCAAGAAAACAACAGAATAATTCGTCTCCCGTAGATTTTCATAACGAAAACACTATGAAAAATAATCTATATTCGTCAATATTCTTTCACTATTCATTGAATGGGCAAATCCTCTCACGAAATTTATGATATCGACTGAAGGTGCTTGATGGAATTTCAATATCAAATTTAAATTGTTACAGTTCAGTTCTGTTGCATCCGTGTGATTCAAATTTAATGCAGTGTCATTCAACATTTTTACATCCTGGACCGGCGAAAAAAAAAGTATATTTCATAGACTAGTAATGGCAAATTCAACGTTAAACTATTGTTTGAATTGTTACAATTTTATACGACTCCACATGTTTTATCACTAACGACCCGAGTTTCGCCTTTCGGCATCTTCAGACATTCTATCGCACGGATGCAACAGAAATTTTAACAACTCAAATTTGATGTTGAAATTCCATCAAGCACCTTCAGTCGACTTCATAAATTAAACTATTGTATTTGGGCTTGACAAGTTGATTGAAAGGTCGAATTGCACTTGTAAACACAAACATCAGAGACTGCCCTAAAATGAGTGCCGCACGAGTATAGTCGTTTGCTGTGGTCCGTCCTGATACGGACCCGATTGGCCACGCTGATTTAGTATCAACCGAGGCCAACTTTGAGGCATTCGATAAATTTGCAAGAACATACGTGCAACGAGATATTCTCGATTTGTATTTAGAGATATTTTATTTTCGGTAGTATAAGACAAACAAAAATTTTAATTTTATACTGACAAGAAATAGTGCTCAGAGCTGCTAATCTTATTGGACCCGTCTTCTGTGGAGTTGTCTGCTGCGGAGTAGCAGTTGGGTCCCCATTCTGGTCTGCAGGATGCCCAAGGAAGTTCAGCTTGGAAGGACTGGATCAGGTAAAAGAGGGTCAGCGCCATCAGCGATACGTAATACGTTACAATGGTCGTCGTGCCAATTATCTGACCTACGCCAACACCTGGTAATAAAAAACAAGCCTTAATTTTACAGAACTTCAACTAATTAATAACCCCACATTAGTCTCGTAATATTGTCTAAGTAAATCGTATTCACATATCTATCCATTTGGAGTCATGTAGCCACAATACGGTACCTTCACAATCCAGTTTCCCCCTTAATCAAGTCTTCAACAACAAAACCAGAAGCCGTTATGAAATATATTGATTGAATATGCATTCACTTGGTAGAACTCCATTATAACACAGTGGAAAAAATAGCAATGTATTTTAGTTCTACAAAATTATTTTTAAAAAATATAGTTGATGGCTATTTCGGCTCACGCCATAAACATTAACGATCTTGTTAATGAGTCATTCTTGAAAGAGATTTTTCAATAAATATCAATCAACTAACATTAAAATTTAAATGGGGTGTTTTTTTTTTAACAAAACCTTTTAGCGCCGGTGTGATGGCCCACATCCTGATGGAGTTTCTCCCCGAGAACTGTCCAATAGCCATTTCCATGTAATACATGGGTTTTCCAACCACGAACAAGACGATAATGTAAGGAATGAGGAATGCTCCTCCGCCGTTCTCGTACGCCGTGAAGGGAAACCTCCAAATGTTCCCGAGACCTACTGACATCGCGATGCACGACATCAAGAATTCGATCCCATTTGACCAGGTTGGTCTTTCTTCCACGCCTTTTTTCTAAAAAACAAAAATGTATTAACACTTATTAAAAATAGAATCAAAAAAATACTTGCTTATAAAAGATAACAACTTTTTCTATGCGATTTTTGATTGATAAAAAGTCGCACAAAAAAGTCTCGAAAATTTTCGAAATTCACATATAATCGAAGTAATGTGTTAAAATTAATTTGGAAATAAAAAATACTTTGTAATGCTGGAAAAAATCTTTCGTAAAAAAAAATAATTTTGTTATTTTACACAATAAATAATTAAAAATATCAAAAAACAATATTTTATTTGTGAAAGGAACATACACACGAATATCTCAAATATATATATACATTAAAATCACATCAGTCCTACTCGATGACAAACGCATAAAAACATCAACCAATTTATATATTTTTTGGTTTTTCAAATCGATTGGAAACTTTAAAATCTAAAACGCATTAGCATCAGAGTTCTTCGAGTCTCCTTCACCGCTTTTGTATAGATTTATTTTTCTGTCATGCCGGCGGACATTAATCGCTCATAGCTGAGCAATACACACAAGTTGTTTTAGATGTTACGTATGTTTTGGATATGATTCCCAATGTATAGTTTTCATCTCTAGTTCATAGAGGTCAACTGGAGTTTTTAAAGTTATTTAAGAGTGATTTTCTTAACAGACGGTACTAAAGACATTTTATTTTTTAACCCTTTGTCTTCGGGAGACACTAAATATTATATTATCACGTTACACGCAATCGCTAGATTTTCTTTCGATTTTTTTTGCTCGGTCATTAAGTACTTAAAATACTATGAACCTATCCTCCGTTTTACTAACTTATACAATGTCAAACGTAACAACATGAGAATCAATCAATTATTTTTCCAACTTGACTCACTCGTGTTCGGAAAATTGTCATTTGTCGGTAATATTTAGAAGTGGCAACATCAGTTTTACCGAAACCGGTATTTTAATAGTCAGACAGTTTTATCAATACCGTGTTTTTTTTTTGTAATCAATTTCCTTTCCCAGCGTAGAGAATACGATCTTGTGATAGAGGTATCTTTTTTTACGAAAACTGTTGGTAACTCAGTCGTTTTCCTTTTGAAATAAGAGTGCATGGATAGTACAGATAGGACTAAGAAAGAACTAGTGGTTACCTAGCCGATATCGATATACACCTCACGTTTTTAGGACCAGATGAGTTAGTTTAAGAGAATTTTCACATATCACAAACACCCATAACTTCGAACAGAACCTATGAATCTGTGGGATATCACCGTACCCAAAGACGGTGACAACTTCACCACGAACCCTATCGTACCGAATTATCGTTTTCGGAAATAAATGAAATCGGTTTTTTACTATTACGAAACAGTGGAATCTGGATTTTATTTTCTCATATGGTCTTGTTCAATTTATATACTCCTTTAAGAAAAACGTTATTTTAAACAATCCCGCATTTATCTTGTTAAATATGTTTGTCTCGTCATAAATATTATCGCATTTGGCCGTTGATATGAAATATTTTCTATTCCCTCATATCCAGATTCACCGAAAGTGAGTTCTAACGGATATTATTTTTTGATGTATTTAAATAGATTTTGCCAGAACTTGCATGTATAATATATTTATCAAATAGAAAAATGGAGTTCAGCATGATCGCGCTTAAATTATTTTCTAAGTTCTTGAACTTATTAATGTATTTTAACACGGTTAAAAAATACCAATGTATTTCATTTCTACAATTTTTTAAAGATATATTGTATATAGTTGATAACTATTTCGGTTAACACGTTCATCAGAACTATAGTTCTTAACTAATAAATTTTAAACTAAAAGTTTTCAAAAAATTGTACCTTTTCTACACAGCTATATATATTGTAGATAAGCAAATGTTCGTTTAAGCACAGCTCTGACGATGGCGTGAGCCGAAATAGCTATCAACTATATCTTAAAAAAAAAATTGGATTAAAATACATTGCTATTTTTTTTACCGATTTATAATGAAGTTCTACCAAGTGAATGCCAATTCAATCAATCAATCATATTTTACAACTGAAACTTTATTGGCTTAATAGCAATAATAAAATTAAAAATCTTATTTGAATAAAGTAGCTTCACTATATTGGAATCAGCATAATTATTAGACAATTGTTGTACTAATTTAAAACTTGCATTACCGGTATTTAATATGAAATATTGGTATGAGCGGTCACCCTGTACTACGTTCTTTTATCCTGGTGAAATCAATGCCTTATTTTCGAAAATTTACAACGCTGTTTAACTGTATTGTTCATAGACAATAAATCACATAATTTTATGGATAAAACTATCATTGTTTATCATTTTTAGTTATAAAACGCTATGATTAAACATACACGCTTACTATTCTTACAATTCTCACTTTTATTGTATAGTTTTATGCATATTAAAACAATTTGTTAAAGAATCTCATCTTTGTAATAAAGGTCGCAAGATGACGGCTTTGTAACAGCTGGAAATCAATACATATCAATCGTCACACGAAATTTAAAACGATCAGACAAATATAAGCCTTTCGCCGCTCCTCAGCATTACGAGGGCTAATACATTTCTGTAATAAATTATCTTCGGCCAATATTTAAGCTTATTGAAATTGCCGCCTGTTTAGTTTCATTTAAATTTAAATTTAGTTAATTTCTTGCTAGCATGATATAAGCTAGATTGTCAAAACAGAAGAGAAGATGTATTGCGTACCTTGTCTACACAGCTATATATAGATAAGCAAATGTACGATTAAACATAGTCCTGACGATGGCGTGAACCGAAATAGCTATCAACTATATCCATAAAAAAATTGTAGAACTAAAATACATTGCTATTTTTTCACCGTGTTATAATAGATTTCTACCAAGTAAATGTCAATTCAATCCATTATATCTCTTCTTCCATGAAAAATTCTTCTATATTCGTGCTAAGAAAGATAACAACGCATTTTGCCAGTATACGAATGATAAAGTATTTTTGCTTTAAATAATTATTTAAAAAAAAAACATTTTGAAAGTTGTGGTACGGCAAAAAACCTCTCATCTAAAATTGAAAGGTTGACCAGATATGCTCTACATTAAAGCTTTCTAATGTATGGGTCACGGGCACTTTGAAGGCGCCAAATATTACAGTAGATTATGTTCATAACAATATAAAATTGTGGAAATAGTACTAATAATGTATTTTATTATTGACAATATAATAACGTGGACGATATTTAAAAAGAAAAGCAATTAATGTAACAATTTTTCTAGTAATATTATACAATATATAAAAATATATTATTTAAACTTTACTAGACCAATTCCAGTAGCACGTACCAATTCTGTTTGCATTGTAGTTGTAAAAAACGGTGTAAAATAACTCTTGGTCAACCGTTCAAGTTAAAACCAGTTTTAAAATAAAAACCAATATTTTGTTTACTTTCAAAAATAGCAAAAAATGTTACCAGTACAAATAAATATTTTGTCGCCGTGTATTTTACAATAGTTTGTCTATGACAGTGGCAGCCAAACTGTGTCGATTCCAACATTGACAAACAACACAACTCCGACTAAAGAAAGTTTATTTAGACAGATTTTTTCCGACTTTTCCTATTTATGTGCATTAAATTAAAGATCGAAAAAAGAATGACAGCCCACAGATATTCTATTCTACAATATATTTTATGATTGAGACCGGTTTCGCTAATCTCATGCATTATGAACTGATATAATTGATATAATTTATGATATCGACTGAAGGTGCTTGATGGAATTTCAATATCAAATTTGAATTGTTACAGCTTTGTACGATTCCACATGTTTTGTCAATAACGACCCGGGTTTCGCCTTTCGGCATCTTCGGGCATTCTATCACACGGATGCAACAGAACTGAACTGTAACAATTCAAATTTGATATTGAAATTCCATCAAGCACTTTCAGTCGATATATCAAAAATTATAACACTGCATTAATTGATTAAGTTCGCGAGAGTATTTGGCTACTCATTGAATAGCGAAAGAATATTGACGAATATACATTATTTTTCATAGTGTTTCCATTGTGAAAATCAACGAGGGACGAATTCTTCGCTCGATTAACTCAATAAAGAGAAAATAAACAAGAATTTGTAAAGAGTCAATAAAACTTTCAGATTAAAAATTGTATCCAATTGTCGTTGACGAACTGTCAAAACATATGGAATCGTAGTTGTAACAATTCAAATTTGAAATAATTGAAATTGGTTTTTTCAAACATTTCTATTTGTGTGTATTTAATTAAAAATCAACCAATCAATCCGGAAAATTGTTCATTGAGATATTTTTCGAATTCAACTGATCAAAAATTAATCGGAGTCGCCAGTTTTTCTCGACTTCAATTCAAGCCAATCATATTCCAATACCAAACGCGAACTTTAAAAGATCAAAAAAAATGTTATTTTGTTGTCATTTATTGCTGGAAAATCATTCAATTTAAATGAATCAAACACAAAGTTAAATCAGCGATGAGCGAAACCGATCCTGAAATATGTTTTTATTATTAAAAGAAATAAATGTTAATACATGTTAGATACAATATATTCAACAGCGATCAATTTAAACGAGACATTTCGCCTTGACGTATTTAGCTGTGCTTGGAGTATTCAACATTACAATTTCCGATTCATGAGAAAAATAAAATTTGAGATACAATCTGGACATTGATGCGTTTTATTCACTTAGTTGATTGACACTTTATCTCATCAATATCTCACAAGTATAATCGATGATTTCATTTAACACGATTAAACTAAAGATAACAGTAATCTCGTCGTTTGTGCGTATGTCTCTTTAAACAGATCATTTTTTACGCACTATATGACGTTAATCAAAATAAATCTTATAATGGTCTAAAAATTTTACATCTTTTAATCTATACATCGAATTTTCGTTAATTAGAAGATTGTCCACTAACTGTTTACTATATTAACGAAATGTTTTTTAAACTTAGCAACTAAAATTTAAAAAAATATTTGAGTAACCGAACATATTGTAATGACTTGAATAAAATATTTCAAATATGTCCACAGTTGTATATTATTAAAATATGCACCGGTTTTTGCTCGTCTTGAGCATTATCGTCTGATAAAATTCAAATTAAAACAAAGCTGACCTTACTTATTAATAATTAACAGGTACACAAAACAAATGGTTCACGAACCGAGAAAATAATTTCATGATAATCATACAAAAAAAATTGTTAAATTTTCAATTTCAAATTAGTAGTAATTTTACTTTGAGATCTCCTACTAGATATATTTTGTATGAATATGCGTAAATTACGTCATGGTTCTTGGACCATTTGTTTTGTACACGTGGTAATTTTTAACTCACTTTTTTTGAAAATATACTTTTTTCAATACCTTTTGTATCGCTAGATAATGTTTGCGATGAGCGAAACCGGTCATAATTTTTATAGTTTAAAATTTTGGAAAGAGCACTGAACATTTTATTGATTGAACTGGCATTTATTTGTTAGAACTCCATTATAACACGATGAAAAAATATGCAATGTGTTTTAATACAACAAAATTTTTAAGTCTGTATTATAGTGCTGTATATTATAATTGTAGCTATCAAATATATGTCTTATGATTTTTTTAGAACTTAAATACATTGTTTTTTTTTTTCAATTAATTAATTCCAATTAAAAAATAAATACCAATTCATTAAATAAAATATTCGGAACAGTTTTCAAAAATTTAAGCTATAAATATAAAAAAACTGGTTTCGCTCATCGCAAGCATTATCTAGCAATACAAAACGTCTTGAAACAGGTATATGTATACAAAATTTTAATGAAGAGATGCATGAGGCTTAGCTTTTGATGAGATTGAATTGAATTTTTTTGTTTTTGTTATAAAAACAGAAATGAACATTATCCGGACTAAAAAGAACATTAGCTGTTTTTATAACAAGGTATTGAATTGTAAAATGTACTAACTTTGGTAGTTTCAGTGACGGCATCTCCATTGGCAGCTGCATCTTGTTTGTCTATGGCTTGTCTATTCAAATCAGGTCCCACGTCGAATGACAACCGACTCGGTTTTTCTTGTTCGGTCACAGAGTATCCTTCGTTGACATGACCGTTTTTCTGTAAGCATATAACAACCAAATTTATTTATTGTATTCAGTATTGTTTTTCCGATCAATTCATAAAAGTTTCATAAATTTGAAACAGTGTAGTAAAAAACACTTTGGGTAAAAAATATTTTAAACGATTCTGAAAGTGCCAGTTGTTGCCTTTGACCGTTGATGGTGTCAAGCAAATGAACATATATTTTTTTTTTAATTTCGAAAATCCTTGTAGTACTAAAAATTCGTAATGTTTTAGATAAATCAATGTAAAAAATTTTATGCTGAATGTGTCACTTGTTGCCTATGACCGTTGATGGTATCAAGCAGGTCAAACATATTTATTTTTTTTGATTTCGAAGGTCATTATAGCTCTAAAAATGCGTAATATGTTAGATAAATCAATGTAAAAATTTCTATACTGAATGTGCCACTTGTTGCCTATGACCGTTGATAATGTCAAACAAGGCAAACGTGTCATTTTAATAATTGTCAAAGATCGTCGTAATATTTTAAATACGTAATGAATAGTATATTAGATAAATCAGTATGAAAAATTCAATACTGAAAGTGCCACTTTTTGTCTCAGACCGTTGATGGTTTAAAGCAGATCAAACAAATCATTTTAAAAACTGTCAAAGATCATCGTAATATTAGCAAAATGCGTGGTTAATAATATGTCTTGTAAATTAATACGAAAAAATTCAATACTGAAAGTGCCACTTGTTCTCAATGACCGTTGATGGTGTCAAGCAGGTCAAACATGTAATTTTAAAAACTTTCAAAGATCATCGTAATATTAAAAATGCGCAATGAATCATATGTTACATAAATCAGTATGAAAAGTTTGCTACTGAAAGTGCCAACTGGTGACATAAAGCGGGTTCAATAAAGCATTTAAAAAAACAGTCAAATATCGTCGTTATTTTGGAAATATATAGAGTATACAATATTGATGAACCTATTATGAAAGAATAAATTACTGTTTATATATTTTTGTAAAATTGTTATATACAAACTTAATTTCATTACAGTCAAATCAATAGATCTTCAAATTGTTGTAGATATAAAATATATAATATATAGCTCATATTCTTAGGGTCTATATTTTAAGCTGTGCTATTCTTATTGTTTTTGTGTGATATAATACCTTAAAATGCAGGAAAGCTAAATCCGATTCGTAATTGACAAAACATGTGAAAATGGAAAAGGCTTCAACTAAAAAACTAATTGATATTTTCTATGATACATTGTTTGCATTTAAAATCACGCCGCATATTTGTTGCTTTTGCCTGCTCAACCGTTTGACTTCCAACGCAAAGAATTACGTCTCGTCTCAGAGGAACCTATTCAAAGCTTTATCGGATTCCACTTTTTTCCAGACTGTGTAAATAATAATATTAACAAACCATTCAATTAATATACGTGGCGAAAAATGTTTTCCCTTAATAAAGAATTGTTAATAAACCATAATTAACAATATTCGGTAAGCCAATTTGTATATTTTAATCCTTACTTAATCGGATAACAAACCTATTATCTATTTGATAATCCATCCTTTTATTTTCGATAGTATTTTATTACATAATGGGAAACCCTTTTAAGCTGGAATGAGGCACAATACGTAGAAGAAAATCTCCATACATCCGGGATAATGTGTCATTCTATATATCAGTAATTGTAAAACTGTGATCCACGTGCCAGATTTGACACTACCATTCATTAATTGTAGTTCTGATTGAATGGACAAGCTTTTGCAGTACTTGCAATTAGAAGTAGAAGTATTCTTTACGAAAATTAAGGGATTTTTTCTATCTTTGGCGTAATGAAAATTGGCAGATAAAAATCTTCTATATCAGTTTATTTAAAGAGAATTACCAAATAAATATAAAAATAACCAAATTTGATTTGTTGAAACTTTGTGCGAGTGATTCCACATTTTTTGTCACTAACGACCCGGGTTTCGCCTTTCGGCATCTTCAGGCACCACACGGATGCAACAGAACTAACACCTGGACCCGGATCGTTATTGACAAAACATGTGCACTCGTACAAAGTTGTGACAATTCAGATTTGATATTGAAGTTCCATCTAGCACCTTCAGTCGATATCATAAATTATAAAAAAAAAAAAAAAATTAACAAAATTCAGAATGTTTGTCGAATTATTTAGGTTTACGGTCTATCCTTGATTGTTTACACATATAATTATTGTATTGCAAATGTAGCGATTTGTTTTTAAGCCTGAAAAAACGTTTTGAAACGGAACGCGATAATGTCTAATCCAAATGTCGTAAAACACTAAATTAGTCTAACAAATAAGGATTACCGTCAACAATCGTCATAATATGCCATTAATCAATGATAAGATAAATAAATAACCAGGTTTTTCTTTTTTTCCTGTGGTCCTCTCATCGATTTTTACTATGCTGTGTGGGCCGCAGTTTATTAACGACAAGCCATAAATATTCCAAAAATAACTAATACTTTTTGAATCCATTTCCACTCCCAATCTTTACTCCACTTGCCAAATTTTTCTATGTTAACTGCATGTTTCTCAACAACTCAATCGCTCTTTTTTTAATAAGAGATATACAATACTTCTTGGTGGAAAAGCCTGATATTTTCAATAATAAAAACACAGTTTTAAGTATTTATTAAATATATTAAATTAAATGAAATAATTTTTTAAATAAATATGTTTTTATCAGGGTTTATGGAGTTTAATTTGGAGTCGGAATCGTAAAAACCAAGCGACCCCGGCTATTTTTTCGATTGGACGATTTTTAAAAATATCTCAATGAACAATTTACCAGATCGGTTGGTTGATCTTCCATTTAATACACATTAATAGGGGAGGTAAAAAAAAAGCATGACAAAATTAAACTTTTTTGGTCGGAGTTGGAGTTGTGTTTTTTAAGCAATTTCAAAGCGCTGAGGTATACTATTTAAAATAAATAGGTTACTATACATATTTAGGATACCTAATCGCTTCTAATACGGTCTGTTTTTAAGATTGAAAGGATGAGATGGAATCAATATACACCCAGTCCTTTTTTTACGCGAATTCGATTATACGCGATTTTTTTGGGCGGCACCGCTACATTTTTTTAAGCGCTTCACTCGTTTTTACGCATTTTTTTCCCCAAATTTGTTTTAAAGAAGACATTTATATATCATACTAGGCATGTACGTTTCATTATTTTTTGAAATAAAAAAAATATGTGTATTTTTAAAACATAATTTTGTAAAGCATTCCATTTCTTTAACTACACATACAATTGCCAAATGTTGGCAAGTGTATCGGATATTATGCGAATTTATGTTTTAGGGTGTGTAAAAAAATATAATGCAATTGCGTGAAATCATTTTTTTACGCGATTTTTTTTACGCGCCTTTTTCTGGAACCAATGTATCGCGTAAAAAAAGGACTTGGTGTACATCACAAATACACTAATGCATTCGAATAGAAATTGGTTGAAAAAAATGCTAATGAAGTCTGCCATGGAAACAAACCGCTTGCCTATAGACTGATTAGAACATAAAAATTTGAAAATTGTACTAGATATTTGTAAAAGTATCCGTTGACTTTAGTTGTTTTAAAGCACTCATAAAAGCAGACTGAACCACAGGTTGAGAGCCACTGAGTCAGATTTGAAGAAGAAAAACATATATATATTATTAATTTATGACATCGAGTGAAGGTGCTTGATGGAATTTCAATATCAAATTTGAAATCTTACAACATTGTACGATTCTACATGTGTTGTCACTAACGGCCCGGGTTTCGCCTTTCGGCAGTTCTATTGCATCAGTGTGATAGAATGCCGAAAGGCGAAACCCGGGTCGTAAGTGACAAAACATGTAGAATCGTACAATGTTGTAAGATTTCAAATTTGATATTGAAATTCCATCAAGCACTTTCAGTATATCGACTGATATACTGAAGGTGCTTGATGGAGGTCTTGATAGACTGACATAAATTATATCTATACATCAAAAACGATTCTATAAATCGATTAAAAATCAATTTTCATAACTTTCCGTGAGAAACCAATGACCGAAAATGTGAATTGCTTATTTTTTGGTTTGGATTTTTAAAAATCGCTTAGATCATTGTTTAAATTATAAAACTATTACCAGATTTTTGTAAAATTATACGATAAAATATGATTCTTTTGGGCCGCTCATAAAAGCTGTTTGAGGATCACTGCTCTACGGTGAATATCATACAAAATAAAATAAACAATCTTAAAAGCACTTGTCGAAGAATTTTAATTAAAAATGCAGTCGACGGGACACTGGCCTATATTGTGATCTACATCTGATTAATCGCAAATCATCGACACTGATAAAACTCGGCAAACATCTTGTTATGCTCGATAGGAATACTAATCTTGTATAAACAAATTGGTAGAAGTTATTTGTTATTGATAATCATTCGCAAAGTTGTTGATTTTAAACATTAGGTTAAATTAAAAGCGGTTTTTTTTAAGTATTCATGTCAATAACCAAGAAAGACAGAAAGAAGTATTGAAATATCTAATGGGCCAATTAGGATATTTATTATATCTGCGTAGATTGAAAAAAGCATTTAATCATATTTATCATCCTATTGTGATTTAATTCAACTGTCTTATATTGAATAGGTTAGTTGAGGTTTAGTTAAGCAATATTGTTAAAAATGAATTCGCCATAGTAGCCATGAAAACAGATAGTTTGTGTGAAATACGAACTAAAGTTAGTTAACAAAGCATTAAATAATTATCTATAGTTAGTATATACAGTTGGTGATCGGTTAACGAACATAATCTGTTCCAGGACTTTGTTCGCTTTCCGAATTGTTCGTTAACCGATCGTTGATTTACTATAGCATTTTACCCGGTAATGACATAACGGACCAAGTCAAAAGCAAGCCGTTTTCAAAGGTTTGTCGAATGTGAAACGTTGATTAGTTTTACAGATATAACAAGTTGATTAAAAAGATCGTTTTAATTCCTTATCCGAATATGTTTTCGTTATCCGAAGACAAAAATCTTTCGAGATAGTGTTTGTTGTCCGAAATATTTGTTAACCAGAGGTTCCCAGACTTTTTCGGTTTCTGACGCTCTTAAAATATCAGAATGTTTTCGCGGAGCCCAAATAGAAAAGCCCCACCAGTAGCTCTGCGTTAACCGATCACTGTACATGAAACGACTAATGACAACTATGGAAGTCTCTAAGGGGAAAAACCGAGAAGATAAAATCGTACAGGATAAAACCGGACAGAATGATTCCTCGTGTGGAGAAAACTTGTTTATAAAAATGAGGTATCTACAACGATTCAATTTCCCTATTACATTTTAATTGTCGGTGATTACTGTAAAATCCCCTCATTATAAAGTCATTAGGTCGTAAGATTATCATGTCCAAATTTTAATTTCATTAGAATCCAATCAAAAGTTATTAAATTTGTTTTAGATGTATATTTAGCTAAACAATTTTCCTTCTATCTATCTATTATTGCAATTTCAAATTTGAATTCGTCGTTAGTGACAAAACATGTGGAATCGTACAAATTTGTAACAATTCAAATTTGATATTGAAATTTCATTAAAAATTGAGTGTTGAAAATGGGTTTCTAACGGGTTAATATGTAAGGTTAATGCATTTCTGTAATAAATCATCTCTGGCCAGTATTTAAGCTTATTGAAAGTGCCGCCTGTTTATTTTAGTTTGGTTTATTTTAAATGTTAGTTTTATTGCTAACACGATATAAGATAGGTTGTTAAAACAGAAGAGAAGATTTTTTGTGTACCTTTTCTACACGGCTATATATAGATAAGTAAATTTACGTTTAAACATAGTTCCGACAATAGCATGCGCCGAAATAGCTATCAACTATATCTTATAAAAAAACGTAGAACTAAAATACATTGCTATTTTTTCACCGTGTTATATATAAAAAATTTACACTTTTATCTGACGTCTTTCGGTTAGAAAAATAGGATAAAATTTTTTCCTCACTTTTTTTACAAAATCCATAATTGACAGGTGACTTATAATTGTCAAAATGTCATATCTTTTTTATCTGCAATCATAATATTATATGTCAGCATTTCATTAATAGTGCAATAAAACCACTTTAAACATTAGTAAGGTAAACGTGGAATGTTGGAAACGCGATAAGCAATAAGACAAACGCGGGATTTGCAAAATTAGATAAACAATTATTTGCTAAATAATTTTAAAACAATACAATTCCAATTATTGTGTTAATAATTAGTTACTAATTAGATGCAAGGTCGGATTAATGATGTAATCTTTTGATCATATATATTATTATCACTTGCCATTTTGTCGATATTAAAACCCGCCACGTGTAGCGTAAGCCGATTCGCATAATCTCACAGAGCCGCACTGTCAATACTAATTTATCAAATAAAAAAGCCGAGGCGGCGATATACTGGAGCGGCGTTTGTAAAATAGCTTAATCTTAAGATAAAAGTTGTGATTTTATAAAAAGCAATTCTATTAAATTTGAATTGTTACAACTTTGTACGATTCCATATATTTTGTCACTAACGACCAGGGTTTGCCTTTCGGCATCTTCAAGCACCCTATCACACGGATGCAACAGAACTGATGTAAAATAAACAGTTAGTGTCTTCTATATGCCAATGTTATTAATTACAGGTCGTTAGTGACAAAACATGTGGAATCGTACAAAGTTGTAACAATTCAAATTTTATATTGAAATTCCATCAAGCTCTCGATATCATAAATTATATTGATGCTATTAAATTCGAATTCTTGAAATTGTGTACGCCTCCACGTGTTTTGTCACTAATGACACGGGTTTCGCCTTTCAGCATCTTGAGGCGTGCGACAGAACTGAAGAGTTATATGTCACGAGGCAGAGCTCGTGTCGTGAGTGACAAAACACGTGGAAATGTACAAAGATTCGACAATTAATTTTTTTGTTATTATTTCAAACATCATGCCTTTCCGTCAGGAAGTGACAGTTCATATGTGAAAATAGTTTTAATTTGTTTTTAAAATTCCATCAAGCACCTTGGGCCGATGTCGTAAATTATAGTCAGAGTAATTAATTCAATTGATATTTACTTGGTAGAACCCCATTACAAAAGAGTAAGAATAAATTTAAAAAAAAATTCTGTTAAGTTTTCCGCTAGTTTTTGTTTCTCTGATCAAATACCTATTTCATTTTTTTTAATTATCATGACATCAAATGATTTCCTTTTATTTTTTCCTCGTGTACTACATTCCAAAAATAAACTATTCGGAAATCCCCTATCAAGAAATGTAAATAATTTACAAACTTATCAATTTCAAGTCTAATGAAATATCCGGGTATCTGCAAGCAGGGCCGCACCCAGGAGTTTGACCGCCCCTATATTTTTTTTATTAATTAAAACCATTTTTCGTACTTCAAACTTTACCTATACCTTAAACAATAAAAGTATTTTAAAAGATAATTATTCAAATCAAACAATCTCTTTACTTTTTAAATTTTATAACGTTTAAAGCACATTTCGTAAATATTCTTTTTTTTATTATTAAAACGTATATCATTATGAGAATATTGACGACCCGATGTATCTTTTAACAAGCTGGTTGTCCGACCTCCACCTGTTGCAGCTGCTGCTACACAGCCGCCTTCAATAACGCAATATTAATAAAAAAAAAAACGATTTTACTTCTCATATTCTTGGCCCGAGACAGAGCTGCACGGAAAGATATGTACCTAGCCAAAAAAAAAATCATATTAGCAACCGAACTTTTTTTAAACTTACAATCTGTGACACTACAGTAATAAAAAAAATGTTTTATCCGGCCGCCTCCTTAAATTAGACGCCCGTGTGCCATAAAACTTAAGTTCGTACCTGCCAAATAATGTACCACTACCAGGGCTGTAGAGACATTAAAAAAACACGAATCTTACTCCGACATTGACCAACAACACGATTCAGACCAAAAAAAGTTTAATTTTGTTAGGTTTTTTCTTACCATTCCTAGTTATGTGTAATAAACTAAAGTTCAACCAACCAATCCGGCGAATTGTGCATAGAGAGATATTTTCAAAAATCGTTATATCGAAAAAATCACTTATCACTAGATATACAGAGTCACTTATTTCCCACAACTCCGACTCCGTCTTCATATCCCTGACCACTAAAAATAAAGCATAGGGTATATGACGTATTTGTATACCTTCTTCGATAGCCCTGGTGATTATTATAATGTGTTTTTGTGGTTTCCTATCTAATGAAAAATCTGTTTGAAGCGGAAGTCAAAAAATACATCTAAAGAAATTACTTGGTACATAAGCTGTCACCGGAAATATTATATTAATTCAAGGTCGACTTTCAAGAATAGAGGAACTGGACCGCATCCTTCTCGAGGCTTTTTTACTCCATTCGTACCCCAGGAGAACTTTCAGAATATACTCACCGCACAATGTTGTGGTATAAGCCAGTGATCCCTAACCTTTTTACACATGCGGACCGGTATAAAAATAACGGAAAAAACACGGACCACTAACACTAGAAAAATGCTTTTTTCAAGTAATATTTTTTAATCTTATATTATGACGAATGGACATAAATACAACTAACAAATATACATATAACAACACGGTGAAAAAATAGCAATGTATTTTAGTTTTACAATTTTTTTAATACGGTATAGTTGAGAGCTATTTCGGCTCACGCCATCGTCGGAACTATAGCTATCGACTAAACCTATATAAATAAATTGTGGAACTAAAACACATTGCTATTTTTTCATCGTGTTATCATGGAGTTCTACCAAGTAAATACTAATTCAATCTAAAAACCAAAAAACATTGCCGAAATAGCTATCAACTATACCCTATAAAAAAAATTGTAAAACTAAAACACGTTGCTATTTTCTCACCGTGTTATAATACAGCTCTACCAAGTAAATGCCAATTCAATCAATACGTATAACATTTGTGATATCGACTGAAGGTGGTTGATAGAATTACAATATCAAATTTGAAATGTTGAAAGTTTGTACGATTCAACATGTTTTTTTATGTAATATTTTTTAATCTTATATTGTAACGGATGAACATAATTATAACTAAAAAATATTCATATAACATTTATGATATCGACGGAAGGTGCATGATAAAATTACAATAATAAATTTGAGTTGTCGAAACTTTTTACAACACGAGTTTCGCCTTTCGGCATCGTCAGGCATTTTCGTCAAAAACATGTGGAATCGTACAAAGTTTCAACAATTCAAATTAGACACATTATAACAGTCTAGTATAGTTAAAATTTAACAAAAAAAAGGATTCTTTTTAAAATTAAAACTACTGCGAAACCTGCTGTTGCATGTTTGTTAATTTATTGTATATTTTTGGCTGCAGTGGTGTCTGACAGTTATTGAAAAAAAAAATTTACTAAATATTGTTAAGCAATGAATAAAAATACAAGCAAACGTCCGGGCGAAAAAATCATATTTTGAATATTTTTGCGTGTCGAATTTCTTGAAACTTACGGTGGCACGAGACCAGCGGTTGGTTAACACTGCTCTAAAGAGAACGTAAAGAAGGTGATTGACTGCTTTAGATGCTTGTCGAATCGACCGGTCAGAGCAAGGCCGAATGACTGACAAAATGTACGATTTACTGATTTTTGGGATTCCCCGTTTCTCGCACGAAGCATTGTAACTAATAACTAATAGTTACGTGTTGCAAATTGTTATTTTTTCTTAGAAATAACTTCAAACCAGTAAGTATTTGATAACTTACCTTCACTATATTCACTGACACTTTTTTGTGACGGTTTCTTATTGTACAACTTATCTAATCATTGATTAGCCGATTTTTTTCATAAGGCATAGTTGATGGCTATTTCGACTCACGCCATTGTCGGACCTATAGCTATCAACTATATCTTAGAAAAAAAATGGTAGAACTGAAATACATTGCCATTTTTTCGCCGTGCTATAATGGAGTTCTACCAAGTAAAAGCCAATTCAATCGGTAAACTAAAATATACATTGCCGAAATAGCTATCAACTATACCTTATAAAATTTTTGTAGAACTAAAATACATTGCTAATTTTTCACCGCGGCAAACAATTCTGTGCACGACTTATATATATATATTATCAAGGTCGGCAGTTTTCTCATTTTGGCCTCGTATAAGTCGAAAGAAATGTGTGGTGAAACACGTTTCTTTTAGATTTTCAATTTATTAAACGTGAGCATTGTTCTTAAAAGAAAGTCAGTTTTTTGACAAGTTCTCCATTTTTTAAACTAAATTTTTTTATTTTATTTACAGCTTACATCGTTTTTATACATCGCGTATTAAATTGTATACATCGTGAAAAAACTGATGTTTAAATCGTTTCGTCTTATTACAATCGATATAATTTTATTATCCATTAATCATCAGTGGACGTCGACCTTTATTTCGTAGACATTTGTAAAATAATATGCTAATTTATATTTACAAATATCACGTGGGTTTCTAAAAGTAGACAGTCGAATAAATCTAACCTGTTCATATTTATTAAAATTTTTTATTATATAATATAATAGCAAAAAATCACGTGCTTTCTAAAATAGAAGTGAAGGCGCATTTACGTTGCTTAGGTGACTTGAACAAGTAAATACGTACAAAGTGTCCTAAATAATAAAAACACTTTGTGTAGTACTTATTTCACACATTTTTTTTAACACGACCACTTTCGCTCATCGCGAGCATTATCAACTGATAATGCGGTACTAATAATGGAAAAAAGTACTAATTTTATTAAAAATAATTTTGTAGAACTAAAATACATTGCTATTTTTTCACCGTGACTAAAAAATGTGTTTTTATTATTTAAGAAATCATGCCTTTCTATCAAGAAGTGACTAATGAAGCGGGTACGCATAATGTGTATTGAACAATTTTGAGTCTGAGACATCAATGTTTTCTTCGAAGATATCTAAGATATAAATTTGATAGCTATTTCGACTAAAGCCCTCATCAGAACTTGTTCAGTTGAAATAACCATTAACTATATACCTTATAAAGTTTATATAACTAAAATACGTAACTATTTTTTTTTGGGCGACTTCTTATGTCTGAACTGTTTTAATATTGAATATTTATTATCACAATGTACAACGATGATGTTAGAACAGAAGAGAAAATGTATTGTATACCTTTTCTACACCGCTATATATAGATGAGTAAATGTACGTTTAAGAATAGTTCTGGTAAGGGCGTAAGCCGAAATAGCTATCAACTATATACATTGCAAATTATGTGGAACTAAAATATATTTCCATTTTTCATTATAATGGAGTTCTACCAAGTAAATGCCAATTCAATCAGCAATTTTCTTTTATTGAATATTGAATCATTATTAAGGAAATTTAAATGTAAAGTATTATGCTACACGCAAAATGATAATCTATTGATAAAAAAAAAATTGTATAGTTTTTTGAAATGTTTAAATATTACTTTATACTGCGAGTGTTACTGGCGCCAGTGACTGTCTCCAGTTACTCGACCAACAAAGCGTACAATAACGGTCATAGTGGCAAAATTAAAATTTGTACTACTAAATCATGATTGGATATTCATACAACTGACTGCGCAAAATTTGAGCGACCAGTTCCAAAACGAAACAAATTGAAAAGTAAATGCGAAACATTCGACCCAACTTCGCAAGTTAGTTTCTTACTTTAGCAATTGTATATAAGAAAATCAATGCATTTTTTTTTAATGAAAGCAAAGAAAGCTTTATTGGACGCAATTGTATCTATATTGTGACTTAAAATATTGTCATTTTTGTATTAGAAATATTCGCTTTCTTTCATTATAAATATTTCTATTTTTTTCACAATCAGTCCATGGACAATTATACATA
Source organism: Himalopsyche japonica (assembly GCA_028555115.1). Classification (NCBI taxonomy): domain Eukaryota; kingdom Metazoa; phylum Arthropoda; class Insecta; order Trichoptera; family Rhyacophilidae; genus Himalopsyche; species Himalopsyche japonica. The sequence goes on along the minus strand of JAHFWJ010000458.1, from coordinate 212,222 downwards.
AATTTTTTGACAGGTTCATACACAATGCTTCGCTTTATTTCGTTAAAGTGAACTGACTGTACGATCTTGCGACTTGCCTTCTTTAATTAGGATGTTCAAAAAATTTTCAAGGCTTAGAAGATTAAAAAAGGACACAGTTGTCACTTTTAGAACTGTTACTGTCACATCTTGGTAAAAATAAATTAAATATAAAAATCAAAACATGTTTTTAGTTACATTATATTTCCACTATTTGATATTATAAAGTAAAAATATGAAATATAGTAGATTTTTACGAAAAATTAATTAAGATAATGAATTTAATTTATTTCCGCTATCTATATACACTACTACCAAAGTACAACCAAACAAAGTGAACTGCGAAAACTGTACATCTTGCTACAATCGAGGGTTTGCAAAATGTCATTAGTAATACATAACCTCAAAGTATGACAGTTTCTCAAAGGTAGAACCTAGGTTTCTATTTAAAATACGAATAATTCTTGATTAGATTAAAAGTAAACGAATTAAATGAATACTTAAAAAAAACAGTTTTCATTCATTGGAAAGTTTTTTCTAAAATTAAATTTAGTTTATGAACAATTTCTTGTATACAAAAAGTCATTTTCAAAGTGTGACATAGTTCACAGTTTTGATAGAGTTTTTTAACTATTTTTTTTTTAGGTATGTTGTAATGTGGTTGTAGTAATCTAGAAACCTTCAGGAAAGTGGAAAGAATATATTTAAAAAAAGTTAAAAATTTTTTTTTTTTAATATTCCAATACATAAAAGACAAACATTAAGTTATGTATTTTGTAAATATTTAGATTAGATGAATTCAATATTTTTTTCACGGTTTGACAGAGAATATGTGTATTAGTAACAAACAAACCAGTTCTACCAACATGACACACGATTCAATAAACAACTGTCATACTTGACACGATAAAACAAATAGTTTAAACTAATATAAGGTTAAAAAAACGCATTTAGATGCAGCATTGATATGAAAAATATTGCAATTGCTTCGTACTTAATTGTAATATTCGCAACATCCCCGTACTTCCGTGTTTCGAGTCAAGGAGGACGGAATTGTAATAATTGCTTACAGAAATAATTTGATAAAAATATAGCATTCATGTAATAACAAAGTCATAGAGTAAAATACCGCGAATAATAATAGTCATCCATCGACAATAATCACAAAGCATATATATGTTATTATCGTGTTTCTTCCCCGCCTTTGTTTGGACAATAAATTACTTTAACTAATTCTATAAGTATTGAACAAAACAAAATGATTTTTTAAATGTGTTAACTTTAAGGTCATTTCATAATGAAAAAGCATTACACCCAATCCTTTTTTTACGCGAATTTGATTATACGCGATTTTTTTGGACGGCACTGCTACATTCTTTTATGCGCTTCACTCGTTTTTACGCAATTTTTTCCCCAAATTATTCGTTTCATTATTTTTTTTGATAAAAAAAAATTGTATTGTTAAAACTTATTTTTTTGTGAAGCATTCCATTTTTTTAAATACACATACAATTGCCAAATGTTGACAAGTGTATCGGTGTATTTAATATACATTCATAATCAGGACCGGTTTCGCTCATCGCGAGCATTATCAACTGATACAATGCCAATTACCAACAAGGCTACTTAAAGAAAATTTTGAATTAAATATTGAGTGGTAATCAAAACCAAAGGTTTTTGAAAAATTCAAATTTTGTTTTATATACCATTAATTTTAAAATTTGAATTGTTGAACTGACGTCAGTTATGTTGCATCCGTGTGATAGAATGCCTGAAGATGCCGAAAGGCCAAACCCGGGTCGTTATTGAGAAAACATGTGGAGTCGTACAAAGTTGTAACAATTAAAATTTGATTTTGAAATTCCCTCAAGCACCTTCAGTCGATAGCATAAAATACATTATTTTTTTAATCGAAATTTTGTGACGAGGTGACACCGGTCCTAATTTGGATAGTAAAAGTTGTGAAAATTATACTGTACGTTGTGTGTTATTATTTGAATATTACAGTTAATATATACAATCGTCAACACAAAGTAATTTACTCGACGAGAAGAAGTACTCTACATGACCTAAAAAATAAGTTTACATGGATTATCGATGCTATGAAGACATCCATAGATCGAGATGCCATTAGGTAAATAATGGAGTAAAGCGCGGGAATTGATTTTGACGCAAAACAATGAAATTTCCCCATTTTGATTACAAATCCGTTGCATTTGACCATTAACAATATTATGGGGAAAAGGTAAAGTCATTTTCTATTACGACTGTAATAATAATTAATACAAACTTAAATGAACCGGTGCGATCCGGATTGATCTGCAAAAAAAATCTGAACCGGCGTCACGTTCCGCTTAATTAACTTTATAATCTTTATGCATGTTAACCACAATATTCGACTTAACGATCCAAAATTATAATACAATAATAACGTCGCAAACGTTAAGAAAACGTGACCGAATATATCTGCAAAAAATAACTTTCGTACGGGGCGACAAAAAACTAACATTTTGAGATGCGCTTAACCTTCTGACAAAAAAATGTGCTTGAATTGGCACTCAAAAACGTTTATAGAAAAAATTTAATTTGAATTGTAACAACTTTGTACGATTTCACATGTTTCAGTCAGTTCTGTTGAATCCGTGTGATAGAATGCCTGAAGATGCCGAAAGGTGAAACTCGGGTCGCTGGTGACAAAACATTTGGTATCGTACAAAGTTGTAACAATTAAAATTTGATATTGAAATTCCATCAAGCACCTTCAGTCAATATCATAAATTAAATTTTAGTTGAAACTTTGACATGTTTTTTGACATAAACTGCTTTTAATTCAGTAGCTAGAAAATAAGGTTACCTGGAATATTGTTAGGATGAGACTGACTAAACTAATCGCTCCCAATGTGCCCTGTTTTAAAAAGCACAAATAAGTTCATTATCTTTATTAAATGAAAAATTAAGCTCTATGACTGTTCCTTGCTCGATAGTAGTTCAATTATTCGCCAATCTGATAAATTTTTGTCTTACATTACGTCATATTACTGATATTTAATCTCAGCGTTAACCACCAAATTAAAATTAAGTATATACCGCTATGTTAAAGATGACACAAATCACATTTGATTGTTAGTTGATTATTGTTTATTGTAAAAAACTTTCATCAAAAACTCGTTAGTTGTATGTATTGTTTATAAAATTTTCATTTATAATTTTTAATGTCATTATAATCAAATAAATGATTAGTAAAATTATTTCAAATATATGTTTTACTCCTAGGCGTAGGGTCAACATTTTTCCTGTGTAATTACGTTTGTATATAATCGATACAAACTGTTTATTATATGTGTATTCCATTGCATTCTTGCGATAGAATGCTTGAGGCATACCGAAAAGTAAAATCCGTTTAAAAACGAAAAAAGTTTTGGAATTATACAGTTTCAAAAATTTTAATTTTTAATGAATTTGTTGACAGATGGTACATATATTCCGTTTATATGATTTCTTCTAACTGCTAGTTAAATTTGACTAACTGTAACTGTTATTTGCGATAAATATGAATCGATATTTTATTAACCATGTTAATTATAACGTATTATATAAATCAGTGCTTCCCAAACGTTTTCATGTTACAAACTCGGAATTATTGCTATTTTTCATATAAAAATAGGTTCACGCTTTTTTAATTGAAGATTTCGCGGAAAATTCCTGATTTTATATATATATTTATCACATTTAATGTGTCACTTCTTCATGAAAAGGCATAACATTTTAAATAATGTAAACACATTTTTTAGTACTTATTTCCACAATATATTTTATGATTAGAAACGGATTCGCTTAACGCGAGCATTATCAACTAATCATTTGATAATGCTTGCGATTAAAGTTTTTCATCTGTAAAAAACACGTACATCTAAGTTTTAAACCAGCGAGTGAACCGATTCCGATTAAAATTTCATAGACAAATGAAAAAACTGTTTTTCAGATTACGAATGGTTCCAAAACCAAAACTATAACATAAATTTACGTCATGAATAAATAGTTTAGGAAACGATTGTATATGTCATTATGTGCTAAAAATGATTGTTTTGTTATGCCCGGAAATAGTTTACATTTTCGGGTGACATTTAATTCATATTTAATTTAATGTGCGCCCCGTATGATTAATCTATGTTTATCTCAACATAACTTCTCACGATATTATTTCATTGTCACGGCCCATACAAAACACGTAATGGCACCGTGTTGTCTAATAAAAAACCTGATTACTTCTCAGAGTCATATTTCATGACATTTATGGACTATCTTAGTTGTGTAACATTATAATGACAGTTGACAATTCTATCTGAGATGACAGTTGAACGACGTGCAATTTGCAAAAGAACAAAGATGGCGCATTATCCAACTGTCAAGATGTAAGTGCAACAACAAAAAATGGGTCGTATTTATACTATTTCAAACACGATTTGCAAGAAGAATAATGAGAGAGGAAGGAAGACTCGAGGTTGAAATATTACTCGAACAATTTAAACAAAACGCCATAGATAATCGTTGTTATGAAGCTTGTTAGATATCTTTTTTTATTATTATTTATTCCATGGCCACATTTTCTCGGTTTCACTTTCGGTGTTTTGAATTTGAAACTGACAACTGAGATAATATTTTTTATGTTGGTCACAATTGTACAGTTTGTGTATGGTAAAACAATTGATTTTTTTACTATTTATTTCGTTATTTATTATTGATAGTTAGTTCATTGGCCAGTTACTAAACATGTTAACGGTCATTAATCAATTAATTGATATTCGTTTACATTCAAAGAACAGGTATATAGTATAGAAATTAGAAGAGACTGAATATTTCATATATTTTTATACTGTCGCCAAAATTTATGCACCATTTTAAAAGTAATTAACTATAATGGCGTTGGCGGTTGTGAAATCGGAGTCGTGAAAAATGGACGAATTCGAGTACTTTTTCGATAAGCCGATTTTGAAAAATAGCTCAATGAACAATTAGCCGGATTTGTTGGTTGATTTTTAATTCAATGCACATAAAATTTGAATTTTGGTCGTAAATTCGACAGACCAATTTCATCACTAGTCCGACATTTGAAGCTTAAATACTTTTGACAGAATGTGTATAAAATTTAATACATTTTGACTTAAAACAAAATATTAAAAACTAGCGGCTACTTCCTTTTGCTTTTCTAACATCAATATAACAGTAGATTTTTTAAGTTGTCAAATCAATGACGTAATGACAATTAGATTAATTTTAGTTATTTTCTGTATTATATTGTTTTTTTCTACAATTTTTATAATCTATGATTCTAATAATTTGTTGATTTTTAAAGATAACGTTTCATAATGATTTAATTCTAAGAATTAAAAGATTGACATCTCTAAATAACAAAGATTCGTTTTATTCTGTCAGTTCTAAAAAGTAGAATTGATAAAATTGCCAAGTGTGTTAGATTATTCGTATTTCAATCATTATGACATGGTATTTATTGATTGAATTGGCATTTAATTGATATAATCCATTATAACATAGTTTAAAAATAGCATTTTTCTAAGTACTACAAAATTTAAAAGGTATATAAATCATCACTATTTCGGCTTACGCCTTCATCAGAATTTTGCTAATTAACGAAATTCGGAACGGTTTTCGGATTCAATGAATAATAATAAAATAGTCATTTACAAGAATAACTATATAACTATTTGATATTTTCCTTATCACGTCTTCGTAATAGTTTTTAATCAAATTAAATTCAAATTAAAAAACCAGTATGAGAAAATAAACAATCATTGAAAAAACTAATTAGCAAGATAATGTTGTAAGTAGGAAATCGATACATAAAAATATATATTTTATTGTTTAAGTATACAGTGGGGATCGGTTAACGAATATAATCTGTTCTAATACTATATTCGCTATCCGACTGGTTCGTTTACGGATCATTATTATATTACAGATATAATAGTGGATTAGAAAATTGAATAATTTTTGTTCGTTATCCGAATATATGTTCGTTTTTTAAACACAAAAATCTTTCGTGATAATGTTCGATTTCCAATTTGTTCGCAATCCGAATTATTCGTTCAACGATCACCCATTGTAACCCACCTAGAAGTGACAATTAACGCATTGAAATAAATTTGGTTCTTCTATTATTTACTCTTTTGAGCATAGCTAATAAGTATTTGGTAAAAATCGAATTCATTGATAGAAAAAAAATGAAAATTAACGTTTTTTCGAAATACGTTTTTGAGTACTATAAAATGGTATTTTATATTACGTCGGATGTATATTAAAATCAACCTTAAAACACGACGCGTATTCTAACATTTCAATGATAACATCAAAATAGAATTGGCTTACCATCTATAATATACTGGAATGCGAATAGCTTGTCTTTCAAAATTAGAATAAAATAACAATCTATCTAATTAAAATGCGCCAAATTCAAATGAAAAATATGCTTGCTTCAGCTGTCTAAACAACAAAAAACAATTAAGTACTCAAAAGTCCGAAATTATACAAAAACATATATCTAAAATAACGCAGTGAAAAAATAGGAATGCATTTAAATTATACAAAACTTATAAGGTATATAGTTGATAACTATTTCGGCTTGAGCCTTCATCAGACCAATATTTAAACGTACATTTACTTATCTATATATAGCCGCGTAGAAAAGGTAAACATTACATCTTCTCTGTGCTATCTGTGCTAACAACGTAGTTTTATTTCAGACATTAGTGATTGCACGGTGAAAAAATAGCAATGTATTTTAGTTTAAATTTATAAGGTGTATATTATATATAGGATAGCTATTTCGGCTTACACCCTCATCGTACGACTAGTTCTGATGCCGAAAATGTATTGTGTAACTTTTCTACACAGCTATATATAGATAAGTAAATGAACCCTTAAACATAGTTCTGATGAGAGCGCACGCCGAAATAACTATTAACTACATACCTTATACATTTTCTAGAACTAAAATACATTGCTATGTGTTCACCGTGTTATAATGGAGTTTTACCAAGCAAATGCCAATTCAATCAATATGCCTAAAGAGAGAAAAGCTATCCAATTATTCACTTTTATGATGTTAACCGTCACTTCTTGATTATAAAGCATATTGTGGAAATATTATACTATAGTAATAAAAATATGATTTTATTATTTTAAATATCATGCCTTTCCATCATTAATTGACAGTGAACACCTAAAAAGTGACTAAATATTTTGTTTTTTTACCTAAACATACTACATTTCCACCAGTAAGTGACAGTAACATCTATTAAGTGAAGAATTGACAGTTCAATCGTTAAACTGTTAAATTATAATTGTATGTTTAGCTATTTGATCATGAAAATGACCTTAGATGTAAGAATGTGTAGAGATAAATTATTAATTTAATCTTCATTTTTGTTTCAACCGTGTAAGGACAAAATGGTTGATAAAGCGGGCAGTAAAAAAGGTGCAGGAAAACAGACGATGTTTACAATCCTTCAGTCAAAACCAGGGCTGCGAAATCGTAGTCGTGAAAAACGAACGACACCGACTACCTTTTTCGATTAGACGATTTTGAAGAATATCTCAATTAAAAATTCCCCGGATTAGGTGGTCGATTTTTTATTTAATGCACATACAATTTGAATTGTTGCCATTTTATACGACTCCACGTGTTTTTTCACTAACGACCCTGGTTTCGCCTTTCGGCATCTTCAGGCATTCTATCACACGCGTGCAACAGAACTGACGCACAATAAACAGTTAGCATCGTCTATAAACCAAAGGTATTAATAACAGGAAAATACAAACCCAAAGGCAAGCACTAAATGGCAGCTAAAACAATTTTAACAATATTAATCTTATAATAATTAAAATAATTGCCTGTGATAATTTTCATTAACGACATGTTAATGAGTCATTCTTGAAAGGGTTTTACATCAAATATTAATCAACTAACATTCAAATATAAATGGGGTGTTTTTATATAGAGAAACACCTACTTATTTTAATCTGGCAAGTAACAATCAAACATCTAGTGATAAAATATAAGAATTTACTTCATGAGATTGTCGATTCATTGAACCGATCTCACGTAAAGGATGCAACAAGAGGGAGTTGGGAAGATTTAGTTGATTGAGTTGATCTAAATTTACACCAGATACTGGTGTAAATTAAGTATTTTTCTTGATGAGATTGTCGATTCATTGAACCGATCCCACGTAAATGATACAACAAGAGGGAATTAGAAAGATTTTGTAGAAATGTCTGATTTTTGGTCACACTATCTGTCGTTTTTTACTGTGTTTTTGACAAGCCTAGTTTTAACGAATGACATATTTTAGTCACCCTTCGCATAACTGAGTTATGTTTATTAGTCATTCAACACGGCACTGTTGCCGCACTAAATGATAAGCCTGTATTTAGAATAAATAACCAAGATAAAATATTTAATCTGTGAATAACGTGGTTTACAACCAAGCCTTGTCTAAATTAGTCTGATAATTTATACAATAATCCAGGTTTATCGCTTCTCATAAGGTCGAATAAAAACATAAGTCATTCACAATTCTGTTATTGTCTCCACAGTCGTTCCATATATTGATTTTTAATCTAGTTTTAGATTTCTTTTCTGTGTCTAGTTTAGTCGTTCTCATGTGCGGCCACCGGAGGATTTTAGTGTGGCCACCAACAGTTTTATAGTAAATATTGATATTTAAGAAAAAATGTGTTTGTAAAATTATTATTATTTTAAAATTGAGTAAATGCACCTGACTTACCCACTATTTGGTCGAGATTAAGTAAAGGACCGTTTTAATAATAAAACTGTTCAAAAATTTTGGTTGAAGTTATACGTTGACATTGAATCAAGTCAATATGAAGAATTAACAACAATTGCTTTATTAATTTTGTCAGTTTTATCTACAACTTTATATAATGAAAGATCATTCAGTGTAATGCACTATATAAAAAATAGATATCGAAAATATTTGTATCACATTTGGTGCGGTCACGAGACATTCCCATAGGACAGCTGATGTTTTTAATGCGGCCACAGTGAAATTTCATGTGAGAACCACTGGTCAGCGATACGCAACCTGCGACTTATTCATCTTTATTGAGTGTTTTAAAATAATCAAAGTAACCAGTTTAGCAAAAATCTGTTATCGTTTTCAAATCATTAGATGGGATGTACAATCGGTCAATTGCGAACCAAAATTTGATCAATCCCGAAACACAAAAAAAATAACATTTCTTTAAATATAATATCAAAAATGGACTCCGAAAGTCAACCAGTTGCCTCAACATAATTCGTGATTATTTGCATGAAATAAATTGTAGGGAATTAATTTTAAAAAATCCATATTCTTGTACACATTTATATTGCATATATACTCTCTGATACTTATTTTATCCTATTTCTATAACAATTTGGCTCTTCTTACTTAACAAAATGCCGACTCCTGTCCTAAAATCTTAACCTTTTAAAAGCCGGGAGGTATTCATATCGAAGAACCCGGAGGGTCAGCAATTTCTTCGTAAAATCAAAGACTAACAAAAACATCTTTTTTTAGACGACGATTCTTGCTTGATAATATATCGCGATTAAATCTTTTATCATTTTATCGTTTAAAATATTAGATTATTTAAAAAGTCAATCTTGGTCACAACAAGACATTGTGCTAAAGTACATTTTCTATGCCCCGTCTGCCGTGCACGAGATTAAAGAGCGCGTTTACACGCTTATGACCTAGAAACACTTTACGTACAAATTTGTAACAATTCAAACTAAATCATTTAGATGAATGATCACCTGTCAATGTGTTGTTGGCTGTCACAAAAAATTACATGTGAAAAAATACAACTTTCGAGTGACATCTGATTTGTAAACTGAAACATAACTGTGACAGGGCTGTGCCAACGTTATTTTTTTAATTAATATTTTTTGTGGCAGCCCTCGACATATTTACATGTAAAATGTAATATTTCACCAAAAAGTTTTGAATATGAAAAAAACCTCGATACTTTCAGCATCTTCAGGCATTCCATCACACGGATGCAACAAAACACAATAAAGAATTAGCATCGTCCATATACCATAGGTATTAATTGAAGGAAAACACAGACTCCAAGGCAAAACTAAACGCAGCTAAAACATATTTTATAATATTAATCTAATAATAATTATCACAATTGCCTGTGATAAGTTTCATTAATGATTAATCCTGTTTATTAGTCATTCTTGAAAGGGTTTACAACAAATAATAATCAACTATCATTAAAATATTGTTTTTTAACAAATACTTACTTATTTCTATTCTGCAAGTAACAATTAAACATCTAGTATTGCAATATAGGAATTTACTTCATTGTCGATTCATTGAACCGATCTCACGTAAAGGATTATTAAGAATGACGTTTGAATTAAATATTAAAGTATAACTCATTTATATTTTGTGTGGCAGTATTGGAGTATAATAAAAAAAATATGTACATGAATCATTTGAATCATATGCTAGATTGACAATAGCTATCACTTATTCAATTTAACGATTAGCCGTTGTTACTTGTATTTAACACTTTAATAATTCTTTTGATTGTATTTTTTTTAAATGCTTAGATTAATGCTTACAATAATCTAAACTGTCAAATAATTTAAACAACTGTGTCTATAATATTGAATTAAAATTTTGCCTGCCGCCAAATTGTAACAAATATTGCCTATGGTTTCCTCGTATACTTCATTTATATGAAGCTTATCTCATCAGATTTAGTTAAATGAGAGGTGTTTGTTACTCAGTCGTTCAACCAATCTTTTTCGCTAGTCTACTAGAATTAGATCATTCTGAGATATTAAATCTTAATTGGAAAATTACTAATACAAAATGATTTCTAAGTTTAACTATTCTTTGATATGCTACTGAGATTTTGGGTTTAATAACAGCGGTGTAAATCATTTTTTTAACTCACAATGACCGTCAAAAATACAATTTTTGCAAATTCGAAAGTAACCTAACGTTCGTTTTAACTATCGACTGTTTTTCTTATTGTATTGCAGTGCACTTAGTCATAATAAATACCAGATATATATACATATTAAAAGCAAACTTATATATTATATACCTTCATAAGAAGATGCTGAAATACGAAATCCGAATCGTCAGTGTTAAAACATTTGGGATCGTCCGAAGTGTTAAGAGATTAAAATTTAATAGGTTTTTATTTTTGGTTTTAAAAAGTTGAAATTGCCTTCTTTTTTGTGTTTTAGGAAGTGGTGGAACACCTTTAACCAGCTATTTTTTCTCATACAATATTATTAATTAATGCAATATATTCCATAAACTATTTAAATACAAGCTATTTTGAGTACCAAAATTTCCTACTCATTATTCTTGCTAATGAGTATTTCACGATTGTTTTTAACTTTAAATGAATTATTGATTAGTCTTTATTTTTTTTGCAAATTATTGATTAACGAAATTCTTAACATTCCATTTTTTAAATAATTTATTTCAATTAGATGGATGTTGTATGACTTCCTCTAAATTGTGTACTTAGCTCTTAAACCTTTGGTTATGTATACATGCTTACTGTCAACTCAATTTTTGTATAAATATGTTTGTTTATAATTGTGTTTCAATTGATAATGCTCGCAATGAGCGAAACTTGTCATAAAATATATTGTGAAAATAGTACTAGAATATGCTTATTGATTATTTCAAAATAATAAAAAAACTAATATATATTAACTGTTTAGTATCATAAACACTTCCTGATTCAGCTAGTTCGTGCAAAGGATTGTCTGTGGTCATTTTTTACGGCCGATATTCCGTGATCCATTAACATTATATTAGTTATTATCGAACGGAAAAATTTTGAAAGGTTTAAATGTTATCTGAAATTTGCATGCCGTATAATTGAAAGTAATCATATAATTTTTGTATGGCACATTTTATTTAATGTCAATTAAAATATCAATAACCGGCAGTGGTTCATTCGGGTCGGTGGCACAATTGGTAACATTGTTTGTTTCCGTGATAAACGTCATGGGCTCGAATCGAACATACCATTTCTCTTTCTTAGGTTAGGTATGAGTTTAAATTGTTGAAACTTTGTATGATTCTACGTGTTTTTTCACTTACGGCCCAGGCTTAATCTTTCGGCATCTTCGTGCATTCTATCACACGGATTCACCAAATTGACACACAATGAAGAAAACTGTTCACATCGGTTATATACAAGTAACATTAATTTAATAGAAAAAACACAGAACATTAAGGCTTTAATGGTTATGATTCAAAACTATGCTAAAAAATAACTTTCAATACTATTGATTTAATTATAATTACATTCGATTGCTTATGATAAGTTTTATAAACATTATATACTGCTAATGAGCCTTTGATGAAAGGATTGTACAATAAATAATAATTAACTATCATTAAAATGTGATTGGGAAATTTTAATCTCAGACGATTTGAAGATTCGATCCCGTGAGACGAAACTAGGTGCGTTAGTGACAAGATATGTGGAATCAAATAATGTTTCAATAATTCAAATTTGGTGTTAAAGATTCATCAAGAACCCTCAGTGGATATCGTAAATTAATTAACGCACAGTTGGATAATGTTTCGAGCAGTCAACACGGTGAAAAAATAGCAATGTGTTTTAGTTCTACAAAATTTATAAGGTATATAGTTTTATAGCTATTTCGACTTTTTTAATTGTTTTGGTTTTTTTAAGTGCATGTTTTCACCCCAAATGTGGAACTTATGTCGCAATAATATTCAACTAGACTATTCACTCTCACTTCTATAAACAGGGTAGTAAAAATACTAAGCAGGTTGACTAGTTGAAGGATATTCTAAGAGATCTTAACCACTTGTGCGTTAATTAATTTACGATATCCACTGAGGGTTCTTGATGAAGTTTTAATATTTTTTAACCATATTTTAATGGAATTCTACCATGTTAATGCCAATTCAATCATGAAATTCAAGTAGCCTAAAAGGTTTTTACTGTCACTTTTTGATGGAAAGGCATGATACATCAAATAATAAAAACACATATTTAGTACTTATTCTTATAATTAATTTATAAACAGGACCGGTTTCCCAGTATTATCAACTAGCAATGAGCGAAATATGTCCTGTTCATAAATATATTGTGGAAATAAGTAATAAAAAATGCGTTTTTATTATTTAAAATAAATTCTACCTGCTCCTATAGAAAAATTTCCGTTAAAATATTCCTCGATTTTGTGTGCATATGCTCCACAATGGAGGCGAATATAGATAATAATACTTTTTAGGTGTTAATCAGTTGATAATGCTCGCGATGAGCGAAACCGGTCCTGATCAAAACATATACTGTGGAAATAAGTACTAAAAAAATGTGTTTTTATTATTTAAAAAAAGATAATAATACAAGAAAGATTTTTAACTAATTTTAATTTGAAGCAATATAAGTGTGTTATTTATTTTTTATGTAAATAATCATACAATAATTCAAAATGTACGAGATAATGTTAATGTAAAAAGCCGTTAATTTAAATAAAATAAATAACGTAATAAGTAATATTTTTTCGTTGATAATACGAAACAATTGTTGTAAAATATAAGTTTAAATGTAAATTGTATAAAATTTAATGTAACATTCTTAATTGTAGATTTTGATCGAAATAAATATAATTATTAATGGAAATAACATGTAGAATAACGAATATTTAACAGCACTTTTAAAAAGAAAAATATTTTTTTGAATAATGAAAATTTTCCAACCTGCATTTCCATTTCAGGTTCTGAATCCACAGGGTTCCACATATTTAAAAATTGTTCTAAGTGTTTTTGTTTTGTTAACTTTTTTTATGTTTATTCACTTAAAATGTAATTTTTTTATTCAAAAACAACATTTCAACTGCGATCTAACCTGACCGTCTAAGTCTAAAGAAGTCGCGATCGCATTTAAAAACGTACAATCTATTTCATTCTTTATATACAGATTGTTAACTCGCGTGTTAACCCAACAAATGCTGATACACTCACCTGAAATTCTAAAAAACATTGAGTACTGATTAATATACATTTATTTTATTTACGATATTGACTGATAAATGAAAACGAAACGAAACTTTGTATATTTAAATATTTTTTGACACTCACGAACTAGCTTTTGTCTTTCTGCATCATCGGGCATTTCATCAAACTGAGGCTGTATTGTTTAATGTGTGTCAGTTGGTATGTGCGATAATAGTGTTTTTCGGTCCATATAAGGATATAATTTTTTTGTAGTGTATTGATAGTGAATATTTAAAAGTATAATTATTCGTCTAAAAATATTTTTTTGTTGAAATATAACCAATTTGTTTTGTATTTTCTTTATTTGTTTGTTTTAAACAGTTCGTAGAGTCGTGAAAAACGAATTACTACGAATATTTTTTCGATTACTTGATTTTAAAAATATTTCAATGAACAAGAAGAAATTAAGTGTCCTCAAATGAATTCTATTATAATATAATAAATCTTGGTTATTTGCCGGATTGCAGGAAATATTTCGTATTTATTATATATTGTAGTATTTTTTTAACAACATCGCAGCCCTGATTTTAAATCAACGCTACAATACTAAATATTTTTTTTTATAATATTTCAACTTCAGTTTGAATATTTTTAACGATTCAAATTTAATAATCTTTTTTTTTAAATTTCAATAACAATTTTTATTTATTTAAACTTTTTATATTTCTAAATGTTTTACCACTCACGACTCGGTTTTCGGCTTTCGATATCCTCAGGCATTCCATCATTCGGGTGCTGTTTATTGTGTAAGCTCTGTTCCACGAAAGTTACAAAAAATTCAAAGTGAATATCTAAATATGCAAAAATTATCTATAAGGCATCGTCAATACAATATGTATATCACTTTAAATGTACCGACTGTCGGTTTTTAGTTGAAAGACATTACATTTAAATAATAAAATCGCAATGCTCGATACTATTGTCAAAATTTAAATTAATAAATTTTGGGACTTGCACCCGTAAGAGCTGTGACAGTAGCCAACATCGTTTACCAATACACCACGGAACCAACGATATTTTATTAATTCAAAACATTACATAACAATTTGAAAACAATGAAATTTTTCAAATAAGAATTTTAATAAAATGAAGACAAAAAAAAGAAAATCGTTTTTTTTCAGAGCGAGAAATTTTCTTTCCAACGGTGCCAATTCAATTAATTTGTCTTTGACGCTTTTTTCTATGCGATAACAAAATATACAATATTCATTTTCAATGAACAAATTATTTTTATCAAACCAACAATTAATTGAATATTATACAGCGGAACCTCTTATAACGGACACCTCTAGTAACGAGTAATTCACATAACAAGCAAACAGATTGTAAAAAATGCTCGCTTATAGAGCGGCATTTCGCATAACGAGTGACGCAGAAAGGGGAATCTCATCATTACGTCATTCACGTGTGAGCCGAGACTTTCGCGCCAGTACGTCATATTATAGTTAGTAATCGTTCCGCTAGTGCGTTAGTGTCGCATGTGATCACATATTGTTCCTAACTTGTGTTTTGTGCAAAGTTTTATAACCTTTGCAAAAATGTTCCCTATGAATATGCTACAAGAGGACAACCATAAAAGAATAAAATTAACTATAGAAATGAAACGTAAAATCATTTTAAAGCGAGAACTAGATGTGAACATTAACGATTTCCACTATCCTTGAAAAAAATACAAAACATAAAATGTATTCCAGGTTGTTACGCTCGTTGATAATTTAAAAGTATTTAATTTTATTTAAATAAACGTTAAAAATACAAAAAATATTTTATTTTACATTTTTTCGTATAACAAAAATTGTTTCACTAAACGAATGTATCGCATAATGAGTAATATTCTGAAACAAATTAATCTCGTTGTGCGAAGTTCCACTGTAAAATTATCCTTATGTTTTGATTTGTTACCTGTCAATTTGGTTAATGTAGAATAACCGATACTTATCGTAAAAATGTTATATCACTTTAAAATAATTACTTTCTATCGACTATTTCGGAATATCGTTCTTTTATCGAATTTAGATTTATTGTAATCTTCGCCAAATTAGTTTTTTACTTAAACATAAAAATTAAAAACCATTAATTATCATATAAAACGATGATCTTATTGATATTAAATCCTTACTACAGATTATTATCATAGATTTATAATATCTTCTTAGATTTATTACTATAGATATGGTGTACTTATAAGTATATCTCGTAACGATCAGACTTGATATTGCTTTATGAGCTAGTTGTATGGGACATGCGTTTTTGGTGATGCAGTAGATCCGATTTTACGTTTTTTCAAGGGAATCGTAAAATACACAATGAACTTCAAATTACAGTGGCTGATCGTTAAACGAAGATATTCTATTCCAACGCTATGTTTGCTATCCGAATCGTTAGTCAACCAATCAACCAGGTTTTACTTATAGAGAAAGTGGATTATAAAAATAGTTTAAATTCGTAATCCGAATTGCCTGAAGACGAAAATCTTTCGTGATCGATTTCGACCACTCGTTGCCCGATTTATCGCTCTAGCGTAAGAATCAGGAATAAAAAATCTTTCGATAAAATAAGTTACTTGTTGAGAAAGCTGTCAAACAGACCAGCCTCTAAACAAAACTTCGTCTCGTTTGTTTTTATTTCAAATTAGACAAAATAGGTCGATTGTCATACAAATTTGATAAACATAACAAAATGTGACCTTGAACGTCTTCTTTTAAATTTGATGACATATTTTATCAACAGATGACAGTTCATTTGATATATTATACTTTGTTATATCAAATTTGATACATTTGATATAACAAAGTTCTTTTGTACATTGTAACAACGGTTGATTCGTGCGACTGCTTAGTTAACAAGTACCTTATTTTTATTTTTGTTACGCTAACAAAATTACTGTGAAGTTGTGGACTCCGATTAGTTTATCGATTAGACGACTTTGAAAAACATCTCAATGAACAATAAAAAAATAGTCGTCCTCGCTTTAGCACCAATATATTTAGATTCGGCAATGTTTCGGATTGGTTGGTTGATCTTTATATCAATGCAAGTAAATAGGAAAGGCAGCAAAAAACATAACAAAATTAAACTCTATTAGTCGCAGTCGTTTTGTCGGTCAATGTTGGAATTGGAGTCGTTTTTTTTTCACTACTCCACAGCCGATAAATAGACATAAGATTTGTCTTTTAATATTTAATATATATCTTAAGGGCACATTATTTCATTAAAAAATTTGATTATTAACTAGGTGAGAAGAAAATTGTCTAGTTAGATTACTTTTCCATGTTTGGTTTTGATATAAATCGTTTTTTCCTATTACCTAACTGTATCGTTAAAAAACTTTTATTTCATGATAATAGAGTTTGATCATATTTCTTCAATTGGACTTCAATATATATATATATATCGGATGTAACGTATGTGTATTGAACGGGTTAAAAACAGGTAAACATTATAGAAATTATTCAGTTACTTTTCTCCCGGTACTTGGGTTTTTTACATGATACTCTTCCATGATGTTTAGGATCACGAAGAGGAAATAAGTCTAAATATTTATTCCTTATCTTCTACTTGAGCTATAATTCTAAAGTAATCTAATTAACGGGAACAGCTTGTCATAGACAGTTCATCAAATCAATCATCTAGCGACAAATTATTGAAATTTTCATACAATACCTTTCATATTCTGTCGCTTAAAAAACGCCGTGAACTATTTAATATTTTTTGAAAATATTGTTTATGCTCAGTAGGTTTTTTATTTTGACATTAACCATAAACTACAATAATATACATTATAGATGTGCCACTTCAATGATTCAGGTTGTATATGGCTGGCAACGGTGCATAATGCAGGGATGTTATATTATATATTGGTTAATATTTCCGGCGAAAATATTATTATTATTATTTAAAGATGGCGGATGAATTTTATAAAATAAAACAGCTGTTCAACGCAAAATATTTTGTTTACAGAAAAAACACCACAATGATTAATACAGCAAGTAATCAAACCAATATGAAATATAGTACATACACAAAAGCATATAATGAATTGATGTTACAGTGGATATTATTAAAGATTTTAGTAATATAAAATTATATGACTATACCCAGCTAATTAGTGCATCCAGGGTTGTGACATCTGTCTATCAATAAATAAAGTAAGTCTTTTTAATCAATATTTATAATTAATGGAATATTGGTTAACCAAGATTTTTCGTATACCCCGTATTGCTCCGTCAAGAATATTTATATTAATTACACTCATTTTCATTTCATCATGTTCAAGCATTCCCTCATTATGCTTCTGATAATCCTAATACAATCTATGAATAAAGATGGATTTCACATGTACTAGAAACTGATTCATTTCAGAAGAGACAAGTTCAGCGTCTGTAGCACTTGGGCTTATACAAAAACCGACTTTTGAAAAACCGGTTTTCTATTTTTTTCTAAAACTTAACCGACTCCGATTTTTATAGTTCCACGAAAGGGACAATTCGAGTTAAATATCATTTGAAAATTTCCTTAGGTTTGACGTATATTAAAATAACTTTTAAGTGTTTTTAATAAAAAAAAAAACACATTTTTTATTATTACCAACTAACAAAATTTGAATTGTCGAAACTTTGTACGATTGTCATAAACGACCCGGGTTTCGCCTTTCGGTATCTGAAGGCATTCTATCACACGGATGCAACATAACTGACACTTGAACCCGCGTCCTTAGTCGCTTAACTTGTGGAATCGTACAAAGTTTTAACAATTCAAATTTAATATTGAAATTCCATCAAGCACCCTCAGTCGATATCATAAATTATATCAATGATCGTAAAATATATTGTGGAAATAAGTAATAAAAAATGTGTATTTAACATTCAAAATATCATGCTTTTCCATCAAGAAGTGACAGTTAGCATCTAGAAAAGGATAATTTAAATCAGAGGTAGTAAACCAGGTTCCTACCGCCTAATAGTGGGCGCTACAGATTTCGCGATGGGCGGTAGAGGTTTTAAAAAAAATAAGAAACACTGCTTCCCTGCTATATGAATCACAATTAACGCGGAACCAATGGGCGGTTAGAAAATATTACTTCTCAAAGAAACAAAGGGCGGTAGTAATAAAAAGGTTGAATACCTCTGATTTTAATTGTTGACAAACTGAACTTATCCCGCGTAGAGAATATAACAGTATACGGAAAGTTTTATTGTTCGTTGAACAAAAGTAATGAACATTATAATAATAATTGGGGTCATTGATTTCTAAAATTTCCTGGAATTTTTTTTTAAAAAATGCCGAGAGAAACAGAAAGGTGAGTCGACTATATATTTAATTTAAATTTGATGTAAAATTTTGATCTAATCTGTCGATGTCATCAATTAAAATCACAAAAACAGGGTAAGTGTTTTAAATGAGTAGGTACATAGACAAAAATGATTTGAGTGAATCTAACTGTCATGAAATCAAATATCGAATCTCGTCATCAATAAATTATATAGCAAAACAATAAATCAACACAGAGTTTACAGCTGAAAAAAAATGACATGGATTTTAAATGTCAATATTTTTAATTAGGTGCAACACCGTTATGCAGCAACAGTTTATTGAACTATCATTGACGTGCAATATAAACGTGTGGGTGGTTTTTGAAAGTCAAGTTTTCAAAAACGGATTTACGATTCGAAAAGTTTCGAAATTCGAATTATTTCGGCGAAATACTACAGGATAAATCGGCCATATTTCGCAAACGAATTTACCAGTTCCTTTCGGAGTCACAACTAAATATTCCAACACAGCATATTTCAAAAACTAATTCAGTAGTTGTAAATGTGAAAATTGTCTTTTCTTAGTGAAAAAGCTTTGTATTTTAAATCATAGTTTCTCAACTGGTGGTCCACACAACCGAATTTTATGTTTTATTTTATGAATTTTTAAATCATATTTGTTTTTTAATGTCATTTTATTTTTCTGTCGATTTATGATATCAACTGAAGGTGCTTGATGGTATTTCAATATCAAATTTAAATTGTTGAAACTTTATACTATTCCACATATTTTGCCACTAACGACCCGGGTTTCGCCTTTCGGCATCTTCAGGCATTATATCACACGGGTGCAACAAAACTGGGGTAAAATAAACAGTTAGCATTGTATATATACTTAAGTTATTAATTACAGTAAAACATAAACCTCAAGGCAAGCACTAAATGGCAGCTAAAACAAATATAATAATCAAAGCCTGTTAAAATTTTCAATAAGGATCTTGTAAATGAGTCATTCTTGAAAGGGTTTTACAACAAATAATAATCAACTATCATTGAAATATAATTGGTTTTTTTTAGAAATACCTACTTATTTCAGGCAAGTAACGATCAAACATCTAGTGACGAAATACAAGAATTTTCTTCATGAGATTGTCGATTCATTAAACCGATCTCACATAATGGATACAAAGGGGAGTTGGGAAGATTGAGCTGATCATTGAGAATGAAGTTTGAATTCAATAACTGGCTTCTATTAATTTTTAGAATCTCCTAATAAAATAATTTATGGTCCCCCGTATTATGATGCAACAATTTAACCCCTTCATCCGCGTCATCAGTCGATATCATAAGTAATGTAAAAAATGTACAATTTGGAAAATATTATGGAAAAAAAAATTAAAATGAATAAACAGCGGTTATAACAGTTTACCATAACAACGAATTGTTTTAGGCATTATTATTGTTAACCTACTCAAACATAGATGGCAGTGACAATCAAAGGTTATCATCACATTCCAAAAGCACTCCATCTCTGCTTTAACTAAAGAAGTTTCTTTTACAATAAATAAAATACAGCTTGGTTTACCATATCATTTATTAAATGTAAATCTTTAATAATATATACAATATATACACATAAGATTGTGTTAGTTATAATATACACAAAAAAAAAAATATTAATTTTATAAAGAAAAATTAAAAACACAGTGTTGCCAATATAATATTATATTATAACAACATCTAGACACCAGTGGCTACACTAAGAAACCATATTTCATGTTCTAACTCTTGATTAGGGTTGCCATATTTCCCCTCGAATCAGACATTTAGGGATTTTTTTTAATCTCTGAATCAATTCTCAAATTGCCAACTTGAGCAGTGTAGGTGCAAAAAATGAATAAAACATAAATTTTACATTGTATCTACAAATGAATAAAGCTCTTCACAATTTTATAAATACATTTAATTCGTATCGATAAATTATGCAGAGCTAAAAAAAATTAAAACATAGTAGGACAATAGGACAAAGGTAGAAAGCCAATGAACTAAAGCAGTTAATTAACATCAATTCAATATATTTGGGACATTTAGTTCATCGACTATGAAAACTTAAGGTGTCTCATCTTTTTTTTACAATTAAATAGCTTAATTTGAATTGTTAGAACTTTGTACGATTCCACATGTTTTGTCACTAACGAACCAGGTTCTATTGGATCAGTGTGATAATATACCTGAAGATGCCGAAAGCCGAAACCCAGGCCATTAGTGACAAACATGTAGAATCGTACAAAGTTTTACCAATTCAAATTTGACATTGACATTCCATCAAGCACCTTCAGCCGATATCATAAATTAATTAAATATTTCATTCAATTTATTATTTCACTATCAAATAATATCAATTGCTAGTATAACCTTAAGTAATAATTGATATATTGATTGAATTGGCATTCATATGGTAGAACTCCATTATAACACGGTGAAATAGTATGTCAGCTGACAGCCGGAAATCAATAGACACCAATTATCACAAAGGATTCTTAACGAAAAAACTGACATAATAGTATCGCCACTTGTCCAGCCGTTGCACAAAGGGGTGGTCTGATTTGCTTCCATAAGGACTACTCCCGTTTCACATATAATCTTATTGTTATAGACACCTATTGGTTCATTTAGAATTTTGAAAATTTTGTGTCATTAATAAAAAAAAAAAAAGTAATAAGCTAGGCAGTTGGAACAGGAGAGAGGATGTGTTGTGTGCCTTTTCTGCACAGCTATATATAGATAAGCGAATGTTAGTTTAAGCATAGTTCTGACGGTGGCGATCAACCATATTTGTTAAAAATAATTTTGTAGAACTAAAATACATTGCTATTTTTTCACCGTGTAATAATTAATAATTGCATAGTATTAGAGAGAAAAAATCAGAAAACAATAATATTGAATAAATTTTATTTTACAATAAATTATCTATGACCAGTGGATGCATTCTTTTTTTAAATATCAATATGGTCCCATCTTAATTATAATAAAATAAAAATTATATTTCTATAATCAAACATCATACATGCGTTACCAAAATAAATATACTGAGGAAATTCAGAACATTAAAAAATCAAGATTCAGGGCACTATAAATAATTTTATAAATTTCCATGATTATTTGTATTGAAATTCCATCAAGCACCTTTAGATGATATTATAAATTGTGATAACTTTAATAGTCTGCCAAAATTCGAATGGAAAGGGTAACATAGATTTCAAGTAAAGAAAAAAAGAAGTTGTCTGTTGACTTTCTATTAAGGTGTAAATCACACAGATGCAAGAAAATTGACGTTCTGCCGAAAGGCAAAACCCAGGTCGTTAGTGATAAAACATATGGAATCGTACAGTTTCAACAATTCAAATTTAAAAATTGTTTTGCCTAATCATGAATAAAGCAACAGACTTGAGCTTGTAATAAACAATTTCACGGATTCTGTGTAATATATACATGACAAATGCATATTATTTTTTTTTTAAATTTTTGTGTTAAATGTGGCAAGAAACAATTATAGAAATAAAAACATGAAAAACTAGAAGAAAGATATTTAAGTAAAATGAATTAGAAATCATATTCGGATTTATTTTTCCACTCTTGTTACATCAAGTGTTAACTATAGGCGTGACAACATATTTCGTCACTGCTATGTTTACAACGGGCGTGATGAAGTAATCTGTAACCCTATAGATTTAATTACCTATTGCAGATACACCCTTTTTAAGTTTCACAAAACTAAATTATTAAGAGGTTAAGAAATTATACTTTAACAGAAAATATAGTTTTAAGTAAGCACACAACTTAAGTAAATATAATAAATTTATTGACCTAAAAATAATGTCTTTTATTACACATAACCAAACTACCCAAAAAAAAAAAAACTTACCATAAACAATTCTGATATAATTTACTCTTTGTTTACATTAGTAGTACAGAAATCAGGTATTTTAAAAGTTAAAAAAATTAGCAATAATTTTATTTAATTTACTTACATAAATATCAGTTTTTAAATTAAATACTATTTTACACTAAATATACGTATTTTAATAGGACCAAAATTACTGTGATCCAATTACAAATATAAAGGCTAGTGGCAATCTTTGAAACTAAAGATTTACAATATACATTATGATAGTTTACATTGACAGTGGCGACCTCACGTTTTTACTAATTTAAAAAGGTGGAATAATAATATGTTTTATATTAAATTTTTGTACAATTAATTTATATGCAAATAATATATTAGCAAATACAAAATTATCTTTTGACCAGAATTGAAATAATTAATTTCAAACATACGTTCGTCACAGCCCAAAAGTTATTTTCTTCAATCAGTTTATTTTGGGAAGTATTTTACTATACTATGAAAAATAAAATTAATCTATGATAACATGAAGACTGATACAATAATAAAGATTATTTTTAATTTTTTCCAACTAAAGAACTTGGAAGTATGGTTATGACATATCCATTAACCCTTTAAAGAGCATCACCGCACACATACATTCAAATATTATTTGTCTATTATCAATTAAGAACCTTGGCATAAAAACAGCAAATCTCATTTTCTCAACAAAAGTCATTTTTTAGGAGGTTTAAAATTTTATATCTAGATTTAGAGGACATATTAAGAGTAGCCTCAAACGTAATGAACAGATGAAAAAAATGTATATATTTCTTTCGGTTACATAGGAATTTAAGCAAACTGAATGTGACATTTTTTACTTTTATGGTGTTAACTGTCACTTCTTTTTTATTATTTTAAAAGTGTTTTTATTATTTTTAAAGTGTCATTTTCTGTTTTTGGCAATTTTTGGACATTTGCTGTTTTTATGCAAAATTTGGTAAATATGCTTTTAAAAACAACATTTTTATCTGACTACTCCGACAATGAGGAATAATGGAGTAGCTTCAAACGCACTGTACGGATGAAAAAAACATGTATACATTTATTTTGGTTACATAAAAATTTACAAAAACTGAATGTGACATTTGCTTTTAGACAATTTTTGGACATTCGCTGTTTTTATAAAAAATTCGATGGACATTTGCTATTTTTAAAAAAGTTGCATATTTTCAAGAGCTGATTTGAGGGCTTTAACATATTTTGATTAAAGATCATAAAATAATCAATAAGAACATATAAAACAAAAAAAATAATAATATGTCATTAATTTCTACATAATTATAAATGTGTTGATTATTATAGAACAGCCTATTATATCATAAGAAATAAATTAACATACACCTTTATCTATTATATTTCCGTGATAGTATTCGATACATCCATATTAAAGATGGGCACATAGTACTTTCATATACTCGTGTCTTTAATTTGTGAATATTTATTATAACCATAGATAACAAAAAAATATTGAATACCCGGTGAGAGATTACACACTTGGAAGATCCCAGACGCAAAGTTAAAAGTAAAGAGTAACTGATACAGTAATCGGCCAGTTAAGCATAGGTGTCACATTGATAGTTTGACATTAGATTATTAGTACGGTTTTTTTAGAATGCAATCTAGAGCAGGGGTAGTCAACCTGGTCCCTACCGCCCATTACCAGGCGCTCCAACTTTCGCGGTGGGCGGTAAAGGTTTTAAAAACATTAGGAAAATTTTCTTTTCTACTATATAAATCACAATTACTGTAGAACCAATAGGCAGTCAGAAAAATTTACTACTTATACCACTGATCTAGAGCAGTGGATCTCATGTGAAATTTCACTGTGGCCACATTATAAACATCAGCTGTCCTATGGAAATGCCTCGTGGCCGCACCAAATGTGATAAAAATAGTTTCGATATTTATTTTTTATAAAGTGCATTACACTGAATGATATTTCACAGTATACAGTTGTAGGTAAAATTGACAAAATTAATAAAGCAATTATAGTTAATTCTTTATATTGACTTGATTCATGGTCAACGTTTACTCCGACCAAAAATTATTATCTTTACACATTTTAATGAAGTGCAAGATATAGAATCCAGAAATGCAATAATATGAAATTGAACAAAAAAAAAAGTGGACATATGCTGTTTTTTCAAAAGACATTCTCATATTTTTAAATAAATTATATTATATTAGATATGAAGACTTCATATACATGTGTGATTTTTGGCAAATATTTTGTTTAGTTTTGTTTCAAATAAACGACGGAATTTTAAAACAAATCTGCATGAATGTAACATGGACTGTAAAATTCCATATTGATTCGGTCAATCCATTTTTTTATCGTTGTCAATAGATAGAGCACAATTAGGCACAGAACACAATATTGATCTAGGCCAATATCGGAAGCAAAACCATGTTCAAAAGCAATAATAAATTTACTTATTTATGTACACTTCAAAATATGTCTTCTATATTCTAAAAAATAATTTACTGCTTGAAATAATAATAAATATTCTTCCTAGATTGACTAATAGCATAATACGATATTTTGATATTTTTTTTTATACAGTATTAGTGAAAATAATCAAAAAATATACCAAAAAAAATTACTTCTCAAAGGGTTGAATGTAAAAATTTACGACATCGATCATGTGTAATACTTTAAATAAATTCTGTTTATTGCAAAAGTTCTTACAAGTTAATTTTACACATGCTTACAATAAAAAAAAACAATAGTAAACCACCATAATTTAACCCTTTGCACTCGAATGCCGCAGTAGACTTGTATTGATTGCCAAGTCATTGAAATGTCATTTACAATATATTTTTTTTCGGTATCAATTATAAATATTACTTAACCTGTTCCTTTCTGAGCTGTGTGCAAGCTATTCTAGCTTTGAATTTCATTCATGGAGTTTATTAATCTGATCAGACTATATACCAATACAAAAATTAACTTTCTTAGAAAAGTTTTAGCATTATTTAATTTTTTAACTTAACAATCATCTCACTGCAATCAGTCATCTCAACAGTTGAGACGTCAGTTGACAAAGTGTTAATTTTTCAAGCCTTTACATTTTGTGAGTGTTACTTATCAATTTGTTATCCATTATTGAATTAAATTTTGTGTTATCGTCTGTCAAGTGCAAAAGGTTATTGATTAAATTGGCACAACTCCATTATAACACAATGAAAAAACAGCAACATATTTTTGTTCTACAAAATTTATAAGGTATATAATTGACAACTATTTCAGCATACGCCTTCATCAGGATGCTTAACCTGTTAACAGCTAGATATAAATAAAATGTGGGAAGTGACACACCGGTGTGTCGTTAGCTTTAGACGGGTTAAACATACATTTATTTATCTAAATATATATGTACATATAAGGGTGTAGAAAAGGTACACAATACATCTTTTCTTTCGTTCTAACATGCTGATTTTTAAGAATTTATTATCACAAATTAAAACTAAGATGTTTCAACAGAAGAGAAGATGTATTGTGTATCTGTTCCATACCGCTATATATAGATAAGTAAATGTATGTATAAACATAGTTCTGATGATATCTTATAAATTTTGTAGAACTAAAATACGTTGCTATTTTTCAGTGTTGCAAATGGTTAATATACACCCAAACATTTTCTCCTTAGAAATTATTTTCCTTTATACAAAACATTACCCTTTTTATTTCTGATATGGTGACATTCACTACTCCAAGAGAATATCAGTTTAATACCAAAAAAAAAAAACATCACAAGCAATAAATGACAATTATTTTTAATTGAGATGGTGTCCACAAATTATTGGGAAAATCACTAATTAACCTTTAGGGGAGTATGGTCGTATATATACGACAGCGCGATTTTTCTTTAAAGGAGTATGGTCGTATATATACGACAGTGCATTTGTATGGGTGACTGGTGTGTTTATGCTTCAAGTATGAATTATAATGCCATCTGTGGACAATATAGAGTATTATTTTACCATTCCAAAACAGATTCCAAATTTAAAAACCGCGAAAATCTACTTTAACGAATGTCACGTGATGTTTGTATGACGTCACACGAGCAAGCTTCAACAAGTCATATATTGCAAACCAAAGATTTTTGTGCGCACGCTTTTTCATACTTTTTTCGCGATATTGTGAAGTTTTACTGTTTTTTAGCGTGTTCTAGTGTGATTTTGTTGTTTTATATTGTGTGTTTCTACAAAATTCTCGTAAGGTTCGGAGGTTTATAAGTGTTTTACGTAGTTTAATGTGAATTACAAATTTATACAGTGTTTTATCATACTTTTCTTGCAATTTTTATAAGTTTTACAGTACCATACTATATTTTAACGTGATTTGAAGTTTTTTTATTATATCGCCTTCTGTGTTTACTTTTGAATTTTTACTGCCGTGATTTATTTTTACCGATCTATATTGCTAAAATGGAAAGAGACTTAGGAATTGAGGACATATTTATGAATAGTGACAATGAGGAAGAAAACATCGAAGATATTGATGATATATCAATGGAGTTTTATGATTCTTCTTCTGATGATGATGAGGAACCAGATATTCAACCTAGTGCAAAACGCAGGCGGGAAGAATCAAGAATATGGAACAACTCCACATTTACTCCAACTCTTCACGATTTCGATGGGTTTCAGTCCGGGGTAAAAACACATATAAATGTACAAGGGGATTACGTCGAGTTGGAACTTTTTCAGCTCTTTTTTACCGATGATGTTGTGGATGTAATAGTTGGAGAAACAAATATTTATGCCGCGACTGTATCCCAGAAAACACCTGAATCGTCCAAAATGAAAAAATGGGTAAACACGACAGCGCAAGAAATCTTTGTTTTTCTGGCCTGGATACAAAAAAACACTTCTAAGTTAATATTGTTTTTATAACTGCTTTTTTATTTATATTGTATACTTACTATAATAGTGAAAAGTGGAGTGTTTTTAGTGTGTATCGATGGTTTGCGATCCCTGAAATCCGCAATCGATTTTTTAACGATAAAACTTTAAAAACGTGAGTAATATTTTTTTACTATTTTTTACTATTTTCATATTCTTGTATTCATGATTCATTCTTATGATTTGATAATAAAAAAAGTTTGTATTTTCCATGTCAAAAAAACTCACTCCCCATAGCTTTTACCATATAAATTATCCTACTCCCTGAAAGGTTAAATTGAAGTCGATTTTCCAGAGCCTGGTGTCGAAGACATCTTTGATGGTTTTCTAAAAGTTTAGTTTTTACTCTATATATTTGCAGAACCACATAAAAAATATTCAAACACTGAATACAGTGGGTGATCTGTTAACAAAAACAGTTCGGTCTATAAACAAATCGGTCAACAAACACTATCACGAAAGATTTTTGTGTTCAGACAACAAACATATATTCGGATCACTTTTAAGGTGTTAACCGTCCCTTCTTGATGGGAAGGCATGATATTTTAAATAATAAAAATAAATACATAAAATAAAACATTGTCTAATGTACACCAGTGTACAAAATTTACGTTATATGCTTCTTGAAGAAATTCAATGAATATTTCATGTCACATGCACAGACATCTGTGGAACACCTGCTAAAACACAAAAAAAATCGCTAATTATATTTACAATTTGTCAACACATATGAAGAAATGCGGTCTCGGCACGTATCGACAAAACGGTGACGTATTGTGGTAATCGTCAGTATTACATTTATTCCAGATGCAAGGGACGTGAAGTCGTTGAAAAAACATGACTCGAACTCCGACATTGACCAAAAAAACAACTCCCAGCCAGTGGTCCCTCTAAGCCATAGTTTCTCAACCTTTTTCGGGTGGTGACACCTCATATAATCCATGATTCATGAAATCCATGTGACCCGTGACCCCCCCCCCCCATACAATCCAAAAGCATACATAAAAAATATTTTTTTAGTTGACCGTATAAGTTGGCGACCCCCCAAAAAACCCTTCACGACCCCCAGGTTGGGAGCCTATGAATTAGAGGGAACACTGCTCCCAGCTAAAAAGAAATTTAATTTTGACATATTTCTTCCTACCTTTCCCATTTATGTACATTAAATTAAAAATAAGCCAATTAATCTTGCAAATTATTCATTTAAAATAAAGCAAAGATATTATCTTTCAAAATTGTCTTATCCAAAAATTAATCGGAGTAGTTCGTTTTTCGCTACTCCGACTTCAGGACTCCAACTCCAAATCTTACTCCATAGCCCTGCCAGAAGCACATACGTTTGTTTGATAACTCTCATGTAGATTATATTTGTAAAAGCATTATTACACATATTCACACTCAAAATTTGTTAACCCTAGCATATTTAACATGTTCCATGCTGAACCTCATTTAGGATATTCCAAAAATTAATTCAGTGATACACAAATCGGGCTATATTTAAACCGCCCAATCTGCAGGTAACATTCCGAGATATACACACAGAAAAATAACCTTTTTTTATATATACACGATACTGATTTTCGAAGAGTGGGTGTAAAAATTATGAAAAATCAAAAAACTGACCCGCAAACTTTGCCTGCCCATGAAGAACTACTTGTGAAGAGTCCCATGTTTTTGTAACATATGCGTAATCCGTACGCTTTATAGTTTTAAGGTACATTTTTTTCTCAAGTACGTACGTGATACGGGGTAGCGCAGAATGGTACAGACAGAGTGTGCGTATTATGCACGTTCATACGCATGGGGCAGTTAATTGAAAAATTAAATTACGTATAATTGAGTAACATATATCAACATACTGCAATCAGCTGTCTCAACAGTTAACACATTAGCAATTAATTGGTTAATAAAACATACCAAATAAATAAAAATAACCCCCGAGTAACATAAAGGGTATTCTTGAGTTTTGATAAGGATAACACTATTCTATTTTTGAGTATCTCAATGACCATCAATGGCAATCAGCCGTCTCAACATTTGAGACGTTAGCAGTCAATGAGTTAAAATATTTCAATTTTTATAAAAAGAAACGTGGCATTGAGGTGACAACTGATCAAAAAAACTCTAGGCAGTCAACTGCTTAAAAATCCAAGTAATTAATAAAGGTGTTTCAATAAGGACGTTTGAAATTTGTGTTAATGTAAACAAAACAAATTGTATATGAGATATCTGTTATTTTTTTTTTAATTAAAGTTTATTTTTTGGTATTAAATGCGGAATATAATGTCATTTAAATATCCGCTGCAGTTTTACATAGTGGCATGTATTCAGGAGGTCTAATTTTCAAAGACTTTATCGTACAAATCTTACTAAATTTGTTGGATGATGTTTGTTATCTTGACTTTGAGGGCGACAATTGTTCGCGGTTTATTCGCAAAGACTTACGATTTAAGATATCCCCAAAGGAAGAAGTCAAAATATGTTAAATCGCATAATCTCGATGGCCGGTTCCATGACCAAATTTGATAGTTTGCACATCTCATTATATTTCGCTATTATTTTCCATGGTGATTTGCAGTACACTATAAGCAATTGACAACAAATTTAACAGATGTTACTTAAACAACATGGTTGCTAAAACCTAACAAATTTTGAGATTTTTTAATTTGTCCCTATTGAAAGACCTTTTAAAACTTGAATTTCTTTTAAACAATCAGATGCGTTCCTTTTCTTTACCGTTGATTGATAGGCCCTCTATTATCATATAGCAGAATTAATCAATTCTCAATGACACAAGCCCGTTTCCTTTGGCTCAACATCAACTAACTTTCTTACTGAACGCCACACTGTCGTTACACCCACGAGATTTTAAACAACAAAAAGAAGGGCGATAAGATTTCGACGCGCATAAAAAATAGCATAGGAACAATCTGAAGTATCATCGATAAATCATGTATCATAAAATAAACTTGCTCGATTGATTTTTTCTATGGCTAACATTCATCAGTGGCATTGACATATTGATGTTCCACAATATCTTCAACGACTGTATCGAGTCCTTCACCGATGATATTATCGGATTGCTCGGCGGTAGTTTCGTCGTGTGCAAAGCACCCAGCGTGATGGCCAGAGTCCTCAGGCACTGGAGCCGCCGAAGAAACAAACTTTTTATCGAAACTTCGTGGGCTTGGCGCCATTTTTTCAGAGTGCTTCCAATCAGGGTCACAGTGTAATGGCGCACGTTCATCAAGCAGTCTTTCATTCCGCTGTTATCCTGAAATGTAAATAATATAAATTTTACTATCGGATATGTAGAGGTACGCTTCGGTCTCCATATATACATGTCCAAATCGAACGGGGATAAATCTGAATAAAATTTGAACTGTTAAAACTCTAGAGCATAGACTCCCAACCTGGGAGTCGCGAAGGATTTTTTGGAGGGTAGCAACTTATACGGTCGGCTAAAACAATATTTTTTGTATGCTTTTGGATTGTATGGGGGGTCGCGGGTCACATGGATTTTATGAAAAGGGGTCACCACCCGAAAAAGGTTAAGAACCTTTGCTCTACAGGGTTAGAGTTAAGATTTTTTGTCCACATTTGAATATTTTTATTATCGAATCATAATTTGTTAAGATTAATACAGAAACCAATCTTGCTCCTAGGAGCTAGTAGTATAATAGTAGCTATAATCTAGATTATTACTTCGTAATTTGTCTTATATCTATATAATCACTTTAAGGTGTTAACTGTCACTTCTTGATGGAAAGGCATGATCGTTGTATTCAGTTCTAAAAGAACTGTTTTAATCCATTTACGAATGTTTCTCCAATTCTGGAATTCAAAATGAACCTTCATGTATGTTTTTAGTTATGTGTTATTTATCATGTATTATCATATATTGAATTTTAAATAATAAAAACACACTTTTTAGTACATATTTCCACAACATATTTTTTGATCAGGACCGGTTTCGCTCATTGCGAGCATTATCAACTTTGGTATAAATAGACTTGCTTGTAAATTGTATTCTGTCAGTTGTATGTTTCGCTCATAATGAGTGAAACCGGTCCTGATCAAAAAATATGTTGTGGAAATGAGTACTAATAAATGTGTTTTATTATTTAAAATATTATATATAAACAATTTAAACTGTTTACTGACAGTCAATTTGAATGCAACTGTGTACTAGAATATCTGAAAAATGATTGAATTTGAAAACCATATCGTTACTGACAAAACATGTGGACTAAAAAAATTGACCCCATAACTTATAATGAAGTGCTGACATTTACTGTAATATAGCATGCATAGAAATTATGCTAAAATATTGTAAAAAGGCCATAATCAAAGGGTTAATATTATTTATTTCTTATTGAACCAGTTGACTTAACTGGACTCTTTTATTTCTAAAATTGCCTGATAAAAATTTCTATTTCAGCAATTTCATCAAGCATTCTCAATTGGTAATGTAAATTGATGATTCAAACTATTCAAGGATTTGTATTCAAGAGCGCGGTTGTCTTAATTTCACCCCACCAGACCCAATCCTTGAAACGAGGCAAAATGAAATCGATAACCTAACCGTCTGTTTTATCCTAACAATATCCTCGTAAACTTACTCTCTACGAACAGATAAGTTATATAAGGTTAGCAATATAAGATTGTTAATATACCTTGGTTTGATTGCACAGCAATAACTGAGCGTGTAATTTCAGCGGGGGTTCAAATCCTGTGAGAACAAACCCTAATATTCCCTCAACGGTAATTGGACGATTTTCTGGATATGATCGGCTTTCTTGTTTCCTGAAACAAAAAAATATTCACATCACAATAAAACATGTCAACTATAGAACACCAAAAGGAATGTATATACAGTTTTTTTCAAAATTTCTTTTTATAATCAAAATTTATACAATTTAACTTTTAGAGTACAGACATACTTTTCGCAGGTATACGAGTTTATGTGAGTTTCAATTATGAATAGCAATGCCATCTGTAGACAGTTCACACAAACATTTTTTTTAACACAACTGAAAAACTGAAATGGCATTAAGACTGAATGGTGATTTGAATACTGTATTCGTGAATAGTATCTCATTTTATTTAGTGAATTTTTTGGGAGTCCTGTAACATATATTAAGACACATAATCATGTTTTGTTTGTGTTTTTTTTTTTGAGTTGTAACACTTTTCTTGCGAAGTTCCAATGTTTCAAAAGTCTTATAGTACATAAGAAGCATATTTTGTAAAAGATTTTCTTTGTGACAAGATCTATCTTAATCGTTCATATAGTCGTTTATTATATGCATTAAATTTTGCCATCTTTCATAACAAATCTCTCCACTTACTGTTCCGTAGGAAAGAAGACAAGTGTAGGATACTTGGAGACGGTATACTGCCAGGGTAGATCGTTTGATGAAGTATCGATCCTGCCGACTTGAAAAGTGTCACCCAACCCTCGCAGAGCATACGACACACTCATCAAAGCCATGGAAAGTAGTCCGCCGCATGCACCAGATCCGCCTCCGCACAGTACCAACAAAACAGCCTGGAATTTTAAAAATTCTATGTTTGATTATTTTTGTGATTCGCAGTGCACTACAAATAGCATTTATTTATTTTGACTGATTTATCCATTCTGTCGAAAGGCGTGAATGTTTCTAACATCTAATAATTCCTTCACAATAATCGAATCTTAATAAATAGGGCTTAAGAGAGAGTGATTAGTTGACCCCTCCTCCTGTACTAGACCTATCCCTTCTATCATTGTTCTCTCTATAAAAGAGAGGTCGAGTAACTAAGTAATAAGAATTTATTGATTGAATTGGCATTCACTTGGTAGAACTCCATTATAACACAGTAAGAAAATAGCAATGTATTTTAGTTCTACAAAATTATTTTTTTTAAATATAGTTGATAGCTATTTCGGCTCACGCCATCGTCAGAACTATGCTTAAGCGAACATTTGCTTATCTTTATATAGCTGTCTAGAAAAGGTACACAATACATCTTCTCTCCTGTTTTAACGACCTAGTTTGTTTCTTGCTCGCAATAAAACTAAATTTTTTTCCAAAACTTGTAAATGATACTAAAAAGGCGGCTATTGTATATTAGTTTGTTCGTTAAAAATCCTTTGTGATAGTTGATAAATTATAATTATACACCGGGATCTTCTATTTTATCTTATATACAAGAGAAAGACCATAGACCATAGACCATAATGAGCTATGAGTTAAATATATATTTGAAATAGTTTTAATGATAAATTTGATTGTAATGATGTTTAAATTTGGTAAAGATAACACAACAATCATATAATAGTTATTAATTACTTTGTCCAGATTGTTGGTGAATTGACCTAATCTCACATTGAACATATAACAAGGGAGAACTTGAGAGGTTTAAATGCTCGTTTAATGCAGGTATTGAATTTAGTTGAGCTCTGTTTATTTCATGATAAAATAATTTATGATCCGTATTGTTTTGATGTAATAATCTTTAACACTTTCATACCTGTTAAACTAGTGTTTTACTGATAATAAATGATTGGCAAATGACTTGAAGATTATTTATCACAGTCAAAATGGACACGAATTTACTGCGTGCCGTTTATATGCGTGACATATCCACAAAACAAATAAACAAACATTGACCTTGTGTTTCTGCAAAATGAAATCTTCAAATGTAGCAGTCGTCAGTTCAGTAAGGCAGACAACTTTCTCGTTAGGACTTTTCTGATGACACCAGTGATTACCGCTCGAGTTCTTTGAACCGCTCGGTGTTTCGTTTGCCGCCTGCGCCTCTTCGACTATCCTCCCGGAACCATAGTAATGGGTGTACTTTGCGTTTCCCGATATCGATCTCAGATGCCTCGGAAGGTGATTCATGGTGAAATTCACGATGAATTCACGCAGGGCACGCTCCCCGAATGGTTTCTGCAGCAGGTATTGAGATTCTCGCTGAAAATTAATACACACCATTTTATTGACTAAATTGGCATTTACTTTTGGCAGTTATTATTACTATTATAACATGGTGAAAAAATAGCAATGTATCTTAGTTCTACAAAATTTATAAGGTATATTGTTGATAACTATTTCGGCTTACGCAATCATCAGAACTAGTATAGTGTTGCCAGTATTTTAATTATTGGGTTGAAGGTTGCGAAGAATTTTTTGGGGGGTCGCCAAATTATACTGTCAACTAAAAAAATATTTTTTTGGATTGTATGGGGAGTCGCGGGTCACATAGATTTTACGAAAAGGGGTCGCCACCCGAAAAAGGTTGGGAGCCTATGGATTAGATAGTTGATTACATATAAATTTGTTAAAACCTTGTACGATTCCACATATTTTGTCACTAACAAAACGGGTTTCAACTTTCGGCATCTTCATGCATTCTTTTTTTTTTTTATTATTTCATGATATCAACTGAAGGTGCTTGATGGAATTTCAATATCAAATTTGATTCGTTACAACTTTGTGCGGTTATCAGTTCAGTTGCATTCGTGTGATAGAATGCCTGAAGATGCCGAAAGGCGAAACCCGAGTCATTTTTATTCAGATTTCAAACAAATTTAGTAACAATTTAAATTTCATACTTTCTATCACATGTATGCAACAGAACTTGTGGAATCGTAAAATTTCAAATTTGATATTAAAATTCCATCAAGCACCTTCAGTCGATATCATAAATTAATTACAGTGTATTGATAATTGATCATCCAAAATGTAAGGATGTTAATGCATTTCCCGCTGAGCTGCAGAGGATATTAAAATATATTTTTCAAAAATTAATTCAGTAGAGTTGATATGAATCTACTGATTGTTTAACGCCTCACAAATGGCCTCCAACTTTGAATCATCAAAGCCTGAAGCTAGGACCGAAGTCATCTTCTTAACTCTCTCGCTTTACGGCCCCCTTTACTCCCTGTAGCATCAAATAATACATTTTTTTTACATCGCTTTACTTTTTAAGATTCTAATACAGTTTCACGAAGGTATAGGAAATAGGTAGAGGCAGCCTATATTTATAAAATTAACAGAAGTGCAACTTTACCTCATTATCTAGAATAACGACAGCCGTATTGTCGCGCTTCTTGGTAATATCTATGCCTAGAGATTCAGCGAAATGATGATTAACCAAGCTGTCGATGGCGATGAATGATAACGACGAATTGGTCTTGCAAGAAAGCCCTAAAACACTGGGCTCGTCACCATCCATCTCGGGGTAAACTTGAGGGTGGACGGTTTGCGCGAGGTCAAGAATCACGCATATTTCTCGCATTCGGCGCTTTTGAAGATTGATCGGTGACCGAGGGTCTTTCGGGAAGTTCAGCATAGAGGTTTTGTAGCTGAAAAGTGATAGATAAATATGAATAAGAGATTTCCGAGGCGTTCAATGGTGACTAAAATATTCAACGAAACAGGTTCAGAATAAAGTTCATTTGAAAACAAAACTAAAGTATAGTTACAGTTGTTATACAATATCATGCATTTTCATCAAGAAGTGACAGTTAATTCCTTAAAAGTGATAGTTACATTTAGTTAAAGTATGTTTGTTGATAGTTATTTCGGCTCTTGTCATCGTAAGAACTATGATCCAACTAAATTTAAGCTTAGCTTTGTATTGTGTTTAAGAAAAGATCAAAAAAATTATATATATTTTATAGAAATAAGATTTTTTCTAAGTTCCTCGTAATGGTTGGTTAGTTTGGTCACTAAAAGATAATTACATTGATGGTATCAATTAATTAACACGGCGAAAAAATAGCAATGTTAGTTGTAGCTGATAGCTGTTTTAATAGTTTCATGGTTTTGATGAGGGGCAAACCGAAATAGATATCAACTATATATCTTATAAATTTTGTAAAACTAAAATACATTGCTATTTTTTCTACTATTCTATATTCTAGTTCTGACGATGGCATGAGCCGAAATAGCTGTCAACGATATATCTTTTAAATTTTGTAAGACTTAAATACATTGCTATTTTTTCACCGTGTTACAATGGAGTTCTACCATGTAAACGCCGATTCAATCAATAAACTAATCAAGTGGTTTTTAAGTGCTCACGTTTTAGGCACATCCACTATAGTAAGCATATCCATGATTTTCATCTCAAAGTCGTCTTCCTGCGCTTGAAGATTGGACACTAGATTACTAGACTGGCAAGTCTCTTCCTCGGATTTGGTGCAGCAGCCTTCCAGCCCCAAAGCATCGGAATTCATCGCCATCTGACCGCCGGATTTATCTTCTCCCCACAAGAAATAATGAAGGCCTTTGCTTTTGGTGTCTTTTTTACAGAGGGTCTTGTTCAGCCAGTGGCTCTTCGATCCTTTGGATCGTGCGGTTTCCGTCTGAGTCATGGCTTTCAGGACAAGTTTCTGGGCAGTCGTTTGAGCTTCTTCTTCCAAGCACATCAAAGTCTTGTTGCGTTCGTATTCCTTGTATTTGTGTCTCTGGTCGGAACTGTATTTTGTTATTTCGAGAACCCAAGGATTATCACAGTTGTTGTACTCTAATGCAGTCTCTCGGAGCTATAAAAAAAACAAACAATTCGTCATGATTCAACATGTTTTGTCACTAACGACCCGGGATTCGCCTTCCAGCTTCTTCAGACATTCTATCACATGGATGCAACAGAACTGACTTTAGTCTGACTGACTTGTCAGTTCTGTTGCATCCGTGTGATAGAATGTCTGAAGATGCCGAAAGGCGAAACCCGAGTCGTCAGTGACAAAACATGTGGAATCATACAAAATTGTAACAATTCCAATTTGATATTGAAATCCCATCAAACACCTTCAGTCGATATCATAAATTAATTCATCATGAGCATATCTGAATATCATGGACATTTTCTGTAGTTGCCTAAAAGTTTAATCGTCAAACTGTTTCCCAAAATATTCAAACATCTCATAGCTTTAACAAATACATCAAACGGATAATAAAGAGGTCTTAAATGAATTATTTAAAAGAAAGAAACAAAATTACTTAGAAAATATAGAAAATGAAAACAATTGGCCCATGAGACAAGACAGTGTATGCATGTGTGAGATTGAAAGTAACAGTTGAAACCTGTGAGAACTGCTTGTTGGTCAGTTACTCAATTTCTCTTTTACAGAGAGAGTAGAGTTTAAGGTAAACTTCGATAATACCTTTGTTGACATCTTGATATTGCAGCTTTTATTAATACAATGTCTTGAGTTTTATCCCGCAGGATAGACGGTTACACAATGACATTTAAGAGAACTTGTTTTTTGCAGAGTAGGGATAGAAGGAATGTGTCAACAACAGGACTTGTTTGCTACGCTCTATCATTTAGTACTGAATAGGTGTACTGGAATTTATTGTCATCACAAACACCATTTGCACTGAGAATCAAACCCGTGACATCTGACAAAGAACCTAACAATGTTGACCACTGCAC
The DNA here is from genome assembly GCA_028555115.1 of Himalopsyche japonica. NCBI lineage: Eukaryota > Metazoa > Arthropoda > Insecta > Trichoptera > Rhyacophilidae > Himalopsyche > Himalopsyche japonica. The sequence continues at coordinate 173,562 of JAHFWJ010000458.1, read as the reverse complement.
AACGAGCTCGACAATTATATGAATGCAATACGGTAAAAATAATCATAAATAAATATATTAAGTCGCATTACCAGATCATAGTTAGGAGTCTCTTCGTTGTAATGGTTCCTAGGTGTGAAAAGTATCAAAACAGGACCTCTGGAGAACATATGCTGCATACTGTAGGACTTCTGCCACGGCGGTGTTATCCACGACGCCCTCTTGGTGACGTGAGACCAGATCCAGCTGAGGATATTTTCCTCAGAGAATCTTGAATCACTCGGGTACTCCTAAAATTACATCCAATCGTTATCTCTGCAATCAATATTTATAATTAAATATCTTTGGTTTGATGCTAATGATCAGAGAGTCTATTCTCACATATTAACTCATTTCTGCTAAGCACACTCTGACAACTTCACTTGTGATCGGGGCACTGCAGTGCTCTGCATTTCTTTCATGACACATGACGAAACTATACACTGCGATCAGTCATGCTCATGGCAATAGTTGAGGTGTTAGAAGATAAATGGTTAAAACTATCCCGACAGTAAGAACAAACATCATCATTTCAAATACAAAAATTTATTGTTATCATTCAATACATATTTGATAAATAACTACACCGTAAAATGAGTTATATATCCCCAATGTGTTCACTTCTGGCATTAGTTTGATCTGTCAAACTTCAACAGTATTTGTGTCAACACCTTAAGTTTAAACTTATATTGACGAGGATTTAGTGATAGTAAATTTACCTTAGTGAACAGATGATGAAGCAGTGCCTACGAATGAAGACATTATAACAGAACCTTTTTATATGACAACTGCTTGTTACTAACTTGATGATTTTGCAAATAGAGTAAGAACAGAAGGGATAGGAGTTATGACAGAACTAGTAGTAAGGTAACTTCTCTCGCTATGCACCTTTTCTCAGGATCATATGGGTGGGTATGAAGGAATATTAAGTCAATCAGTTAAACAGAATTGATAAAACAATTGAAAAAAAAAAACACAATATTGGGACTCAATGATGTTGACGACTTCACTACATATCTGGCAATAAAATAAAAATACTTACCAAAGTCTCATTCCACAGCATAAGCCTGACGTTTGGCACGAGATCAACGCCCATATCCTCGGCGAGTTGCTCAGATGTTACAATCGCGAAGCAAACATCCGCAAACGGATCATGCTCTAAGGATTTGAGAGCCGCACTGTATACAGCGTTATAAGGTGCTGGCCCATCTGCCATCGGTGTATATCCTACAACTACAGCCTGAAAACAATTATGACGACACATGCATTAGCCTTGCAATCTTACGACAACTGTTTCTTAACATGAATGGTTTGTTTTTGTGAAGAACCGCCTAACAATGATGATGCCACAGGAAAGAGTTTCAACATTGTTCCCCGGTATTACTTCAAATGTTGGTGTATTCTGCGTTGATTCAAAATTAATAGATAATAATAATCACAAATTAATTATTAAATTTGAATTATGTTTTTGCACGTACAATAAACAGTTAGCATCGTCTATATACCAAAGTTATTACTTACAGGAAAACACTTACTCCAAGGCAAGCAGTAAATTACAGTTAAAACAAATTTTATAATATTAATCTAATAATAATTAACACAATTGCCTGTGATAATTTTCATTAACGATCTTGTGCGTCAGTTCTGTTGCATCCGTGTGATAGAATGTCTGAAGATGCCGAAAGGCGAAACCCGAGTCGTCAGTGACAAAACATGTGGAATCATACAAAATTGTAACAATTCCAATTTGATATTGAAATTCCATCAAGCACTTTCAGTCGATATCATAAATTAATTAATTATTAATAGCTAGACTTAAAAATTCTAAGGGAAATATATTTTATAGTCGTGAGCTTCCTATTTTATTCAAAATGTAATATTTACAGTAATGTAATTAATTATATGTAACTTTCTTCACTCTGGGTCCATTACCTGGATGTCTTATCCCAATTCCCATTAGATTTAAATAACTTTTAAAGTTCAACTGCCGCTTCTTCGAAAAAAGGAAATAACTTTTAAGAAATCCACTCAAGATGCTTGTTGGAATTTCAACATCAAATTTAATCTGTTGAAGCTTTGTAAGATTCTACATGTTTTGTCGCTAACAACTCAGGTTTAGCCTTTCGGCATCTTCAGGCATTCACATGGATGCAACAGAACTGACACACAATAAACAGTTTAATTTGAATAAAACTAATCTTAAGTAATATTTCTGCAATGGTATATTATAAAAATAAGGACAGGTTTCACTGATCACGAGCATCAATCGAAATCCTGATCTTTATAATATTAAATTGCAGAAACAGTACAAAACATTGTGTTTTATTTGTTTCAATAAACTGTCAAAACCAACCATGAAATATAACAAAGTTAATATTTCTTACAAACAAAAATCAGCTGGAAAAACAATATACATCATAACTGGAATCCCCCAGAATTTTGAGGCCCTATGCTTCAATCATTTTAGCATATAGGTAAATCTTGCCCAAAGCACCAATGGACTGTTCAAGACTCTATTAGATATAAGACTGTATTATAAGTCAACCAAAATAAATAACAAAGAGCACTCACATCACAAACTGTAATAAGCTTAACTAAATTCTCAGAACTAGTCAGTCTTTTCAATGGTTTGATGAATTGCCGCAGAAACTTTACCATGCTAGCTGAATCTTTCGGGCCTGTAACAAATTCATCAACACAAATTAGCAAATCGTCGATCGGATGCAGAACTATTTTAACCAGCATTTTACCAAAAAAAAATTATTTTTTAGTATGTTTTTAAGATGTGGTGGTAATTTATAATGCGTGAAACGAGTATCTGTATAATATTAACATATTATTGTCGGGAAGCAGCAAATCTCATTTGTTGCAGGATACAACAACACGGCATCCTTTTTTGACAAGAAGCAAAATAACTTACGAGTTATTATGCACTAAATGTTCATATTGATTATTATAAGGAAGGTGACATGTATTTCTCGAATATTTTTACATCATAAGATTTCATACTCCCAGTGAATGTAAAATTGCAGTAATGGGAAGTAAATATTATTAATTATTATATAATTAAATGCTATGAATAAATATGCTATATTTTACATATAATATTTTAAATATTTCATATTGATAATGTGCGTAGTGTCATTTACTAAATTGATAACAGGTTTTTATATTCAGCTTATAAATATAGTGAAATTATGATTTAGTCAAAATGTTTTTATTTTATTTTTAATGACCAAATATCACATATGATTTCATTGAAAATTTCAATCAAAAATATTGTTTGGTTTAGAAGTTATGTTGATTTTAAGAAAATAATATATTTTTGCTCTAATTGTTAAAAAACACCAGCTACAGGCAAGAGTCTAATTTTTGAGACACTCGATAGTCAAATGTTAACATTTCATACAATTTATTCTATATCAAATTTGAATTGTTGAAACTGTACAATGGACATGATTTGTTACTTATGACTCGGTATCACCTTTCGGCATCTACATCCATTCTATCACATGGATGCAATAGAACAGACAAATATTACAGATGGTACAATTTCTTTTATCATCAATAAAAGTAAAAAAAAATAATTATACCTGTATATATAACACTTTTCAGGTGGGTCGTGTATGCCATTATTATAGGCCAGACAGATATTTTGCTGTGGTGCTGGCGACACTCCCCAGATGGATTCCAACAATTTACGGCAGCAAAATGCACCTGAAAATAAAATAATTCATATTGAAACTACAGGAACACAACTTTTTAAATTATCTGACATATTAACAATTTTCCACCCTCACATTTTGGGCATTAGTAGTAATTCACTGCCCAAATAATTTCACATATTAATATATTGTGGATATAGAACATATAAGAATATTGTAAACATATACTGTCCTGTGGAAATGTCTCGTGACCGCACCAAATGTGATAGAAATAGTTTCGATATTTATTTTTTATATAGTGCATTACACTGAATGATCTTTCACAGTATACAGTTGTAGGTAAAATCGACAAAATCAATAAAGCAATTTTTGTTTATTCTTTATATTGACTTGATTCATGGTCATCATAAAACTCGGACCAAAATTTTTACCATTTTACAAACAGTTATATTATTAAAACGGTCCTTTACTTAAACTCAACTAAATGCTGGATAAGTCAAGTTTATTAAGTAAATTTTAAAATAATAATAATTTTACAAATTCATTTGTAAACACATTTTTTCTTAAATAACAATATTCACTATAAAACTGTTGTTGGCCATAGCGAAATCCTCTGGTGGCCGCACATGAGAACCACTGATATAGAACTATATAATGTGTTGTTATTATTTAAAATATCACACCTTTCCATCAAGAAATGAGATAAAAAGTATTAAAAATCACAAATAAAAGAGTCAACACATCAACATGTAACACTCCTCACATTATTAACCATAAGTTGCCACTGATAGTTACATGTTGTATTACACATAATTGTCGCTATTAACTACAATATAAAAAAATTATTTGTTACCTGTCTAAACATAGTTTGTGCAACTTTATTGAATTCGTGTCGGACATGTTGACTTTCTGCATCCCAAGGGGCATAGTACATCACAAAAGAGATTTCGGAGAGAGAAATGTAAGATAGAGCCGTGGAAAGCTGTCCCTTGTACCAATCCATAACGAGAGAGTTTTTGTCGAAGAACGGAACTGCTGGAGGAGTTCGGGAAATTTTGGGGGGTCTGTAAGAAAAAGAAAGCATTAATGACACTAGCGGATGTTTCTCCACGATTGCTGAAACAACTAAACACTGCCTAGTTTGTTTCCTGATGTCTAGAGACTTACTACTGAATTAATTATTAAATAGTTATGTCAAATTTGAATTGTTAAAACTTTGTACGATTCCACATGTTTTGTCAATAACGACCCGGGTTTCGCCTTTCGGCATCTTCAGGCATTCTATCACACGGATGCAACATTAATCTAATAATAATAAACACAATTGACTGTGATAATTTTCATTAACAATCTTGTTAATGAGTCATTCTTGAAAGGGTTTTTTAGCAAATATCAATCAACTAACATTAAAATATAAATGGGTTTTTTTTTCCTTTTCATATAGTGTTATTTTCATATAGAGTACAATAATTATGTGTTTCAGTAGCGAACAATTTAACAACTCTTCATCGGCATTTGTTTCTGTGAAAAACGGACAAATGTTTAATATTACAGCATTAATAGCAGATAAATACACATAAATTTATACATTGGGACAACGGAAGATTAGTTATCCGCTCTCGCTAGGTCTAATTTTTAATGATCACAAACACACATGCCTTCTAGCAGAATCAATAAGTCAATTGTAGAAATGCTGTTCATGATTGGATTCGAACCCGTGAGGTCTATCACGGAAGCTAACGACGTTGACCACTACACCACCGAATCGACAAAGTTAATACGGACCCGTAACTAATATACGGCTATGAAACCGGTGTTTCCATTCTTTATGCTATTATCAATTTTGATTTGTTACAACTTTGTACGATTCCACATGATTTGTCACTAACGACCCGGGTTTCGCCTTTCGGCATCTTCAGGCGTTCTATCACACGGATGCTAGTGACAAACGTGTGGAATCGTACAAAGTTGTAACAATTCAAATTTACTTTATGCTATCGTTTTTAATAACTGGTTGATATTTTGTACAATAATTATAACAATCAATTTAATGAAATAAACAGCTGTCAAAATTTTGACGTAGACTATACACAAAAAACAGCACTTGTTTTGATTACTTACGAATTTTGTAAGGCATCATAAGTAGTGAGAGCAAGGGCAAGGAAAAATAAAATCTCCCGTAAGACCATATTAAGATCTATCTCGCTAGGAGCAGTTTCCTGATGATTCGATGTTTGAGTAGATTCGTTCGCTGGCAGACTGTCTTTGGCATCGCTGTCGGCCAAATTAGTCGCATCTAATTGGTCTTTATCAATAGATCTCGAACATAAAATGTTGATATCGGACTCGGTTTCCAACATTACACGTCACATGTCAATATGACGACCGCATTTTGATTTGGCCTTTTCGACTAATTCATCCAATAATCATAAAACAGAAAAATACAGTATTAGGGTAATCCAATTATGAAAATAACGGTGTAACATTAATATGTCGGAAAACTTATTATTTTTGACACATGTCAAACCTGAAATTTAGCACAGACAAAACATGAGAGTGATAAAAAATATCTTCAAGGCTTAGAAAATATGGATACATGATATATTATTTCTTGAGAAACTATATTTTTTTTTAATCCATTTTTTTTAATTTGTTAATATATTTATCTGAAAAACACTAACAAAATTTTAATAATGATGATGATGATGTACTAAGTATCCACGCAAATTATTACGCAGGCAATAATTCTACGTACTAGCCGTTTATACATTTTGAAACCATAGACCGCCATATTGCCTACGAGTCCGTTCGATTCGCAGGCGGTATAGCAGATGAGAAGAGAATTATTTAATGTTTTAAATTGCAAAAATATCACATTTATAACAATTTTTTAACTCCTCAACATGTCGGCGCAAGAGCAGATGCGGGCTATGTTGGACCAACTAATGGGTACAGCGAGAAATGGTAAGTCGAACACATCTTTTTTTAACACCCAAACCCATTTCTGATAGTATATCAATAGTGATATATAATGATAAATAATTCAATTGTGATTATACCAGATTTATTTCTTTTTTATTTTGATGTCAATGCTTAAATTTTGATGTTAAGAGATTGCGGTTACTGCATTATGATTGTGAATTTTTATGACATACACTTTCCCTTTTTGTAAAATATAGTTGAAGAGAACACAACAAATGGTATCGATATGTTCAATATAATATTACTATGGTTACCTAATAATTAATTATATTTCATTTGTTTTCCCTAATATGTTCAGAAGTCGAAAAATAATCGGTACCAAGGAAAAACGTTAAAGGTTAATAGAAAAATATTTTTTTTTAACACCAACGCTATCATTTTGAACTTATTCCTGCTCGTGAAATTCATTTACAATAAAATTTGTTCTCCGATGACAAGTCGGAAAAAGTCGATAGAAAATAGTTTAGTGATATCGTGGGTTGACACATACTGTGACCAACTATGGCAACTTGTCACTCCGGAAGGACTGTTTGTCTTCGGACTCAGTCAAACTCTTTTGCCGGCCTTCACACTGAAGGATAGGGAATTTGTTGAGTGTACGACGTGTCCCCACTATCAGGAAGCTACCAACTGCTTTATCATTTTTCAAAAACCTAAAAGATACTACAGTGAAACCTCGATTTTACGTTTTCCAAGGGACCCTGAAAAATAACGGTAAATGCGGGAAACGGTGAATGCGGAAAGCTTCAAATAATAATAAGCAAGTAAAATCGTAAAAAACGTTTATTTATTAGTTACTTGTACATACTGTATATAATATTTATTTTTTAAAAAAGTTCTTTATGTTAATTTGCTTCTTTGTTATTTGGCACTTTAATCGGAACAAAGATTTGTTACTAAACTTGTGACTAAAAGTTTGTATGTACAGGAATCATTATTACTATGAATTTTAAACAACTGCAAATGTAATTGCACCATAAACAATAATACGCGTGTGGTGGATTTCAACCAAAAGAAATAGCACATCCGTTCAATGCATTACGTCTAACATGTACAGTGGATTCCAACGTGTCTAGACATAACACCTGCACTCGGCTGTGTCAAACTTGCTTGCCAAGATACGGAGACATATGCAATACAAACGGTCAATCGGGATAATATTTGTGACGGGACCAAAATATTTGGACGGTTTATCGAGGAATCGGGAAACGGTCAATGGGGAATTATTTAACATTGTTCTTATGGGAGTTTGACGGGACTACAAAAAATACGCGTTCCACTGGGAAAACGTATTATGCGAGAACAGTTGATCGAGGTTCCACTGTATAATATCATGCTTATGTGGGGAATCGTTATTATATTATTTGATGCTATATTATGAAGAGTTAAGTAAATTAATCCAATTAAAATTCCAACTCTCGTATTATATTCCGCTTTTGTTTTTCTTTCAGGCGAAACTGACAAATTCCAAGTAAAATTCTCAGATGGGTCAGTGTGCAAGAGCTTTCTTCTGCAGTGCTGCCCTCACGAGATCCTCTCGTCGACGGTAATTATTTACATTCCACCATCTCGATTTTTCATCGCCCACTTTTGCGTTTCAATTGTTTTCCACTCACAGAAATAATGGTGAAAGTTATGGATATATATATATTTTACAATACCGTAAAATTACAAAATCATTCAAACATTACTTAACCCAAATCAATATTGGTAACATTGTATTTTCGCAATAACAATGTTATCTATTTTACATTTATATTTAAAATCAATTTCCATATAGCTACCGCTGTATTTAAAACAATTCATTTTCGTGCTTGTATGCAAAAATTTACCTTTTTTTTCTTTTATGTTTTATTCTTATGTATCTAACTCGTATGCTCTTGATAATTTATTTCACGGCACATTTATTATGATCTATCATCAGCAGTAGTCTCCTAGTAATACTCATTACAATTTTGTGAAAGATATTCTACCAAATCTGTGTTGCAAGTCTTACTTTTTTGGCATTAGATTCCGCCATAAAACTATCCTTTCAAATTAATAAAATTCTTCCATTAGCAGGCTGTAGAACGCCTTCATTATCTATGCTCGAAAACACTTCCACCTATTTTAATAATAATACAAATAGAATCTTCAATTTTTGTTTCCTGTAGTCTTTCCCAAATCGGGGAATCCCAGCTTTCTGATATGATGATTGTCTATCTTTCAATCTACTTTAATTGTTGAATGTTTAATTGTTTTATTTATTAATCCTGCAAAAATATTACATGAAGTCATATAACAAGTATTCGTCTGCCTTCAAATTAACCCTTGATATAAAAAAAAATCACATTTAAACTACAGTACCCAAAAGTCTTAAATGAATTATCTATGTTAGATAGCCCTGATCATCTCCACTTCGTCATATGGGAATGTGCCCATAGATAATCCATCAAAGAATCTGTGTTGTCTCTTCCAACTTTCTTGCCTGTTCAACTCGCCTACTAGTGGCTCAAATTAAATGCATTTATTTAGATATCGAAAACAGTTATATAAATTTGTTCCAAGATCTCAATGCCTAAGTCTTCTTGAAAGGATTACCTTTTGCGAGGTCAATTGAAAGGTCCAGTGATCACATCAATTTTCAGACTACATTCACATGTCTTTCGTGTGAATGTTTTTGTATATTCGAGATAATCTAAAGTATAGGTGAACTGTTTGTGTCTTGCACATCAATTTCAGGGCTATATATATATATTTTTTTATTGTGTTTGTTTTTTATTCTATTTATCATTGCATTGGTGTTATATAGGGAACAGTATTCATGTTAGCACTAATACTGGTACAATATACTTTTTCAGAGTTTCTCCATCACATTATCTAAATCTTAAAGATGAGGATAGAAAATGTTTGATAAATGAGTTAGGCCGTTCTGTAAGTACCCTGCCGTACGTATAAAGCTATGTTGTATTTAGGTTTAATATGAAAATATTTGTGCATATAGAAACATTTCAATGTGCAATATATTGTATATGATGAGACCTTTTCATTGAATCTGCAAACAGTCGGTTAGCGAGTGGCTTTATCGATAAGCCTTACTCGGGACTGTCATTTTTTGGTAAGTAACTATGTTAATTGTATCTAAGAGAGGAAGTAAAACACTCTTTTTAACCGGCCATACGACGTGAGGGTACGTAAATAGATTTTTTTTCACGAGACCGCCGCTGCGTAACACGGGAATCCTTCGGCGAACATTGAACGTATGTCCTAAACATTTTCTTTTTCAGGCAAATTTCTTCGGCATTTAGCTCCAGCTGTCCCCCTTTTATTTTGAATTTCAATCAGAAGATTTTAGTGTATCTTTCGCGACAGTTATCTTCCTGCAAAAACCACACGAATCTTTTCACATTGCTACGAAATAATTTTATTAGCTATCAACTTGAAACATTCTTCAGAAAAATATTTTATACTGTAAATGTTACCATTATATCGATTATATGTAATATCCATTCATTATTAATGTACTGCCTCGTTCAGGGTATTGATTACAGCTGCATTATTCAACCACATGTCAATTACTTTTTCCATCCATGACTTGATACAATTTAAACATGAAATTGAAGAGGCCTCGCAAAAATAAATTAGTAAGCTTTTAACAAGGTTCATTGATAATTAAGTCTTATTTTGGGCCAAAAAATGCATATCGCCTCTTGGAATGATTCCTTGATGCTGTAAATATTCATTTTGCTCTTCTGAAAGTATTACTAGCATATATCTGTTCAAAAATGCACTGAATACTTTCAAAGCTCTGCAAAGTACATATATTTCAATTCATTGTTCCTAAATTTCTTTAGCAAACAATTTGAACATGAATGAAAACATCTAGTCTCATAATAGTTTTGTACAAGTATGTAATATGGATTTTATTCATTTATCTTCAAAGGCCTTATTTATCTAAACTATTCTAATCAGCGCAATTTTTGATGTATCAAATTCAAGACAGTTACAAGAGTCGAGCTGAAAGATCTGCTCCGAGAGGCTTTTCAACATTGTCTGCATAAATCTGCCCTCTGAAACTAAAAACATTCCCAAATTTAACACGGTGAAAAAATAGCAATGTATTTTAGTTCCACAAAATTATTTTTAACAAATATAGTTGATAGCTATTTCCGCTCACGCCATCGTCAGAACTATCTATTAAGTCTGAATGAGCCGAAATAGCTATCAACTATATTTGTTAAAAATAATTTTGTAGAACTAAAATACATTGCTATTTTTTCACCGTGTTATAATGGAGTTCTACCAAGTGAATGCCAATTCAATAAATAAATTCCAAATTTTGCATTGATTTTTTCGAATAATCCAGCCTTTTTCTGGCTCCACATTTTGTACAATAATGATAAAAGGTTATCATTTCACAAGTGAACGTTTTATGTTTCGTGGTTTATTATTTCTCTGGCTAATTTTGAGGTTTTAAAAGTAACAATTTTTCAGCACCCCAATGTTAATCCTGTGATAATTCGGAGCGTCTAGTGTGCCCCTAAATAGACTCCCTTTCCATATTCAAACTGAGACTTATAATGAATCTGAAATTATTTTTATTCTGTGTAAAGTTACTTTTGTTAGGTTTAAACGATTGAAATGTGAGCGTACTTGTTACCTGGTTTTTGTGAGTATCAAATTATTTTTCTTCACTCTACCGCCCTCGTCTCCAAATGCCGATCTACAGATGGTGCGTTTTACTCACGAATGTTTTTGTATCATTATTTAAGTTGTCTATTTAGCGATAATACCACTATGTTTTCATGTTATCTCTGCAGATGGTTATATTGAAAATCGTCTCGACTTGCTGATTTTTTTTTTCTTTCCGAGTCTCGCAAAATCAAGAAAGTTCAAGTCTTTAAATCAAATCCCTCTTTTTTTTGACATTTTCAAAGGAATATTCATAAAGCATGTTAAATTCAAAACATATGTACTTTAGTAATAAAATTTAAATTCATGTCATCATTTTCACTCATACATATAACTTTTTTTTTTACATTGCAATTGCATTTTATGAAATTTTCAGGACATACTACCTATTACAACTTAACTTTTATGTTTAATCCAATGTGGTTTTATAAAGAAGTGCGACATCTCCCAAAATGAGCAGAATATATCTTGTTTTGATATATGATTCTCACAATTATGATTGCAAATCTATGATGCAACTTCACAATTTATTCATAATTCTCAAAAACCACTTTCACTTCACATTCTACCTACTTAGTTCTAGATAGTCTGAATATTTTACATTTAATTTAAAACTGATGCAAAAAATTGTACTATTGTTTTCGTGTTGCCCTTAACAAGAGAAAGCGTCTTGTTAGTGAACAAAATTCAAATTGTTAAGTGTGTAAGCTTATGTAATCCAAAATGAATGTGGATTTCTTTTATACCAGCTGACTGCTAATGTCTCAGATTCTGAAACAGCAGATTGCAGTGTGTTCATAGTTGATACTCAAAAAAACATGAGTGTTGATAGATTTAAATTTTTCGTAGCAAAACATGTTCCATTTGTCTTAATATTATAATTTACATTAGTTTGTTTGACAACAATATTATTTAATTCAGTTATTCATTAAATGGCTCATCTGGGTATAAATTAATAAATCAAAAAACAATTTTAAAACATTTATATCTTCAATTTAATCATTCAATATAAAATTGCCTTCTCCTGTTTCTTGATGATTTTATTAATTCAATTTTACAAAAGTCTGGAAATTTTGATTCAAAATATTCAAGAGTCCTTTTTTTTTACTTTGTCAGCATTTAAATTTTTTTTTTTTTCTATCATGAAAGTGTTACATTGAAGATTTACTGATGTTGCAACGTCTTGCTCTTCAGATTTTAAAGCTGAATCGTTTTCTCTTCAATCCTATGATAGCTAGAGATCAGAAATGGGTATTCACTTGTTTTTTTTTCAACCCAGGAACTAGTAATTCAATTATCTCTCAACTAAAAGAGAAATTTCATTTTTGAAGGGCTTCAAAAAATACATAATCTGAGTTGACATTGTGAGTCTTTGGAAATGAAATAAATCATATTTTTTCAAGATATGACCATGCAATACATAAGCAAACCTGGTAACCATTTTTTTACATGCAATCTATTAACTTTTTCATGTTTCTGTTGGAAATATAAATTTTCCTTGGCCTGTTTTGAGTTTTATTAATAAATTATTTGAGTAGCATCGTTAATTTGTTTTTATGATAATATATATTTATTTTTTATTCGTCTTCCACCAGACCAATATAAAAAGGACAAGTAAAATTCAACTTTTAGTCAAATGAAAATATTACTAACAACTTGATGTCTTATAATTTGTAAGAGATTTATACGTATTGCGATAACTCATCGATGAAGAAGCGTTTTTTTGGTTAGCTTCTTTACGGTGTACTAATTTCCAGTTTTAATATTTGACAGCGTATGGATCTTGGAGATTGCCCAAAAATTCATGACCTAGCGCTCCGTGCTGACTTCGAACAGGCATCCAGAGCCAAAGACTACTTCTATGATATTGATGTAAGTGTTTTTCTTTTTTTTTTACATATATTAACACTTTGTGGTCGGGCCCCTCAAGCAATATACTCAAACCTGTAGCGGCCGTTTTTTGCGATTAGCGCAAAAAAATATTACTTTCTTAAAATCGACACAACTTCTAAACCAAACAATGTTTTTGATTGAAATTTTCAAAGAAATGATATGTGACATTTGATCTTTAAAAATAAATTATAAACACTTTGATTACATCTTAATTTTATTATATTTCTAACCGTTTTATATAAACCTATTCTCAATTATGTAAATGGCACTCCACATCTCATCAATATTAAATTTTTAAAACATTCTATGTAAAAGATAATATATTTATTCTTTCTTTATAATTATATAATAAATAATAATATATACTTGCAATTCCTGCAAGTTTAGAGCCACTGGAAGTTTGAAATCTGAATGACATAAATCAAGAAACATGCGTCTCCGAATAGGAACATTCGGGTTTATAATAACTCATGAGTTTTATTGCCACTTGTCGTATTGCCATGCGTTTTGTTTCACACCGAAATACAAGCCCGAGAGAAGACGGGTCCTGCAAACGACTGACAGGATACAAAAACGAATTTTATCGGGTTCCGCAAACAAACAACAGTCTGCAAAAAACGAAATATTTCGTTTCCCAACCATAAAGTGTTAAGTGTCATATTCACCTCTCAATGCCACCATTACCAACTGTTCTATTTTTCATGAAAATTTAACAAATACACCTATCCTTCGATTTATACAGTAGATAGGTTCCTGAGAAAGACGTGTAAATCGAAATTGTATATTATTTAATGTAAAACTGTGTAAATCCAAAAGTACACGAAAAACGCATAATTTGGCTATTTTCTAAAATACATAAATAAAACAAAATTATTAACAAGTATAAATATACGTATTCTTTTATTAATTGAATACACATAAAGCATACAGCATAAGGGAACAGAGAAATGAAATCCAAAATATTCATAAAAAAAATATTGCAGCGGTTGGTAGAGTTTTCATCACAAATCACCGTCAATATCTTCTTCATGACTGGTTCAAAGTCACTTTTATCAATCGAAATTATTTGTGCCAATTCGATGTTTGAAGTAGAAACATTTACACCTCGAGGAGATTTGGTTGTTAAATCTTTATGGACCTCATTATATTGAGCCAAGCATTGATTAATAATGATTACCAAATTTTCTTTCCAATTCGAGTCCTTTGTGGATGATTTTAGCTGTAAATATAACTGGTTCAAATTCTTTTTCATCAAAATTAATCCGTGTAAAAGCGAAAACCTGTAAAACATGTACCGTGTAAATTCGTACATGGAAAATTATTTTTAAGATTATTCTTTGTTAGTAAGTAAAAATATCAAAATTCTTAGTTCATTTTTCCAAGACTAAGAAACAAAAAATTAAATATACAATTTATGATTGGAAAAATAAAGAGAATTTATGAATTTTGTCTCTTTTGAAAGTATTGTGCAACATTTGCGGTGCAATATTGATTGTTTATATGCTTGGATGGTTTAATTGAAGCAGTAAAAAAAAGTTCTTCCATAATTTTTATAATCGTAACAAATGAAAGCTGAAAATGTTCTGGGAGTAGTTGATTCTGAGCAATATATTCCCTCACCTAAATTCTTCATTTCACTGAATAATTAAATGATCAGAATCAATGCCTGTTATATTGTTAATTTTTTTACTATAAATTTAATTTGAGTTGATAAAACATATCACACAATATGTATAACATAAAAACAAAATAATCATTTTCTTTCATATATGTTTTTAAAAAAAATATTCATCAATTTGTTTGTCATGAAATAATTAGGCCACAGAGCATTTACAAGCCTTCATCGGTGACTGTGACCGACGCACTCATGCTGCTAAACTACGCTTGGCGGAGACTCAAGAAGAGCTCTCCGCTGAAGTGGCCGTGAAAGCGAACGCAGTCCACGAATTGGCTGAACACATCGGTAAGAAGTTGGCCAGAGCTGAAGCATTGGGTGCGGAAGGGCTCGTCGAGGATAGCATGCGGCTCATGGAAGAGGTAGGTGTCTGTAGAATCGGTTCTTCTAGAACAGTGGTTCTCATGTGTGGCTCTCGTGTGTGGCCACCAACAGTTTTATAGTAAATATTAATATTTTTTGATAACAAATGAATTAGTAAAATTAATATTATTTTTAAATTTATTTAATAAGCCTGGCCTATCTAGCATTTAGTCGAGTTTAAGTAAATGACCATTTTAATAATAAAACTGTTAAAAAAAATTGTTTGACGTTATACGTTGACCATGAATCAAGTCAATATAAAGAATTAACAACAATTGCTTTATTAATTTTGTCGATTTTTCCTACAGCTTTATATTGTGAAAGATCATTCAGTGTAATGCACTAAATAAAAATAAAAAATATTTCTTTCACATTTGGTGCGGCTACGAAACATTTCCATAGAACACCTGATGTTCATAATGCGGCCACAGTGAAATTTCACGTGAGAACCACTGTTCTAAAACAAGATATAATCGTAAACTAATCTTCTATAGATGAAAGTTTCATAATTTTGTTGAATCAGTTATTTATCTTTTTGGTACTGTTTTTCAACAGATTGAACAGTTAAGAAAGGAAAAATCTGAAGCCGAACAGGAGTATAGAAACTCGATGCCGGCGAGTAGTTACCAGCAACAGAAGCTCCGAGTGTGCGAGGTCTGCTCTGCCTATCTCGGTATCCATGACAATGATAGGCGGCTCGCCGACCACTTTGGAGGAAAACTTCATCTTGGCTTCATCACCATCAGAGAAAAACTCTCTGAACTAGCGGTAAACACTATTATATAATATATTAATCACACACAAATAAGATAGCCAGAAATTTATAGTTGAACATTAATTGAAATGTGAATTAATGGAGATGGAACAATGTTAGTTTTTGTATTCGCTGCTTTGCTCTTGAAAACCAATAAGTGTTATTATAAGGTGTAAAAATTATTTTTATCCATAATTGAAGTGATAAAACTCTGAATGAACTTTTATGATTCAAATAATGTATTCATAATTATCGTTTGGCCTAATAGAAAAACATAGACAGCCGTCGTGAAGAACGTCGTAAACAATACAAAGGAGACGACAGTCGGCGCAGTGAAAGGGGTGGAGGAGGAGGGAGAGGGCCCAGTCATTACGTGGGAGGGAGGGAACTGGACAGGAGAGCTAGGAGACACAGATCCCGATCACGGGAGCGGAGAGATCGCTCAGAGAGGTACTGCTTTTGAATCATGACCTGTGATTTCACTGTCGCATCACTACCTGTTAGTGCATTTTTTATTTTGATGTAGACATTGGTTAGCAGAACGTTATTTGACTCATAGCAAATTTCATGCACACGTTCCTTTGTTGATGCATTCATACAGAAAGGCTTTGTTAAAAGTCGGTAAAGTTTTCACTGATATCACAAACGGAATAAAATTGACGGAGCTTGTTAAAACTTAAACTACTTACTTAAACTTGACCACTGAAAGGATTGTTAATCGTATATTTGCCACCTGCTATATATATGGTTGAACCTTATTTCACGATTATCACAATAAATTGAGCTATTTTTTAACCCTATGACTAATAACATCTTAACCTTTCCAGGAGTAACTAATTAATTTTAACCGTACTGTGAGCAGTGAGTTTTTTTTATCATATTGAAAAAAAAAATACAACTCACGTTTTTAGGGTTTTATCATAATAAATAATCCAGGGATCACAAACCATTGACACATAGCACTTGAATATGTTATCACAATAATTGTTGACACATATGACAAGTACGTCCATACTACTACTTTAAAGGTTAAATGTTGAGACGTCTGATTACATGACGTGTTGATAATTGACTTTTGACATAGCCTGATTTGTCTTGATAATCTCCATCTCCTCTACCGTCAACATTACTAATTTAATTTTTGAAATATTCTGTCTGCCGATTTTATTACTGCAACCAAATATCTTATATTGTCAATGTCTCTAATTATTCTGCTGCCAACTGTATAATAATACGCTTTCCTTATTATGTGTCCACAGATCCGAACGTCGGTCCCGGAGCCGCAGCCGTGACAAAAGACGCCAACGCCGCTCCGGCTCCAGAGACCGCAGAAGAGACTAGTTGAATTGTTTCGCTATAAGATCGCAATAGTTACGCACTGTCTGGCCAATCCTTCTATCGCTCAAATATGAGTTTGTTGTTTTGTCATTCTCTTAAATACACGTTTGACGGTTTTATATTATACTTAAGCCACATTTGGCTATGAGGAAAGCGCTGGAGTGTAGCATCTATATGAATTACTCGTATCATACTTTTGTAATGTATAATTTTTTCAATATGTAAAGGGATTTAATAAATATGTCATGTTATACTCACACTTTTAATCTTTAAAAAACACCTATTTACACAATCAAATGTTCCAGATATAGTAACACTTGTTATATCAACAAGCCATTCTATTTCTTTGAGTCTACCTAAGGTATTTAATTACGAAATTACTGCATTACATTTTAGACTTTAACATGTTTTATTGAAATTATTTTCAATGCATCATAACTCATATACACAAATGGTTAAATGTTTTACATTTTTAACCTGTTCTTCTAAAGCTGACGATCTACAAAAGTGTCATTTTACTTATTTTATCTGTTAAAGATTATCCATTATTGAATGGATAATTCAAAAAAATAATTCAACAGAGTTACTGTTGACCAAAAGTTCTGAAAGTATTCTTTGTTGAAATATTCTTTGCACGGTTCAGCAGAAAAGGATTATTTTACAATTTTCAATAAAAACCTCATTGCCGTTTTGTTAGTTGAGTTGTTGTTAACTAATCAAAGGAATTGATATTATCGAATTGTTGAATTTTTTTTTAATACGTTAATAGGTAATCAATAAACAATATCTTTTTATACTTTATACACTTGAAATTTATCTTACGTTATGCACTCGACAAATGAAGGCAGACAATTAAAGTTTTCACAATTTATTACATTGACTAGAGGTGATTAATGGAATTTCCAGTGTATCAAATATGTAGTGTTGAAGCTTTGTATGATTCTACATGTTTAGTAAGTTCTGTTGCATCCGTGTGATGGAACGCCTGAGAATGTCGAAATGCGAAACCCGGGTCATTAGCAGTGTTCCCTCTAATTTATAAAAGGCTGTATCCACAAAAAATATTAGCTGTTCAATTTTAAAAGGAAATTACAATTTTTGTGCACCTCAACGGTATATAGACATACTAAACAAAATGGCAAATTTTTAATTATACCGATAAATAACGCTATATGTTAATTAATGAATTTAAGGTTTGTACGCACTGTTGTAATACATGTGGAATCATACAATGTTTCAACAATTAATATTTAAAGTTGTCACTTTGTTAATAGATGAATTATAACTGTAACCATCAAATGCATTGATATGGGAAAAATTCATCATAAATTATGTTTCAATGATTGAGTGCCAGAGTGGAGGCATTCGACTGCAAGGGGTTAAAAGAACTTTGTAAATGTGACTATCATATTGATTGAATTGGCATTCACTTGGTAGAACTCCATTATAACACGGTGAAAAAGTAGCAATGTATTTTAGTTCTACAAAATTATTTTTAACAAATATAGTTGATAGCTATTTCGGCTCACGCCATCGTCAGTTAGTTTTATTGCGAGCAAGAAACAAACTAGGTCATTAAAACAGGAGAGAAGATGTATTGTGTACCTTTTCTAGACAGCTATATAAAGATAAGCAAATGTTCGCTTAAGCATAGTTCTGACGATGGCGTGAGCCGAAATAGCTATCAACTATATTTGTTAAAAATAATTTTGTAGAACTAAAATACATTGCTATTTTTTCACCGTGTGACTATTATAATTGAACAATATTGTAAGGGCGTAATACAGATCCGCACCTCTTTAGCGAAAGCTTTTGCCGGTTTTACAATACAACTGCCATTTTTCCGATAGACTCTCGTATGATATTAAATACCAATAGATTTTTCATTGAGTGCCTTGTCAAAAGAATACCTTTTGTAAGGCATCGAGTTCCACTTTGAAGTATTGCATTGACCCTACTGTAACTGTGCCAAATTGGCAGGTACTACAAACTCGGCATACCTCAATATATATGACTTTTCAAGTGTTAAATGTCACACCTTGAAAAGTACTAATTATATAAGTATTATAATTATGAATATAATGCTAATAAAACAAAATAATGTATTAATGAAATACCTTTTTCATCTAGTATCACTTCCATTTTATGATTAGATCAGAACTAGTTCAAGGTAATAGATATTTATTTGTAAGAAATGCTTGACATTAGTAAACCATAATATCATTTAGAAAATTGAATTCTTATCATGATTCTTGAACCACTTGTTTTTTATGCCTGGTGATTATTTACTCTCAATTTGTATATATGTATAACCTTGTTATGAGTTGATAATGCTAGCAATGAGAGAAACTGGTTCTGATCATTAAGCTATAAAACAGTGCTCCGCAACAGATGTGCAATGGCACATCTATGTGCAATGGCACATCTATGTGCCACCAGATGACGCTTGGTGTGCTGTGATGCATTTTTTTAAACAGAATTACACCATGAAATATTTTGAAGCACAAATACTTTTTTCTTTATTGGAATAACGTCATAGGTACATAAATATTGTACACACAATCAACACTAAGAAAAATGTACAGTCGACATTGAATCTTTCGTATTTTTATACAAATATTTTGACTTGTGTGCTGTGAAATTTTGGAAATAAATGTCGGTGTGCTGTGGAAGGCAAAAGGTTGCGGAGCACTGCTATAAAATACTTGGAAAATGTGTTCTATATGTTACAAAAGATATTGATTTAAATCCTGCATAATTATTTACCGAATATAATCCATGCCTCAGTGGGTAAAAATAAAAAATAACTGACATAATCTGATTTCGCCAAATATGTGTGGATATATTTGAGGCCATCCGGTAGAGCCTCAAACCTTCATAGAAATCAGTGCCACTACACTCTTTAAGGCAGGGATAGTCAACCTGGTCCCTACCGCCAAGCTTTTGCAGTGGGCGGTAGAGTTTTTAAAAGCTGCTTGCTTACCTACTATATAAATCACAATTTATATGGAACCAATGGGCGGTTAGAAAATATTACTTCCTTACAGGGACACAAAAGTGGGTGTTAGTAATAAAAACGTTGACTACCACTGCTTTAAGGCAACTTAATGCTGTTGAAAATTGAATGAAATAATATAGATAAAAACACAGCACGCATGTATTCTTAACCCTTTAAGAAGAATGAACGCACTTTTGTGTCCAAGTGTTGTCAACTTTCATCAATTGCCATTCCTGTATTTTTTGTTGCAATATTATTATTTCTTCAGATATTAATGCAACACATATAGCTTTCATTGATTTTGGCTGTCATATTTTTATTTGTTTCAAATTTCATGTCAATTTGGCCACTCCCCTTCTTCGAATCAGCTTCAGTATTGAACCATATGCACCCGGAATGTAACTATGAACTTAGCTCAGTCGGAAATAATACCTTGTAGAAAATATATAATGAATAATTCATTTAAATTTTTACCCTTGTACTTACCAACTGTTAAAAATTATTTTATGTGTGAAATAATAAATAATATTCCCCCCAGACTGACCGATAAGGAAAAAATGTTTGTATAATTTTATGTGAAGTAATAGTAGTAATACAAAAAATAACTCACTACTTATAGGTTTAATTGAATTGACAATAGTAAAGTTAGCATGACAGATTTTTCGCACTGGCAACTATTCAAATAGTATTACATAAATATTTTTTATTTGTCCATGTCAATAGATTTCAATCACCGTTCGTTCATTTATAGTTCAGATTCACAACTGATGCTTTCGAATCCCAACTACTCCTTAGAAACTATAATATGTATATGAACCATGTTTGATGAATTTTCTCTACCACAAAAATTTATTAATATTAAAAATTATATATTAAATTTTGCCTTGTTTCAAACATCTTCCAGTAGCCTACTCGGTAGTAAGATCTGAAGAAAAATAGAAACTACTCAAGTAGAGTTTCTTTCAATGCAGTCTATATAACAAGTTAAAAGTCTGGCACCTCTAGACTGTGATATGTTTGTATATATTAACATATTGGTGCATGACTTGTTTTATAAAAAAACTCAGTTCTACACCGAAACATAGATAACATAATGAAACTATTTACTTGGTAGAACTCTTTTGTAACACGGTAAAAAAATGGCTATGTATTTTTTTACCTATTTCACTTACAAATAAAAAGTCATCAGGCATATTGAAAATATTGAATAAAGGTACTTTTAACTTGAGAGAATTTCAATATCTAATTTGAATTTTTCAAAGTGCATGTCCACATTTTTTTGTAATGTATTTTGACATCTTCATGCATTCTAGTAAACGTATGCACTCAAACTGTCTGTCTGAAAATGCAGAAAAGTAATACCCAATTCTTCAATGATGATAAATGAAAATGTACAGTTTGTACGATTAATTTTTTTAAATATGTATTCATCTGGTTTTCTTGTACACAATGTCAACAGTGATTTCAATTGGTGAGAGATTTCGATGCTTTTGTGATGTAAAGATGTTATATGGTAAAAATTATTGGAAAAGTATTTTTATTATTATGATTTCACTACATTTAAGTTTTTCATCCTAAGAAAAGATATAGAGTGATGAAGTTTTCTTTTAACTTCATATATTGTAAAAATTGGCTATCCAAAAGCAAATAAAAATTGTTCAAGAATGTAATTATCATGTCAGAGGTATGTTCCGAAAAATTGAAATTACAGGTTATCTGTGCTTAGTGGAATGTAGTTGCGACTCGAAAATGCTTCAAAACTTCATGATTTGTAGTAATTTTCATTTGGTATACTTTGCAGAATGGTGGTTTAAGTCGACTTTTAAAATCTGATTCAACTATATTTACATTCTTTTCTTTGAACTCCTGGTAATGTATGAATTTCAATGCTTTCAATAATATTTATAAACATTGTATTGTGGAGTTTTTGTAATCTCCATATGTTTTATAAGATTGAATACCTACTTATAATAATAAAGTTATTTAGTAACTTTCTGTTCTATGAGATTTTTATTTGACCTTTACTGTGTAGAAAGAACTATTATGAGTTTACAATCCTGACTGTCTGTCTTTTCGGAAACATACATTTGCAGGAAAGCGTTTTCTATATCAAAACTAATGAAGTAGGAAGCTACTAGCATATTGATAACATCTCTACTGGACTAGGGTCAATACCGTGTCCAATTGCACAAATATGCACTTCACTCTTTCACTGGATGACTTCCGTAATCCTACCTACATTGACCTTTAAATTATGGCGGCATTTGAGTATACAGAATTGGCAACAGGTATGTGCTCCACAGACCTTGCAATATTTTATTATGCTCCTGGCCAATCAGATTTATATGACTGAATATCTGCACAGTTCAAACTTTTCCTTTTAAACAGTAAATTTAACGTGTTTTGCAATCGCAACCAAAGCTTTAGAAGGAAGTGAGAAACTTTGAGCTTGCTTTTGAAGACAACTTTTCTGCAAAATTAGGTAAAATTTCTTGAAATTTAAATGTAAGTGAACGCCCATATGGCATTCTTTCAAATATTTTTTAAAATTACCAAGTACCTGTTAAGTTATATCAACATTGAGCCTCCCATTTGGTAGTACCTTGTTATAAACAATTCCATGTATAATTCTAATAAGAATATAATACATTTTTATAGTTTGAAGAGAAAACTTTTGAAAAAAGAGATAAGTACTATACACCACATATTTCTTAACACAAGGCCAAAATGTGAGCTCTGGCATCATTGATAATATCAAATTGTATGTTCCATATGATTTTTTGAGGAATTGTGGAATTGAATTCTACGTTCTTCTGATGTGTAGAAACAGTCCAATGATGGTAAGAGCATTAACAACATTCAACAATATTATTGATTGATTTGGCATTTACTAGGTAGACTTCATTATAGCGCTGAAAAAATAGCAATGAACTCAAGTTCTACAAAATTCATAAGGTATATAGTTGATAGTTTTTTCAGTTTACGCCTTCATCAGAACTATATAGTTCTGATAAGGGCATAAGTCGAAATAGGTGTCAACTATACATGTCATAAATTTTGCAAAACTAAAATAAATTGCTCTTTTTTTTACCGTTTCCAACGGTATTACTTTGGATGTTTACATATTCGATATAGGTAAGACAGAATTCAGGCATGCAATGAATATGTGGCAAATAAATAATTACATACGCTGTGAAAGCCAGAAAACATTATATGGATGATATCATTGGGAACATGTTAGGCATACATTGGAAATTAAACAAAAGATCTGTGGATTCATTTTTATTATACAAATGTATATGTAAAACGTATTTATATCAAATCTGTTTCACTGACGAAAGAGGAAGTTCATCCACAAGATCCAGAGTTTTACGTTGAGACCTTCACACTTTTATTTTATATAAACATTAGGCAGTTTTGTTCCACGATAAATAAAGAATATGAGTATTCAATCCCTTGTATAATCGAATGAATAATCAAAGTAAGATTGATCGAAAGTGTGAACCCTAGTGAAGCCGTCTTCTCCGCCTGATGCGTAGCTTTTGCCATCTGGATGGAATGCCAAACTATTGATGGGACCGAAATGTCCCTTGACGCGGCCAAACTCTTCTTCGAAAACCAAATGGAAGAACCTAGAGTCGAATTTGCCGTGTCTTGTGGAAGTTGTGGTTACATCCATAGCGTCTTGTCCTCCTCCTAATACGACATGGTCTAGAATAGGACTGATAGCTGCTGAGTTTACAGGTCTTTCGGTTTGATATTCCTTCAGTAATTCCAATGAGCCCGAATCGAACAATTTTGCAGAATGATCCTTGCTTCCAGTTACAAACATAGTATTATCGCGAGACATTTGCATATCATTAATACTGCCTTGGTGCTCTTTTATCGTTTGGACTTTCTTGCCGGTCCTCAAGTCCCATTGACCGATTTCACCATTTTCGTGACCAGTTATGAGTACTTCATCGAGTGATCCCCATAGAATTGATGACACTTTGGAATCGTTCACTTCCCATTTCAAAATCGGCGATTGACTCTGTGTTGATTCGTCAACGTTACGTGTGTCAATAATAAATACTTCACATGGTTGTCTCATGGCTTTATCGGTAGAATATGCTGCTTGGTTAGCGCTGTAACTGAACGCACAAGTACGCACAGATGAATTCGTGACGATCATCCCGATTTCTTTGCCGGTTTCGCAATCCCACAGTCGGCAGGAGCTGTCACCGGCTCCAGTCATAACAACGGTGGAATGCCAGTTAACGTCGATGCACCATACAACACCGCTGTGTCCGTTGAAGGTTCCTAACCGCTCACCGTTCAGCGACCACCATACATTGGGCGTAGAATCCTTCGCCGCCGAAAACAACAAGTCACCCTCGCGATTATATTTAATCTGAGTTATGGCACGTTCGTGCCCCTGTAACATTAACGGCTTCATGGCGCAGATTTATTGTACTTTTGACAGTAAAAACGTGGCTTACGCCAGATGCAAGCAATCACACAAAGTAATATTGTCATAGACAATAAGTAATAGCTATTATGCTGTCATTATTATTATTATCGTAAACTATTTTTTCAAAAATAAATGTATGGTGAGTATATAGGTAATTCAAGAATTTTGTTTATTTGGCAGAAAATTTTCTCGAAAAAGTACGAATATCTGATGTCTTTAATTTTAATCATACCTCCATGTAAAAGTCAATCATTTTTTAAATGATAAAAACATATTTTTTAGTTCTTATTTCCGCGATATATTTTATGATCAGGGCCGATTTCGCTCATTGTGAGCATTGTCAACTGATCTGCTGATAATGCTCGTAATAAGCGAAATCGATCCTGATCATATTTTTTGTGAAAACATGTACTTAAAATGTGTTTTTATTATTTAAAATATGCCTTTCAATCAAGAAGTGAAAGTTAACACTTTAAAAGTGAAAGTCAATCCTGTTTCAATTGTCATGTAATTTAGATATGAGCTTTCTGAGACAAAGCCTCAAATAAAATACACCCAAATATAAGAAATTCTTCAACAGACAAGCAACTTATAAAAATTCCATGAAAAAAGCATGAATGGGCTAAGAAAACTATTGAGTAAGAAAATTATCTCTAATTCAAATTAATTGAAGTAATGTGTTTTTCCAAAAAAATAAAAAAAATAGTTCTCTGTTATCAACTATATTTATTTTATATACTTAATTGTTTTATTGATTTAGGTTAAAGAAACGATTGCGAGTGATGAATGAGTTTTGTGTTTGTTTATTCTTATGTGATCAGAAGGATCAGTTTGCCTTCAATAAAAAAATTCAAAAATGCTTTACTCATACACCGATTTATTTTAACTTTTCAAAAGATTTTCTATACATCAAAATTTTGTATTTATCAAACACATTTATCAAAAAATATTTTTTTAATTTTATTATTTTATCCATTATTAGCAAAATAATACTATACTTAAAATGAACATTTTAACGAAGCGTAAATTTAAAATATATTATGTTTCTAGTATTAATTAAGTATGCTTGTACAATATTTTGGTTTTCGTCCAACTAAATAGCTCAATTACAAATTTTATTTATATGCCAACACCAAATATCCGATTTTGTGTTGTTCTCTCTATCACATGTCACATGCGAGAAAGGAACAGCTATGTTTTGGCCCTACCTATATTCATTTCGGCGGAGATGAGCGAAGTTTAGCGGAAGTAGTCGAAGTTTTTCAATGTCCCGTTTCTTTCGTCCTTGTTTGGTGCGGGATTAAAAAGTGTTGTGGTTACGGATATTTATGCTTTACTGTGATTATTGTGAAGAAAACTCATCAAAGGTAAACTCTCTAGAAATTTTCATTTTTATTTACATACCACGTTACATTTACCACATATTCTATTCGGGTTGATGAAATTTAAAATGGCGTCGGTTTGTGAAAAATCCACGATGTAAATAATGGTTTCAAACTACTTTCTCGAATTGTCTAAAAGTGTGATGTGTGTGTAAAATTTTGGCTTTATATTTGATCCAATCTGTGTCTTATCGTTTATTATCTAAATCAATTTACACGCGGATGATCAATAGTATAAAATTACAAGATGATCATTTCTGTAAAAAACTGTTCTCTTAGTTGTTTATGTGTACGCTATTGTGGTACACTGTGGATGTATAGCGGCATTATTCTTCCGATTAAGCGAAAGTAAGCCTTATTCATTATTCCTCAGGGATGAGAACGGGATACATGCTTTTTACCCACACATTGTTACATTTAGAAGTAATACGATCTACTTTCTTATTGAATAAAAGTTATCCTTAGTAATTGTATTTATAATATTTTTAAAATAGTCGCACATTCTACATATATAAAAGCTTTTTGAATATGCGTGTAAGATGACCTACGAACAATAGGATACCAATTTATTGAAAACTGCCTTCTGACAGAATAGTATATCGACGACCTTGTCTATGCCCGATTTACTTTTTCAATCCTAACATTTGAAACAATTTTATTTCTTTCACTTTTCATATAATTTCTGTTCTTGGCATTATCGCATACTTTAACGTCGCTGTAATCGGACGAATATTTTTATCTAGTTACACAATTTTGTAAAAACAGATTATAATTAGTATTTACATAAATTTATTACTTATCTTCATCTGATAAAAAAATACCTCAATTGCGGTGCGTTAATTTGTCACAAATTCGACAAGTAATATAAAACGCCTTCAGATTTAAACCAAAAATGTCAACGATATATCGTATCTATAAATAAAACGTATTCCCTAGATTTGGATGTATCTCATATTCCACCTTCTCTACGTGACCATTTATTTCGTTGTTTTTTTTTTAAGGCATTATCGTATTTTATTGTATATTTGCTTCAAAAAATTATTAATAACAATGCGTAAATATTTTGACCTTACTAGTAATAAATCGTTCAGAGAAAAATTAATGTTTTTAACAAACATTTAATTACCATAATATTGTTTGTTAAAAATATGATGAAAATGATTGTTAAATATTTTCTGATTTTATCTTCACAACTACCTGCGTTTAATATTTTCTGCTGCCACGTCCGTGTTTGAAATTTTATTCATGGAGTCGAGCCGCCTTGCTTTGCTTTTTGATTAGGTAGGTACTTACAAAATTTCCGGACGGTTCAGTAAAATAAAAGACGTAAATGTATTTGATGCTTATTTATTTATTTGTTTAAAAGTGCATCTTATTGAAAAAATATTTTAAGAGTCCAATATAATTTTACGATGTTCGTAAATAGTTTTATTACTGCATCTGTGTATGCGTTCGAAATTTAAATTGGCATTTACAGTCGCTCATGATTGTTCGTAATTTTTCAAATCGTTTCGAATGGATCCAATACACGTCCTAAGGAAATTTGCGCCGGCGTTTTGTACAGATTTATTTTTACAAAAATTGTTTCGCGAAAAAAAACGGCGCCGGTCAGGCGTAACCTACCGAATATATGTTGCATAATATTTACTTTGTGGCTTTTTGCCGGACAATTTAATTACATAATTGTACTACTGACTTAGATTTCGTTTCGATTGAACTGGCTTTTTATTAAAATCACGACGCCATATTGGACGAGTTCATACCGTAGGATATCTTTGGTAGCCGGGAGGCGGCGGGAGGGGGACTTCGGGGCGTGTGGGTGGGAAAGGCACACTGCGTTCGAAATGGAACGTTTCGTAGGATGTACGCCTCGAGCGATTTTATTGTTAACGCTGTGTTGCTCGATACGCCATCGTAGTTTCTATACTATTAACCCGTTAGCCGCTCACCTCATTTTGGTACAAGACTACGCATGCGGATAATAGGGATATTTTTGTATGT
Source organism: Himalopsyche japonica (assembly GCA_028555115.1). Taxonomy (NCBI): domain Eukaryota; kingdom Metazoa; phylum Arthropoda; class Insecta; order Trichoptera; family Rhyacophilidae; genus Himalopsyche; species Himalopsyche japonica. The sequence goes on along the minus strand of JAHFWJ010000458.1, from coordinate 145,369 downwards.
CAAACCGTTTCCGATAATTTTGTCGGAATTGGTTACAGTACACATATCATATCGTCAGTATGAAGAATATCGATTGACCACTTGGGTACACGACCGGGATTATTATTAGATTTGTATAAATTCATTTTTATCGCATTATAAAGAAATCAGATAAAAGTTTCGGTGTGTCCAATAGATTATTGCGAATTACGTCATGAAAATATAGTATTTTGTAATGTAGTGTTAATGGCCGGCATTAAACTCAACTGCCCCCTCTCTCTCAAATTGCCTGAGGCCTTCAAATGAAAAGTCAAGCATACTTTTTATCGTTTTAAAGCACACAAACCTATTGCCAGTGTCTAAAGTCGGGTTATATTAACGAAAGGTTTTGTTAATATAAAGCCAGAATTTGTTCTATTCATCTTCTCGAAAGTATACTACACTTTATGACCGTGTAATAAATGACATTATTTTTGCGTCGGCAGATGTTACGATTACAATGATGCCTTGTATGTAACGTTTTTCTTGTAGAAAATGTAAACTTTATATCTTACTGGTTGGTTTGCTGTGGAACTTTTGTATCGTTACCATACAGGAAGGCTGTCTGAAAGTTATTTGCTTATATTATTAAATATAAACAAATGTGAATTGTTACAACTTTGTACAATTCCACATGTTTTGTCACTAACGACCCGGATTTTGCCTTTCGGCATATTCAGGCATTCTATCACACCAAAGTGAAATGAATATCGTCTAACGTCGCTTCGCGTTAACGCACTCTCCAAAGTTTGCATAAATTAACCGGCGACGAGATATTCATATCAGGAGAGGTTATTTATTTTTCAAGTCTCGATGGGGCGATTTAGTTCGCGGTGGCGGATGACCGCGTGCAAACACGTCATTGGTGCCGGCTGAATGATAGAGCCGCAATCATCAACACGCTTTTGGCAACGAAAAGGTTAACCGCGGTGATATGATGTACGACCACTGTTTCCTTCGACCGGTCGTTTTTTTCCACCTTATACACTCGCCTCTTTCATTTGTAGAAATAAATGTAAAGAAAATTAACTTACCGCCCTGCATCGCTGATTCCAACGGGGTATCACAAACGTATTCCAGTTTTTACAATAGGTTTCCCACTATTGTTTTGCCATTGGTCTACTTACGGAATTATAATACATGACGCTTGAAGAGATGCGAATGAGAGGCGTCACTAAAAACGACGACCAAGCTTGTATCTTTTCTCTAATACGATCAAAGTATTCCGTAGAGAAAATCGTTAATCACGGAATAATCATTGTATGAACGAACACTCATACGAAGTATATTAGCGGTTGCCAGAAGATAAACAAAACAAGATCAGGTTCCACGGAAATTTTAGACTTGAAATCATTCAATACTTGAACAAATCTGTGTGTAAATTTGAATTGTTACAACTTTGTACTGTTCCACATGTTTGATCACTAACGACCCGGGTTTCGCCTTTCAGCATCTTCAGGCGTTCTATGACACGGACGCAACAGAACTGACGCACAATAAACAATTAGCATCGTCTATATACCAAATTAATTACATGAAAACGCAGACCCAAAGGCAAGCAGTAAACGGCAGCCTAAATAAATTTGATAATATTGATCTAATAATAATTAACGCCGCGATTGCCTGTGATAATTTTCACTAACGATTAATCTCGTTAATGAGTAACAAATAATCGACTATCAAATCCGATAGTTAATTATTATTGAAATTCCATCAAGGAACTTCAGTCGATATCATAAGCTATGTGGAAATGTTATTAGAAAGTACATAAGTGAAAATATTGTTTTGCCTATTCAGTCACCCAAAATGTACATAATTTCTGTGGTTTCTATGAAAGTACTGAAACGAGTATAATATCACTAGAAAATGTTTATCTTAAATATATTTTTACTTGAAATACACTATTGCTGTAACGCGCAAAATTTTTTCATATCTGCTTAAAGTCAGTCAAAAAAGGGATACATTCATCCGGTGATCAAAAAACATAATCGCTAGGTACCGTTGCAGTATTCGTTCAACTTTTGACACACAATATTTGTATGGGTGTGTTGTTACGTCAGCAATTGACTGTTTGCACTTCTGTCGCGACGGGGACGAAATCCGCCGATACCTTATTATTGCGGTTTTGTTCTTATTGATCGCCAAGTCGCGTATGTAGTGTTTGGCTTTTGTCTCGCTAGGAACAGCGTTTTTCTCGATCGATTCTTTTCGAAGGCATGGATGTTTATGATGTTCAACAATTCCTTCCCTTCCATTCGATCCTAACTAAAGGGCGTAACGAAAGCGGTTATCTAACTACTACACCTATCTTAACCCCAATCCATTCCTTCTATTATTGACTATCTAATAATTTATCAATATCTAACAATAAATCTATAAGTAGTGTTAAATTGGGCTCATATTTATACTTTTATATTGGACAGACAGGTAGAAGTATATCCACTCGAGTTAAGGAACGTGTAAGATCATTCAACAGTAAAAAACAGATTCACAATTCGCTAATCACGTTATAAAGGAATCGCATAATATAAATTCAAACTCAGCGCCAACGTGTTTGCATCTTTGTAATAAAGGTCGCAAGATGACGGCTTTACAACAGCTGGAAATCAATAGATATCAACTATACTACAGGGGGCTGTTTCGTTTCCGTAATAAACCAATTCTGTGCCATATGTAAGCTTATTGATATAGCCGCCTTTATAGTTTCATTTACAATTTTTGAATTTTTTTAGTTTTATTGCTAGCAAAAAACAAGCTAGGTCGTTAAAACAGGATAGAAGATGTATTGTCTACCTTTTCTACACAGCTATATATAGATAAGCAAATGTTCGTCTAAGCATAGTTCTGACGATGGCTTTATCTTAAAAAAAATGTAGAACAAAAATACATGGCTATTTTTTCGTGTTAAATTTATTGCCGTCACCCTTTTCCACATCTAATCAATTACTTTTCTACCAATAGTGAATATGTTAGATAATAAAGGAACGCTAAATTGTACTTGTTATAAAAAAAACTGCTTGCTCATTGATAAACGATTTTATTCCCAGCGCCATGTTGAATTAAAAAATGTTTAATTTTCGTATAAAACCATGATAATAAAATACGTGGTTGTTATCTTATCTCTTTGAATGTTCACAGTCTCATTGCTTGCGCATTTATACGAATGAATTTACAATATCTAATCACGGCTTGTAAAAAAATGTCTCCCTCCGCCATCAAGACGTTTTACTCCGAATAGAGACTGAGCGCTTAAAGCAAACTCCGCAATCAGTTGACATAATATATTTATAGCTGCTGGTGTTAGAGAAGATACTGGAGGAATGATTTATTTGTACTAGTGTGTAATCCGTTACTTGGAAAACGACTGCGTAAATGTTGTAATAATTTAAAAAAATCAACGAGATGTTTTATCATCAATGGTCGGCTTCGGAACCCTCGAGGGTGTCTGGAAATTTGTCATATCCTAAACAGTCACTCACTAAGGTTTCTTCATATGAAAGAATGTCAGTTTCCAAAGCGCCATTCTTCTGATGAGCACTTGATTTGTTTTACTGGTTTTTTTTGCTTCTTGGGCGTTTAACCAGGGTTGTGGAGTCGTTTAAAAAAACACAAAAAAAGTTTAATTTTGCCATAATTTCTTTCCCTACTTTTCCTACTTATGTGCATTAAATTAAAGATCAACTAACCAATCCAGCAAATTGTTCATTGAAGTATTCTTCAAAATCGTCTAACCGAAAAAGCAATCGGAGTCGCTCGTTTTTCATCATCAATTTTCAAGCGAATTGGGTTTGTAATTATCGAAAACCAGACATTTTGTAAATTGTCTCTTGTTAAACAAATATAAATTACATACTAAATAGCCACTATTGGCTGGTTTTAGGTCTAGGCGTTCTCGCGCGCGTTTGGGTAGTAGCCTCAACTCGATCAGTGCGTACGACACGGCTCCCGTGTCCATGCATGAATTGTAGACCCGCGTCGGTCACGGGAACCGTGTTTTCAATATAATAAAAGATCTTTTAGTATTAGTAAGTACCTGCCACGGTCAAGACGTCCGGGACATTTCTTTGGAACCATCACATAAAGGCTCATTCACACTATTCATTTTACCGAAATACTTACATCAAATGATTTGCTATAGTTTGTGGAAATATTTTTGACAAATGTAAATTGGTTTTGTTTTATCACTGTTTCTTATAATTTTGTGAAATATTTATTTTTATTAACATGTACATACTTTTTTTTCTAAGCGCCGCGTTCTTATTTTTACAATTCTATAAACTTCGTTTTTCGTATTAGTGCACTTGTGTTACAATATTTTTGCAATTTCAAAAAAAAACTACCCCTTCAACTTGACTTGACCACCAAGCAACGAAAATTTTCGTTGTTCAATCGTCCCGATTGCCCAAATAAATCTGGTTTGTGCTTCGAACTCTGTTTTCGACTAAATTACGAATTAATATGAATCTAACATTCAAATGTTATTTCAAAGTAATATTATATATTTATTGTAGTGAATTATGAGAGTCTAAATTATGTTTCAACTGCTTTTATATCAGTGTATTTTTCCGATAATAAAAATTATTATCAACAATACTTGAAGGTGAATAAATCACTGCAAATCAAAACCTGGAGAAAAAAAGGAAGGATAAAATTCCTTCAAAATAAAATTATAGATAAATCAAAAATATGTTTAATTTGCCTTTAGGGTATTACAGATGGCGCAACATCAATAAACACTGCAAATGTGTCGAAATCTGATGGGTTGGAAACAATGCCAGTACATGTGCCGCACAAATGTTTTTTTTGTCTAAATGACCTTTAGGGCGACCAAATTCGGAGAAATATAATAATTGTCCCCAATATTTTATAAACTTTTATGGCTTCGAAAAATGGGTATTTTTCAGGCCCTCTGTGAAACAGTACAATATTTTTACGCAGCCAACGTGTTAAAACGACGACTCGCTTAAAGACGAGAACGACAAGCACTCACTCTCTCGTTATAAAGCACGAAAACATTTCCATCGCGCGTATTATCGATGCATCTCAATATTTGACACATAACACATTTTCACCACTATTATTTACTGTATATTTCTGGTGATGTGAATGCGCAACTCTCGGATCTCAGATCAAATCTCGCTTCGAGAATTGCATAAAATCAATTTGGAAAATTTTAGAATTTATTAGCACGATGTGAAACTAGGATGTTAGAACAGAAGAGTAGATGTATCGTATACTTTTTCTACACTGCTATGTATATAGATAAGTAAATGCAGGCTTAAACATAGTTCTGATGAGGACGTTAGCCGAAATCGCTATCAACTTTATACCTTATAAATTTTGTAGAACTAAAGTATATTGCTATCTTTTCATCGTGCTAGTATTGTATCCATTGTTAGCTTTTAAGTCTTCCATTTTGATCGGGTCTGATCGTCGATATTTCTAATAACTACTCTGAATTTGCAACTCGAGAAAAGATTTTCAAGTTTAAGTGTATTTACTATAAATTATAATATCGACTGAAGGGGCTTGATGGAATTTCAAAATACAATTCGAATTCTTAAAACTTTACGATTTCACATTTCGTGTGGAATGTTCAAGTTAACATGTGGAATCATCCAAAGTTTTAATAATTCAAATTTGTATTTAACTATGATTGAATGTAACGCAAGTGTGTTAAAACTTGAGACCTAACTTAATAAACTATTAATTTGAAATCTTAAAACGGTTTACATTAAGTTATCAAGTTTTCACAATCGCTTAAGTACGCATTATTCTGAACTGTTGCAACGAAATGTAGAGCTCATCAAATTTTGGGCACTATCGCTCAATAAATTGGTAGTGGGTGTTAACTCTGGTTGTTTATTTCGTTTCTTGGCAAATAACTCGCTTACTCTTCATAAATATTGTTTATTGTTCATCTCAAAAAATGTAACTATTTCTGCGTCGTTAAGTCTCGTTTATTTATTGATCGTCAATGTGCAGTTGTTTTTAAATTTGGAATATTAGTTGGTGCAACGCATGTTTCAATGAAGATTATATTGATCTCCGTAGTTTTTTTGGACATAAATTAACTTTTTTTTTTTAAATCCATGCCCTATTTTAATGTGTATCATATCGTCAGCTGAACACAGAACTAAGTCAAATGACATTTCGTAAAATGTGCAGGAGAGCCTATTCAAGATTTAGCTGTCCTTTATTTCCCTGTTAAGGAATACTTCGGATCAACATTAAAAATCAATTTAAATATTTTAAACCTATAGTGGACACCGTTTAATGCCCAATAAATAACCACCTTACATTAAAAACATTTTCAGGTTAAACTAGTCCCGTATCCAACTGACCATGTAGCAACGTTCAAATGTAGGATTTTCAACTAAGGTTTTTCTACAAAGACACAAGTTTTCAAAATCCATGACTGTCATACAGAATCGATTGAGAAATAAAACGCTGTTTGTGCCGGGGGACTTGAGCTAATGAGTTTCGTCACTGAAACCAACGACTTCGATCACTGCACATTATCCTACTAATAACACCTTATAGATTTCTGATATTTCGTCAGTTATAACCATTTACTATCCTCGTGTCGACATTCGTCTTTACCAGTGGTTCTCACGTGAAATTTCACTGTGGCCGCATTTTAAACATCAGATGTCCTATGGAAATGTCTCGTGGCCGCACCAAATGTGATAAAAATTGTTTTGATATTTATTGTTTTTATAGTGCATTGCACTGAATGATCTTTCACAATATACAGTTGTAGGTAAAATCGACAAAATTAATAAAGCAGTTGTTAATTCTTTATATTGATTTGATTCATGGTCAACGTATAGCTTCGACCAAAATTTTTGAACAGTTTCTTTACGTAAACTCGACCAAATGCTGGATAAGTCAGGTTTATTCAATAAATTTAAAAATAGTATATTGATTGAATTGGCATTCACTTGGTAGAACTCCATTATAACACGGTGAAAAGATAGCAATGTATTTTAGTTCTACAAAATTAGTTAGATTTAGTTCTACAATACAAATTTTGTAGAACTAAAATACATAGCTATTTTTTTACCGTGTTTAAAATAGTAATAATTTAACAAATTCATTTGTAAAAGCACATTTTTTTAAAAAATATCAATATTTACCATAAAACTGTTGGTGGCCGCACATGAGAACCACTGGTCTATACATATTTAAGTTTTGCTTATATCTTAAAATTTAAATGGGTGTATGATTTACATAAATCATGTATAAATAACTATGTCGACTGCAAATAATATTTTCACAACGCCAGGTATCGAAATAAGAAATAATTATACCTCCCAAGTGTTCGCAGTGAATCTATTCTTCGCGTGAATAGCTGAGGTGTTCAATTGACCACCTCAAAGTTGTTAAGTCCACGCTCAAATTTATTTTGCATTTCGATAATAATCTCTGTTTTCGCAGCTCGCGTCCGCCGTATATGCGTTGTCCACTTTCTATATCATTGCAGGACAAGCGAAACATTGTTCGACCTTAGCCGCGAGAATGATTTATGAAAAACACATATTTTATTCTTTTTTGGATGCTTTCTGTCGAGCGATGTTTTGCGAAACGAAACCCGATTAAATAAATCGTGGAATACCAACACCATAATTCTTATTTTTTTGCGTTATGGCGATATCCTAAGCCATCCGAAGTCAACCTGCGGTATGTCAAGATTTTTACATATAGCAAGCAATCTTGACTTGTCTCAACAAAAATACTTCACCAATTTTTTATTGAGTTGTCATTTTTTTAATGAATTATGAAGGACTACTTTTTCGATTAGACGATTTTGAAGAATATTTCAATGAACAATTCGCTGGATTGGTTGGTTGATCTTTAATTTAATGCACATACATAGGAAAGGCAGGAAAAATGACACAAAAATTTACTTTAGTTTTTTAACGACTTTACAGCGTTGAAATTCTGTTTTATTTGATAATTTTTACTAATTCGAAACACCATAATATAAAAACATTGTTCATCTTGTGTTAATCTGAGACCATTTTTTTTAGAATTTTAAAACTCATTAATAATAGCGAATAATTATGCTTTCACTTGTAATGCGGTACTAGGTTTTTATTACGTTCGTTTTTCGACGTTGATTCTAGAAAATAGATGGCATCGAAAAGACAACTTTTACGCTCTTTATTATGGGGCTACAAATTTTTTCAAAAAAAATATATTGTTTAATATGCTGTGACCTGAGTGAAAAAAGGTTGAGCATTCGACATATAAAAAACTTGGTATACAAAACGCTCTGTGTCATAGGCATGTTTATTTTATACCTGAAGTAAAACAATTCTCTTTACGAACTATAAATTATCTCTGTTTTAAGTACATTCTAAGTACACGAAAATCATCGCCAGATGCAAAATTTGTACCTGATGTTCAATAATGACATTCCAGCAAGGTTTCTTGAAAATATTATATATCTACGTCATCATAATCGTTTTATAATTTTAAATAAAATTGCGAGTTTTAAAATCCAATAGGTGAGTTAAATGTCTTAACTTTCTTTGTTGGTGATGTAGACATGCTTGTTTTATACTTAAGTGGCTTGTTATTTAATCGAACGGCTTTACAATCGATTTTCTAAGTTTATTTCTACTATAGTAATTATAGCTTCAGCTCTATTACTTTTTTTTAAGACTGAGTGAATATATTACATTAGAAATGGCTCAAGGTAGACGAAACCGAGTCGCAATATATCATTTCGTCAACAGAACAAAAGTTGTTTCCCATCGTTTCGTTTTTTAGACGAGCAGGTAGGAGGTATATACGGTTGCACGGGCAGGTGTATATGCTGTCGAAAGAGGTACCACCGCAAATCGGGCGCCACTAAATAAAATAACAGGTCAAGGTCATTGTTATAACATCTTGAAGGGGGTAAGGTTGGCTACCCTTCCGAAATGGGTCACGATCACGCTCCCTCCCGCCCCAGTCGACGTCCCAGTTGGCGTGTCCCGGTTATTATCATTTTGATTCGCTCCCCGGACAGGATTGTTAGCACCACCGACGTATTACATTTAATTCTCTTCAAACTAATTCAAAGCGTAATTGCGTAGATTTAGTGGTACAATTCGGGATTTTCTTTATTATATCCGGAATGCAATTTATCGGCGATATCTTTCAGGCTTCTTTGTATTGTTGTCATTGTACGACCTCTAATGACGCGTATACGTATGTTTATTTACACAGAATTAATTCTCCCCGTGAAAGGTCACCACCACTGTCCATGCCGGGATGCCCCGCAATATAGAATACAAAAGTATAATATATTTTGTATTGTAATTAACTACGCTAAAGCTGGGAACATCGATTGCGAGTTTTTGTTATGAGGGCTAGCATAATTGAGAATTTTGTGATTCTTTAGTATATGTCTTATGGATTTAGTCCTTTATTTCAATGTGGTGTTAATCGCGGATATTTTCACTGCTGTTAAATTCGATCACATTGGTACAATGGTAATCAATGTTGCCAGGTGATTGTTTATACGGGAAGTCTTTCGATTTTTTTAAAATCTGATATACGTAACACTTCTACACTATTGAGAAAAACATCATTACGCTCGGTGTTGAGCGTTACTGACTGGGTTCTTACAGTATTAAACTATTGATGAACTTGATGTGTAGGTTGCAGAAATGGTAATATTAATAATGATTCGATCAGGAGAGTCGATTGTTAGGTGATTCCTTCGAATTCATATTCGATCGTTTTTGAAAATTTCAAACCACGCGGTCGGAAATGGACTTGTCCAAGGGTTATGATAATCAATGAGAGGGTTCGCAACAATTGTAACAGACTAAATGACATTTCCTACATAAATAACTCACAATCTGCGTTATGATATTTAAGTGTTTGATAATTTTATTTTTGGCCTTTTGTAAATATTTATGACACAAATTACATCGAATTTATTAGGTTACTAAAAATACATATCCATATCAGCTAATTTTCAATCTAAACCATTTCCGCTTCTAATGTGTATAATCTATGGCAGTATTCTTATGCGGTTGTTATAACCCCAAGTAAAACTTTGATAATCAAATAAACAAACCGGCAGCTTGGTTAAAATAATTCGAGTCGATTTTATGCGTTATATTCGGCTTTCATATTAGCGATTTCTTTGTTTTGGGTGTGTTTATTTGGATTTAATATGTGGTTCAATTCTGGACAATTATTCATATTCGCTTTGTTTGGCAATGTATAATTCTTTTCATAAAGAGTCCAAGAGGAAAAGTTTATTATTGGGACACTTCCTAGAGCAGGATTTGACCTTTATCAAATTGTTTTGCACGTATAGTTCAATTCTTCAACGATTGTTAGTTTCCGATAATCGCTTTGTTAGAGATGCATGTTTCACTTTTCGACTTTCGTCGTTTGTGTTGGGTATCTTTTACTATAAAGGCAATTCAGTAATATTTCGACTTTACGAGTTAAAAATCAGTGGAACGGATGAGTTGTTTTTCGAAGAGACTCTTTTCGAATGAAATATTATATATAATAAACCATCGGCCGTTTAACAGATTGCATCTTACGGCCGAACGACCGACCGCTTAACAGCTCGGATGTTTGAGTAAGTTTCGCTATAACCGCAAAATTTCTCTCTGAATTTGTTCGCCGTACCGCAATATTTTTCACTATCGGTGATAATAATAATAATAATAACATTTATTATCATCGTACGCCAACATTTATTTTAAATACTGTTATCAATCATTATCAGCTATATTTTTCAATATAATCGATTTTTGTTATCTGCTGCCCCGTTAAATTTAAAGTATAGCCAAAATTTTGATAATTGTAGATGTGTGGATTTTTAAAAGGAATTGCACATTTATTATATTTTTTTTCCACTGTGACACGTTCACTAATATACTTCTTTGGTTATTTTTAATCTATTTAATGCGCCTGAATAACTATGGTCTGAATATTATTTTTAAGCGAGCTAAACGCCTCTTAAGAAGTACAGCATAGTATTATAATGATAGTAAATATAAATTTCAATAAGTCTACTTGCGGAAATAAGTCAATTGTAGTATTATAGTTTGCATGAAACCCTAACTTGTTTGATATATATCATTATTACATTCAAACAAACTGCCAACGAGTGGCTTATTTGATTACTTGAGCCTACCTTATTTCTTCAATTTTTATTGTACTTGGGTGTCGTGTTCGACACCAAGCAGTCCGCAAATCTGCTAATGAGGACCTTCATCTACCTAAGTAACTTCAAATATTCAAAGCGAAAAAATATCGACTGCTAAGGGCACATATGTGGTATACGATTAAGATTATATATAAGTATAAGATTAAGACTCACGATTGGATAGTTTGTATGCTTTATAACAGTAACTCATTTGAAAACTAGAACGTTTCGCATACCTTTTCTCGTTCTATAGAACACTAATCTCTCCGATCGCGCGTGGAAGCGCAAGTACGTAAAGTCGATTATTGAGTGAGGTATTAAGTCGGTATGTCGATATCGTTCTTATGTATTATGTATCAGCTGAATACATACTACGTTAGAGCCGTTTAAATAAATATTATATTTTTTCATAAATCCCCATCATTTAGTTACTTCGGTTCAAAATTGAAAATCGATTGAAATATTACAATTATGTACAGTAAAACCCCTTTGACAAAGTGCCGAATAAATGCCAGTCGGGCTAGTTCGGCATATAATTGATACAAATCTTTTGCCCCGTTCATACAGCAGGGTGTGTTGTTCTTCCCTACTTTCGGCGATTGCCTGTTCATCAATGTTGTCTCATTTTTTACTAGTGAAATTGAATAAAAAATCCATATTTGCTAGTGTAGAAGTAAGTACGTCGCCTGTCGCAGGTTTCGATTTTATCAATTTTTCCTTCCGATACCGTAGTGTGAAATAAATCAGCTGTTCCTTTTTTATTTCTTACTCGTCAGCCAGTAATGTGTGCGGTTTTTTTTTATTGTTTCACTTGTTATGCATTAAATCCTAACGGCGTACATTGAACTCTCGGTTACCTCAGTTTATTATAATATAAACAACACAAAACATAATAAATATTAAGCCAACGCCGTTTCTCTTGTTTCAAAACGATGTCTCTGCTATTGAACGGGCAAGACGATGACAATCGTACCAAAAAAAAAAGAAAAATGCGACCCAAATGTGTTAGCCATCTTTGATGTTAAAAGAATAAGGATACATAGGTTAAATTAGTAATATGTAATTTTTACTATTGTTTTTCAATTTTATATTATGAAAATCAGGGCCACCGAGCGTTGTCAGAGATGTCCTATGATATTGTGGAAATAGTAATGTAACACTGTGTTTTATTTTTTCAAATACATTATTTAAAATATTCTATTCTACGAATGATGATTGAAAGTTTTTTTTTATATACATTCATATAAATATATATATATATGTATCATGTTAGCATATAAATACACCGTTGTTGGGGTGAATATGAAATTTAACCCCATAAAAAATCACCCCGAATTTAACGAAACCCACAAAAAAGGTGAAACGTTTGCATGATGTAAGTTTAATTTTAGATTTGTACAATAATTACGCGTGTATTTTCTGTCTATTTAAAGGAGTGATCAAACGTCATAACGTTTTTATTTTTAAAAGCTTACTAAAATCTTTTCAAATTTGCAAATAATTTTGATTTGAAGTTTTCGTTGTAGTTTTTTTTTTTTTACCATAACGAATCGTGTGCCGATTTGTATTGATTGATTTGAAAAATATGTTATCATTCTGTATTAACAGTAACAGCTATTATCTTGTAATGGACGAAAATATGTCTACGCGTTAAAAGGAATTCAATAATACATAATATCCGGTGGTATCAATAATTATTTACTTTATTCGATTGTGATAAGAATTATGTAGTCTAAGTACGCGCATTAAAGAATTTTACGTATACAGAAACTGTTTTTCTAGTCCGTGACCGCTGCATTGATACAGCCGATGTATTTATGAAGCGATACAATAAGGATTTGCCAAACGATCGATCATTTTAGTTTCGATTTAATAACTAGTTCTATTTTCATGTTGAAATTTAAATTTTTATACGAACGCGTGAGATACAAGTGCTTTTTTCGCGGCAGAGGGCATATTAGGTAAACATGGCCGCTTATTTTTGATCGAGTAGCGATGGCCGCCGGCGGAGCACCGTTCGGTCTGCTGTCACGGCGGCGATCGCGGCACTCGCTAGTCGCTGTGCATATTTCGCTCGTCCGCCTGCCACGTAAAGCGGGATCGATATACACAGTCTCGAAACGTAGAATTGAGCATTTCGCGCAGTGTACACAATATGTTACACGTTGACCATTGTTGCTAAGCTGCGGCGACAATTTTTATCGCCATTTTGTTATCAAATTGTCTACCTCGCGATTCGAGCGAACTTTTATGTTAAAAATTCGACTTCACGGGCATCTGCGCACTGGTCATAAATGAAGTAAGAAATTCGACAGACACGGTTAGTGAATAAGTGCTTACGTTTTATGCTCTGTAAAATTATGTATGATCCCCGAGACACTGATTTCTTCTCATTTTTGACAGTTTATTCGGTAATAAGGGAGTGAAAAATCATAAAAGTGTTACCCGTGTCACTTTTTTTCGTCAAATTTGACCGAATATCAACCCAAACGTGCAAATCTGTGCCGATAAACAAACATTCGCAACACCTAAAAAAATATTTGTTGTGGTCGAGTTACATCTTCAGACAGTTTTTTTTATTATTCATTTCTGTTTTCCTGTCCGTGCAATTATGTCTGGTTTGAAATTTGGCACGCGGAACATTTTTTATTAATCGAACACTCGCTTCAATCGATTTTTCAAATGTTTTGTGGAATTTTCGTTCAATGCCATCTATGATTTAAATTATCCGATTGCTGCCGAAAATAGGGTTTTTAGGTTACATACAAAAGTCTACCTGCAAATGGAAGAAGGATGTGCTGAAAAAAAACATTTTTTTGTGCAGCATACAGGATATTATTATTTTCAAAGTAGTACATATTATTAAAAAAAAAAGAACCTCTGTGATTCCAGTATATGTGTAAAGTTTTCCACAGTTATCATATGTTGACAAATACTGGATAACTATATGAATTCCATTCCATAATCAAAATCAAATATGTTTTTTTTTTTTTAATTTTTTTATGTGATTGTAGAAGTGCTTTCGACAACAGTTTGTAATCACCGGCCAAATTTTGTGCGTCAGCATTCTTAGTTTTTTTTGTTTTCCGAGTGTCGCACAACATGTTCATGTGTTTGTAAATTGGTTTTGTTTTTGTTGCAGGTTCTAAGTGTATAATAAGCTTCACCAATAATGGAAGAAGTACACAAACGATACCATATTTTCTAAAAATCACAATGACAAATGCCTTCCCACAACTACGAAAGGTAAGTTGTGTTTTGATCCGTCGTCTTTTGATTGTCTTCTCGTGGCATTTCCCATGTTTTTGCAGGAAGTTTAAAATTCAGGCGTCTCTCGTTTTGTTCCTTGAAATCTTTAATTGGGTTGGTAAAAAACACTTTGCTCTTGCACCATTTCTTCTTCGAAGCAAATGCTCATCTACAATTTATAATTTGTTTGTCCGAGCCGCTTTGAATTATCTACAACGTAATTATATTAGTTCATTTATATACTTACTTGATTGCTCACAAACATCATTGCTGCCAAATTTTAATACCTATGGATTGTCAAATATTGTCAATTCTGTGTTCTATATTCATTATACACTGCATTTTTAGGTGAAATCCAAACATTTTGTGTTGAAAAATTTTCTAGGCTTTAAAATTAGTATAATATTGATTCTAGCTTTTTTTTTTCATATTTCTTCCAGGATATCCCTTCTCAGCCACACAAAGTGCATGAAATGGAATCTCCTAATCCGTTACCTGCAGTACAATGCAACATAGGTAAGAATTTTCTATTTTATTGAGGTTAAATATGAGATATAATAAATTTAAGCGAGCATAATTAAATGCGAGATCCGAATTCACCGATTTTATTGTTGCAGCAGAGCGTATGGGGCGATCGACCTCAGTTAGGACTGAGGAAGCAATGAAGCGTGCGCACATGCAAGTGCGCGTTAGTGTAAGTGGGGCTCTGCAGGCGAGCGCAGCGGAGGGGCGGGCTGGCCTCTTCGTCCCGCACTCTCCTGTCGGAGGAGTCCGGACCCTAGCGGTCCAACCAACTGTGATAACCAGCCCAAACACAAGCAAGCAAGGCCAATCTCCGTCCTCTGAGGTGAGTCTGCTTGATGAAGTATCATCGTTCTAGTTATAAATTTTTGAGTGAATAAGGCTGACGGGTGTTTGCGTTTTTGCAGGGCTGGGGCTCACGGCCGGGCCGCAAGGCGCATCAGAGGCGCACCAGAAGCGCTTCCAGCAATACTTTGGTTCCCTGTCCCTCTTTATCTCTCTCCCTCTCTCTCCCCCGACCCGACCTCTCCTCCGGGATCGCCCTTTACCGTACTGACGTCACCGCTAACTACTCAAATAACTTTAAGATAAATGATAATAAAAACAATATGCAATCTGTGAAATTTAGCATAGTTCTAGATAATATTAATAATTTTGAGGATAAGGGTATTGTTAACGATATTTGTCTGATATCTGATATCTCTTTAATATTATGTGTTCCAAATATGATTAAAATTAATTGTTACTCGAGCGCGGTCGCGAAGAATCAAGGTGCTTTTCCGCAACGGCAGGGAGACGAAGGCGAGAGTCAGCGTTTTGAGAAAACTGTAGATAATACTAAGACTTGTGATTCGAACGTAATTGTTAATTGTATCCTGATAAACCAAATGTCGGGCCCTGCGCCCGACGCCAGCATTCCTGTCTCGATAGATGCCATAAATGTCCAGGGTATGTACGCACGCCCGCACTCGCATAGCTTTAATCCAAACTTTACGTTTAATAGGGCGGAGCCCCCCTTCGACAAGTCTGATTACGCTTTTATCGACCCAACTCGTATTATATCAAACCGTTCTGTATTTAATGAGTCTGAATCAGTATCGAGAGAGAACGAAGCGCGTCCGGCGCTGACCGAAGACGGCGCGCTAGTCCTTCGAAGTAATATTATCGAAACCGGTAGCAATATTACCGCCCGCCGTTCGGAACCGTCATCAGTCACTCCCGACGAGCTGTCCGAGACGGGGGAAACTGAAAGAAACGAGAATAATGCACAACATATTAAGACTATGGAACAATTGTCCTTTGGCTGCAAAGCCGAAAACAAACCTACATTTACCGAGTTCAAAAACGGAGATTTGACATTTTCTTCTCTGCTACGTGCCGTGGAAGAGGCTCCCGCCAAAATAATGCAACTGGTAAAGGAAGGAGGCGTGCGAGTCAACGCCTGGGGAATACCCCATTTCCTGGGACTGGCCGGAGGCGGAGAAAGCTCTCTCAACACTGCCAGCGGATGGGGTACTCCTCCAAACGCCAACAATAATAATGGTCAGTACTGTTTTTGATCATTTATTGCTATGATTAATGGAAGTATATTTGTATATTTGATCATCTTAAGTTAATACTGCAATGATTATAAACTGGATCCAACTCCTGAAAGGTTTTGATGTCAGCAAAAATTTTATGAGCCGTGAAGTCTGTTATGAAGAATTGCGATGTGCGTAGTTCCTTGTATTTATACATAATACATTCATTGCAAATGTAAGGCTAACAATATTATTTTTTTTTAATTTGTAGGCAACAGCAGCGTGAATTGGGGCGGTGGCTCTGGGGCAGGCGGTGGAGGAGGAGCTGGGTCCAATGCTCAACAGCAGCAGCTGCAGTGGCCCAACTCCAATCAGAGACCTCCCGGTCCCCAACCCGACAGTGAGTGATATTCCATATATGTTTTCTTGTATAATTGAAATTATCTGTGTCTCCTTTTCATCGCAATGATTATAAACTGGATCCAACTCCTGTAAGGTTTTGATGATACATACACAATTTTCTATGAGCGATATTCAATTACTTCTGTTGAATTTAGTGTTTCAAACAACATAATGTAAGAGTAACAATGAACATTATTTTTTATTCTGTGACTATTATGGTGAAGAAAATATTTGAGAGTTGAAAAAATGATAAAAACATACAATTCTATATTTATGACAAGGGCGTGCTTAAAAATTAAGTTCTTCACATTGATAATAGGCAACAGCAACAAAGTCGGCTCTGGAGTAGGAGTGAGTGGCAATTCTGGAGTTAATGTCGGAGGAAATGTATCGGGGGTTGGAGGAGGTGGTGGTGGTGGGAGTGGGGGATGGTCCGGGGGAGGAGGAAGCGGTGCCCCTACCATGCAGCAATCCTCACCTGCCCAACCCAACAACTCTGCCCAGCCGTTGCCAACACCGCAAGGTACTACTAGAAATTCTACTTTATTAAAGCCAATATTTTAAGTAACACAAATTTGCATATGTTTATTTAACTCGATCAGTGCATACGACACGACTCCCGTGTCCATGCCTGGATTGTTGTCTCGCGTCGGTCACAAGAACCGTGTTCTATCATATAACAAAAGGCCTTTCAGTATTAGTGAGTACCTGTAGCGGTTAAGATGTTTCGGGACATTTCTTTGGGACTATTACATAAAGGCTCATTCATACTATTCATTCCATCGAAATACATACATTAAATGGAAATATTCTTAACAGTTGTAAGTTGGTTTTGTTCAATCAAATCACTTTTTATTATTATTTTGTGAACTATGTATTTTTATTAATGTGTATATACTTTTTTTTCTAAGCACCGTATACCTAATTTTTTACAATTCTATAAATTTCATACAGTTTCACAGCTACTGTTTCATACATGAACGATACAATTGAATTGTCTGACTACTGGAATAAAGACTATCTCTTCAACTGCATTTTCACAGTTTTTGTCCTGAGATATTATTTTACTAATGAGATCTTTGCTTAGAAAACCCTGTTTTCGACTATATTACGAATAAATGTGATTCACATTCAAATAAACATTCAGATAAACATTCAAATGTTATTTCAAAGTAATAAAATTTATATATATTGTAGTGTATTGTGAGAATGTAAATTATGCACGTTTCAACTGCTTTTATATCATAGTGACTTTCTTGTATTTTTCCAATAATAAAAATTATTATCAACAACACTTGGAGGTAAATAAATCACTGTAAAACAAAACTTGGAGTAAAAAAGGTAGGATAGCATTCCGTTCAAAATAAAATTGTAGATAAACCAAAAATATGTTAGTGTGAATTTGCCTTTAGGGTATTACAGACGGCGCAACATCAATAATCACTGCAAACGTGTCGAAATCTGATGGGTAAACAATGCCCAGTAGATCTGCCGCACAGATGTTTTTTGTGTAAATGACCTTGCCTTGACAAAATTTGGAGAAATAAAATAGAAATCCCTACTATTTAACAAACTTTTATGGTTTCAAAAAATAGGTATTTTTCAGGCCCTCTGGGAAACAGTGCAATATGTTTACGCAGCCAACGTATTAAGGAGTTATTTTATTTTAGTTGATTTTTCAATTGAGTGCACATATACTAAAAGTGTGCATATCTTTTGTAGGAGGAAGTGGCGGTGGAAACAACTCGCCTGGTGGATCAAATAATGCAGTGCCTGGAGTAGGGGTAGGAGCAGGTGCAAATAACGCTGGCGGTCCACCTGCTGCCGCTGCCCCGACTTCCACCACTGCCAAGGCTCAATTGGAGCAACTCAACAACATGCGAGAGGCGCTTTTCAGTCTCGACGGATGGGGAGGAGTGAGTATATCATATCCATTACTTAAATCAACCAGTTTATGTTTCCGCTATGATTATAATCTGGATCCAACTCCTGTAAGGTTTTGATGATACATACGCAATTTTTTATGAGCGAAAATTTCAAATGATTCCACAACTTTTTTTTTGTGCTGATAATTGAGATAAAAATTGATAGTATAGATTTGGTTGATAAACAAAGTGTTGCTCATTTTAATTACAGCAACACGTGAATCAAGATACGAATTGGGATGTTCCAACTACTCCTGAACCTGGGGTGAAAATGGACCAGCAAGGTGGACCTCCAGTCTGGAAGCCCAATGTCAATAATGGTACGTTTGTTGTAAAAAATTATCGGTAACTGAATTTTTGCTATGATTATAAACTGGATCCAACTCCTGCAAGGTTTTGATGATACCCAAATGTTATGAGTGAATAAATGTTAATTTTACAGTCCTTAGTATACTTAGTAAGTTAGGTTTGAATTTGAAAAAAAAAAAAAAATTATTATATATACGAGTTTCACTCCAGACAGTCATTTTAATATTTTAGGAACGGATTTATGGGAAGCTAATCTGCGTAACGGAGGACAGCCACCGCCTCAACCTGTGGCTAAGACTCCCTGGGGGCACACCCCTACGAGCAACATTGGTGGTACTTGGGGAGAAGATGATGATGCGGGAGATTCTGGTAATGTTTGGACAGGACCTCCGCCACCCCAACAACAGCAATGGGGAGGGCCTCCGCAACAGCAACAGCAGCCACCGCATTGGAATGCGGCCAAGAAAGATGACTGGGTCGGATGGGGTGAACCCCTCCGCCACGACATGCACAGGCCGGATATGCACACCCGTGACCTCAGGGCTCCCGCTCCGGATCACCGTGATATGCGTGCCATGATGGCTATGGACGGGCGAGGTGATATGCGGGGTGACCCGCGCGGCATTTCTGGTCGTCTTAATGGTACAGCAGACATGTGGAACCAGCACCATGCTCCGCACCCGATGCAGCCTCCTGCCAAGATGATGCCTTCTAATGCAGGCAATGGTGCCAATCAATGGGGTGCCCAAGGGCCAAAAGATCCAATGGGCATGGCTAAAGGGCCATCAGGATGGGAAGAGCCTTCACCGCCGGCTGCGCGTCGTCACATGCCTAACTTTGACGATGGTACTTCCTTGTGGGGTCAACAGAGAGGGAACGCTGCGCAACCGTGGGAGGATGCCAGCGGTATGGGACGTGGGTCCATGCAGTGTCCTCCCGGCATGCCACCAAATCGCATGCCGGGTGCCGCTCCTGCTCCGATGAAGCCGGATGCCATATCTTGGGCGCATCATGGTGGCCCTCGCAATGGCGCCTGGAAGGATGGAGGACACCCTAACTGGGACAAAGAGGGTGCCGGATCGTGGAATGAGGGTTCCGTGAACCAGGCGGGCGGCTGGGCCGGCCCCAAACTCAAACCGACTGGGGGTTCCTGGGACTCAGACATGGGCGAATGGGGAGGACCTAAACCGTCTGGCGGACCGCCCAATAAAATCTCCGGCGGTTTGCTGCCAAAGGATCTGATCTGGAACAGTAAACAATTCCGCTCCCTTGTGGATATGGGCTACAAAAAGGACGACGTAGAGCTAGCTCTGCGAACCCGCGACATGAACATGGAAGAAGCCATGGATCTCCTGAGTCAGTTGAGAGGCGGGGGAGGAATGGACACATGGAGGCGCCATGAAGAACATCCCGCCGGCGGTCCGCCCTTCGATCACCAGCAACAGCTGTACGGTGCCCCTCCTAGGCCGCATCATGTTGGATTTCCACCTCAGCAACCGCCCAGTGTGCCCTACTCTCCGGTGTTGACAGTGCAGAAGATTCTCAACGCGCCTACCACTCAACCTCCTCCTTCCTTCAATCAACAGAACAAGTGAGTTGAATCTGATTCAAATTATTTAACTGAAATTCAATTAATAAAATATTTTTTTATAGTTCCCTCAATTGGTTTTGTTTTTTTAACAATTATTGCCATGTCTATTGCAGCCAATCTGGCGGAGGAGGTCAACCTAGCACGGCTCAACTCCGAATGCTCGTTCAGCAGATACAGATGGCAGTGCAGGCGGGATATCTCAATCATCAGATCCTGAACCAACCGCTGGCACCTCAGACGCTTGTTCTGCTCAATCAACTGTTGCAACAGGTATTCAACGAGAGACTTGCTTAATAAATGAAGTATTTTTATTTTTGTCCGTGTATATTCATCCGGTGGTCATTATTTTTGCAGATTAAACAGATGCAACAACTGGCTATGCAAAATACAATGCCGAGCAACAAAAACAATCCCACAGCGCAGCTTCACATCTCCGTGCAGATTACTAAAGCAAAGCAGCAAATAACAAACTTACAGGTAATGAAGTAAACTTCATTGGAAATCTGTATTATAATATGTATATATTGTTCGAATGGGAGACGCTAACAAATTAATTGATGGCCCACAGAACCAGATAGCAGCTCAGCAAGCTATTTATGTGAAACAACAATCGGGAGGCGGCGGAGGTGGTGGAAATTCTGGCGGAGACTTCTTCAACAAACCTCACGATCCCCTCTCGCAACTTCCAAATAACTTTGCGGATATCACCCTCAATAAGGATCCATCAAATGTTAGTATTGGTTAACTTATCTTTTTTTTTTCTTACAGTCAATGAATTCAAATAGTGAAATCTAAATTACTAAATGATAATTGATTTTATTAACAGTCATATGGAAGCGGCGGAGGTCAACAGTCCCGACTCAACCAATGGAAGCTTCCGTCTCTCGAAAAAGAAGGAGAGGGATCGGAATTCAGCAGAGCTCCCGGAACTACATCGAAACCTACTACAAGCCCTCAACTCAATCCCATCAATTTGCAACCTGACAAGTGAGTCCACTTATAACATCATCAACAAAACGGGGTTGAGAATTGTGAACTTATTTTTTTGTAACCCGGTGAAAAAATAGCAATGTATTTTAGTTCTACAAATTTTTTTGTAAGATACATGTAGTCCTTGACTTATGACCAAAAAAATAGCATTTTTGCTAAAATGCATTATGGTGCGCCTTTGTCAACCTTGATTCATGTGTAAACAAAGATGACGTAATAATGATGCCATAAATACTTCCTGCCGGTCAGAAGATCACAGATGTGGGCAAAGAATGTCGTTTGTTTCTCACTTCTTCCCTTCGTTGTTTTTGAAGCACGTATACATAACATTTAACACAGTCTTATGGACTTAGACATGATACACAATAATATTATAAGATATAAATAATACATATACCCATTTAATTACTGAAGTGAATAATCGATAAATCGTGCCCATAATGACTGGCAAACGGAGTAGATGTGACAAAAAAAGAGAAATGCAATAGATTAAAAAAAAATACTTAAGTACATACATATTTTGTATGAAATTTAGCCCGCTCACGATCAAAGTCCAGGAACATATCTCGGTCGTAAGTCGATGATAACCTGTATAGTTGATAGCTATTTTGCCTCACCATCATCAGAACTATTTTATTATTTTTTTGTATTTCCACAAGTAAAAGCTTATGATCTGGTCTGTCTAGTGATTCATGCTAAAGAATCAGGTCGGTGCTACTCATTACTCTCGATGAAAACATTACTTGAACCTTGGAATTATAAATCTGCATCATATGTAGTCACAAGTAGTAAATTATTTACCTTTGGTTGGTTTTTTATCCCCATTGTAGTAGACATTAGAGAAGAGTTATCGATATGAGTGGCAAACGAATTTCGTTGCCTCGCCCTAATGCGCAGTATCAATTACAGCACTTGGTCCAGTGGTCGCGGTATGAACGACGGCTGGCCATCATCTGACCCTTCGGATTTGGCCGATGGCAAGGAGCCGTGGCCGTCCAGCCAGGTGCAACAACCCTCCGCTTACTCGGATCTCGTTCCCGAGTTTGAACCAGGGAAACCTTGGAAGGTTGGTATATTTAAAATTTTTGATTAAGAACCCAAACCACATTTTAAAATACCATGAAATATGAAGTTATCTATGGATTGTACAATTATTCTTAAAAATCATAAGGTCAAATCAACGCCACTTCTTTATCTTTCCTTGTAAAATATTTGTCACTGCATATATTCCGTCTTTTTCATTGAAAACAGATGAAGAGCATCGAAGATGATCCGGCCATTACTCCTGGTTCAGTGGGAAGGTCATCGCTGTCACTGGCCACTATCAAGGACACGGACATCTTCGGGTCGGGTGCTCAGGGTAAGGCTTCCCCCACAACCCCCTCCGAGAGGTCTCTCTCGTCCAGCACCTGGAGCTATCCACCACCGTCCGCATCGATGGGCGCCTTCAACTTGCCCAAGGGTGGCAATCCTTCGGCCGCTAAGAACTCTTGGGGTGACTCGACAACTGGCGCTTCAGAGATGTGGGGCTCCGCCGGCAGCAAATCACGGGGACCCCCTCCCGGCTTGCAGGCGTCGAAATCCGGACAGGTGTCTGCTTCTTCATGGGGCGGTGGCGGCCCGACCCAGTCTCAGAGGCCTTCTTCGTATGGACAACAGCCCGCTTGGCAGTCCACATGGCTGCTTCTTAAGAATTTGACTACACAGGTGATTATTAATGTTATTTGTTGATTGAATGACAAGTAATGATAACTCTTCACTACCGGTATTAATGCTTATCCTTCTTTAGATTGACGGATCTACATTGAAAACGCTGTGCATGCAGCACGGCCCTCTGCAGAGCTTCCATCTATATCTCACGGCGGGAATAGCTCTTGCTAAATACTCTACTAGAGAAGAAGCCAATAAGGTAATTGACGTTGCACTTTTTCTCATAATGCAAAGTAATTATGTAACTGTCTCTGATTCGCCGACTGACTTTAATATTTGTTTTGCAGGCTCAGACGGCCCTGTCAAGCTGTGTCCTCGGCAACACGACAATATTTGCCGAGTCACCTGCCGAATCGGACGTCAATATGATTCTTCAGCATTTGGGGCAGGGAGGCGGAGGCAACGGCGGCGGCGGAGCCTGGAGAGGGGGCGGAAAGGGGTCTGGGGGAGCGGGCGGGCCGACGTCAGGCGACTCGTGGCCTTTCCCTTCTCTGTGGGCGGATCCCCCGCTGGGTGACGCCCGGAACACGTCGGCCTCCTTGAGCTCCTTCCTGCCCCCCGACCTGCTCGGAGACTCCATCTAGGCGGCGAATACATACAATTCGATTATGTGATAGTATTGTTGTGCTTTTTAGGTCATAGGTTATTATCGATTATTGTATTGTACTGCACCGTATCGGTCTCGTTTTTAAGGAAAAAGATAACATTCTATTTAACGACGACAGAGAAAATTATTAATTATGATGACGATTGACGATCGGATCGTGACCAAATTTTATAGCGGCCAATTTAATAGTACCTTTACTGAAGAAAAATATAGATAACGGACGATTGTTTCCTCTTTTTAAGGTTAGCTTAAGCCTTTTGAATATTGATAGGGTGTATTTTTTGTTTTTGTTTCGTTTCTTCTTTCGATCGTACGGGACGAAACTCTTCCGGACCGTAAAAGACATTTATTTTTTGTTTTCCGGTGATATTATAATTAGAGAAAAGATAAAAGTTAACTTAGTCTAGATTTACGCTTAAATATATGACCTTTCCGCCGGCGCAGAGCGCAAAAAGCGCGGGAGCCGACGGCCGAACCTAGTCGGGCCGCAGGAGTCTCCCGTCTCCCTCGCCCAATTCGCGACCCGCGGCTCCCGCCCTCTGCCCCGGCATTTTAATGTTATACAGAACTTAGTCACTCTTAATTTTTTTGCTCACCGGCCGCCCTCGGGAGCGGCGTATCCGTTTATTGTAGTAGATGTATCTGTTGTATCGTATGTTGTATTGGCGCATTGTGACCGTTTCGAGCGGGAGCGGTCGTCGCAGCCCGCCCGCTTCTCACCGACCGCTTTGTTCTTCTTACGGGAGAAGGTGGACCGTACGCCGTGCAGACTGCGGCTCTCCTCTGCCGTCGCGGCGACTCCGGTGCGACTGCGTCCAGTCTAAAATTTGCACCCGCACCGGGCGGCGGTTCGTCATTCGCGCACGCTCGGTATCAGTCAGGGTCACTTTTTCATGCTGGAACTTATCAATGCAGAAAATTAATTATCATTAACGAAGATAAGTTCTGGCTTTACTGTTGTGCGGGGTTGTATTGTTGAAATGTTTTATAGAACCTTCTTTCCGCTGCAATAAAATCCACAAATCGTATTATATTTATGTAATGTAAAATAGATGTATTAAGGAAGGGGTTCTCGCGTAACCGTTGAGCGTGAGGAATGGGCGAACCGACAGGGAGAGCCGGCTGCCGCAGGACGCGGCGAAAAGAAAACAGTCATCTCGTATTGTACAAAATTGCCTTTGAAAAGTGAATCTTCTGGAGTTTGTCTCGCGAGGATTCGCTGACACCACAATCACGTTTAGACTGCACCGAGATATTTATTATGCAATGTTATACTTAAATAATAAAATTAAGCTAAGGCGGGCGGCCGATCCGACGTCACCCTCTTAGCGTGTGCTGTCCAAGTAGATACGTCGACCGCGTCTGTAAGGTGTTCATATGAAAAGCATAGATATATATACATACATATTATACTTAATAAAGAAATAACATACATATTAGGTAAGGGAGAAGAGGGAGTCGACGTGCGTAATAATAATAATAATAATTTAGTAAAATAGTAAATAGAGACCTAACGGTGTACTAATATATAATATTGAAAGGCGAAAAGGCGGAAAAGGCAGGCGCCGCCCTCCGCTGGACGACAGGGCCTTATTCATGATAATAATTAACTATACGAGTACTCGCAGGCGGCCCTCCCTTTTTTGCCCCCGCCTCCGCCCTCCGTTCCCCTTCCCCACCCCCACCACAGTCGACTGTCGCATATCGAAGCACCCCGCCGGTCTGTCGTACCCGTCTCGTTTCATTATATATTTGATACGATATATATTGTATACTCTGTCCCTGATCGTTTACAAGACTGACTTAACAATTAAAAAATGGTTGACATTATTATTATTATCATTATGATTATTATTATTGTATTCACGTTTTGTTGTTACTGCTAACTACTACTACTATTACGAGTGCAATCGCAATTATTGTGTATTTTTCTCTTTTTAGGTAAATGTGTCGCGGCCACTTCGCCCCCCACTCCTTCTTGTCTCTCGTGCCGTCGTCTTTCTGTCAAATCGTCTCGTCCTCTGTCACATTGTGTTCCCAAGTTTATTATTTGCGTGCAGGCGTACCTCTCGTCTTATACTCCAAAACTGACAATCTCAATATCCAGGCGGCCGGTCTGCGTCGACGCGGGCGCCTTCTCTCATCTAGGAAATCTTTATCTTCCGAAAACGTTCAAGTTTCATTACCTCATCTTTTTAGTGCAGTCGTTTATTGTTGTTATTTTGGAAACGCGGCTTTTCCGCTGCGTTCGTCTGTCTGCCGCGATGCGACGGCGGGCCGGCCGCCCCTTTTAAATAAAATTATATTCTAAGCGAGAATCCAATCACGAGTAGTGAAAAATTTATCTAATCCCCTTATTGCGTAATGTAGCCCATCAGCTGCATAGTGTTAATTATATCTATTGTTATTTTTACCATATCTACGCCGAACTTCACATTGCAGTGCAATAATTAAGCTGTCACTCGTCGAGCTCGGATATCACTGAATAAACTATCAACGGTATTTATTACGATTAGAGGCATTGGTCAATTGTCGAGTGAGGATTCTGGCCGCGTAGGATTAATTGGCTTTAATAAATTATATTACGATTAATATATGTGAATGTCAAATGAAAAACACAGATTAGAAAGATAATTAAAAAAATATTTAAACAATATTGTACAAATAAACGTGTAGAGTCTATTGGACAAAATTTCTTGATTTAATTAGCCGTAATGATGAAAAGGTATGAGATACCTCGTGCGATGTAGGAATTATCCCATGGGATGCGATAACAGGAGAGGTACGCCCACGCCCGCTGTCGGGCAAACGCTTAATACTCGAATGGGACTCCGGAGGGAACGGAGTCGTGGGCGGCGAATCGATAAAAGTAATAAGAAAACGGTCGGCGGGTGCACCCCGCGTCACTACTCATAACAAATTAACTTTTTGTATTAATGTACAACTGTGCTGTGAAATATGAGTGGCTTTTTATTTGTAAAATACCACAAAAATATAAAAAAAAAATGTAATTTTATTTAAGTCTCAGAAGAGAGCTCTCGTTTTGGTAAATTATATTAGATTTATGCCTATAAATATTTATATCATTGAATAGAGCTGGCAGCAGCTTAACTTTACTATGGTGCAAACGGTCGCTCCGCTTTCGGTCCTACGCGTACTTCATCTATCGGCGAGCTTCTTTTGAGTTGTGATATTGTTAGTGGAAGCGTTCCGTTCCGCGTGTCGACATATCAACGGACCGCTCCGTTCCGTCGGGAGCGGCGCGGCGGAAGCGGGAGTCAGGGAGAGCGCGAGCCCGCACACCGGAGCGGAGTGACCTCATACACGGTTCCATTTCTAAAATATCTCTAGTTTTGTATTTATAGAGGACAGATATGAATGAAATGCCAATTTTAGCTCGTAGGTATTAAGATAAATATTTTTGTTAGACTTAGGATTAATAATTATTCTATATTATAAAGAGAAGGGATTATTAGCAGCGTCTGCTGTCCGCAGCTCAGTCGTTAGGAACCCCGTCGGTGGATCTCGATGCACAATAGATATAATCATGTTTCGTGCTTAATACTTTTAATTGCTAAGTTTTCTATTTTTTAAATTATTTTCAAACTACCAAATCTATAAGGTAATATTATTTTCTTTTCTAAGTATAGATATAACTTTAGGATAAAAAGAGTACCTTCGGCGAGAGGGGCGGGCGCCTCTGTCCGCTTTTTATTTTTGGCTTTTGTCATGTTGGCGAAATTCGCTCGGCTCTCGTCCCGCTCATCGACAGCTATTCTCCTCTCGGCGGTGGCGTTTTCTTTTTTTTACAGAGTGATATTTTTATTCAGCAATAAAAACGGCGAGTGCATTTGGCCAACAGACAAATATTGATGTAGGTTAGGAGGTTAGCGTACGGATAGCTCATAAAAGACGCAGTAATTATGAGATTCAAGTGCATTCTTGTAGGCGGAAAATTCCTGTTATCTATTACGGTCTGAAATTTTGAAAACTTGTGTATATTAATTAATGAATAATATATTTATGGACTTGTTTTGATTGAATTGAGGCGTCTCCGCCCTCCTAGTAAAATGATTAATGTTATTTTAATAACTGCAAATAAAATGAATAATAACAATTGAAACTCCTCGCGCGGCAGACGGGTCTGCAGGAACAGGGGCCCATCTTAAACTCTGAGCTCGCCTAGCGGCCGGCCTGCGCATCCGGGCGAGGGAAGATAGACGACAGTCTGATGTGAATATACCTCTATGACCCGGTGGTCTTGTGATTTCTTTATCTTGCTAAAAATCAACGTACCAAAATTCTCAATTATTTGTTTATATAAATGAAAATGAAAAAAAATTAAAAAAAAAAAAAAAACAAGTATTCCTGAACCGAATCGACCCTCGGCAATATCAATCGGTGTATTAGTAGTTATTCGTAATGTGTAATGTGTAATGAATATTGTTACCCTGGGGATATGGAAACAGGCAGAGGCAGGGCGCAGGCGCAAAGCGAACGGAAGCGATGAATAAAGATGAGTCGGCCTCCTTTCCCGGCTTGGCCGAGCGAGACCTACCGATGAATAGTATTTCCCTAAGTTTTTCCAGTATTTGTGATTCAAGTGCCACTTTATGTTTAACAATATTAAATATAAATAAAAGAGAAACAATTATCTAGTAATAATTAACGTAAGGGTAATTTAGAAAAATTATTAAAATACAATGTTTTTATCATTTTAAGACATATAAATCACAAAGAATGTATTAATATAAATTTATTATCAATATACCTTATTTAAATATTAAACACTTAACAGTAATTATTGAATAATTTAATTTTAGCCATATCAGTCGGATATATTATGTACATGTGTATTTGTAAGAGCGTACCCCGGCGGTCGGTGCGCTATTCGTATATTCCGGCACCGCGGCGCGTCATCTTGGGACGGTGAGTGTTTTCGAAACATCTGTGAAAAATTAAGTGATTTAAAATAATTTTAAGTGTTGTTTTGTATGTTGAGTTTTTGAACGGGGGCCCGGGCTCCCCGACTCGCGGATAGAATAACTCGATTGTGTTCATCGCGCCGCGTCTCGTGTCACGTTACGTTTGCATCCGCCGCCTCGGCGACTTCTCTCGGGAAAACGCCCGTCGGATAATTTATGGAGATGTTTTTATCTGTTATTTTAATTCTTTTTCGTTTTTGAAGTAATTAGTGTGCCACATTTAAATCTGCCAAAACGTCATTACCAATATTTGAACTGTAATTTTTCCACAACCTATTTATTTTTACTATTTTTAGAGTAAGGCAGTACACGGCTCGCCCGGCCGGGTGGGTCCGCTTGCACATATCATCTGTGATTTGAATTTCTTGTATCACGCGTATTATTTCAATTATTTAGGGAAGTATTATCTTGCGGATTCGTACAATTAGAGAACGTCAAACAGCAACCGATGCCATTTGCCATTTCACACCAAGACTCTCTATTTGAATCTCTAATAATAAAGTAGATAAGCATCGACAAGTCGCAGTCTGGTCCACTTAGGTATTAAATAGTAATCGACTCAACGGTCGCTCCGTTTCAATACCAAAACTGAATTGACAAATTATGTACTAACACGTTTTATATTTTACGGGAGTGGGCTCCACGGCCGACCGCAGAGCGAACTGAGATATCCGGAGGCCGGCCGCGGTCCGCCCTGCCCCCGTCTTTTATATGTAGCTTACGATTAGATTATTAGCAGTACCTTGAGTATGACGGGGCCATCCCGCAGCTAGCATTTTACTTTTTCACAAAATCAATATTATATGTACCTACGTTTTTAATTTTAGTCAAAACCAGTGTTTCAAACTATTTTTCCCAATAATATAGCGTATAGCATATTTGAGAATAAGTATTTTAAGCAAATGAGTGTTTAGATAATAATGTTATGCCTTCCCATTAAATAAGTAAGTGTAAACGGAAAGTGTTAATTTGCATGCGGAAGCGGGCACGCCTCCGATAGAGTGGGTTTCGGTATTTGTGATTTAAAATGTTTGTAGCTCCCTATATTTATAAATGTGTATATGACTAAACATTGATTATTTACAAAGAAACTTAAACTAAAGTAAATTAAATTAAATACTGTATTGTATAGTTGTTACACTTAGGGAATGTTCATATTTCACTACTGTTCACATAAATGTGCTAGCATTAAGTTGATGGGACGAGGAGCGGAGCAGAGGAAGCGTTACCTCCCGAACGATTCACATTTCATATATCATTACATTAACGTTGTTGTGTGCTGTACCTTGTATTTTATATTATACTTACATATTTACGCTTTACGCTTTCAATTCAAGTTGAAATTAAATTAAATTATCTGTGAATTCTTGTCATACATGATTAATATTTAACTACCTTAATACAAGTGTTAACGTAAAAAAAATCAAAAATGAAAATGAAACCAATGATTGTGCCTCTCGTTGAACTGTGGCACGTTACCTAAAAATGCAGCAGTTTCACTCGTTTCTTTTTTTAAATGTAAGAATTTTGTTTTAAGAATGGTCTACTTCAATTTTTTATATGAAGCCTATTGATTTACGAACAAAGTAGATAGAGAATTTATATTCATATAAACGTTTTAAATAATTTTTTTAGTAGAAAATATCTGGACTGTGAAACAGAATTGAATCGAATAAACCGTAATTAGTATTTGGAATCAACCCGAGGCCTTGCGAGCGACAGTCTAAGACTCCGTTCCGATATGAGCTTAATCATTAACGCGCGCGCGGGAGCGGGAGCGCTTCTCTTTATAGGTAAAATGACGCCACTCAATCGACTCGTTTATACTACGTTTCTATTCTCGGATGACATTTGTGTTCCAAATTTTATATGCTATGCATTCAGAAATGATACTCATTTATTGCCAAAAATGAAAATAATTTATCGATTTCTTAGTAGATGATTATCAATAATTGTTTTTGGGCATGTTTTACTTTTAGCATTATTTAATATATACATATATATATATTTACAGTTAGAATACGTAGACTATAATTGAATTAGGTGAGTTTCAAGTGTATCTGCATATATTTTGTAAGATACTTAACATTATATTATTATAAATGGGATAAACTGGAATCTGGATGGTTTGATAACTATGTATCACGTAATTGTAAAACAAAAAAAAAACAATAAAAATAAAAATAGTGTAACCCCATGTGCTTTTTATTTTTTTTACTCCTTTCCCCACCCAAAAGAATCAAATCACTAAGGCAATTTATCATTTCACCATTGGCACTGGTTGAAATGCTATCAAACTGACCCTACAGCAATAGACAAAGACATTCACTATATAATGTAACATAGTGATGAAGGTGCTTAGTGGACTTAAAGTATTGAATTTAAACCATTCACACCCTTAACCTGTGACTGCTAAGGTCTCAACTGTTGAGATGGCCGATAGTTGATACCTGAAGATATATATATACATTAACATTGGTTAAAACCTTGTACTCACTAATTTTTGAGTTAATGCATTGCTTGATTTGTCTTGACTAACTCAATAAGATTTTTTCAAACTAATATTATTTAATCGATTTTTGAGTCTGGGTGTAAGAATATCCTTTAAAGGGTTCAGCAGGGAATGAGTTAACGCCTGACCAATTGCAGTTTATTGAAAACGTCCACTCAATATTAGAGACAGCATTGTTAAAACATGTCAGTTAATTTTTGGGTTGAAATATATACCGTGATTTGTCCTGAAAACCTTCATAAGTTTAGTTAACACCTACTACACTATGAATCAATTTTTGAAATACTTACGACAGCAGGAATGGGTTAACAGGTATTACAGAGAAATAAGAAAATATCAGTTTCAATTTTTATTAACATATAAATACCCATTTGATTCGATACACTCAAATATTATATTAATTTTTAAATACTTACAATCGTTAACAGTATCTAGCATAACAGTAGATATATATAAAGTAATATTCATCTAACGACAGTACAAAAGTTTATACAATAAGGAAAAGAAAAATAATATTTTGAGCTGTGTATTTATTATTAGCCATATTGGGTTTGAAGCCACGGAGTAGCAATGCGACTGGCATTAGTATGGCAATGGTCTTACTACAATTGAACTATGCATAACTAATAGTCACAATTAGCCAGTGTTGTGAGTTGCTGTAATATTAAAAAAATTTGATAGTAAGTAAATTTAAACTGATAACAAATCACACAATTCGCATGCCCAGTTTTAGACTGTTCTGTTGCTAGTCAAAAATACTGACATTTTAAGTTAGCCCTTTACTCCCAATCCTCAACTGTTGAAACAGCAGTTGCTGTATATTGACAATTAATACTTATATAAGTGTGTTTACAATGTTAAAACTTTCAAGAATGAGTTAATTTTTGCATCATTATAAAACATAATTCTTAATATCGACCGTAATGAAATATATTCTTTAGGTGGTTCTGTAGGGAAATAATTAATAATGCGGGAAGATTGAAAATATTATATTTTATCTAAATGAATTCTGCGAAACTGCAAGAAAAAATTGAATGCACCAATTTAAAAAAATTTAAAGCAGTGAATACTTTACAAAAGGCAAGAAATATCTTGGTTTAACAAGAGATGAATTTTAAATTATATGATAATTTGCTTCACACCAGGTAACTATGCAAGAAGTTTGAACGATATATGTTTATAATTTTTGTAAATGAAGATTTAATTTATGATATCGACTGAATTCAAACCATTGATTGAATTTCAATATCAAACTGTCAATTCTGTTGCATCTGTGTGATAGGATGCCTGAAGATGCCGAAAGGTGAAACACGGGTCATTAGTGACGAAAAATGTGGAATCGTACAAAGTTATCACAATTCAAATTTATATGAAGATTGTTCATCTGAAAGATTTTATTATTTTTAATGAAAAAAATGCTAAAGCAACATTTTTTTTATTGTCCTTTAATATGCATGGTATCAAAAAAAAAAAAAATGATCTAAAAATTAATTAAAACGGAAGTATGGCAGTAAAGAATTGTTTCATCAAAAAATAGATACCCTGGCAACACAATGTTTGAATCTTAGAATACAATTTTTTAAACATGTTACAGTTTAAAACTAGGAATGCAAATTGGTGATTATTTTTTTCTCTTCATTTTCAATTTATAACAAGGCGCTATAATTATTGACCAGAATTGCTTTGATAGACTAATTCACTGATTTATAAAGAGATCGATTCCATATATATTATAATATTCCACTGATTTTATTAATATATAAGTTACATATGTTAATAGATAAGTCTAGCCAGATTTATTGGATCAATTAAGGTATATGAAGAGAACCTCCGGATATATTTGAAGGCAGTACGTTTTTTTTTTAAATTTTTGTCATATTTAAAACTGATTAATCGATTTTGTTCATACATGGGAATCTATTTAATTTGTGATAAGTTTAAATTTAACTCATCGCGAGTCAAAGAAAAAAAAAAAAAAATATATATATATATTATATATATATGTGTAGGCGAAAGAATTATTCGTCCATTTAACGTGGACAAAAGCTAGGGTAAAACCCTCACAGTTCGCAGGGATTTGCGTTTAAAAGATGACGAAGACAACAAATGAGCGCCAGTTAGCGAGACGCGTTCATATGCAAGCTCTTTGTACATCAATAACCTAATACATAATTTGTTATAATACATAATATGTACAAAATTAGAGTTGTTGCAGCAAAAATACTATTCATGTACAATTTTTTCTACTACATTGCTACAAGTTGATGTAAATCCGAATACTTGAGGTTTAAAATATTTAGGATTCATTTAATCACCGTGACTAGCCTCGCTACTGAAAAAGTTCAACAATGAGTGAAAAACGAAGTGCACCCGATTATCTGTGTTAAAAAAATATAGACTATCTGAAAAATTGATAACTTGGCAGGATTCATTCGTTATCGCGCAATTGTATCAACGTCATTAATTTATAGCAGTACATCATGTTTGTAATGTTTAAGAACTAGATCTATATGGTAATAAGCCATTTTTTTTTTACATTGTAACTTAAATTATTTTTGTCGTTTAATTATCTTGCCATTTCAAAAATAAAAATGATTATAAAAATCCGAAATATCTGTTTTGTTTTAAACAATCTCAAGAGAGATGTTCGAGTACTGATAATATTTATTTAGTCATGGACAATGAATACTTTAAATGATTTGAAACAATTATGAAACACTAAGTAAAATTGATTTTGTAACAGATGTGAAAAAAATTAAAACTAAAGCGACAATGAATGAATATAACATAAGCGTTTTTTTAGGAAAACTTATTTACTTTTATCAGTCGAGCAAAATGTTGTAGGAATTAGATGAGAATTAAAATTAGAGCATTTCCACATTGACTAATAAAAAAATAAATCGATTACAAAATAATTTACAACGCGCATTTTGCTGACAGATTTTTTTAGATTCGGTCTCTGATGAGAACCGATTCTTTTAAGGCACTCGACAACTATCCGATGTCGATAAGATCTACTGTCAATTTATTTCCGCCAGGACGCCGTCGTCTGAGGTGTCGGTGAACCCAGAGCGGGAAAGTTGGCCTGGAGGTTGTGAGACACGGAGTGAGAGGGTACGTCTCCGAGGGTCAATACCTGGCCGCAGGTGTTGCAGACGGCCAGACCGCTTTCATCTCCGTACAGTTTGAAAAGCTCCTGCTGCTTGCCGATGTCGGGCAACAGAGACAAGAGTTCGGGGAATATGACATGGAAACGGTCACCCATGGACTTCTTGCAGTGATCGAAGTACGACTCGGCTGAGTAATTCCCTTCTCTGAACATCTGAGAGAGCTGCTTGAATTCGTGAATGCCATCGCGGCAGTTCAGCGCCTTCATAAAATCTGCAACGAGTGACTTGTTTCGCCGGTGAAAATCAGGAGGTTGCACGTAATCGTGAGCCGGGATGTGAAAGCTTTCCCCAGACGAGTTGGTGAACGTGAAGGCATCGCAGGGTGGAACGGTCCCGCGGAATCCGGGAGGCGGTCGAGCCTTAGCCGTGAAACCCGGGGGAGGAGCTGTAGCTTTTCGCACTTTGCCGAAACCGGGTGGGCCTCCGGTGGGATTCAACGAGGGATATTCGCTCTCGGACGTATTGACAATCATAATTTTTTCAGAATTTCTCGATTTCTGATCAGACTCGCCAGATCTGTTAGAGAGCTTGTCGTCGATTTTTGGCGTATTTTTCTTCTTCTCTTTGATATCTTCCGGTGGGCGTTCATTGCTGTTTTTTTTGTTGTTGTTCTGCATCCCTCTTTGGCTGTTTTCCTTGTCGCTTCTTTTATGTTTAGAGGTGAGATCGGGAGGGGCGCAGTCGGGCGGCCTCTCTCCGCTTTCACAGTTTTGATTGTTCTTCTTTTTGTCCTTTTTACTATTATTATTATTTGTTTCTCTGGATGAAAAATCTTCACTAGTGGCCCGAGTGTCATTTTTCTCAGATTTCTTCTTTTGCTTGGAGTTTGCATTTTGCGTGGCGACGAGCCGAGGAAACTCGGCGGGGCTGTCAAGATCATTCCGCACTGAAATCTGCGGGGCGGGTGCCACCTTGCCAGGTTTCGGTTTCTCTTTGGTTTTGTTTACGGTGATCCACTGCGGTCGCTCGGAAACTGCAACGGGGGCAGCGGAGGGAAGTTCCGGGAAGGCTTCAGATGTACGCTGAGGCGGACGAACCTGAGGGGCCGGCATGCTCGGAGCTGCTCTCGGAGGTGGAGCCTGCACGGGTGCAGCCTGCATAAGAAATAATAGGCGTAACACTACATATTGTTCATAATACTTAGCTTTTGTCGATCCCCAGATGTGGATATAAATACATATACAAGTCTTATTTGCAATTTCTATTATTCCCTTTATACAATTTTATGTGGTTTAGATTGTTTTAATTTATACATACCTTTTTGACGTGTTGTATACTATTTGTGGAGACATAATCGTTAGCTAAGAGTGCCATGTCACGTTTGCTCAGCGAGGGAAACTCGTCTTGGAATTTTCTGATCTCGTTCTTCTTCTGAGCGTTGTCTGCCAATCTCATGGCCAGCTGCTTGTTCGACGTCTCCGTTACACTGATGCGATTCGGGCCGGAGGAATGATTGTGGACTTGGATCGAAACATTCGGCTTAGCTGGAATTAAACATACACACAATTGTAATTGAGACTTAAGGATACGCAATAGATTATCGTGCAGCCAGACAAAATAGTTAACTCACCGTTGTTTCTGATGATGGCGCTGGACGGGCCCGGTTGATGGGTGATGTTCACTCGGAAGGTAGGCGCCGATGATGAAGACGCTCCCGAGCTGCCTGCCTGTCCGTCATTCGATGACAGCGACGGGAAATTCTCTTCAGTCCTAGCCAAGGCTCCCTTGGTCTGTCTGATGACCATGCCGGTGGGGTGGTTCATGGAAACGATCGGCCCGCCTGACGAGTCCCCGAGATTGGGGAACTGTTCAGTGCTGTCCGTGTCGATACCTCGCTTTGTGCTCGGTGCCTCACCATAGTAAATTTGTTCTTCCACTGTGTTCACATAATTGGGAACTGACTCCACTCTGTATATGAAAAAGGGTATTTTATAATTTGTTGATTATATCGACCGAAGGTGTTTGATGAAATTTCAATATCAAATTTGAATTGTTAAAACTTTGTATGATTCCACATGTTTTGTCACTAATGATTCTGGTTTCGCCTTTCGGCATCTTCAGGCATTCTATCACTGACTAGGTTAGTTCTGTTGCATCCGTGTGATAGAATGCAAATATTGGGTTGTTAATATTAGAATTTTTATAAGACACATAAAGCAATATTTAGTATGAATTTTCAGAAACAGCATCGTTTCTGTGCCGGCGAAAATCATAGATATAAGGCCACATTTTCAATCAGTTGAGACAAATATGAATGGATCTATTTGACCTTTTGATTTTCGTCACCTAACCTAATTATATATAACTTTTACGCGAGCAGTAAATGTATTTTTTCTGGTATTCGATTTACAATCGGTTGGTAAATTTAAGTATTAGAACAGATTCTTCTATCTAAGTTTTAACAATTCAAAAAAGGGTATTTTAGATTATCAGTTGTATAACTTTACCATAGATAATGACGTTTTAAAGAAACGTGGACAGGTTCACACAATAAAACAAAATTTTCAAAAATTGTAAATGAAACAAAAGGCGGCTATGACAATAAGTTTACATGTGGCACGGAAGTGGTTATTATGGAAGCAAATCAGACCACCCCTCGTAATAGGCTGGACTAATGGGGATACTATTATATTAGTTTGTTCGTTAAGAATTCTTTGTGATAGTTACTTTGTTTCTTGTCAAAAAATAATCATGTGCAGTTGCAGGAGCTATTTCACGCCAACAAACAAAGCCGTGAAAAAAAAGGCATTTGCCGTTGCCCGACAATGAAGTGTTAAAAGAAATTTGTATCTGAAGCCTTGTACTGACCTTTCAGCTCTAGTATGCGGTGCTGGTCCTCTCGTCGGTCTAGGCGTAAGCATAAACTGCACTTCAAGAGTTCTGGCTTGCCGTGACGCTTGTTTGCTGAGACCTTGTCCATGAACGGACGCTCTATGAGCTGTAAAATAATTAAATCGATTTAATCAGATGGCCAACTGTCTCGATCATACAAAATGTTTTATTGTGTGATCATTTACTATCTGTAATCTTTCCGAGGTCCAACAAATCCACTGCAATATTGCCGATAAAAACCCACTGAATGCCAGCGTCTCAACTCTTAAGATGGCAGATATGCAAAAGATTGCCTGTATAACCAACGTTTGCGTGGAAAGGATTGATATTGTTTTTTCACAACTATAAAGTTAAATTTTAATTTACCATTACCAATGATATGACAAGAGTATAGCTAAAACTTGTTATGTCAATTAGGTTTATAGAGAAAATCACTACTTCCATAATATAAAGAAAATCTGCTGTGCAATCAATATATTGAATTATATCTATAGAAAATTTATAATCTACAAAAAAAGATTATGTGATTATTTCATAGTATATTTGAACATAAAAATAACTACGCAAACCTATCAACAATGAACTGAACAAGTGATTAGCAAGAAATTCAAAACAAGCCATTAAATAAACTTAGTCGACGCACAATGCAATAAAATTTACACCTCGGTCACTCAACATATCTTTGCAAACAGAAATATTGTTTCATTTTCAACTTTGTCTGATAAATTTATTGGCATGTTACGATCGACCTACCTTTTAAGTCAATATCAGATCGAAAGACGGACAGGTTCTGTTCACCGCATTCCCCCTCCTCGCAGAGAAAGTGGTCTTTCCGAGAGTGGTTGCTGAGATCGTTGTACGTGCCGTAGTAATGATGCAAGCCGTCTGAATCGCACAGATGACAATAGAGATGGTCCTTTCGTAGATGCCTGTACAGCTCGTCGGTGTCCATATATCGCTCCTCGCAGAATTCACACAACGGATGACCCCTGAAAAGCCAATACAATGTTTACACACAAACTTTTGCCATGTTCAAACATTAATCAGGTTAAATTAAAAAAAAAAAAAAAAAATTAATAAACTTGACAGAAGCGGTATTTATAAAATATCCTGTGGCTCATGTTTATCCGTTTATACCGGACAGACAGGTAGAAGTATATCCACTCGAGTTAAGGAACGTGTAAGATCATTCAACAGTAAAAAACAGATTCACAATTCGCTAATCACGTTATAAAGGAATCACATAATATAAATTCAAACTCAGCGCCTAAGTGTTTGCATCTTTGTCGTAATGATCGCAGGATGACGGCTTTGGAACAGCTGGAAATCAATAGATATCACTTATCACAAAGGATTCTTAGCGAACAAACTAATATATGTCGGTCACCATTATTGAATCCTCTGACTGATGTCTCTTTGTTTCTGTAATGGATAACTTATTGATTGATTGAAAAACACATTTTTTTAGTACTTATTTCCACAATATATATTTTTTGATCAGGACCGGTTTTGCTCATCGCGAGCATTATCAACTGATAGAATACAATTTACAAACAAGTCTATTTATACAAAACAAAAAAATAATTTGAGTTAAAGGTGGCAGGTGTACAAAACCATGGGTTCAAGAACTAGGATCTCTGAACAATTGTTCAGAGCTCCTAATGGATTATTGATTTACCATAATTGTAATTGTAATTCTTAATAAGTGATTGTGAACATTTAATTTTTATACTAATTTACTTTATTTGTATCAATATTGTATGATTTTATGTAAATTGTTTCCTAGTTCTTGAACCCATGGTTTTGTACACCTGCCACCTTTCACTCAAGTTAAATTTTGTTTTGTATAAATAGACTTGTTTGTAAATTGTATTCTATCAGTTGATAATGCTCGCGATGAGCAAAACCGGTCCTGATCAAAAAATATATTGTGGAAATAAGTACTAAAAAAATGTGTTTTTATTATTTAAAATATCATGCCTTTCCATCAAGAAGTGACAGTTAACACCTTAAAAGTGGTTACTCACTTATGCGATGTGTCATCTGGATCCCCTTTTCTCTTATGCAGAGCAAGTTGCTGTCTTGTGTAGACTTTACGTTCGCAAGTGAAAATCTAAAATGATACAAATTGCAAATTTTAAATATTGTTCCATTTTTAAATAATAGGTAAAGTCAAAAAAAATGTCATTTTTTTGTAATTTGAAAAAAAATTTTTTTAACAGAAGCTGTACAATTTTAATCGATTAAATAATTTCCATTGTTGTTTATTATCCCCCTCCACAGATCAGGTAGCTTTTTAATGCCTCTTTCATAAAATTCAGCCGGTTTTTCGAGTCTACGAGTCCAAATGATTTTTTACTTCTTCTACAGAAGTAAATTTTTTATCCTTAAGCGAATGTTCCAATGATTTGAAAAGGTGGTAGTCTAAAGGTGCAATATCAGGAGAATATGGTGGATGTTGTAAAACTTCCAAATCCAACTCTCTTATTTTTTCCCGCGTGATCCTCTCTGCATGTGGTCTTGCATTATCATGCTGCAATATGCGTCTTTGGTTGTTGACTAATACTGATCGCTTTTTTAGCATTTCCGCTTTTAACCCTTTCCACTCGTATGTCCTATGTATACCTCTGGGGACAAAAAAAACAAGAAAAGCATTCTACTCGTATGTCCCCACTGGGGAACTAAAACTTTAAGCTTGAATATTTTCTATGTACCACATTTTATTGATTTTTATTGCTGTTTATCATATTATATATATAGTGCAGATAATATTTTCTCTATATATATGATTAAAATTCATATGATAGAGAAAATCGCAATCTTCTTGCATCGACATAAAAAAATTGCTAGAATTTTTATCATTTTCAGTTGAAAATTTCTTTTTTTTATTAAAAATCATTTAAATATAATTTTAAAGCATAACTATGTTAATAATTTTTCAAAAACTCTTTATCTATAATGTTTTTAAAAATATCATGTTTAAAATTCATATACTCGGATTAAAACTTTCGTAAAATAGAAATTAAAAACTTTTTACGATTGTATTTCTTTAAAAATACTTAAAAACAATCTTATGCACGCTGTGTAAGTTTTTTGTTGAACAAAAATCCGTTGAAAATATGATTTATTTTCATTTTAAATTTTGATTATGAATCCTGGAAAATGCGTGAAATTAATTAAGAGTTGAGGCTACCCTCACCCAAAAAAAAATTACTAGTGCAAAGGGTTAATCTACCTAACTGTGTACAGTATAGCTCTGCTGTGACAGTTTGGCCCGGTTTCAATAATTCGTAGTGAATTATACCCAAAAAATCCCACCAAACACAAAGGACCTTTTTCAAGGTTAATGACGGTCGAGGGGTAGAAACAGGTATTTTTTAAGTCTCTGTCGCCACTTTTGAATTGTTTAAACCATCTATGGTATTTTCGACTATTCAGTATGTTGCCATATGTATCACAATTGCTCTGGGTGGCTTCTTTTGCTTTTAAGCCTTTGTCGAATAAAAAAAACAAACACGATCGCAAGTGTGCCTCGTCAATTTCTTGCTTGGACATTCTCACTATGGGTTAAAAAAATATAAAAACATGTGAAAAAGCAAGACAAATAACAAAGCTTCAAAATGACACCAACCTTGACGTGCTCGCTCGACAGCAAAACGAGGTAAACTGACGGCAAAGCATGCAATAAAAATGACATTTCTTTTGACTTTACCTAATACAAACACAGAGATTCAAATACAAAAAATGGCAACACAATAACATTATACAAAGGGGGACGTGATACGTGGGGATATGATAATTATTTAACTGATTATTGAATTAAGAAAATATTTAAGATTTTCATGTAGTTTTAGTATGATTTGACCTAATTGAAAATTAATCTCATAATACTTCAACATTTCTCTGGATCGCACAACCTAATTGTGTAAAATCAAAAAAATCTGTATGAATTTGTGTTCATTTAATTTATGAATTCATGTAACTGGGTTAAATGTCGTAAAATATAAAGATTTTTTCCAAGATTCAGAAAACAAAATGAATGCGAACACTTTTGAGATGTGAGGCAGTTTGAACATCAATGAAAATAAGTAGTTCGATACTATATTGCTGTGAAACATAACAGAATTCGATTACAAATAACACAACATAGGCAGACATCTTAAAAATAGTAAAGATAAAATCAATAAACTGGACAGAAGCGGTATCTATAAAATGTCCTGTGGCTCATGTTTATCCGTTTATATCGGACAGACAGGTAGAAGTATATCTACCCGAGCCAAGGAACATGTAAGATCATTCAACAATAAAAAAACAGATTCACAATTCGCTAATCACGTTATTAATGAATCACATA
Organism: Himalopsyche japonica; assembly: GCA_028555115.1. Classification (NCBI taxonomy): domain Eukaryota; kingdom Metazoa; phylum Arthropoda; class Insecta; order Trichoptera; family Rhyacophilidae; genus Himalopsyche; species Himalopsyche japonica. The sequence continues at coordinate 103,503 of JAHFWJ010000458.1, read as the reverse complement.
ATATAAATTCAAACTCAGCCCCTAAATGTTTGCATCTTTGTAGTAAGGGTCGGAGAATGACGGCTTTGGAACAGCTAGAAATCAATAGACACCAATTATCACAAAGGATTCTTAACGAACAAACTAACATAATAGTATCACCACTTGTCCAGCCGTTGCACAAAGGGGTGGTCTGATTTGCTTCCAGAAGGACCACTTCCGTCCCACATATAATCTTATTGTCATAGACACCTATTGTTTCATTTAGAATTTTGAAAATTTAGTGTCATTGTGTTAAAGTAACAAGCTAGGCCGTTGGAACAGGAGAGGGGATATGTTGTGTGCCTTTTCTGCACAGCTATATATAGGTAGGCAAATGTTAGTGTAAGTATAGTTCTGACGATGGCGTGAGCCGAAATAGCTATCAATATATTTGTTAAAAATAATTTTGTAGAACTAAAATACATTGCTATTTTTTCACCGTGTTATAATGGAGTTCTACCAAGTGAATGCCAATTCAATCAACAAATAACACAGTTTAAGCCTTTCTTTGCTGAGTTCCGCAATGGTTGTTCTAGGATCAAATTCTTCAAAAAATAACTTAGATGTGTTGGTGTTTCAGGCTATATTTAACACGAAAGTTTCAGCAAGACTAACAATCTTATATACTGAAGTATCGACTATTAATATTCTGAAAAGAGCCAATTCAACAGGTGACTCGCTACCAGTCAGTGAGTAAGTATATGTTAACCCATATTCTGCTGAGATATATTTTACCCCATAAAGTGCTTCAAAAATTAATTCAACAGTCAATTGTCAATCAAAATTTTCAATAATATCAGTGTATATTTGAACACAACAATTAGTTTTTAAGTGACAGTTTTGATGCTGCTATTACTGTTATTTGGGAGTATTATCAATCAAGAGCTGCAATCAACAGTTGAGACATTACCAGTCAATGAGTTAATTGCTGTGAGAGAATAAAAATGACACTATATAATTGTGTTGCAAAATGTTGCTTAAATATTGTGCAACATTTTTTCATATTATTTATTTAAATGAGACAGAAGAATCAATTAGAAATTGGCAATTAAATATCTGAAATTGTTGCGCAAGGCATTTTTGTTAACAAGATTAGTAAATTTTAGAAGAAAAAAATAAAAGTTTGCTGTGAGGATTATACACACAAAAAAATAATTGTGAATGATTGTATGTGAAGTGTATTGAAAGATATTTGGAAATTTTAATGAAACGTTTGATATTTAAAAGATAAAAACATAGTATGTGACATGATAATAATTTTACCTCAAATACTTATATGGTCACTTTTAATGTGTTAACTGCCACTACTTGGTGGCAAAGCATTTAATTTTAAATAATAAAACACATTTTATGTACTATTACCACAAAATAGTTTTTAATACTATTTGTACAATATTTTGTGGAAATAGTACTAAGAAATTATTTAAAATATGTGAATGGTATTTGTTTAAAATTAATTCACCTTCAAATTTGCCACGCACAAGTCACAAAAGTGGAATTCATGGTCCTTTCTCATGTGATCTTTCAGCAAGATAAAGTTTCGAAAAGGGGGAGCGGACTCATCGCATTTCTTGCAGTTATGGTCGAGCAGTTTATTGTAAGACCCCTTTACGTTCTCGTCTGTGAAGCATATCTTATACTTCCTCTCCAGAAGACTGCCTTTTAAATGCCGAGATTTCAGCTTTTTAAACAGATCACAAACAGGTGTAAAAATAACCTGTAAATAAATAACAATGATTAATTATCGTATAATTTAAGTCTATCTACCATATTGCCGTTAGTGCCTAATTAGAAGGTTTTTTAATGTGACAGTATGACAGAAAACTACCTCCGATAGATCTTGCCTACATATGGGACATTCAGTTTGAAGGCATAAAACCCTCATACGAGTCGAACACTCATGACAAACGGGATGATCGCATTCACCAATGGAAAAAATGTCGACCGTTTTAAAACAGACCACACAGGCGTTTTCAGTGTTATCTATAATAGTTGACATCTTGTTAGTTTTATGAATATCCAGTTGTAACGAACGAAAGCAGTCAACGAATCACTGAATCGGACACTTCACACTTCACTTCAGTCACTTTCCTTGACTTTGCTATTGCAATCTTCCAACACAAGCAATCCATAGAGGAAACATACCTAATTACGAAAGAGAATTGCACAAAAATATTCATTATCAATCTCGTTCATTTACAAACACGGTATTATAAACGACGGGGACTCCTGGTGATGTATACACTGGGATCTTTGGAGTGAATTGATAATTTTTATGGAATATTTAAAATAATAAATATAATTGTAAAGTAAAAAAAATAATAAGAAACATATGAAAAAGTTTTGTCACTAACTCTGATTTATTTCTATTTTAGTTTTATGAGATAAATGAATTATTTTGATCCTATTTTAGAATAAATGTTTTTAGGTCACAAAAACGAAATTGAATCGCTGCGCTATGTTAGATGGGTTTGCAAATATTACGAAGTGTAGTTTGTTTTGTAGTGACATCTATAAGGCAAAGCCGCGAAGCCACGTCATTTTGTCATTTTTTGGTAGTGTGTAATTGCCTTGTCAGCGGCACTTTAAAATCCAAAAATGAATATTTTTCGTCTCCTCGGTGATTTATCTCACCTCTTAGCCATTGTAATATTGCTTATGAAGATATGGAAGACCCGATCGTGTGCAGGTTATTTCATAATTATTATATGTCGGACCCGGTTTTATTGGCATAATTTATCGTTAATTATTGTCGATGTGTAAAAAAATACAGTTGGGTTCGGCGTTATCACTTGTGAATAATTGAGATCTCATTTACCATAAAATCACTTCATCATAACTATCGTTTAAATTGTGAAGTATTGAAATTTGTGTGATGTGTCAAAACCATCATTGTCGCAGCTCAGCCATGTTTGCTATGTTGGATAAAACATCGTTCGACATTCAAATATTGTTATGTTTTTTGACGTAATAGTGTATTCAACTGTTTGTTTTACTTCATTAAAAATCTATTGATAATTTGTGTTCTGGCATATTCATTCCTATACATATTTCGATCAGTATTGTCCTCCGAGTCACTTCTTCAAAACTCCTGACTCCTTCATGCTTGTAGAAACGACCGCAGAAAGAAGAATCTGTGCTAATACTCAAATTTACGAACCAGTTGTTAATCGAATACCAGAAGAATCTATTTACTGCTCGCGTAAAAGTTATTATATATAATTAGGTTAGGTGACTGTCAAATAGATTCATACATATTTATTTCAACTCATTTAATATGTGCTTTTATATATACGATTTTCACCGACATAGAAACCATGTTGATTCTGAAAATTCGTGCTAAATATTGCTTTATGTTTCATATAAAAATTCTAATATTAACTACCCAGGATTCGTCTTTGGCGTCTTCATGCATTCTATCACACGAATGCAACATAACTGATGAGTTAACTAATCGTTAGTCCTGCCCTGTTCCTTTTCATTTTATCTCTATACTCGTTGTAAAAGAGAGGTTGAGTAACAAGCAGTTCTTGTAGAAACAATCTGTTAAAATATCTCTATAAAGAGGGGCCATATCTCCTTGATTTATTTAAAATTGTTGACTGTCCATTCTTAGCGGAAAAGCATTTTATATTTTTATTTTTTCCTTATGCCCTCAATGTGCAAAACTTGTGTTGATCATTATTCAAAAATGAAACAGTACAATTAGAATTGTGTTCTGTTTTCAAAACATCTGCTTGATTTGTGTATTAAAAAACGTATATTAAAATTGCAGGTATTTCCGGTAAGTCGCAGATTCTGTTTGCGATAGTGTACACGACTCGGTACTTGGACCTGGTGACGACGTTCATATCCGCCTACAACACATTTATGAAAGTGGTCTTCATTGGTGCATCGTACGCCACCATCTATCTGATCTATATCAAATTCAAGGCTACGTACGATCACAACCATGATACCTTCCGGATTGAGTTCCTCGTCATACCTGCTGCAGTATTCGCGCTATTGATTAATAATGAATTTAGTGTTTTAGAGGTGAGAACAATGTTTATTATTATACCCATTTGTTTGTTAATAGAAAGGCGAAATCGGGAGAATATCTCATAATTTTTCTGAATGTTTCTGCATCTAAACAACTCGCTGAGATTTGACTGTTTTAATCCCTTTAACGCACTGTGGAAGTAACACGGTGAAAAAATAGCAATGTATTTTAGTTCTACAATTTTTTTTTTATAAGATATAGTTGATAGCTATTTCGGCTCACGCCATCGTCAGAACTAAGTTTAAACATACATTTGTTTATCTATATATCGTGCTAGCAAAAAAAACTGCTTGTCTGCAGATAAATATGTCTTTCGCCGCTCCTCAGACCATTGCGAGGGGCTAATACATTTCTGTAATAAATCATATCCAGATAGTATTTAAGCTTATTGAAAATGCCGACCTTTGATGTGAATGATTGATTTTAAATAATTTTAATGATTTTAAATATTTTTTTTATTTTTTTGCTAGCACGATATAAGCTGGGTTGTTAAAACAGAAGAGAAGATGTATTTTGTACCTTTTTTACGTAATATATATATAAGCAAATGTACGCTTAAAAATAGTTCTGACGATGGTGTGAGCCGAAATAGTTATCAACTATATCTTATAAAAAAAATTGGTGGAACTAAAATACGTTGCAATTTTTTCACCGTGTTATAATGGAGTTCTACCAAGTAGATGCCAGTTCAATTAATACACTGTGGAAGTGTATGTGGTTTGCTTAGTTGCCATAATTTCCAGGCATGCACTGGTGTACAAATATTCGTTACTGAATATATTTTACATCAACGCGTGAAGACATCTATAGAGCAGCTGATGCAACACAAAAAAATATTCATTTATAGTCGAAATCTGAACTTATTTGCAATTTGACGCATAAGTAGAACTAGCCTCACGATAAATGTTGAAGCATAATCTTGGCATTCATTAAAAAAAATAACACTACATTTTTATTATCATTTTTAAATTTGCTCTAGAAACACATGTGTTTCTTTGATCAAACACTTTTGTAATATTTATCATTTTATGATATCGACTGAAGGTGCTTGATGGAATTTCAATATCAAATTTGAATTGTTACAACTTTGTTCGATTCCACATGTTTTGTCGCTAACGACCCGTGTTTCACCTTTCGGCATCTTCAGACATTTCATCAGTTCTGTTGCATCTGTGTGATAGAATGCCTGAAGATGCCGATAGACGAAATCCGGGTCGTTAGCGACAAAACATGTGTACAAAGTTGTAACGATTCAAATTTGATATATCATTTTAACATAATGATGCATATCTATCTTTAAAATTGTTGTGCCGACTGTCCTTTTACCATATTAAACAAAAAGTATTGAATAAACGAAAAACAAGTTTTGACACTTATAATATTGCACAAGTGTTAGAATGCTCACATGAGCGTGTGTTTCGAATTGGAGCGGTTGGCGTGTATTTTCATATACATATAAATTATAAATTAAATAAACCAATGTCTGGGTAAAAAAGTGGACACCGACAACTACATATGAAAGAAAACTCTTCATTGTTGTCATAGAGATCATAGATAAGGTAGAGGAAATGCAAAACGAGCTACAATTTATTCATATTGGTAAAGGATTCTAATAGGAATAAATAATATAAAAATCCAATAGATGAATCTGATAAGGTCCTATACCTAGTTGGATTGGTGAAGGATATTCTAATAGGGGTGGAAGTTGGGTTTTTTTTTTATATACTCTTTCCATTCATTATTTTTCTATAAAGAGCGTAAAGAATAATTAAAATAGGTGATGATTAATTGTCTAAAGCAGTGATCACAGCAACCTTTTGAGAGACCGGGTAAAAAAATTCAATTCTGTAAATTTTATTTGCTTAGTGGGTAAAAGCTTAGAATAAATCTAAATTGAAACTTTGTACGACTCCACATGTTTTCCCACCAATGACCCGGGTTTCACCTTCCGGCATCTTCAGGCGTTCTATCGTACGGATGGAATGGATGCATGAATTTCAGTTCGGTTGCATCTGTGTGATAAAATCGTTAGAGACAAAACGTGTAGAATCATAGAAAGTGACAACAACTAAAATTTAAATTATATTTATATAATACATGAGTAAATAAAAATTGAGCTTCAGTTACTTACTTATTTTCAGATATTTTCAATGAATACATAAATTTGCAAAAAAAAATTGATAAAAATATATCATATTTCAATGCTGGGTAATTCAAAAACTTGTAGTGGTTAATTCAATTACCCACGGGTAGTAGGTTGCCGATCACTGGTTAAAGCAAGGGTATCCAACCTTTTGATGACTGGGAGCTACTTTTCTATTTTAAATTTGCTTGGGATCGACTTCTAATAAGATTCTAATGGACAATTTATTTGGTATACAATATCATTCTGAGAACCATACATATACAATACAGAGACATCCTGGCGGTCTTTTATATTTTCACCATTCGCTAATTCTCTTCAATTGAAAATAATCACGAACCTTGTCAAGCCAACCGGTTCGACTTTTGGGGACCATTTTTATTATTAGATTTTTTTTGATGTGTTTTGGGATCGACCGGTTGAACACCCATGGTCTAAAGTAGTTGTCAGTTAATATCAAAAATGATATGTTATGTATCCGTGTGATAGAATGCCTGAAGATGCCGAATGGCGAAATCCGGGTCGTTAGTGACAAAACATGTGGAATCGTACAAAATTGTAACAATTCAAATTTGATATTGAAATTCCGTCAAGCACCTTCAGTCGATATCATAAATTATGTCTAAAGTAGTGTTGTATTATTTAATACTGCAATTTAAATCTTCCAAAAAACTGGAAACACTTTTAACAATTTAGGCTCATACTTGAAAAAAATGATCGGCACTAAAATGGTTAAACAATAAAATGATATGTTAGGTACTTTCTTTTTTCAAACCGGGTAAAAACTGATCAAAATATTCTCGACAAAGAATACATTGAGCCAAAAAAAAAAAATACTTGTCGTCTACTAGTGTTTACTACACTGCAATATTTTGCTCTACCAGTGTCTTAAGTTTAATGTAACACTGAGTCAAAATTATTTAAATGAATACTCTCCCCGAGAAGTCATTTAATGACATCTGTTTTTATTCTTATTAATTTGGTTTGGTTCAAACAGTCGATACGAATAATTGATTTCATTGTGCCACCAGTTGTTTTAACATTCCGCATCTGGCGACAAACAGTCTTTGTCAATAGTGGTCTGTAGCTTTATTTTTGTCTGTCCAACGTATAAACACGCATACCGTTGATTTCGAAAATGTTTTAATCTTATTTTAAACAAATATGGAATTAAATTTATATATGTATATATTGTCGTTAACCATTATTGAAAAGGTCTGCTTGCCATCTGTTCATTTTTTTGACAGCATACAGTAATGTATCTACAATTTTTTTCTCAATCGTTCAAACTGAAAATTATCAAAATCTCGGTCCAAATGTATCCGTGTACTGGAATGCCTGATGACACCAAATGGTGAAACTCTGGCCGTGAGTGACAAAACACGTAGAAGTGTAAAAAGTTTGAATGATTTAAATTTGATAGTGAAATTCCATCAAGAACTCTTGGTAGATATTTTAAAATAAATCATATTTTATGACTGCTGTTTTTGCATGTATGTTTTATTTGCGAGTTTGGCGCCGATAGCAGAATGGTTGGATAAATCGGATGTTTTCTTTCAGCCTATCAAATGCTCTGTGTTTTTTTTATAAAAGTGTTGTTAATTTTATTGCGAGTTATCAATTTTATAATCCTTCTAATTGTGATTATTTCGCTTTTCTCGAATTGGCATTTATTTGTAACTTCATTATAAGGTAAAAATAGCAAAGGGTTTTAGGTAGCTGATAGTCTGGCGATGGTGAAAGCCGAAATACCCATTAACTACCGTATCTTAAATTTTACCGAGTTAAATATGATTCTTTGATGATCTACCTTATTGCTTTTAGAATAATTTAACTCTGTGCTCGATGGGTTTAAAACAATAACGGTAGATAAGAAACCTGCACAATACTTTGACTGCATAATAAAGATATGACGTTGGTTGTTGGGCATGCATAATGAGAAAATCAGTTTCAGATACGATAAATCATTCCATTTGTCAGGTGATTACACTGTATCATTAATTTTTGCATTTAGTTCTGAATAAAATTACATTGTTGTGAGATTTTAAGCTGTTAATTTATTATCTTTTCTAACGTTTAATGAGCTTTTTTTTTGATACTTAATTGCAGTCAGTTTGTTTTTATTATTACAAATTATTTAAAATACATTGTTTTCTGTTTCAAATTATGATCGCTGATAAAAGTTATTATAATTATACGCTAATGCTTTTAAATAAAATATTATATAAGTTCAGGGTGCTACATTGCAATAGTGATGCTGTTATGTCAGTCAAAATCTCGGTTTAAATGTATATTGAAGAGTGAAGATTAAACGAGGTTTCCAAATCCTCATTGTGTGTATTACATATGAAGTGTTGAATGCGAGAGTTGAGAACACCCAAAACTATTTCTTTTTTTTATCAAATGTTCGAAATACAAACCCTTTACACTCGACACACAATTTAGGTTGTGACTTCGTTAACACAGCCCACAGTATTGTGGCAACTCATTGAAATGCTATTTATTTTAAATAATAAAAACACATTTTTTAGTACTTATTTCCGCAATATTTTATGATCGAAACCGGTCCTGATCATAAAATATATTGTGGAAATAAGTATTAAAAAAATGTGTTTTTATTATTTAAAATATCATGATGCCTTTCCATCAAGAAGTGAAGGTATGTTATACATTAAAAGAAATGTAATTTGCAAGATATGTTTCTTCAATATCAATTATGGTCAGGGTTTTAATTTTTACCGCATTCGAGGATGTCGGTTTTTAATTCTGTATCCGTTATCGAAGTTATTTCGTTTTATTGATTGAATTGGCATTTACTTGGTAGAACTCTATTATAATAGCTGTGTAGAAAACACAATACATCTTCTCTCCTGTATTAATAACCTAGCTTATTTCCTGCTGCCAATAAAACTACGAATTTTTTAAATTGTAATTGAAACCAAAAAGGCGGCTGTATCAACAATCTAGATATCAATTATCACAAGAAATTCTTAACGAACAAACTAATATACGTCTGTCACCACTCCTTAAGCCATTGCAAGGGGCTGTTCGTTTCCGTAATAAACTATCTCCATCCAATAAACCATTTCCGTGCAATATGTAAGGTTATTTCGTTTTACTGTTTTGGCACCAGAGTGGTGGTCGCTAATTGCAAACGACTAATTATTTCACACTGACACTTCGAAATTTGCTCCAGTTTACTTAAATTTTTTTTATTTCTGTTTTAGATTTTGTGGACGTTCTCAATCTATTTGGAAGCGGTGGCCATTTTGCCGCAGCTTTTCCTTGTGTCGAAGACCGGAGAAGCTGAAAGTATTACCTCACATTACTTGTTCGCCCTCGGATCCTACAGAGGACTTTACCTTCTTAACTGGGTAAGAATTCACACTCACTGTCATGTTCGAATGTTTTTTTTTTATTTATATTGTGTTAGTATAAACTATTCTAAATATATTTCTTGAGCTGATTATGTCAATAGAGGTTTTAAGACAAGCTGATAAGCAATAGCAATTTATCTTGACAGTCGAATGCAGTACTTTGAATCCACTTGCCGCAATGAGGTATGTTAGTCACTCTGAACCATGCAAAGACAAATTGAAATATGGCTTACATAAATCTTGATTTGATATTTTATTTATGATAATTATGATTTGACAAAACGGATGGTCCATGAAATAAGAAAATAATTTAGAGGTAATCATGCAAAAGTATATATTTAATTGAAGTAAAATAGTTGAAAAATTAAATGTTAATGACCTCTGTAAATCTGTAAAATCAGAACAAATTAAATGTCAATTATGTGTTAAGAAATAATTAACAAACGGAAAATTTTACAACCAAAAAAGAACTAGAGGAATAATTTATGTAAGTATAATGAATACAATAATTTATATTGTCTTCATTATGCTGTATGAAAGTGAAATTGAGTGATTGATTGAATTGGAATTTACTTGGTAGAACTCCATAACACGGTGAAAAAATAGTAATGAATTTTTTGTAAATAGCTATCAACTATATACACATGGGCCTCGTATAACACGTTTATATGGTTCCACAAAAACCTCGTGTTATACAAATCCGTGTTATAGAAGGTTTGAAGTTCATACAAAATTAAGGTTTGTGTTCCAAAAAAAAAGAAAAAATCGAACATAGTTTATGTAAATATGTACTTTATTTTTTTAAACAAAAAAAAACACATTTATATATTAATCGAAAGAAACCTGAATAACGTAATATACCATTCATTTATCATCGCTTTCACTTAGAATTCTATATTTTTACTTTTTTTCAAAATCGGTTGCGAGTTTTCATCATCGGAGGACTCTGAATTAAAAAAATTCATTAATAAGCGATTGTCTGCTTTTAGCGTATAATCTACGCATTTCCTTCAGAGGTTCCAAAATATTTTGTGATTCTCTCGAATTTTGAACTCCTTTCCATTCTAGGATAATTATCAATAAAAAAATAATTTTAAATAGCCAATTCCAAGACATCATTTATTGTTTTTAATATTAAACACGTAGCTACTTTGCTCCAACTGCTTTCCGAGTCATTAATTGAGGTGGATTCATTCAACATTTCATTTAAATTTAATTTTTCCATTAAACCGTGTTATAAAAAGCGTGTTGTATAAAAATATGTCACAATTTGTACACCCATGTTATGTAAAACCGTGTTGTATAAAGCCGTGCTATACGAGGCCTAGGTGTACTTTGTAATTTAGACTTGGAAATATCTATTTATTTGAAATTGGTGGGTATCAGTGGGAATTAAATATCAGGTGACGTAATTAGCCTAGTCTTTCTAATTCCCTCATGTTACATCCGTTACGTGAGGTTAGTTCAATGAGACAACAATCTCATAAATTGAATTCCTATATTAATTAATAAATTTACATCCATTTTGACAGTTTCGATCTTTGCTTCATTCTCATCTCGACCTGTTGTTCTCTATTGAGGTGATTCTAGAAAAAGATTCTGCTCAATTAAACTTAACGCTCAATATGAAATTCGTTAACGATGTATTTCCATATATGAATGTTTTCAAAGTATTGTTTTCGTCATTTGATTTTTTTATTTGATTGTGAATTACAGGTGTACCGTTATATGATTGAAAACCACTATGACTTGATCGCGATCGTGGCTGGTGCCATGCAGACAATCCTCTACTGTGATTTCTTCTATCTCTACATAACTAAAGGTATGTGTTTATACCATTTTTTTGGCTTACAATAGTATTAATTATTTAAATAGTTATGGGCCAAATGTTTTGATAGTTTTAAATAATATGAGGTAAATAGGCACCAGAGATCAACTCTAAAAGATGGCTAGCACTCATGTCAAAAGTCTCTATTTAAAATCTAGTTAAAAAGCTTGTATCACCAAGCCATATTAGCCAAAATTGGATTAACCCTTTGCAGTCAGATGCTGCCATGGAAGCGGCATTGATTTTTCTCTTAGAACTTGAATGTTACAACTCAAATCATTGAAATGTGTGTGAATTATGACTGGACCTTCATTTTTTTAATCTGCTCCCTGCTAAATCTCAAAAACCAAATATTTTCAAAAATTTATTCACTATTGTTGGTTTTTTATTGTACTTACGAGGATTATCACGACAAATCAGGCTATGTTTTAATAAATAGTTTAGACACTCGCCATTATTTTTAAGTGTTGATACTATTAATATACTTCAATTGGTTGTCTTAACAGACGAGGCAGAAGTAAGAGGGTTAACAATCTGCATTGAGGGTGACACTTCTTAATTCTTCATCCATCGATATTGAAGTGATAAATTTAATTGTGTGTTGTCTTTTATCGAGTGCAAAGAGTTAAAAAAATCTAAAATAATACAATTGATACCAATGCGTTGATAAATCAAGATTATATACTTACATTATACAGATTTTCACAATATAGAACGACAGTTAACACCTTCAAATAGATTCAGACATAATGGCGGGAATGGAAGCCTGTTTATACACTTAATTTGGGTATGAGCTTTAATTTTATTCATTGTTTTTATGTATGTACTAATTTTCTCCGATTGTTTACAGTGCTTAAAGGAAAGAAACTGCAGCTCCCTGCATAATCTCACCGGGTGTGGCAACTGCATCCGGGATTGCGTCACGTCTCTCAAAAGGAATTTTAAGTGACAGTGTTTTGAACAATATTGGGAGAACATTCAATAAACAAACTATAATAAATAATCCAATTTTGTCTTCTGTTAACTGAAATAATAAGGAAAATGTATTTTATATTTCGATTATCTGAATATTTAGAATTGAATTTTGTATTAAAAATTAGTTACTCAACTAACAATTTTCTTTTTGGCAAAACTGCTGTGTGCTACGGCGTGCGGTCATATTCAATACAGGGCATCATTTAATTTTACGATTGCAATCGTAAACTTAAATTCGCTGAAGTTTTTGAACCCGCTACCCTATACAATATGAATATCCGCATAAGATTTTCTTAGTAGGTTAAATACACCACCGGCAATGAAGCAATATCTGTGTAATAGATATTTGAGTATATAAACTAGCACTTCTTCAAAGTAAAGTATTAATACACTTCACACAAGGGCGGTTATGTGAAATATTATATAAATGATATTTTTAATGTCAAAGTTTGTATGCTTCCGTAATTTTTGATTACCGTCAGTCTGAGTTTGTTGTTATATTTAGTGGTCTGAAGTTTTGAAAAGTTTATATGTCAATATAAAAATGAAGGATATTACCTATATTCTTCTTCTATCCAAAAATTAAGTTTAAATAATTAAATTTTTACTGGTTATATGTAAAAATACGTACTTGGTACCCCATTTATTTTAATCAGTAAAAGAAACAAAGCTCATAAAACTACCAATATAATATGTTACTTCTCAAGTACTACACGCCCTGCTAAATTTTTTAACCAGATCAGGGATTTTAAAATGCATTAATGCACTCTTCCGTAACAAAATTTGTACCCAATGAAAGGACACAGATTTCTATTTTGCTTTCGCACTTTGGTGGACCGCACGCCTTATGTTTTTAGTACATATATGAATAAAGAGATGCGGTTTTTTTCTGTGCATGGCATCGTGGGTAGCAAACAACATTAGTAAAATAGATTTTTAACACTGTGTGCCGTCACATATTATATGATTATAATTTGGGCACACTTTTTTGCTTATTGTTATATTAATGCCAAATATATGTTTTGATTTGGAATATTGTTTCGTGAAATGATGAATCAATTTTACATTATGGTAAATGTTATGGAAAACTGTGGGGCATACTTCGGTTCCGGGGTATATCTAATAATGGTGCGATTCTTAAATTTTAAGACAATGAAAACAACTCTGCTTGGGACATATTCCGCTGTCATTTGAATGACGTAAGTTTTGTTCTTGGATGCTTGTCGGATTTCTAAACTTTTACTTCTCCTCAACCAATCCTTAACCCGTTAACAGTTAAAAATAAGTAAAATAGTAGGAAATTAACAAACCTGGTGGGTTGTTTACTTTAGACAGGTTAACCTATCAATCGTCTGCCTCTAAAACTATAAAGAAAAACTCATATAGATAGCATGTCATCTTTTTGACAAAATTAATGATTTTAACCCTGACCACTAACGTCTCAAGTATTGATAGTTGAGAATCAAAATAGCTAACGCATCCTAGCTTAGACACGTAAATGATATTCCAACACTGAATATTTCAAAAATTAATTCAGCAGCGATGGTGTTAACTCGTGGAGATTATCACGAAAAATCAGACTATTTAATTACGAAAATTAATTCTTAAACAAGTTTTGACACTGTTGACTGTCTTATAATTGTAAGTGTCAACCCTTAACTCACTGTAGTCAGCTGTCTCAACAGTTGAGCTGTTGTAAATCAGATGTAAACAGCGTTAAAACTTTCATCTAAGAACTAATTTCCATTATAAAATTTAGTCTGATTTTTCTGATAATCTCCATAAATTTGTTGAATACTAACAATACTGAATTAAATTTCAATTGTTGAAAAAAGTACGATTCCAAATATTTTGTCACCAACGAGCCGGGTTTTACCTTTGAGAATCTTCAGGCACTCTATAACACGGATGCAACAAAACTGACTTCAGTTCAGGTTTTCAGTTCCGTGTGATAGAATCCCTGAGGGTTCCGAAAATCGAAACCTTGGTCATTAGCGACATAATATGTGGAATCGTACAAAGTTACAACCATTCAAATTTGATATTGAAATTTAATTAAGCACCTTCATTTGATGTCGTAAAATATTGAATTAATTTTTGGAATATCCTTCAAGTGAATCAGCTCGGAATGGATAAGTTAGTGAATACATCTATTGGCATTGTAAATTTATTTTAAATAATAGTATATCAATTCATAATTCAGTATCGTTATGGCATATTTGATTCAATTCTATTAAGCAAATCTGAAAGAAAAGTTAATTGTATATTCAGAAGGATCAGGTTAAAATAAATACCAATCTGAACAAGACATGAAAATAGTGGAATACCTACTAATCTCGGTTGTTTTCATCATTAAAAATTAACAGTAAACAATATTTAATTTTCAAATAGTTAACTTGACAAGAATATAATTTAAACATTAGATATATTTTTTTTCAGTCATTACGACAAAAGAAATATACGTTTTTTTTTTTTTTTTTGTCGAGTTGGTAATTTGAAATTATGTCATGATTGTTACCCTGGTGCTCATAGTTAAGTAAATAATTAAGGAAAATTTCCACCTTTTTGCATTTGATAATACAGTCAAGTCTCCTACAACATACACCGATATCAAACTTTCTTACTCTTGATACACAAGTATTAACAAACTTAATAAAGATAAAGGTCATAATATAAAACAATTGATTTGTGGTTTTGTTTAATTAATAAAATATAATTGAAAAAACCTAACCTCAAATTTTGTATGGATGCCCAACATCCTAGAAAGAATTCTCCTATAGTGGTCCCTATTTCTCCTCTATAGGATTGTTGACTGTATAACCATGTGTGCAATTTATGGCCATAACTTATTTCTACTATTTATGATTAAATCATGGCATTGATACATCTAAATGTTTTTTTTTTTTATTGTTTTACCTTTCGGGGAGTGATTTTTTGTCTATTAAATTAGTTTTCTCATATATTTTGAATATTATTCCAAAAATACATAAATTTTTTTTGGTACTTGTCAATTAAGCAGTCGATATTTCAAACTAGTGCATGTACAATTAGACAACAGTGAATTGTAATCCGTAGAAATATCAACAAATTTCAAAGAATAAGTTTGAGGTTTTGTTTCATGAATAATACAGTTTCATTTGGAAATCCACTGTGTCGATCAGTCAGACGTTAAAACTATTATAGTGTATAATTTATCGTTAAACCTACAGCACACTTGCACGAAGACAATCAATACATGAATAAAGCTGCAAAATAATATGACCGCCTTTTTGACAAGTACCACACTTTTTGCTATGGGTCAATCTGGGACAAATATTACTTATTATTTCAAGTAGTAAATAAATTTTTATAATTTTTTAAGGCATACTTAAAAATGAGGAATTATTCATTATTACTTGTACATAATATCTCATTTCGGGCGTGGATCTTGATTTCTTCGATTCCTAATAGTTGTCTGCTGATGCTGATTTAGGAAAGGAGGCGATTGAACCGATATTTGATATTTTTTGCCGTATAAAATATGGCTATAGATTGGTTTTCTCAAATACTAACTTTTTACAAAAAGCTCGAGTCCATTTAAAACACTCACTGATTACATATAATGTGTAATATAAATGTGGACATGACAATTGATTAACAGACAACATTTAGATTCATGTTCGGTCATACTCTTGAACGCCAATTAACTATTTGTACATTGAGTATTTACATGTCTCATAAGCCAATGTCATCAATTTGCCGTGAACTTTTGTAGGTTTGATAGAAAATTTTAGTCAGTATATATTAATTTTCATGCTAAAATATTTCAAGTAAAGCATGCCGGCTCAACAATTACACTTGTATTACATTCTATAAACCTATTTTGATGTTTTATTTGCCGTATTGACAACAATTAAAGTTTGTGAATCAATTATTATCGCGATTAAATTTGTCTTTGGTACAAATATGTTCTAGATTATTATTATTAAAACTTAATACTATAAATAAAGTGCTTTGTTACTATAAGCAACCTATTTTAGTGAGCTTTTATAGCGATAGTCCGCTTTTTATTCATTTGATATTGTAATCTTCCATCAGTTGTTTATGTGGCTAGAACCGTCATTCAAAAATAATAAAAACACATAAGTCAAAATATCAATTCGGTACAATCTTGTTTTTATTTTATTTTAGCAGTTACTTTATTCTTGGGCTTAGATTAAAATGTTTTAGGAACGCAAAGATAGATTGTTATTTTAGTCCCTAATTAAATTTTCAGGCCCATTAATTCTGAATTAACTCTTTTTGAATGTGAATGAATTTATTGTTAATAATTTCCCCCCAAATTCCAACATAGCTTTTGTGAATTGCATCCCTTTATTCAAACAAATTAGGTATAATATATGGTCTCACATATTTTATCTACCATTTGAAATTAGGCTAACATATGTTAAAAATATTAAATTATTAACATGAAGATCTAAATAATAAAATCTCAGGTCTAAATAATAAAAATGGGTTAATTTTACTATTCAATTAAATCAATTAAAAACATTTAATAATGTATCAAGACTTGTGAAGAATTGCATTTATTTCCCGCAATTGATTTGCCGTTATCGAAACTTATTTGAGCACAGGAATTGTTTTTATTAGTAAGTTTTCTCACTGTTGAACCAATGAGACGAAAAGGAAAAGTGGATTATAGATGAAATCTCATTCCGTAAGCTGCTATTTATAAGTTCGCATCCTGCGAACCATTTGTAGATTAAACGGTTCAAGTTTTAGAGCTGTAGCTTGTATCATTTCCTGCATGATTGCTGTTCGATTGTATCGATATTCCATTGCTTTGTATTATAGGCATTTTAATACGTATGGCTATGAAATGATTTTATTTTAAAATTTAACAATATTACAAATCGGATCACTGTACATCAAGTAAACATAATAATAAGTAGAATTCATTTTCATTTCAATTTTAATATCCAGAAGTTTATCGAAAACATGATATGATCTTCCTTTATTAATTTAAAGCATCGAATGCTAGTCTCGATGTTCAGATGGCTGATTGCAGTGTGTTAATTTATGGTTCTCAAAAATACAAGAGTTGATGGTTTTCAATCGGCCATTTTATGAGTTGATATGTTAGCAGTTGAAAAGTGATCACCATTATACTGCTGAATCGATTTTTATTATTTTGGTTGATGGAACATGCTTTAAGTGGCTCGGCAGTGAATGGTTTAATAAAAAACAAGAGGAAATGTCCATACTCAAAGCATATATGATATATTACTTCAACAATAACTGCCAGGTTTGTATTTTCCTTCAATTAATACCTTTGGTATATAAACGATGCTAACTGTTTATTGTGCGTCAGTTCTGTTGCATCCGTGTGATAGAATACCTGAAAATGCCGAAAGGCGAAACCCGGGTCGTTAGTGACAAAACATGTGGAATCGTACAAAGTTTTAACAAATCAAATTTGATATTGAAATTCAATTAAGCACCTTCAGTCGATTTCATAAATTACATCATATGCAAATAAAATTTCACCTGTATTGATACTAAATGAGCAATAAACATTTTATATACAGATATATAGATAAGGAAATGTACATTTAAACATAGTTATGATGAGGGCGTAAGCTGACATAGCTATCAACTATATATCCTATAAATTTTGTAGAATTAAAATACATTGCTATATTTTCACTGCGTTCCCTTCCGAGTCACATAAAAATATTCTAACATCAAATATTTTAAGAATTAATTCAGTGGTTTTAGTATTATCCAAACATATGGAGATCACAGAGCATTTAACTATTACATGAAAGTTGTCACCGTTAACTGACATGTTTTTAAGTGTCCTTTATCAACATACTGCAATCAGCAATGTCTTAACAGTTAAGACGGGATCAATTGAAAGGTTATTTATTCCACATGAAAAAATTTGTGTAGAAAACATACCAATATTATAATAGCATTATAAACCCTCGAGTGCTATCTCAGGCGATGTTTTCTTTTTTTTTTTCTTTAATGTAACAATTCAATACTACATTATGAAATAATATATGCATCATGTGAAGAAAAAAAAAAAGTACCTTTGTAAAGATTAATATTATTTTTAAAAGTGTTACACGATAATATAACTATTTACTTTATGGATTTGTTATCTTATATGATTTATAGTTGTAGAATTTCTATGTACTGTAATTATTGTTTAAAAGAGAATAAAATATTTTTTCATAATATAATTTAGGACATAACGAATGAAAATGAGCAAAATTGTAATGTCGCATCTCGCGCCCGTTAAATGCTTTTTATAGTGGAGTACCCGTGAGGTATACTTATGCATTTGCCATTTTTTGTAAGGATTTGAAACTGTCGCTGGATACTTGCCGGTTCGAGCGAGTACGACGGAGAGTTGCGGCTGTTTCGGTGCGGCGGACACATCTATCACTCGATGTGCAACTTGACATTTTTATCGAACGGTTTCTTTTCAAATTCTAATAATTTGTAAGTTTATTGTTTGTCTTGGAAATAAAATAAAACGTACTTGTATCATACTGTGATGCGTTATATTCAATATTGGTTTTATTAATGTCGAGTTGTTTGATTACTTAATTTCTTTTTTTGATTCTTTGGCTGCCAGAAAAAAATATACGTCTGTATATTGATTAAATTGGCATTCACTTGGTAGAACTCCATTATGACACGGTGTAAAAAAATAGCAATGTATTTAATGCTATATATAGATAAATAAATGTACGTTTAAACATAGTTCTGACGAAGGCTTGAGCCGGAATAGCCATCAACTATATTTTAAAAAATAATTTTGTAGAACTAAAATACATTGCTATTTTTTTCATTGTGATATACGTCTGTACCCAACACGCCAGCTATAATTTGTAACAAATAAAAGTGTGCACCCAGTCCTTTTCTTACGCGATACATTGGTTCCAGAAAAAGGCGCGTAAAAAAAATCGCGTAAAAAAATCATAACTTTCATATAATTTGATGAATTGGTTCCAAAAATTAAAGTATCGCGTAAAAAAGTACCAGAAACGTATGAAAAACCAAAATTTGCTCTTTGAAATTCGTGCAAAAAAAAAAATTATATGTTTTATGATCTTATATACACTTATATGAATTATTAGAGGCCGAGAAAGGTGCTATTCAACGAATTTAATAAATGAATTGTGTTTAAACAAGTTTACATACATCCCATGATTTTACGCAATTCCATTATATTTCTTTACACACCCTAAAACAAAAATTCGCATAATATCCGATACACTTGTCAACATTTGGCAATTGTATGTGTATTTAAAAAAATGGAATACTTTACAAAATTAAGTTGTAAAAATACATATATTTTTTTTTATTTAAAAAAATAATGAAATGTACATGCCTAGCATCATATATAAATTTCTTCTGAAAAACAAATTTGGGGAAAAAATCGCGTAAAAACGAGTGAAGCGCGTAAAAAAATGTAACGGTGCCTTCCAAATAATCGCGTATAATCGAAATCGCGTAAAAAGAGGACTGGGTGTATTTCCAATGTTTTTTTAAATTTCATATACAGAAATAATTAATGAACTCACATCTTTTTACATCATAAAAAAAGCAAGTTTTCTTGAAGAATATCGAAGAAAATTGATTTTGGTAATTCTGAAACTATTAACATCTGTCAAGTGACAGTTTGAACACTCGAAGAAATTGCGAAAAATCGATGTAGAAATCCTTAACAGTTGTAGTAAAATACTTTCTTTTACTAGCATTTCTTATATAATAGATATCAGTGTGTGTCCTGTCAAAGAATCATTTTAACAGAAGAAATATTTTTGGAGGAAAGTACGTTTAAGATATCGCCGAGATGTCAGCTGTCACTTTTTGGTGAAAAGGCTTTATATTTTAAACTTGCGCCCACTGCATACAACCCGAACATGTCTCTGAACAGTCACTGTTTAAGTCGCCTTTCATACACCTGAAATTGAAATGATATCAAAGAAGTAATGTTGGAGAAGAACCTAAATACACTTAATGACCTAAGGTGCTAACTGTCACTTCTTGGTAGAAAGGCATTGTATTTTTGATAATAAAAACACGTTTTTTAGTACCATTTCCACAACAAAATATTTTCATGATCAGGAATGGTTTCGCTCATCTGAGCATTATCAACTGATAAAATCCAAATTACAAACAAGGTTAATTATACAAAAAACTAGAAATAAATTGATAATACTTGCGTTAAGTGAAACCGGTCCTGATCATAAAATATTAATTAATGATATCGACTGAAGGTGCTTGATGGAATTTCAATATCATATTTGAATTGTTACAATTTTGTACGATTCCACATGTTTTCTCACCAACGACCCGGGTTTAGACTTTCAAAATCTTCAGGCATTCTATCACACGGATACGAATTGACGGCTCAGTTCTGTTGCATCCATGTGATAGAATGCCTGAAGATGCCGATAGGTGAAACCCGTGTCAAGTTTTGTCTTTTAAGACCACAATTGCAATCGCCTTTCATTTCATATTATGATCTCTTGATGTTCTGGCTAATGAAATCATATTTTTACTTTAAATGCAACATAACTCGAGTTGGGTTAAATAAATCCGGCATTTTGTTTTCAACAGAACATTTCAGCATTATATTTGAACATAACAAATAATACAATAAAAAAAACACATTTTTATATGATCATAAGAGTTGTGAAATTATCTTGGATTGTAATCAATTAAAAGCAACAAAACAATTTGGTCAATAATGATATTTACAAAAAAAGGTTTTAATTGTAACATGTCAAAATAATATATCGTTAACATAAAGGAAATATGTATAAAAACGATTTCAAAATTTCTTACAAACCATAGATTATATAAAATATAATAAGTGGTATAGAATTTTATCCTGCAAAGTGATGCATATTTACCAGCGATGGAATAATACCCACAATTCATCATTTATAAAAGAATCAATTTCTGTGTATCACAATTTAATTGAAGCTCAAGGCTTTTAACAGACATTTAGTATCAAGAATTAGCGACACTGGTTTTGATTAATTCAACACTTCAGTTGTGTTTAGATTGATGGCAATCTTAGTCTATGTTCATATGATAAGCATTAAGCGGATGTTAGCCCAAAGTGAATGATAAACATGATAACTCAACTGTAAGCAACATACAGTCATTGAATGTATATTATACGACATGTTTTGAATGCTCATCGTTTGAACATAGAATTATTGTCATGTTTATTAGTGGCTAGACAATAATAAAACCCAGGAAGTTAATATATAATATTTTAAGACTGCGATGTTAAAGTTTTCTTTCTCTGTTTATCATTATTATGTTGGTAACGATTTATTTAAAAAAAATGTCCAATCACAATTTATATTGAAAAAAAAAACATGTAAATAACGTTTTTAATAAAGTGGCCCCAGAGTGTTGATATTGGAGTTATACGATAAAAATCAACGCCACTTATGTGGCAGAATTCGAGTGCAAAGGGTAAAATTTGAGTCGTCTACCAAGTTTGGATTTCAAATCATAAACATGAAATTTTCTCTACAATGTATTCCGATATTCTCAATCAACAATTCATACAGACAACACAAATGGAAAAGGTAATTATTATTGGTAGCTGCATTATTTCAGAAGTTCTTGAAGAGTTGGGTGATGTATGTCGTCAAATCAGACAAGTGAACGTCTTCCTGTAAAACAAAAACAAAAAAACTCAGCATATTGATCTTGAAAGTGGTCGATGAATTAAAAATTTGTATAGTTGAAACATTGTACGATTCCATATATTTTGTCACTGATAGCCAGGTTTCACCTTTCGGCATCGTTAGGCATTCTATTACATGGATGCAACAGAACTGACAATTTATTGATTGAATTGGCATTCACTTGGTGAAGTATTTCGGCTCACGCCATCGTCAGAACTATGCTTAAACGAACATTTGCTTATCTATATATAGCTGTGTAGGAAAGGTACACAATACATCTTCTCTCCTGTTTTAACAACCTAGCTTGTTTTTTGCTAACAATAAAACTAAGTTTTTTCCAAAAATAGTAAATGAAACTAAAAAGGTGGTTATGTCAATAAGTTTACATGTGGCACGGAAATGGTCTATTGCGGAAGCAAATCAGAAAATCTAATGATAATCAATATTTTATAGTCTCCTAGAAGATAGATTTTGAAATGGCTTTGCAGGACCTTATCCATAAAGGACATAAACCATTTTTCTACTCACCGAAAGTGTAGTATCTCTGCTACGAAGCTTTATAATACCTTGTTTGAGTGAAACCTCGTCTAATACAATTGTGTAAGGAATACCCCATTCGTCATTTCTTTGAAACTGCAATATAAGAAAATGTTTTCATTATTGAAATAAAAAAGGTTTATTATTTGATTCTAACTTTAAATAACATTAATAATAAGGAAGATAAGAGGTTAATGGGCCTCAGAAATTACTTATTATATTCAATATATTTTTAACCCTTTCTCTGATGAGCGACCAAAAGGTATTCCAACATTTATTACTTCAAAAAATAATTCGGCATTGATTGTGATACTTAAAAATAAACTTATGGAGATTTCCAGAAAAAATCAGAATCCAATTTGAATTGTTGAAACTGTACGATTTTACATGTTCTGTCACTAATGACTAGGGTTTCACCTTTTGGCATCTTCATATATTGTCAATACAGATGCAGAACAGAATTGACACACATTAAACATTTTGCATCAGTTATATACAAGAGGAATTAATTACAAAGGAAAAATACACATTCAAATATTTACCAGTTTCAAAACTATTGATTTGATTATAATGACACTCAATTTGCATATGATAAGTTTTATAAGCGATAAATACCGTTAATGAGTCTTACTGAATTGTACAAAGTTTTAACAATTCAAGTATGATAATTCCATCAAGTGGATATCACAAATTAAATCAGACTTTATTTTATCACAAGAATTTGATATGCCAAAAAAAATCACAAGAATTGGCATGTAAACACAAGTTTTAACACTTGTTAGTCATATTTCTTTGAGTATCAACAATCTTTACAATGTAATCTGCCGTCTGAACAGTTGAGACGATAGCAGTCAGTAGGTTAAGGGTGTATTTGATTATATATTATGATTAGATTATATATTTATGCATACACATTTTTTCAGGAAACAATTAATCTCTTCCACGCTAACGCCCCAACGTATGGGACGGAAATGTGCAAGGCTTGTACGCGAGCGCTCCAGACGTTGGGACGCGAACATTCAAACGTCGATAACTCCGGCAATCTTTTGCATATAGGACTGATTTTGGTTTTAAAATATCGCCCAATTCATCCTGATATTACCACTTCCATAAACTTGTCAAAAGTATTAGGTTTAAATGTTTGAAACATCGATTTTTCGAACCCTTCAAATTTATTCCGACCCTGCCAAAGTAACAAAGCAGTTTTAAACTGCGTGCTAAACTCGCACTGAACTTTGCACCAATCTCGCGGCATTGCAATGTGACACTGCATGACACGTGACAGTAATGGCGTTTGTTCGTTTGAGTTTGATTGGTGGCTTCGTTACGTCACGGTAATGGCAATTTACGAGCGAGTTATTTGTTAGGTATATATTTGTTAACGTGATTGTGACAACATAGGACATTTCTTTTTGTTTTTTAATATTGTGAAACATTCCTAATGCATCTAGCTTCAATAAAAGCCAACCCAATTATTTTTTATTGCTGTATTTATAGCTCTATGTGAAAAGAGAACATTTTGAAAAATAGCAACGCGGACAGATTTAGTTTCTATGAAAAACTGTCACGTTGATCGGGTTAAAATTCTTCAAATTGAGTTTCTATATAAATCTCTGAATAATTTAAATAAGCTATCGTCTTCACCTGATCTTCCAAGGGCATCGTTGTACAGTCTGATAGTAACATTGTCTGAATTCCGACTTTTCTGAATTGTTTGGTTAAATAGAAAGCCAATTGAGCAAGTTCTTCTAGTGTTGCCAGATCTGTGAAAATAAATAAATAGAATAAATTATATACGAGGGCTGTGGTGTAAGAGTCAAAGTCGCAGAGTTGTGGTGTTATTACTGGAATTCGGAGATGCGAAAAACTATTTTTTCGATAAGAGGATTTTGAAAAATATCTCAATGAACAATTTGCCAATTGGTTGGTTGATGTTTGTCTTGCTGCACATAAATAGGAAATGTAGGAAAAAAACCTGGTAAAATACATTAAAAAACAATCAAAATTGTGAATATTTTTGTTGTGTTAAATGAATTTCGAACTGATCAATTCATACAAATAAAAAAATCACCAACGTTTTGATGCCGTAAAATTCATTTAGCACAATATTCTTTTGAAATTTACACTTGCAGGTAAATTGATAGCCAAAGATAATATACATTAGGTACACTATTAACTGTTAATTGAAAAATGTTCATGAAAAAAAAAAGTATTTTGGTTCAAAGACATGGTTATATGTGATGTTTAAAAATTCCTTTCAATGAGTGGCATTTAATGCTAAAGATCAGACGCAGTGAGAGGGATTAGGTAACTATTAGTCCTGTCTTTGGACCCGTTCCTATTCTCTTTGATTAAAGAGAGGTTAGCAACCGAATAACAAGCAGTTTATGCAGAAAAACTTAGTTTATAATATCTCTAAGAGACTATATGTTCCAGATTGGGAGAAAAAATGGTAAAAGAATGTTTCCTGGAAGAAAAAATACATTATATCTTCACCATATAGCAGAAAATACATATACCAACCTGTCACAAGCGTTGATTATTAACTTTATAATTAAATGATGAACTAAATTAATGTGTGGGTTTGATCCCAAGGATATTTTTAATGCTAGCTTGCATCAAATTAGCGCCATAACATCGTCACCCTCTTAATTTTTGCGGGTTCAATCCTGTGATAAACATACTGTCGTACAATACATTTTCAGTTTTAAGCAATCCGTCATATCAAGAAGAAAAACAAATGGCAGTATGGGAAAATACCTGAATGACCCGCTGCAAAAATGCATTTGTGCGGTGTTAATTTCCTATGTAGCCGAAGAACGCAGTTGTTCGGATCAGATGTATCGTCCAGGCCATCGCAAAATAGTCCGACTACGGCATTCTCCAACGAAATCTCGCTGCATACTTCCGATGGGACAATATCGTTCATGTTGGTTTTTTTCTTCTAGTAAAATTATGATTTTTACGAGTCAGAATTGAGAATTGAATTTAATGAAATTTAAATTTGAATCGTTACAACTTTGTACGGTTCCACATGTTTTGTTGCTAACGACCCAGGTTTCGCCTTTCGGCATCGTGTGGAATCATAAAAAGTTGCAACGATTCAAATTTGATATTGAAATACCGTCAAGCACCTTTAGTCGATTTCATAAATTATATCAATAATGAAATTTATTATTTTGTACAGTTTATTATTCCAGTATAAAAACGGATGCATAAAGAAAAATGAGATAGGTTTCTTTTCATTGGATTGTGGTGTTATCAAACTGGGTAAAAAGAATCTAATCAGAAATACAATCAAGTGCATTATGTAGAGCTATGGAGTTGCAGTTTAGCCAGAGTTGTGAAAAATGGGGGGCTTCAACTACTTTTTCGATTAGACAATTTTGAAAAATTTCTCTATGAACAATTTCCCATTGGTTGGTTGATTTTTCACGTAATGCACATATTATTTAGGAAAGGTATGAAAAAAACTTGACAAAATCAAACATTTTTTGTTCGAGTCTTGTCGGTCAATGTTGCCCTGTTAAGAGTAAATCACCTGACTTTCCAAAATGTCACTATTGCTTGGCGTTATTGAAATGGTCTCTAAGATTTGTTCGCCCCATGAAAATTCTGCGTAAATATCCACAGTTGCTTTGGATGAATTCGATTTGACATCACCCAGAAAGAATCTCCCAGGAAACGCTGAAATCTAAAGGAAAAAAAAAATTGTTATTTCATTTGGTCTGTTACTGACGCGATATGTGTTTCGCTTATTTGTGGGCCATCTTCAGACTATCAAAATTTAACACATTCACTGCGTCAAAATATATCATATAATAGAGAGAAATTGGAAATTTGCAGTTTTCAACCATTTTAGAAGATTGTATTACTCTAAAAAATTAAATTAATTACCTAAGACATGTTTTTTATTTCATTTTCTCAAAACACATGGCGTTGATGGCATACCCTAGCCAAAATGTGGCTGCAATATCTAGATGGACACGGAAGGCATGTCGGATGCACTGAATATGTTAATTCATTGATACAGTAAACATTGAATCTAATTTTCAGCTTAAAAATGGAGAGTGCGTTACAATAACTGAAGGAATTCGATAAAATTTCAATATCAAATCTGAATTGTTAAAACATTCCATACTTCCACATGTTTTGTCACTCACAACCTGAGTTTCGCTTATTGACATCTTCGTGCATGTGCGATAAAATGCTAAAAGATGTCAAAAGTCAAAGCAAATCTAAACATAGAAATTTTCAACAATTAAAATTTAATATTCCCTGTGATTTTATTTATTTATTTATAAACTACACGGTACAAAACTTACAAATTATCAATTCATTGCTTTTGCAACGTTAACATATTTAAATATAAAGTATTGGAAATTCAACAAATACACAGTAAAACAATCAACAAGGATTGCAAAAAAAGTCAACCAAGTAAGCTCATGAAATATCTACTTTGACTGAAAAAATAGCATTTTTCTGAACTCACTTTCGTCCACATGAAATACATCAACAACCGAAGCAATACTGTTGAACATTTTTAATGCTCTTACCATTGGCAGACTGGTTCTACACTTTGGAAAAACAAACATGTTATGTACACGATTTCTTAAAAAACTATCCAGAACATACAAATTGATATTATTAAGGATGGCAGAATTCTCATTCTGGCGTCGAATTAGTCGAAAGAAATACGTGGCTAGATACATTTCTCTTAGATATTTTAAACTATTAAAAGTGAGCATACCTAAAAGAAAGTCAGCTGGATAAAGCCAAGGATAGTATCCGTATGCCCTCAAGTAAAGAAGTCTCAAAAATTTCTTCTGAACCTTTTCCACCATAAGGGTATATTTTTAATCTCCTGGGGCCTAAACAATAGACCCACTCTCAAGCCTACTTCGCACTAAGGTATTGTACAATAATATTAAATTTTAACACCTGAAAAGGCTCTCGAAATACGTAGGATAAAATCCAACATTTGCAATGCTTTGTTGCAGGTAATCCTAATGTGACTATTAAAGGTTAGTTTACTTTCGAATTGTACTCCAAGATCCTTAACTGAATAAATTCGCGAGAGAGTATAGAGAGTGATGTCTAATTAGGTGCCAGACATTGTTCTGTATATTAATTCTGACAAACAATTACCTTTTTCCACCACAATTTCCTCTGTCTTTGCCAGTAAAAGAAATACTGCATGCCATCTTGTGGCGCTAGATACATTGTCGATGAAAGCTTTGTAGTGTTCAAGCTATTAAAAAAGCTTTTCTCTGAAAGAGTACTGTCTTTACTGTCTTTCTTGCAAACGTTATAAATTTCTGCAATACCAAACGGTAAGCTTTTGTTAGATATATCATTGGCTATTTTATAATGTTCTTGATGCAATTTATTTGCTATATCTTTTGAATTGTATAAAAATACATTACTATCCCGATTTGTAACATTCGAATATATCCATTCAGTTTTGATGTTTTCAAGAAACGGTGCGCCTGATGGTCCAAATTCGTAGTTCAGAATATTCTTGCCAGATTTCGAAATAACGGGGTAAAAAAATAAATACTTTTTAGCTAACGACAAGACTTGCTCGAAAATCATCTTGGTATTTGAATCTGTTCGATATTAAGAATCTTTGGTTGGTGCTGGTGGATCTTCATAGAGTAAATTATCTCTCGCTTCGAGGGGGATGTTTCCAGGTGGAGCAACGAAGTAATCTTCTTCTGTCAGGGCTGCATTTTGTAAAATTTCTTTTTGACAATTTCCATCTGTTACTTCATCATCGCGGAGAGGCAATGCTCTGAAAATAGGAACACATATTGTATAGAAAATATTGTCAGATTTACAAACAGTGAAACTACAATTCTACGTTTGTCAAGGGACTTAGAAAACAATAGAAAAATCCAGGAACCAGTAACTGCATTACATAACATCCATGGTACAGGGTTACAGTGCATCCTACATAATTTTAAACATCAATAGTTTATTTCTTTGTACTATGTAATGTTTTTCGTATTGATATATTATTTGTTACCTGATCACGATAATACATCAAATCATCATATAAAATACGATCTTTTGAATCCGTTAAAAAATTGCATAACCCTTCATTCGACAAACTGCGTAAGCCGACCAGTGAGATATAAGCTAGGTGCATGAGTCCCGGATTCGGTTTTGAAATTTTCTTCCATCGCACATACTTTATGTGAGGCAACATCTGTCACAAAGCTCACGTTGATAGTTGCCCAATGTGGTTTTGGTTTATCTGTTTGTTTGACTACAATTTGATTGAAAGGCGCTTCAAATATCAACGTTTTTGCTTATTGGTTTTAATATATTTTGAATGGCCTATTAGTTTTCACACAAACAAATTTATATCATTTATTATGGCTCTTAACTCTTTGACAGATAGAAATTCGTAAAGTAGCAGGAAAGAGATAGATCAGTTTGCCGTTTGCTTCAGACAGGTTAATATCGATAACGAAAGTAATAATGAAAATAGACTTGTTGCTGAGATGATAATAATAATTGTTCAACTAAAGATATACTAAAAAGCAGATTTGTTTCCTTCCGATTCAATAAGAGGTTATTTTTAATAGTAAAAAACCGGCATCAATAATAAACATTCGATCTAGAGCAAAATCATTTCAATAGTGAAATATAAGGAAAAAATGTGGCACATACTCGCCGCTCTCGCTTTAATATATATTTAAAAAAAACTTGAATTAAAAACAAAAAAAATGAATGATGTCGTTATCGATAAATTTCGTCGTATTTTTCTAAAGCACCCGTAGTTAAAAAAAATTCACCATCTGTCACTGATAGGTATATTTTTCAAGCATTATAACGAGATGGTGTAAAAATATTCAAATAACCTGTCTTCTAATACAGTATACATCGGTTCAACATTATCTGTATTGATGTCCTGTATTCTATCGGCAAACAAAATAGCATCTTCTAGTGTTTCAATTCCTTGCTTATTGGTACAGTCGACAAGAGATAGATGCTCTAGAAGTGAGATAGTTACTTCATCTATTTTAGTTTTCGTAAGATTTTTTTTCTGTTCTGTAATACAATTCAACGGAACTTTAGTTTCAAACTTAAGGGTTAAATCATTAAGCGGTTTGGGGTCGGCTAGTGGTGCCCGCGTACTTTTGAAGCAATTCGATGTTCTTAAATTATAGAATATGTAAACTTTGCGAATATTTCTTAACATAGTTCAAAGAAATTATATTATTGTTGTTATTGAAATGACCGTAAATTTAAATCTGACAGACTAGCTTATAGGTTATGTTCAGACCACAAACTATAGACTATTGTACTTTTATAATGCTGGAAAAATATAATTTTCGTTGAGCAGAGTTGTTGTCTATAGTTTATTAAATGAAGTAATACATCTTTGTTCAGATGGAAGATGAAAAATCGAGCGGTAATTACGAATAGCATGACAATGATGTAATTGTTTAGTGGAAGTAATGTCATAATTACGTCACCGTAATTAACTTGCGGATTTCATTGAAATAGATAGCCATTAAATATTTTTAGTAGCGGTTCGTGTTAAAGTGCTACGGGGACCGAGCCCCATCGATAATATGATAGCAGGTTGGATAAAAAAACTTTTACGATTTATTACTTATTGTAATTGTGGGATTCTGAAATTAACAATAATCATATCAATTATTATTTATGTATTACATTATTACATTACATATTGATGTGATATAATTATTTTCGCGTATTTCATACATTTTTTAAAAAATATAGACTTTTGTAATTAATGGAAAAGCAGTGTGATTCCACGCAGTCATATTTTTCTCCTCCGCTCGCCGTTATCTTTCCAAATACGTAATACGTTTATTTTAGCGATTTGATGTATTGTGTTTTGTCAACTTATTTTTTATGTTGCTACATACAGATATTCGCCCATAATAATTTGTATATATAAACATATTAAAAACAATTTACATTTTTTGCTTCAATCAACTGTCTGTGCAACATAAACTAGTTTAAGATTTGTTCAATCTTCATCAAGAACACAATTATTAGGGGAAATAAAAAAAATGTCTCTTGGTCTTTAATTTATTCAAACTAAGCTTCTTAGTTTGCATGAAAACTAGAAAAACTAAGAAAAAAGGAAACGACAGGACAGGATAAAGCTTAAAAATGAAAACCTTTTAAAAAATCAATTATATGTGAATGTCGAAAGACGCCTGTCAGAATATAGATTTCAACTAATAAATCCATTCCTTGCTGAACTATGTAAAATATATTCCAACCCAAATTATTTCAAAAATTTATTTCTTTTAACTGTTGTGAACCAAATTTATTGAGATTATCACAAATAATCTGGCTTGTATGCAAAAATTAACTTTACACGAAAGTATTAACACTGTTAGCTTTCATATATTATCATTTTGAACTTAGCCATTTTGATAGCAAAAATTTTGGTAGTCAGAAGATTCATATTTTTTTATGACAATATTTTACAATTCATTATAGGCTTAAAATCATAGGGATGAATAAAAAAGGGGGAAAAAAACAATGATAAGATTTCTTTATTTTAAAGATCTAATAACATAAAATTTACAGGCTTAATAATATAAAAAAAAACCTTATGTTGTAAATTTATAAATTATTCATTTTATCTCTGCGCTTCAACCCCAACCAAAATCCATTTTCAGAATGCATTATAAACGTATTTCTTGCTAATTTCAAAGGTATTACAGTTGTGGGTGTTGTAACGAAATCAAAATGTGCCAAAAGATGAAAAATAACCACTTTTGTTTCTAAAACAGCAAACCTTGCACCTAGAAAAAATATTGAAACATTTTTCAAAAATTCGTGTTATCCATGGATAAAAACAAGCACTCAGATTTTTAAATACAAAAAAGCTATCATGTAATTGTAATTATAAAAAATTAAGCCATAAAAACTACCACAGAAGTAAATTTGAATTGTTACAACTTTGTACGATTCCATATGTCTGAGTCACTGAACTGAGTCAGTTCTGTTGCATCCGTGCGATGGAATACCTGAAGATGCCGAAGGGCGAAACCCGGGTTGTTTGTGACAAAACATGTGGAATCATACAAAGTTGTAACAATTCAAATTTAATATTGAAGTTCCATCAAGCACCTTCAGTCGATATCATAAATTATACCACAGAAGTGTTACCATTAAAAAAAAAACAATTGAAAGATACTAATTAATTTGCTAAAGAAAAACACAATAATTGATTGACAAATATTATTGCTTACCAATGCAAAACCTGGGACCAATTCCGAATGGGATAAATGTAAATGGTTTGATATCGGCTTTTCTTTCATCAGAAAATCTTTCGGGATCGAATTTCTCAGGGTCTGGATGGTATCTGGCATCGTGATGAATAGAATAAGTTGGAATCCACACATCGTGACCCTTGCATAGCTGAGAATGGTATTAAAATTATTAACAAATCTATTTAAGGGGCAAACAAATTTTGTCAGTTAATAAATTTCATTAATAAGAGTGTTATAATGTACACCCATCCCTCGCTCAACACGGTTTTGGTTTAACACGGTTTCAGTTTCGGTGAAAAAAAATTGTTTCGACGTTTCGTAAATGTGCACACAGCTTTGCAAAATTCTAAGAACAGTAAGGGTATACCAGGAATAGAACTACGCATTTCAAATAACAAATAGTTCCTGAAATATATAGACAATACATCAGACATTTGGTCTCTCGTTGCCTACCGTGTTTATCACTCGCTGAATCTTGACAGCTGATAAAATAAATACTGCTTATAATTTCACAACTATTCAAGGTATATTTTTATTATTTCTAATACATATTTTATTATTTGTATAATGAAGTTTAAATAATATATAGACATATAAAATTTTAGACTTATTATTTCAAAACTGAAATCTAGTAGAAAAATAATTTCTCTGGAGACAAAAATACAAATTTTGGATCAAACTAAAGATGGACAGAGTACGACTGATATTGCAAAAAAATTATGTCTGAACTGAATAATATATTTTATCCGTATCACTACAGTGGAACCTCGATCAACTGTTTTCGCATAATACGTATTCCCGGATGGAACGCTTATTTTTTATAGTCCCGTCAAACTCCCATAAGAACAATGTTAAATAATCCTTCATTGACCGTTTCCCGATTCCCCGATTTCCTCGATAAACCGTCTAAATATTTTGGTCCCGTCACAAATATTATCCCGATTGACCGTTTTTATTGCATATTTCTCCGTATCTCGGAAAGCAAGTTTGAAACAGCCGAGTGCAGGTGTTATGTCTGGACAAGTTGGAATCCGCTGTACATGTTAGACGTAATGCATTGGACGTATGTGCTATTTTTTGGGTTGAAATCCACCACACGCGTATTATTGTTTATGATGCAAATATAGAGTTGTTTAAAATTCATGGTAATAATGATTCCTGTACATACAAACTTTTAGTCACAAGTTTAGTAACAAGTCTTTGTTACGATTAAAGTGCCAAATAACAAAGAAGCAAACTAACATAAAGGACTTTTTTGAAAAATAAATTTTATATACAGTATGTACAAGTAACTAATAAATAAATATTTTTTACGATTTTACTTGTTTATTATTATTTGAAGCTTTCTCGCATTCACCGTTTCCCGCATTTACCGTTATTTTTTCAGGGTTCCGTGGAAAACGTAAAATCGAGGTTTCACTGTATATATCAATAAGTTTTTATAAGTTCCACCTATCTGATTGACACCTACGATTTCGCTTAGCACGGCGATCTAGCAGAACCTATCTTCCGTGTTAAGCGAGGGATGGGCGTAGTTCTACATAGTAAATGCTAATTCACTCAATCAATCCTTATAAGTACTGATTCATATAACAAAACATAAATTAATTGATTAATGCAGCAAAACTGGCCAATAAAAGAAAGCATTTTGAGATTACCTTATAGTTCTGTGAGCTTGATTTATTAGGCGGTGGAAGAGTATAGGAATATGTGCAAAGTCTGTCAAGATGTCCATCTGGCGGCCATTTACGTAAAGTTTCTGAAACAGTTTTTTGAATGAAAAATTATCTGTGTTATTAAATATGTATAGGAATTTATCTACCTAGTAAACTTAAGCTAGTGATTGTGACAGTGTTGCAATGGTTGACATTTTTGGCTATCATTACAGCATGGATTTTTGTGATTTTTAGAATTCAGTCTCATCCGTCTGAATATAGAAACAAGGGTGTATTATAGTGAATGTTAAAATTTTAAATATTAATCTTAAAATAGATCAAATTGTCATTTAAATACCTGACACAACCATATCTATATACTTCATTTTCATCAGCTGTGCGTAAGTTAATTTCCCCTCATTACTTGCCAGTACTTCATCGATTTCATCCTGCAGGCGTTTTTGTATGTCATGATTTAATGAAAGTTCGTATGCAACAAAACACAGTAATGACGATGATGTATCAAAGCCTGCTAGAAGGAAGGCCATTGCTTGAGCTGTCAAGTCGTCATTTGTCCATTCTAGAAGTTCAAACCATTAGCAATCAATTATATTATATTTGAATCATTCAAACTACAGTAGAACCTCGATTATCCGGACATATTGGGGACGAAGATAGTCCGAATAAGGTCAAATCGGGATAATCGAAAAAAAACATAATTAACAATAAAGAACAAGTGCATTTGGCATTAATCATTTTTATTTCTTTAGATTAACGAATGGCTTTGATAGTAAATCTTTGAAGCTAGCTTTTCTTTTTGATGTTGCAAATACTTTCAAGACATATAAGTTGTCCTGAATTGCGCTCTTCTTGTCTCTCAAATCACTTCATGGTGACATTTAAACACTGTAAAGTTTCAGAATGTGTAGGACCAATGTCTTCCCTCTCGCAAATCCTTTTTTCGTCTTCTTGATCATGTTCATCTGAGGCAGATATTTCTTCGATTATTTCCTCGTCATTCAAAATTTGGAATCCAGGATTGTTTGAATATATATTTAAACCGCAATCAATTTTTCTAGAAACAAACATTCAATGCGTATCGAATTTGGACAATTACTGACCCATATTTTACATAGACTTGTTGGAACAATTGCATAAAAAACAAATGCAACAATCAAAATATTAAGATTGTATTCCATCATGTTTGTGAAAAGTGGACGCAATTTTTCATGTATTATACATATTAGTAAATTTGTAATATTTTTGTTTGTTTTGACCAATCCGGAAAATGGAGGTTCTACTATACTTCCACAATTTTTGTTACTCACAACTCGTGGAACTCATTCTACCACACGTATGCAACAGAAGTGACAGACAGTAAGCAGTTTACATTGCTTATATAAAGAGGAATAGCGTTTCTTTTATAAAGAAACACTAGTATTAAGTGTTATATAGACACTTTGTACTGTGAATGCTAAATGTATTTCTCAAATATACCTCTTTTTTCTGCTTCTTGTCTCATTATCGGTGACTGAAGAGTTGCATAGCCTGTATCATCACTGATTGAGGTGTCATCGTATTTAAGTGAGCCCTTTTTAGCGAGCATCAATAGATGAATCATGTCTGGCCGAATAACAGACTGTTTCTCTCGAGTTTCCATCGTACTTTGAATTAAATTACGGAAAAATGATGCCACTGGATGGGAAAAGAGAGGGATTTTGAAAGCCTGAAAGAGTTATACTTGATTGATTATATTTATCAACAATGGTCATTCTTAGAATACTGTTTGATTGTGCATTATTGATATTTTGTCAGCGACATGTAAATGTCAATGCTAAAGTCTGTGTTAAACAAAATTTTGACGATTGTCAAAACAATTCAAGCTACATTTTGACACAAAAATTATTACTGAAGTCATTATTACAATTGATTTTACATTCTCATACTAAGTAGAATAGTTTATTAACCCATCGTAATTGGCTGCCTAAACTGTTTAGACATTTGCATTCAATGGATTAATTTATATTGAATCGTGATGGGGAGCTTATGGCTTCCAAATAGAGGTAAGTAAACAGAAGTTTTTCTAGTAAAACAATTTATAGACTCGTTCCATTTCACCATTTTTAATATGCCATAATTTTTTTTATCAGAAAATGCAATAGTAAATATATGAAAAATCATTTATTACATTCCTCATTACAAGTTTTTATTGGAAAGTTTTAACAACAAAAAAAATCCAAGCTTATTTTTTCAAGGCTGCCACATAAAAATAATAAATATAGAATTTATGAATTTTGTCTCTTTTGAAGGTATTGGGCAACATTTTTGGTGGTGGCAGGGAATATTTCAAGCACTAATGCCTTCAGATAAAAATTTATTCATAAATTGAAATGAAAATTAGATAAGTACCTTCATAATTTTTGGAAACGATCCATAACCGAGGAACTTCAAAAACTGTATTCCGCTGAAGTTAGTTGCCTTCTTTCCCATTAAATAAAACTCATTAGTTTTATCTTCCAGAGAGTCGACTCTCAATCCAAAAGCAGTCGAAGCAATCACATCGTTTGTATATCTTGTGAAGACGTCTTTCATTTCAACTTCTATGTAGCCAGTTTCTGAAAACAATAACATTCAATTTAAGCGATGATGCAAGTCAAAGTTTATTTGCTTTTACAATAATAAACTGTTTCATAAAATATATATCACGGGTCAGCAAATTTTTAAACTCTATGGGCAACCTGCTTTTGAAAGAATTAGCTGCTGTCTTCTAACACTAAAAATAGTATTGTAATAGCAAAAATAAGGTTAAATTAAAAATAACCATAGACAATACCAAAATCGATTCGATATCAAGTTAGAAATAGCAATATACTTTAGTCCTACAAAAATTTGTAGAACCAGTTCTATTTTACCAAGAAAATGCCATTATAATCAAAACATGGAAGTTATCCATATTTACCTTTGGCTGGCCTTACGACTGCCTGCTTAAGAAAATAAGCTACACTATTTTCAGCACATTCGACGATCATTGGAAACATATTCTTCATTTTTGAACCGGTATACGCTGGACTCATAGTCACCCTCATGTCTCTCCATTTTTGTCCTAAAAATACAAGACAACGCCATCAGATACACTGCAAGCGAAACTGATATTATAATTTTATTATAACACTTATTTCCAAAGTATGAAGACCTCTATGTCCCATCATGTCCCATTATGTCCCATTATGTCTTTTATGAGTCTTTAGACAAATTTGTCATTGAACTGCATTTTAATTTTTACATTTCTCGTAAGTATGATATTAAAAATAATAAAAAAAAGAACAATTATATATGTTACATGGGGTGACCATATGGGCTAACCCATTGATTGATAAATTTATGATTTCGACTGAAGGTACTTGATGGAATTTCAATATCAAACTTGAATTGTTACAACTTTGTACGATTCCACATGTTTTGTCGCTAATGGCCAAGGTTTCATCACCCGGATGCAATTGAGAACCTGAACTGATGTCAGTTTTGTTGCATCCGGGTGATAGAACGCCTAAAGATGCCGAAAGGTAAAACCCAAGTTGCTAGTGACAAAATATGTGGAATTATACTAATTCAAATTTAATTCAGTATTGTTAGTATTCAACAAATTTATGGAGATTATCAGAAAATCGGACTAAATTTTATAATGGAAATTAGCTCTTAGGTGAAAGTTTAACAATTCAAATTTGAAGACTGATAAATTAATGATATGTGAAAGTGAGCACTGCTATTAGGATCGTAATGATGATCGAACCACTTTTAATGTAAAGGCATGATACTTTCAATATTAAAAAATATGACTGTTGAGTTGGGGTCGTGAAAAATAAACGATTCCGACTAAGTTTTCGATTACACGATTTTGAAAAATATCTCAATGAACAATTTGCCAGATTTATGGTTTATCTTTAATTTATTGCGCATAAATAGGAAAGGTAGAAAACAACCACAACCCTAGTATTAATGAATATATTATATGAAAAATGGTGTCCAGTTAGATTCGCATTGGTTACGATTGCTGAAATTTTTTACTATCTCGTATCAAGGTAATTTTATTTTTTAATTAAGATTATATAATTTACCAAAAGTATTTCAGATATAATTTACAAACCAAAATGTCAGAGTCGAAGTCGGAGTTGTGTTTCTGATCGATGTCGGAAATGGAGTAACTGTTATGTTTTTTAACGATTCCAGTCTTGCAAATTATAAATAAGGAAAAATCCTTAAATATTGAGACGTCTGGTCACCCTAACAATATTAAATCATTAACCGTGGAAACTTTGTACATTATGACGGAGTGTAAGAATTCGATTTTTCAGATTGTCGACTCATTGAAAAGAATTTGGACGGCTTAGTTGATCATTTAGTATAAACATTAAACTTTATTGGCCGGTGTTTACTTTCTTGATTACATAATTAATGATCCCCATGTTTTGATGCAATAATTTAACAACTTCATCTGTGTTAAATAAGTGAGTATCCGATAATAAATGGTTGACAAATGTCGATATATCTTTGCAATACAAACTATTTATTGTGTAAGTTTTTTATTGGATTCATGTGGTAAAATGTCTGAAGATGCCGATTGCGAAACCCTGGTCGTGAGTGACAAATCATATAAAAATATATAAAGTTTCAACAATTCAAATTTGACATTGCAATTCTACCAAGTCTTTTTCTTCTATTCTCAGTCAATATCGTAAATTCTAGCAATATTTACTTCTCAGATATTGAGTCTTCAAATTCTTGTATTTTAAATTATTTATGCATACCTCGAAGAAAGAAGAGATTTTTTCCAAACAGAGGATCGGCGTCTTCATCCATGAACACTCGATGGTCTATAAACTGATCAAAATCTTTGACAGCAACTTGTTTGATCAGTTCCAAATCTCTGAGAATTATAACGCGGTTTCTAAACGCATAGAAACCAACGTATCTGTAAAGAAAGTATGATTTTTGTTTAAATGTCCTC
Source organism: Himalopsyche japonica (assembly GCA_028555115.1). Taxonomy (NCBI): domain Eukaryota; kingdom Metazoa; phylum Arthropoda; class Insecta; order Trichoptera; family Rhyacophilidae; genus Himalopsyche; species Himalopsyche japonica. The sequence continues at coordinate 64,938 of JAHFWJ010000458.1, read as the reverse complement.
ATAATATAACTGTCTTATGATAAGAAAAAAAGGTGTCATAATTAAACGGAGACTATTTAAAATTTAACCATAAGAATAATATATGTTAAAAGAAGATTGAATATCTATGCAGATTTTAGAAAAATTGATATTGCAAAATTAAAATAAGCAAAAGGCGTCTGACAAAATAATTGCTAGAGTTCGAAAATTTAAAATTTCCTACTATTCCATAAATACATTTTACATAAAAATATTTATCTACAATAGGTTTCAATGTTCATAGATACCGTCGCTTCTTAATTGTCATTTTTGCGGTCTGTTCATTCGTTTTAACAAAGGCTTAAAAATTGGTTTCATCATCCACCGCATTTCCGGGGGCATTGTTGTAACGGTCGGTCAATAGGAAAAAAATAGATAACATATTAAGGTAAAACTAACTTTTCATCTTTATGTTTGTTGTACGTTTTGTACACGGCTTCGATAAAATGTTCTTTCCCAAGAAAAATGTTCCACATGTGTCCAAAGAACGGGATGGTGGATTCGATGTGCTTTACACCCTTTCTTTTGAAATGACCATTTAACCATGTACCATAAATTAGCAGCCCTGCTATGATTCCCAACAGCAGCAATATCCAATCACACAGCGCCATTTTGAAAATCTGTTAATAAAACATTTTTTATGATATCGACTAAAGGTGTTTATTGTAATTTTAAAATCAAATTTGAATTGTTTTATCAGAAGCGATTCAGGTTTAATATCATTGGGTAATTTAAAACTTAGAGATACCTTCCTATTTCAAATTAGTGGGTAACGGTGGGAATTAAACATCAGGTGACGTAATAGAGGTATTTAATTTATGAGGTTGTCGGCTCATTGAACCAATCTCACGTACGGGATATAACAAGGCGAGTTGGAAAGATTTAACTGTTTGTTAAGAATATAACTTGAATTTAATAATTGACCTCTGTTTGTTTATAAAATTTCTTAAAAAAACAATTTATGATTCCCGTGTTTTGATGCAAATAATTAATACCTTCATCTACGTTAAACAAATGGTTTGTAATTGTCGTTGTGACTTTATTTAAACTAAAGGCAGCTACATGTTAGATTAAATCAAATAAAGAGGGTAATTAGATTAAATAAAAAAATAAACGAGCAGACAAATATAAATCTGTCGCCGCTTCTCAGACCATTACGAAAGGTTAATGCATTTTTGTAATAAATCATCTCCGTACAGTATTTACATTTACTCTCCCAAAAAAAAAAGCATCCAGAAATCGATCAAAGTGCCGTATTTTAGGCATTTATTAGCATAATATGAAGATATGGTGTTAAAACAGAATAGAAGATGTATTGAGTACCCTTTTTATATAGTTTTATATAGATAAGTAAATGTACATTAAAACACAGTTCTGACGAAGGCGTGAGCTGAAATGACTATCAAATATATCTTATGAATGTTGTAGAACTAAAATACATTGCTATTTTCCACCGTGTTATAATGTGGTTCTTCCAAGTAAATGTCAATTCAATCAATAAATAAAAAAATATGTGCTTTTGTTTTTTGTGTATAAGCAATGCAAACTGGTTATTGTGTGACAGTTCTGTTGCATTATTGTGATAGAATGCCTGAAGCTGTCGAAAGGCAAAACCCTGGTCGTTAGCGAGAAAACATGTTGAATCGTACAAAGTTTCATCAAGTAAAATTGGTTAATAAAACAATAATCGATCCTTTGCACTCATATGCCATCATAAAGATAGTCATAATATCAATTAGTATTTGACTTTGATCTTAAAATTCTTTGCATTTGATGGCAACTTCTTAAGTCTTCATCCATTATCAAAGAGACCGAATACATTGTCTACCATCGTTTGTCGAGTGCAAAAGGTTAATATCTTCTACTTTGTGATAAGTCTTTCTAATCAAGACTCAAGAAATTACGTCATATGCCAATATGGTTATATGTTCTTTTTGATTTTTAATTCTGAGACAAAGAAGTTTATTTTTATTAATATTATCACTTCTCAGTTTTATCGCTGACAGTTTAGTATTAAAATAAACACTGCTATTATTTGGTTGCTATATTGAAATAATAACAATCTGATTAAATTTAATTAAAAATAAACATTACATACCTATTGAAATTCAGCAATTATCATACACTGAATATTTAATTTAACATTTTTATTCAATTTTACAATTTAGACAAGAACTGTCGTTGAAGATAATAATGGTGTGGAATTGTAATCAAGAACTAGAACGATATTATTTTAATGTTGGTATAGATGTGACTGTTTAATTAACTTAAAAGTTCAGTGCTTGAAGTTGGAATACAAAAATAATAAATAATTTGACTATGTTTTTTATTTTAAATTGTTTATTTATTAACCTTCTGACTACCAGCGTCTCAACTGTTGAGACGGCGGATTACTGTATGTTGATAGTTTACGCTTAAAGATATAATACTGTCAATACTATGTTATATTTGATTTTTAATTTAATACACATGTATAGGAAGGTATAAAAAACCTGACAAAATAAAACTTTTTAGTCGAAATCGTGTTTTTGGTAAATGTCAAAGTCGGAGTTATGTTTTTTATCAACTCCATAGCTCTGAATAAACTGATTTTTCTGATGAAGGGTCTAATTCAGAAACTCATAATGAGAGGCGGGCCGCATGTCAAATATAATTTATCATCATGAAGTTTGAATTTGAAGCGCCTAAGTGTTTGCATCTTTGTAGTGAGGGTCGCAGAATGACGGATTTGGAACAGCTGGAGATCAATAGATATCAACTATAACAAAAGATTCTTAACGAACAAGCTAATATATGTCCGTCACCATTATTGACTCCGCTGATTGATGTATCTTTGTTTCTGTAATGGACCATTTCCGTGCCATATGTAAACTTATTGATATAGCCGCCTTTTTAGTTTCATTTACAATTGTTAATTTTATTGAGAACAGGAAACAAGCTAGGTCGTTAAAACAGGAGAGAAGATGTATTGTGTACCTTTTCTACACAGCTATATATAGATAAGCAAATATTAGTTTAAGCGTAGTTCTGACGATGGCGTGAGCCGAAATAGCTATCAACTATATTTTAAAAATAATTTTGTAGAACTAAAATACATTGCTATTTTTTTCACCGTGTTAATTAACAGTGGCTAAAACCTTTTCGAACTTGCTAATTTTTGAGTGAATGCATTGCTTGATTTGTCCTGACAAACTCAATAATATTGCTTCAAACTAATATCATTCAATAAATTTTTGTCAATAAAGTCTAGGCGTTGGAATATCCTTTAAAATGCTCAGAAAGGAACGAGTTAAATATATAATACGGCTCGCGTGCCGCGGTTTGCTCGTATGCGGCACTCACTCACTTGTTTTCAAAATTTGTATAAAAAAGTTGTCCCATTTCTAGCACTGTTGATACGAGATATGACAATGTTTTACGTTGTAGACATTTTCTTTATTCTCTGTGCAATAAAATAAATTTCTTGATAAAACATTAAATACAATTTAGGTCTCTTGCCGACTGCATTATCATTTAATAAACACAATAGTGTTTACGTAAGTTTAGTGATATCACAAGAAATTATGTCTTGGAAAAAGACAAACAAATATTTTATACTATCTCCAGGAGATGTTCTTTGGGAAATTCCATTTAATTTTGTATATTTGCATTTATATATGACACTCGAATGAAAGTGGGTATGAGTCTTTAATAGAAGTCAAATTACCAAATGACATTTTTACGTTACAGTGAAACCTCGATTCCGGGAATGCGGGAAATTTTTACGGCTCCCTATAGAACAGCTGCCATACCACAGAGCGCCGCGGCGTACAGTTTGGGTACCTCTGTTGTAGTATTTTACAGGATAACATGGTACGGAATCGTTCCAAGAGGAAACGAAGAGACCACAAACATTTATGAAACTTGTGAGAGGAAACCAAACCTTCACCCAGGGGATTATTTTAAAAAATATAACACTTTCAAATGTTTTAAATAGTACATATTATTTTTAAAGTATCATATTTTGAAATGTATTTTTTTACTTGATAGATTAAAGCTTTGCAATCATGAAATAATTTTAAATTATGTTATTTATTAATTATGTCGTGTTTACCGTCCATTTGATTCAATGACGTTCGAATATTACGAAAATCTTGAGAAAACCTTAATTGCGGAGTTGCTACAACGCTTTTTTTATTTTTTTACGGAGTGCAAAGGGTTAACACAATAATAAAAAAGTAAAGTTTAAAAAAAAACGTAAATTCCTTTCCTCCTTTAATTTACAAAACTGGGGTTTTACAAAAAAATGGTTAATATGAGAGGTTACAACTTTGTACGATTCCACATGTTTTTTCACTAACGACCCGGGTTTCGCCTTTCGACATCTTCAGGCATTCTATCGCAAGGATGCAACAGAATTGACTTACAATAAACAGCTAGTATCGTCTATATATCAAAAGTATTAATCTAATTTGATATTTAAATTCCATCAAGCACCTACAGTTGATATCATAAAATGTGAGAGGGTTTTGTAAAAATTATATTAATTAAATCGTATTTATTGAGATAATCGAAAACTGTTTTAAGATTTTTCTTGTGAAATTAGTTATTAAATAAAGCCTGAATACATTTGAACGAACTATATATGTCATCATAAATTTCTTTGGTTAATATATTATATTAGATTTAATGTGCTCAAACTGATAATTCTAATAATGACTTATAATTCCTTATTACCCCCAAAAAATTAATATTTACCCCTGTTCCCCGACCGCTTAGGTTTAGACGATAGATCTAGGAAATCGATAAATCGGGGAACGGTTAATGCGGGATTATTTAACATTGTCCTTATGGGTGTTTGACGGGACTATAAGAAATGAACGAACCATCCGGGAAAATGTATTACGCGAGAACAGTTGTACTGTAGTTGATTTTTGTAAAGACCATTCATCAAAAACCATTAGCTGTATCGTTTTTAAAATTATCATTTCCTAAATTGAGCATTATTGTAATGGAATCAGTAGGTATTAAAATTGTTTCATATGTATATATTTTTATCTACTAGGCCAGGGGTAGTCAACCTGTCCCTACCGCCCATTAGTGGACGTTATAGCTTCCACGGTGGGCGGTAGGGAGTTTAAAAACATAAAGTTATCGTAGTTTACTATTTTATAAATAATCATTACTTTAGAATCGGTTTTTAAGTTTAATTAACACTCACACATGTGAATTTGTTCTTGGAATATTCCATGTTATATATTTTTTACACAGGGGATAGGTTAGGCCAGCGGTCGGCAACTGGTGGTCCTCAGAGACATCTGACATTATTTCAATTCTTAATCCTATCATCAGAAAAAAATCAACTGAATCTCATAACACATACATACTTTTCTTGATGCATTGCATGTTCTGTTTCACTCTCTCACCTTGTTTTATATTCTTCTCGGACTCTTTCCACTACATGCGAGACGATTACATGATGTCACATTTCAGTTGTGGCGAAAACTCTACAACATATTTACGTGAAAATGCGTATGTGTCACAGCAATCAAAATATGGTATCGATCTCAACTTGAAATCCATTCAGTTCTTTGTCTTGCAGTTACATCATTGGAGCCAAATGTAAATTGTATTATTTCAAATGTCCAAGAACAACCATCACATTAAAAAATAATGAAGTTTTATAATTTAATTAAAATAAATTGTTTTATTTTATGAAATAGCTGCATTTTATAATGATTTTATTTCCTTTTACTCTCTTTTATTTAAATATATAATATTTAACACAAAAGTCCATTTGGTGGTCCGCCGGATCGAAATTTTGACATTTTAATCCATCTAGTGGTCCGTGAGTTCAAAAGGCTGCCGACCGCTGGGTTAACCCACAGTGGTTAATAAAAAAATCCAACAATTTTATTGCAAAAACAGAAGGTAATGAATAATGATTTATTAACAAGAAATATACCATATTGATAGAAAAATACAGTAACATTATAAAATAATACTTGTACTTATTATAATATCGAGTAGAAAAATATTTTATTTGTTATTTCTTGGTCGTAAACCAAGCCAGAAACCGTTTTCTGAATGAAGAGTAAAGGTGTTAGCAGCCAATTTAAGAGGAATGACAGTCTTTGAAGTAGTTATGATGTCAAAATGTGACAGTAAGAAGAACATCAGAGCTTTGGCTTCCATTACAGCGAACCGGGCACCTGAAAAAAATATCAACTATAAGTATTTTGGAGTCCACAGTAGCGCCATTCAAAAAACAGATTAACTATTTTTTTTAAATGATAATATTATATAATATTTAACACATTCCATGCTGAGCTGTACAAAGAAGTTTTTAACATCAGACATTTAAAAATTGTAGAAAAAAAACTCATAGACGTTATTTGAACAAATAACAAAAAACTGTTTATACAAGAATGATTCGATACCAGTGGTTCTCATGTGCGGCCACCAGAGGGTTTTACTGCAGCCACCAACAGTTTTATAGTAAATAATGATATTGAAAAAAATGCATTTTTACAAACGAATATGTAAAATTATTATTATTGTAAAATTGATTGAATAAACCTGACTTATCCAGCATTTAGTCGATTTTAAGTAAACGGCCGTTTTAATAATTAAACTGTTCAAAAATTTTGATCGAAGCTATATGTTGACCATGAATCAAATCAATATAAAGAAATAACAACAATCGCTTTATTAATTTTGTCGATTTTACCTACAACTGTATATTGTGAAAGATCATTCAGTGTAATGCACTATATAAAAAATAAACATCGAAACTATTTTTATCACATTTGGTGCGGGCACGAGACATTTCCATAAGACTGAAGCTGATGTTTATAATGTGGCCACAGTGACATTTCACGCGAGAACCACTGTTCTATACATTTAACATTCTATCGACGTTTTTGATGATATACCAAATAAAAAAATCTTCTATTCACCTATACAGATGCGAGGTCCAAAACCGAATGGGATGAAAGATAGTGGATGCATCAGAACTTTGTTTTCATCATTGAACCGTTCAGGATCAAATTTAAATGGATCCTTGTGATATTTAGGGTCGTGTTGAATGGAATAAACAGATATCCAGACATCATCATTCTTTTTGATCTGCAAGTTAAACCAAGTATTGCAGTTCATTTATAATATATAATAATATATAAAAAAATACTCCCCTCCAAAGCAATCAATTTTGATTCACACCAAAAATAAACTAGCACCAAATTACCAATGAACGAATTAAAGTTATTTTTTTTTACATACGTATTGCTTATAAAATCTAAAACATCCAAAGATCATCAAGAACATAGTTTCTCAACTTTTTACATAATGAGACAGTTACCTGATAAGTTGTTGACGATGAATCATTTTGGGGAGGTAGATCGTAAGATTTTGAACAGACCCTCTCGAGTTGGCTGTCAGGTGGCCACATTCTTAGAGATTCTGTAAAATAATACAAAACGGCAACTTGTTTTGGAACATATGTGAAAATAAGACAATTGATAAAATATATATACACCAAATTCGTTCTTTACACGTGGATATGTTCCACCAAACCCGATTTGTAAAAGGTGAAATATCACATCGAAATATCAAAGATTTTAAATAATAATTGTTACAACGTTGTATGATTCCACACGTTTTGTCACTGACGACCCGGGTTTCACCTTTCGGTATCGTCAGGCATTCTATCATACGGATGCGACGTAACTGAGGAAAGATGCCGAAAGGCCGAACCCGGGTCGTTGGTGACAAAACGTGTGGAATCGTACAAAGTTGTAACAATTCAAATTTGATATTGAAATTCCATGAAGCACTTTCGGTTGACATCATAAATTACTAAAAAATGTGTTTTTATCATGATATTTTAAGTATCAACTGAAGATCATGCTCGCGATGAGCGAAACCAGTCCTGATCAAAAAATATATTATGGAAATAAGTACTGAAAAAATGTATTTTTATTATTTAACCCAATCGGCGCGACAGTTTTTCATACAAAAAAATCTATCCGCGTTGCTATTTTTCAAGATGTTCTCTTTCCACATAGAGTTACAAATACACTAATAAAAAATAATATGGTTGGCTTTTATGGAAGCTAGATGCATTAGGAATGTTTCACAACATTAAAAATCACAAAGAAATGTCTTATGTTGTTACAATCAGCTTAACAAAAATATCCCTAACAAATAACTAACTCGTAAATGGCTATTAAGGTGACGAAAGAAGCAACCAATCAAACTGAAATGAACATGAGCCACACTGTCACGTGTCATGGAGTGTCAGATTGCAATGCCGCGAGATTGGTGCAAAGTTCAGTGCGAAGTTTAGCACGCAGTTCAAACTGATATGTAAACATTTGGCGGGATCGGGATACATTTGAAGGGTTCTAAAAATCGACGTTTTAAGCATTTAAACCTAATAGTTTTGACAATTTTATGGAGGTAGTAGTATCAGGACGAATTGGGCGATATTTTAAAACCAAAATAAGTCCTATATGCAAAAGATCGCCTGTGTTACCGACGTTTGAATGTTCGCGTCCCAACGTCTGGGGCGCTCGCGCACAGGCCTTGCACATTGCCGTCCCATACGTCGGGGCGTTAGCGTGGAAGAGATTAAAATATCATGCTTTTTCACCAAAAAGTGGCAGTTAGCATTTTTAAAGTGATATCAAAGATTGGTTCCTTGGATTAAGAAATGCTTGCAAATAGAGAATTAAGTGTACTGTTATGTTATATATGTGATACAATTCAATACCTGAGATAACTGCGTCCATATATTTCATTTTGTTCAGCACTCCGTAGTTGAGTTTTCCTTCTGTGAGTGCAATGGCATCGTCAATCTCATCTTGGAGTCTCTTTTGTATATCTGGGTTCATTGCCAACTCAAAAGCGGTGAAACAGAGTAAGGTGGATGAGGTATCCAGGCCGGCCAGGACAAACGCAAGGGCTTGTGCTGTCAAATCATCATGACTCCATTCTGTAAACGAATTTTAAGTGGATTGATTGAATTGGCATTTACTTGGTAGAACTCCGTGTTATAACCCGGTGAAAAAATAGCAATGTATTTTAGTTCTACACTATTTCAGCTCACCCCATCGTCAGAACTATATTGAAACGAACATTTGCTTATCTATATAAAGCTGTGTAGAAAAGGTACACAATACATCTTCTAGACGCCTTTTTAGTTTCATTTGCAAATTTTAGTTTTATTGCGAGCAAGAAACAAGCTAGGTCGTTAAAACAGGAGAGAAGATGTATTATGTACCTTTTCTATATAGCTATATATAGATAAGCAAATGTTTGTTTAAGCGTAGTTCTGACGATGGCGTGAGCCGAAATAGCTATCAACTATATCTTAAAAAAGTAATTGTAGGGCTAAAATACATTGCTATTCTTTTCACCGTGCTGCATTTCATTAATTATGTATTCTAAAAAATCAATTATTCCGATTTTATAAGAATTATGTGTATGATATAAAGTCTGGTTACATAACTTAAGCTTTTGTTGAAGCCCCTAAAATCCTGAATCCGCTACTGTGAACACTGTCCAATATTGGAATGTTAATCATAGTAATCTATGTCTATGTATTATAGTTCTACAAGTTTTTTATAAGATATAGTTGACAGCTATTTCGGCTCACCCCATCGTCAGAACTACGCTTAAACGAAGATTTGATCATCTATATATAGCTGTGCAGAAAAGGTACACGATACATCTTCTCTCCTGTTTTAACGACCTAGCTTATTTCCTGCTAGCAATAAAACTACAAAATTTATAAACTGTAAATGAAACTAAAAAGACGGCTGTATCAATAAGCTGACATATTGCATGTAAATGGTTTATTGGATGGGGATGGTTTGTTACGGAACTAAACTGAATTCAGTTCTGTTGCATCCGTGTGATGGAATGCCTGAAGATGCCGAAAGGCGAAACCTGGGTCGTTAGTGACAAAACATGTGGAATCGTACAAAATTGTAGCAATTCAAATTTGATATTGACATTCCATCAAGCACCTACAGTCGATATCGGAAATTATGTATATTCCTGATTTTTTTTTGTCAATTCGTAGATTCAATGAATTGTTTGTACAACAAGGAAACCAATGGAGACGCTGTTAGTAGAAGCATTAAAATGTCGATAGTGTTGCTTTAGATGTCGAAATATTCCACGTGGACGAGTATAATAGAGTATCAAAGTAAATTTTATCTGAACTTGCTCGGTTGATTTCCTTGTAATTTTTTAAAATTTCTAAAGATATTTTTTAATAAAAAGCAATGGACAATTACGAGCTTATCTGATTCTGTGTTAGGTAACTGTCCGTGTTTATCTGTGTATCTAATGTTACTTCCACATATGTCAAATGATAAATCAATTTATCTACCTCTCTTAGCATACTCCTCTTTCCCAATGGACTCCTTATAGCGATCAAAGTCTGAAACATCCTGGTGGTTGATGTCGTATGACAGAGAACCCTTTTTGGCCAGCATCAACAGATGGATCATGTCCTGACGTGTGGATCCCACTTTCTCCCGACTCTCGATGGATTCACGGACGACATTACGAAAGAACCTTTTCACGTTCTCTGGAAACAGCGTGATTCCGAAGAACTGAAATGGGTTGATGGAATTGAATTTACTAGTTTAAACTCCAGTAAGACACAGTTAAAAAATACATAAATACATTGCTATTTTTCCACCCTGTTAACAGAAATTGATATAAATCAGGTTTTGTCTTCATTATGAAAACTTTAGTTAACCCTCCCAAGTTTCATAAAAGATGTCTTAACACAGAATATTTCAAAGAATAGTTCTTCTGTGTTTGTGTGAAACAATCTTAAATAATAAAGCTATATTTGAGCACTAAAATTAGTTTGTCAGTATCAAGTTGATTGTTACTTGCCAGATTGAAATAAGTAGGTATTTCTAATAATAAAAAATACCATTAATATTTGAATAAAACCTCACTAACATTAACAAGATCATTAATGAAAATTATCACAGGCAATTGTGTCAATTATTATTAGATTAACATTATTACATTTGTTTTAGCTGCCATTTATTGCTAGCCTTGGGGTTTGTATTTTCTTGTAATTAATACCTTTGGCATATAGACGATGCTAACTGTTTATTTTACATCAGTTCTGTTGCATCCGTGCGATATAATGCCTGAAGACTCCGAAAGGCGAATCTCAGGTCGTCAGTGTCAAAACATGTGGAACTGTACAAAGTTTCAATAATTCAAATTTGATGTTGTCATTTCATCAATGACCTTCAGTCGATATCATAAAGTAAATGAGCTGTCATTTTAGCTGTAAAATAAATTCAATCATATTGATACCTTTTGGTATATAGACGAAGCTAACTGTTTATTGTACGTTAGTTATGTTGCATTCGTGTGGTAGAATGCGTGAAGATGCCGAAAGGTGAAACCCGGATCGTTAGTGACAAAGCATATGGAATCGTACAAAGTTGCAAAAGATCAAATTTGATATTGAAATTTAATCAAGCACCTTCAGCTGATATCATAAATTAAAATGTTGTCAGGCGAATTTTGAACACAATTGTTTTGACCATATATTTTCCCCATGCATTAACTCCATGATATTATGTCACCTGTCTTATATAGTGCTGTGGAGATTGATTCCACGAAGAGAATCAAATAAACTGTATCAAAAAACCTTTAAAAAAATGCAAGAGTTTAAATAAACTGTACATACTTTCATTATCTTGGGACACGATGAATAGCCAAAGAACTTGAGGAACTGCACTCCACTGAAGTCAGTAGCCTTTTTACCCATCAGGTAAAATTCATTTTCCTTCTCCTTCAGCGAGTTGACTTTGACACCGAATGCGGTGGAGGCGATCACGTCACTGGTGAACCTCGAGAAAACGTCTTTCATTTCAACTTCTATGTAATCTCTCCCTGGAAAATTTTTTTTCAAATAATTTATTTGATGAAGTCTCATAATAACGGATATAACCTCACAAAATCAATCATTTATCTGTATTTTTGATACACAGCATCTACACCCAATTCAGTGATAATTGATTGTTATTAATTGTAAAATTTAAATTGTTACAACTTTGTACGATTCCATATGATTTGTTAATAAATTCCCTGGTTTTGCCTTTCGGATCCTTCAGGTATTCCATCACACGGATGCAACAGAACTGACAGTTGGTCGAGTCATTAGTGACAAAACATATGGAATCATACAGAGTTGTAATAATTCGAATTTGATATTGAAATTTCATCAAGCACCTTCAGTCGATATCATAAATTGTTTATTGTAAAAGCCTGGATTCAAAACCTCATTAACTGTATGTATTTTCTGTGAAATTTGCAAACTGACAGTCATTATAATTTAATCTGCAATTATTTAAGTTATTTCATATACAGCGGAACCTCGATCAACCGTTCTTGCATAATATGTTTTCCCGGCTGGAACGCTTATTTTTTATAGTCCCATCAAACTCCCATAAGAACAATGTTAAATAGTCCCGCATTGACCGTTTCCCAATTCCCCGATTTCCTCGATTAACCGTCTAAATATTTTGGTCCCGTCACAAATATTATCCCGGTTGACCGTTTTTATTACATATTTCTCCGTATCTCGGCAAGCAAGTTTGACACAGTCGAGTGCAGGTGTTATGTCTAGACACGTTGCAATCCGCTGTACATGTTAGACGTAACGCATTGGACGCATGTGCTATTTTTTGGGTTGAAATCCACCACACGTGTATTATTGCTTATGATGCAAATGTAGAGTTGCTTAAAATTCATGGTAATAATGATTCCTGTACATACCTTTTCATACATCCTGTACATAACTTTTAGTCACAAGTTTAGTAACAAGTCTTTGTTCCGATTAAAGTGCCAAATAACAAAGAAGCAAACTAACATTAAGGACTTTTTTAAAAAATAAATTTTATATACAGTATATACAAGTAACTAATAAATAAATGTTTATTACGATTTTACTTGTTTATTATTATTTGAAGCTTTCTCGCATTCTCTGTTATTTTTTCAGGGTCCCTTGGAAAACGTAAAATCGAGGTTTTACTGTATATATATTTGGATCTTAACCTTACTGTCTGTATTTTTTTCTATGTAAATCCTCAAGTATAAATTACAGCGGAACCTCTTATAATGAGCACATCTAGTAACGAGTGTTTCACATAACGAGTAAGGTTCTGGAAAGAATTAGTATCGTTATGAGAGGTTCTATTTTGCATCAGTCGGAATCATGAAAGACGAGCAACTTTTCGATTAGAGAGTTTCGAAGAATATTTCAATGAACAATTTGCCGGAATGGTTGATTGATCTTTGATTCTATGCACATAAATAGGAAAGGTAGGAAAAAACTTGACAAAAATAAACTTTTTATACTCGAAGTCGTATTGTTGGTAAACTTCGGAGTCGTGTTTTTTAACGACTTCACACACAGCTGTAGTATTTTCTATTCAACTGAGAAAAAAACATGGAATTGTAAAAATTTTAAAAATCAAAATTGATTATATTATAATAACCTGAATTGTTCAGTTCTCTCAAGGCGTCGTTTTTGAAATGAATTGTAGTTTGTTCGGCACACTCTAACACGAATGGGAACATATTCTTCATTTTAGATCCAGTATAAGCAGGACTCATCGCCACTCTCATTTCCCTCCATTTTTGACCTGTCATTCAATAATTGAACATGAATTATAATGATTAGCTTTGTAAATAATACACCCTTTGTATTTTATTGAATGAATTTGGTAAAATTCCATTATAACACGGTGAAAAAATAGCAATGTTTTTTAGTTCTACAAAATTTTATAAGGTATAGTTGATAGCTATTTCGGCTCACGCCTTCATCAGAACTATATATAGCTGTGTAGAAAAGGTACACAATACATATTCTCTTCTGTTTTAACAACCTAGCTTATATCGTGTAGCAATAAAACTAAAATTTTAATTTAAAATAAACAGGCGCCACTTTTGATAGATAAGCTTAAATACTGGCCTGAGATGATTTATTACAGAAATGCATTAGCCTTTCGCAATGGTCTGAGGAGCGGCGAAAGACTTATATTTTTTAGAATTAGAGAATTTTATGTTATATTATAGTGTAACTGAAGAAAGAGTTAAAAATGGCGACAAAAATCCCATCAATGATTCATTTACACACGGGCCTTATATAACACGGTTTTATACAACACTGTTTAAGGGAAAACAATTAAATTACAATGAAATGTTGAATGAACCTACCACAATTAATGACTCGGAAAGCAGTTGCAGCGAAACAGCTACATGTTTCATATTAAAAACAATAAATGGTGGCATGGGATTGGTTAAAAAAATAGATTTTTTTTTATGATAATGATTCTATAAAGAAAAGGGGTTCGAAATTCAGAGGGAATTAAAAAATATTTTGGAACCTTATAAGGAAAAACGTAAAATTTATACGCTAAAAGCAGACAATCCTTTGTTAAGGAATTTTTTAAGGCTTAAACTACAAAAAATTCAGAGTCCTCCGATAATGAAAACTCACAACTGATCTCGAAAAAGAGTAAGAAATATAGAATTTTAAGTGATTGCGATATAAATTCCTAATTGTATATTAATAACAATAAAAAATTGAAGTTAATTTCATACCTTTCAAAAAGAAAAGGTTCTTCCCAAAGAGTGGGTCTGCATCTTCGTCCATGAAGACCTTATGATCGAGAAAATGATCAAAGTCCTTGACTGTAATTTTCTTGACTAGATCCAAATCTTTGATGATGACTGATGGAGTATTGAAGGCATAAAACCCAAGATATCTGTAAATATAAAACACTTGTATGTAAAAATATACAAACGACATTAACTCGTTGACTGCCAATGTCACAACTGTTGAATCAGCTAATTGCAGAGTGCTGATTTAAAATAAATGGTATGACACAATGTTTGCTAATATTTCCAAAGTTTTTAAATAGTAAGATCAGGACTGGTTTCATTCATAGCAAGTATTATGCATTGTATAGAATTTCATAGCTTTACGATATTCTTACACACTTCGAACCTACTCAGTAGAATTTGATTCCTATTTCCCAACTCCTTGACATACAATTATCAAGATTTCTTGTGATGAGCAAAACCGGTTGAATATGTTTATATAAAATTCTAGAGAAAGCATTAAGTATTGTGTTTTATTATTTAAATATAATAACTTTAACTATTTAAATGCTGAGAGGTATTCATACCAATCAAAATCTAATAGATAAATCTTTTTTTGTGAATTAATTCTTGACAATATGCCATGTTTTAATATTATATTTCAGAAAGATTCCAAGAGGTGTCACTGAGCGTTTATAATATTAGATTATTTAAAACAGTCAATCTTGGCTTGATATTGAGTATTAATGTATAGTTGTCATTTTATATTGCCAGTCTGTTATGCACGAGATTATAGAGCGCGTTAATGTGATTGCGGCATAGAACCAGTTAAACTATGCAGTGACAGTTAACACATTAATATTGAGTGTTTTATTGTTTTTGTTGACTAGAAAATAAAGGTTGGTTAACAATGCTAATTTTCGTTTCAGGTGTAGTTAATATTTAGTAGCCTATTTTTATGTTCAATATAGCCCAACTTGTTTTGGTGATCTCTTTAAGTTTGTTTCGTTTGAACAATACTGAATTATTGATTGAAATGGCATTTACTTGGTAGAACTCCATTATAACACGGTGAAAAAAATAGCAATGTGTTTTATTTCTACAATTTTTTTTATAAGTTGATAGCTATTTTGGCTCACGCCATCCTCAGAACTATGTTTAAACGTACACTTGATTATCTATATAAAGGTGCGTAGAAAAGGTACACAATACATCTTCTCTTCTGTTTTAACGATCTAGCTTATTTCCTGCTAGCAATAAAACTAAAAAAAACTAAAATTGTAAATTAAACTAAACAGGCGGCAATTTCAATAGGCCTAAATATTGGAAGGAAATAGCTCTCAACTATAATACTACTGATAACTAGAACTAAAATACATTGCTATTTTTTTCACCGTGTTACTGCTGAATTATTTTCTCAAAGCCTTTTAAGCAACGTAGCAGGCAATAGGTTAAAGATTTCATGTACAAAGCTTCTGAAATCTGATTAATTTGTAGATAGATTATTTTATATTATCGACACTAACACAGGTTTTTTCACAACTTATGCTAAAATTATCTTTTTGTCTAGTTAATTAACTTACTTTTCATTTGGGTGTTGACTGTACGCCCGATAAACAGCTTGAAGAATATGCTCTTTGCCAAGAAAGACATTTATCATATTGCCGAAGAATGGATACGGATTTTTGGCACTGATGATTCCATGTCTCTTGAAGTGACCGTTCAGGTGAATGCCGTACCAAAGAACAACACCCACCAGAGTGATGACAAGAACCACGAAATCCCAGAGTCCACCAAACACCATGGCTGAAAAATGAACACCATTTATGTTAAGGAAACTGTTTATCGACTAAAACCTCATTAAAAGTAGATACAAGAAATATTCTAACTGAAAGATTTTTTTTTCAATAATTATAAACATGATACATCCTGATACATCAGTTGTGTTGCATCCGTGTGATAGAATGCCTGAAGATGCCGAAAAAAAAGGGGACACCCGGGTCGTTAGTGACAAAACATGTGGAGTCGTACAAAATTGTAACAATTCAAAAAAAAAAAGTCAAATTCATCAGTTGATAATGCTCGCGATAAGTGAAACCGGTCATGATCATAAAATATATTGTGGTAATAAGAATCAAAAATGTCCGTTCCTGGTAAAAATAATTACTTTTTACCAAGAATGGACATTTTACACCATTTAGAGGGTGGAGTATATTATTTGATCAGGACCTGTTTCATACATCGCGAGCATTATCAACTAATCGCGAAATAATGTTGTGGAAACATTACAAAAAATGTGTTTTTAATATTCGAAATATAGTGCCTTTCCACCGCGAAGCGACAGTTAAACCTTAAAAGTGATGAAAAATATTATTTGACCAGGACCGGTTTCGCTCATCGCAAGCGCTATCAATTGATCACAAAATAGTAACATGGAAACTGTACTAAAAATTTGTGTTTAAATATTTAAAATATAATGCCATTTTACCAAGAAGTGACAGTTTACACCTTTAAATTAGTTGGGTAAATTATTTGATCAAGGCCGGTTTTGTTCTTCGCGAGCATTATCAACTGATCACAAAATAATAAGATGGAAACTGTACTGAAAATGTGTTTTTATATAATGCCTTTTTACCGAGAAGTGACAGTTAACACAATAAAAGTTATGGAGCGTAATAATTGCCATAATGTAATATAAAATAGTATTAAAAATGTGTTTTAATTGTTTAATTCTAAGTTTCAAACAATCTTATTGAATTTGTCAGGACAAATCAAGCAATGCATTAACTCAAAAATTAGCGAGTACAAGAAGGTTTTAACCAGTGTTAATTCATATTTTTTTGGGAACTATCACAACAGTTGAAACATTAGCAGTCAGAAGCTTAAGTATATTATTCACAATAAAAACAGCAATATATCATTAAAATATTTTCTAAAGGTCATTGAAATCTGTGACGTTGTTAATTGAATTTAGGATTTTATCATTTCTATGTACATTATCTAAATGTCAAAGAGAGTGTGATTCTAATCAATGTTTGTTATAATTTATTGCCAAATAATTATATTTAAATCAGTTCTATAAGACGTCAAAACCTTTTGCGCACAAAGTATTTATTTATGATATTATAAGAACAATGAAATAATTTAATACCTGTTGAATAATTAACTGTCTACCTCTAGCTCATTAATGCCAATGAATGGCACTAGACGTTTGATAGTGACTGCATGTAATTGCTAAAGGAAAACTTACATGCATAATAGATTCTGTGTTCGAGAGTAGTGTCAACGGTAGGTATTTTAATCATATGCAAACTGCTGTAATCTCATTATTTTGTTTGACATTTTGGCCGAGCAAACAAGTTTTAGGTTCAGGTCAGAGATAACAAACTGAATGATCAATTAACAATTTATTTTATAATACTTTGCATTATCTAAGTAAGCCATATTCATTGTATGTGGCAATAGTAAATATATTTTACGATTTGTTTTGTTGAAATATTGTATAATTCCACATGCTTTGTCACTAACTATGTTTTACGATATCTAAATTATATTTTACGATGGAATTTTAATATAAAACTTAAATCAATCAATCTACAAATGTACAAATTTGAATTGTTAAAACTTTGTACGAATCCACATGTTTTGTATCATTACTGACCCACATTTTGCCTTTCGGCAGCTTCAGGTATTCTATCACACGGATGCAACAGAATTGATATTGTAATCCCATCAAGCACCTTCAAAACATGTGGAATCGTACAAAGTTGTAACGATTCAAAAAACTAATAAATGTGCTTTTATAATTTAAAATATCATGAAAAAAGAGCGAAACCGACTTCTTTTTCGATTTCACAATTTTGAAATATATCTCAATAAACAATTTACCGGATTGGTTGGTTTATCTTTAACTTAATGCTCACAAATAGGAAAGGTAGGAAAAAACCTGACAAAACAACCATTTTTAGTCGGAATCGTGTTGTTGGTCAATGTCGGCCGGGTCATTAATGACAAAACATGTGGAATCGCACAAAGTTGTAACAATTCAAATTTGATATTGAAATTCCATCAAGCACCTTCAGTCGATATCATAAATTACTTTTTTAAGTACTTACTTCCACAATATATAATTTGACCGGGACCGGTTTCGCACATAGCGAGCATTATCAACTGATGTGTCTGTGTGTGTGTTTTTTTTTATTATATAAAATACCATGCCTTTCCATCAAGGAGTGACAGTTAACACCTTGAGAGTGATTGTTTTTCATGATTCTGACTCCGTCCAAAACACTGCACCTCTTCAACTCCTATTCCACAGTCTTCGCTTATACGGTACATAACTGTCAGCGTGAATAAGTTAATCTAGCATTTAGGCAATCTAGGTATTTATAAAATGTCTGGTGGCTCATGTTTGTCCGTTTATATCGGACAGACAGGTAGAAGTATATCCACTCGAGCTAAGGAACATGTAAGATCATTCAACAGTAAAAAAAAAAACAGATTCACAATTCGCTAATCACTTTATAAAGGAATCACATAATATAAATTCAAACTCAGCGCCTAAGTGTTTGCATTTTTGTAGGAAGGGTCGCAGGATGACGGCTTTGGAACAGCTGGAAATCGATAGATATCAACTATCACAAAGGATTCTTGACGAACAAATTAATATATGTCGGTCACCATTATTGAATCCTCTGGGCGGTCTTCCTTTGTTTCTGTAATGGACCATTTCCATGTCATATGTGAACTTATTGATATAGCCGCCTTTTTAGTTTCATTTACAATTTTTATTGTGAGCAGGAAACAAATTAGGTTATTAAAACAGGAGAGAAAATGTATTGTGTACCTTTTCTACACAGCTATATGTAGATAAGTAAATGTTTGTTTAAGCATAGTCCTGATTATGGCGTGAGCCGAAATGGCTATCAATTATATTTTAAAAAAATAGCTTTGTAGAACTAAAATATATTGCTATTTTTTTCACCGTGTTAATCTAGCACTGCATGTAAACGATTGAGAATTTAACCTCATTCTTTGCATTGCAGATGTCACAATCTCAATAAGTTACAGGAGCTAATGTTTTATCAAATCTAAGAAACTGTACGATATGGAATAAATAAGTGTGCCGTTCACGGGTGAGTCATTTGCGTACTGCTGTTTAATACACTAGGATTAAAAGGCCTTATGTTTTCTATTAGTAGTATTTTGTTTCTAAGCTAAGCATATGGCCGCAACAAAGTGCCACTATAAAAGAACTAACTATACTCCCAGACATGTTCTTGAAATATTGTGAGAATATCTCAATAATAAAGGTATTCTAGGATTTTTGTCCCCTTTGAATGAAAAATACTCTCTATAAATATCAGAATTATGTATAAAACGATCTCTTATCAGTATGAACTATGTTTGATTAAGACTTAATGTATAATATATTATCACAAATTAGAAATTTTACTTTGTAGCCACAATATCTCTCAGTCATTTATCACTAAGGTGATATATTTGTCAGAAATATTTTTTATTTGAAAATCATTTTTAAATTAATTTATTTACAACTTAACTTAACGTAAACGCTAACCGTCACTTCTTGGTGAAAAGACATTGTATTTTAAACAATAAAAACAATTATTTTAGGAATATTTCCACAATATAATAAGTTTTTTTTTAAATAGTAATAACACATTTTTTTAGTACTTTTTTTTTCTTGTCACAAATTTAGTACTCGACTGATGATAATGCTCGCGATGAGCGAAACCGGTCCTGATCAAAATATATATTGTGGAAATAGGTACTAAAAAAAATGTGTTTCTATTATTTAAAATATCATGCTTTTCCATCAAGAAGTGACAGTTAACACCTTAAAAGCAATATAGTAAGATCGGTTTTGATAATTGTTGGCAAATTTATTTATTGAATCGACATTTACTTGGTAGAACTCCATTATAATACTGTGAAAAATAGCGATGTATTTTAGTTCTATAGTACAAAATTTATAAGGTGATAGCTATTGTGCCTTATGTCCTCATCAGAACTATATATGTAAAAAAGTAAATGTACATTTAAGCGTAGTTCTGATGAAGGCGTAAGTTGAAATAGCTATCAACTATATACCTTATGAAATCCTATCCCTAATCTCTATCTCTTAATTTACAAATAAATAAAAGAAACTAGTCGTATATTTCATTTGTTTTTTAATGAATGTATACACCAAACACAAACAATATAACAACGAACTAACATTTTCAGATTGGCTAATAAGACACCAACGGTATTTTGAGGTTTTTTTAAGCACAAATATGAAAAATTTATAGTTTTTATTAATTTGTACTAAAATCTTCAAAGATTCACATTTATCTCGAGTAAGGTTTTTTCTACGAGTGCTTTTTTATAAAAATATTACATTGTATTGAATATAATTAATGAGATATTATTTTATATGAGCTGCCAATGAATTTTATAAAATATGATTGAAGGTTAAATGAAACATCCATGGGGCTTTATAGAGACAAATCTACAATTACCACATTTATTAAATTTGAATTGTTACAACTTTGTACGATTCCATATGTCTTATCACAAACTTGTATTGTATCTTTAAAACTAAGCTGTTAAAATTAGTAACATAAAACATATTTAAAACGTTTATACCACTGTTATGACATATAGATAACTAATGACAAAAATAAAACTGATTTTCTTTTTGGCTGTTCTAAATTCTGAGGTATTATTTTATTAAATAAAAAATAAAAGCTAAAATTTTATGATCGAAATCAATGCAGCGAAAGAAATAACAAATATAGTATTAAAGTGATATTGAGTGACAAGAAAGAATCAACAGACATTGACAAAGTAATGTTTCAAGTGTTGAGATGGTTGGTTACTGTGTGTTGACAGTTGATACTTAAAAAAATTGAGTGTCAATCTTCTGGCTGTTAACGTTTCAACTTTTGAGACGTTTGATTGCACTTTGTTGAAAGTGTACACTAAAAAATATAATAGTGTTTAGAAGGTGGAACTTTTGTGTTACAGCTAATTATTGTAACTGATTCAACTTTATAATTATTAATAATTTGGTTAACACTAATACTAGGTAATGAATTAATTATTTAAATATTCACGAGACTCAATTATAATGGGTTAAGTGTCAAAACTTTTGAGTATCAAAATCTTGAGAAGCTTATTGAATATTTTTCTTGTGAATTCAGTATTGAAATATTCTTTAAGTTTTTCAGCAGGGAAAAGGTAAATGTAAGGAAGTAATTGTTATAAAAACTCATAAGTAGTATATTTATAATTATTCTATAATATCAATAAAGATTTCAAACTTAACTTAAAATTTGAGGTTAAACCTTATAACATAGAATGATTGTACATAACATTTGGTGGGCAGTTTTGGAATTAATTATGAACCATTCATAGACAATTATGTTTTTTAACTTTAATAAGCACTGGATGTCAGGGATGAATAGATTCATCTCTTTCTTTCAATGAATGAAATATAGTTAAGTAATTGATTATTGGGGGTTTTTTTTTTATTCAGAAAGGCTAGAGAAGCGAGCATAAAAAAGAAGTAAACATTCATTTTTAGAAGCAACAACAAAGTATGTCAAGATTGAACATTGAACATTGTACATAAGCTACAATTTTAATCTAATGATTACATTTCAATCTTCTTTTACAAATAATAACAAATATATAATACAATTCAGTAAAACAATAATGTGCATGCAATTTTTTCACACGCAGAAAATAAAGAGCTTGAATATTTAACCGCTTTAATGCTAAGCATACACTCTTGATGTTATGCTTAGTGGCCACTATTTGGAAATGTACACTAGTGTACAAATATTAATTTATATATGTTCCATCGACAAATTTGATTTGTGTGTAAAGACATCTATGGAGCAACTAATATAACACAAAAAAAGATCATTTTCTAGTTAAAATGTGAACAAATTAGCAATTTGAGACACAGATGGAACTAGGGTCACCACATGTGGTGAAACATGATCTTGGAGTGTATTGAACAAACAATTATATATATGTGTTTATTACCATTTTTACATTTGTTACCAAAACACACGTGTTTGTTTGATCACTCCCTTTGGATTATGTTCGTATAAGCATAATTATTTTAAAAAAAAGTATTGAATAAATTAAAAACACGTTATTGAAATTTGAAATATTTCAATGTTAAAATTAATTATTTTAATTATAAAAAAAACGTGGCATTAGGGTGACAACTAATAAAAAAAAACTCTAGGCAGTGAACTAGTTAAATTAAGTTTTATAGGTTGTAATGGATCCAATGATAGTAATCATAACTGCGGCAATGATGTGTAACGTGTAAGAGATATTTATTGAATCTGCGCTATTCGTATTGCAGAAGTCGATATTGCACTCATCGGCGTCTTTGGAGAGTCTGTTTTTGACCCAGTCCCAGGAGCACAATCCCACTCTGCAGCCGTTGAAATCCACCGGCTGTTCATTGTGGAAGAACATTATCTTGGGACCGTCTTGTTCGCATCTATAAAAAAGGCAATAATGTTAAAGCGATTAGTACTGGAAATCAAGTTTGTGATCTGTAATGAAAGCCAACGATGTTGACCACAACACCATGTACTTCTTTTTGATAGCATGGGTGTTTGTGATGGTACGGATGACAAAATCATATGTCTATTAACATTAAATTCATACAAATAACCATGCCATATTTTTTTTTTGAAACAAGGTAGAAAAGTCATTCCTAATCTTTATATTACTATTATAAATTGTTAAGCAATACTATAATAAATAAAATGTTCTTATTTTATTTAAATATAACAAAGAAATGACAGTTAACAACTTAAAAGCGACTATAATAATATTGTTAGTCTAATTTATAATGTTGACTCATAATATAAATTGAAACTCAGAGCCTATGTGTTTGGATCTTTGTAATAAAGGTCGCAAGATGACGGCATTGGAATGTCTGGAAATCAACAGATATAAATAATCACATGAAATTTTAAATGGACAAAAAAATATAAGTCTATCACCGCTCCTCAGACCATTGCAAGGGGCTAACGCATTTCCGTCAATTATTAAAGCTTATTGAAATTGCCGCCTGTTTAGTTACATTCACATTTTCAAAATTTTTAGTTTTATTGCTAGTAGTAAAAGCTACGTCGTTAAAACAGGAGAGAAAATGTATTGTGTACCTTTTCTATACAGCTATATATAGGTAAGCAAATGTATGTTTAAACATAGTTCCGACGATGGGTAAGCCGAAATAGCTATCAACTATATCTTATAAAATTTTTTGCATCAAATCAAATTTGATATTGTTAGTCGTCAAATTAACCCTTCACTAATGTCTCAACTGTCAAAATAATTGATTACAGTCTGTTGATACAGGAGACCGTATCAAATCTGTCATGCAAAATGGAATATAGCTTGATTTGTTCTGATAATCTTCATTAATTTGATAAATACCAACACAAATGAATTATTTTGTTAAATATTCTTTATAGCTTAGCAACAAATAGGTTAAGGGAATCGATTGAGAATTAATTGAGTAAGTAAGATGCAAATCTATTGATTAAAAATACGTATCCTTACTTGTAAAGTACAGCAACAATATTAGCAGCGAAAGGGTTCAGCAGACTGCTCCTGTATTGTCGCCGGATAATGTTTGGTGTGTGATAATTATCTGACGTTAGCGGTACAGAATCTTCACCGATGCCCAATGCAGTGATGATGGCTTGCATCATCTGGGAATGAGTGAAGTATATATTTGCTTTGGGATGGTCTTGTTCTAAAAAAAAGAAAACAGTATTGAAGATGTTTAATTAAAAAAGACATTCTCAACTAAACATAAACGCAAAAATGCGGTTGTATTCTTATATTGATAATTGGATAGAAATTAGTAGATTGTAGGAAGAAACTCTACACTTTAACTCACTTACTGTTAACATTTAAACTGTTGAAACTGTTCAGATCTGTTTTGATAGTTGATACGAAAAAGTATTTGTGTGCTACCAGCGTTGAAATATTCATCTATATGCTAATTTTTGTATCACGATATGGTTCTATTTTAAATAATAAGAACGCATTTTTTAGTACTAATTTTCACAATATATTTTTTGATCAGGACCGGTTTCGCTCATTGCGTGCATTATCGAATGATAGAATACAATTTAAAAGCAAGTCTATTTATACAAAATTTTTGACTTAAAGGTAGCAGGTGTACAAAACCATGGGTTCAAGAACTAAGAAATATTAATACAAATAACATAAATTAATTTAAAAGTAAAATGCTAACTAATTTATGATATCGACTGAAGGTGCTTGATGGAATTTCAATATCAAATTTGAATTGTTACAACTTTGTACGATTCCACATGTTTGTCGCTAACAACCCGGGTTTCGCCTTTCGGCATCTTCAGGCATTCGTCAGTTCTGTTACGGCGAAACCCGGGTCGTTAGTGACAAACATGTGGAATCGTACATAGTTGTGACAATTCAAATTTACAATGTTAACAATCACTTATTAATAATTTTCAGACAAAGTTAAGGTAAATCAATAATCCATTAAGATTTGAATGAATAAATTTGACAGATTGTTTAATAAAAACAGTGAATATATCTTCAGTTAATATCACAGTTAAACAGAGAGCTATCAATTTAAAAATATGTCAAAAAGAAGCTTTAAAGCCTGAACGCTTAGTGATAAACTGTCAAACAATACTTTATAGGCTCTATTTGTATCTAGTCATTAATATACAATTTTTTCAAAGTTGATCAACTAAGCAACAAGTATTTCTAGAAGAAATACCCTGTTGAAAAGAGGTCCAATAGAGAGAGTGTGTACGATATAAAAAATGCTTAATTTCATTACCTGGATGTTCGATTGTCATTTTCATTTTCTCGAGTAAATCTTTGATGATGAAACAACCAAGTTTCTTGTTCAATTTATTTCCATATCCGCCTTTGTAGTAATACTTTAAGTCATCTACATATTCCAGAAGTCTTAGTTGATCCTTAGTAAAGGCCTAAAAATGGAAGCAAGTATAATTAACGTATTTAAGGTTAGAATACCGGAAAATGATAAGGTCATTATTAGTGGAATGTAAATGTAACAATGTTTCTAAAGTATATTTTGATGGAATTTTTAACCACAAACATCATAATATAATGTATGCACCGAATACCTTTTGATGTATTTGAAGAAATAATGTCGCATACAAGAGGGTATTGTAGATTTCTATATCTAAAAGTTATTATGAGTATATATATATATATGTATATATAATTCAAAGTATCGATGGAAAGGCTAAGACACAATTTTTGTTACCGTTTCTACAATTTTATGTTATGAAGATCGCGACTGAATGCATTAATGACAATGCTTGCATTGAGCTATAACAGAATATATTGATTGAATTGGCGTTTACTTGGTAGAACTCCATTACAACACGGTGAAAAAACAGCAATGTATTTTAGTTCTACAAAATTATTATAAGATATAGTTGATAGCTATTTCGGATCACGTCATCGTCAGAACAATGTTTGAATAGATATCAAATATCACAGGAAATTCTTAACGAACAAACTAATATAAGTCTGTCTCCGCTCCTCAGACCATTGCGAGGGGCTAATTCTTTTCCGTAATAAACCATATCCGGCCGTAAGCCCATTGATATGGCCGCCTGTTTAGTTTCATTCACGATTTAAATTTTTTTAGTTTTATTGCTAGCAGAAAATAAGCTAGGTCGTTAAATCATGAGAGAAGATGTATTATGTACCCTGTCTACACAGCTATATGTAGATAGGCAAATGTTCATTTAAACATAGCTCTGACGATGGCACGAGCCGAAATAGCTGTCAACTATTTCTTATAAAAAATTTTGTACAACTAAAATACATCGTTATTTTTTCACCGTGTTATAGCAGAACACTTTTATATTTTTATCCAATTATAATGGAGTTCTACCAAATAAATGCCCGTTCAATTATTACATTTCAAAGTTATTTGTGTGTCAATTGATTCTGTTGAACATTTTATGCCTTCCTTTACGCTAGTACACTCATTCCAGTTTTGAAATAGCTACACTTAGCAATGATGAAATGTTCAATAAGATGTTGTACTTACAGCACACCATGGAGAATTCTTGTTGATTTCCCATGCCTTATCGTAACGGCACATATCATAGATGTCAGTAATAACCCTTTCGTCCAGGGAGTACCTGTAGCCGAGGTGAGATGATACGTTTTGAATCATCTGCAAAAACAAAAACAATAATTGAATTGTAACAATATTTCTGATATTGTATTCTGTGGAACAAGCTGTCAGGGGTTTTAAACAGAGTTGTGGAGTCGAAGTTTTGTTTTTGGTCAATGACAGAGTTGGAGTTGTGGAAAACAAGCAACTTCGACTACTCTTTCGTATCTGGTCAATGTCAGAGTTGTGTTCGAGACCTGTTTTTTAAACGTTTCCTTAGCCCTCGTATTAACTGAACAGCATGAACGTTATGTATTTCCATATAAAAGGAAAGCTTTTGTTTGACTCTCTGACTCAGAGATTCCCAACCTTTTTGCACTGCAGGGTGGCGGGCACCACCTATTTGTTCCAATGATATTTATTATTGGGCATGAATAATAATAAAAAGAAGATCGTTTTTTATTGTCACTATATAATAAACCTAGGTACTAAAAAAATTTAAACTCTAATAAATATATGAAAATAATTGACGTTTTTAATTATTTTTTAAGAAAAATTCTGTCACGATCCAATAGTGGCGGGCACACATGAATCATTCACGGGCACCATGGCAACTGCGGGCACGGGGTTGGGAATCCCTGCTCTAACTGCTCAAACTTAAAATAACAAGTGCAAACGAATATAATAATGATAACAGTGTTAAAATTCTCGTGAATAATTAATTTTTTACTAATAAGATAAAGTTTTACGAAAATTTAACAAATAATTTTAATCGTTATAACTTTGTAGGATTCCACATGTTTTGTCGCTAACGAGCCTGGTTTCGCCTTTCGGTATCTTCAGGCATTCTATCACACGGATGCATCAGAATTGACGTAAAATTAACAGTTAAACATGTCGAATCATACAAAGTTGTAGCACTTCAAATTTAATATTGAAATTCCATTAGGCACCTTCAGCCGATATCATAAAATAATTTGAATTTGAATTCTTGAAACTGTGTTGAATTCCATTGTCCCTTTTTGGAATCTTCAAGCATTCCATCATAAACTGACAGAAAAATAAAACTGATGGTTAGTTAACCATTTAATTTCACTTATATAAATAATATATTGTAGAAGGAATCTAGTAGCCAAATGCGTTTGCAATTTGAACTATCTGTGATTCCACTTCAATGATATTCAAATATGGAAATGGTAATCATCTAACCAATACAGTTAAATGACTGACTGGCTGTTTAACAACGGTAATGAACTTAATTGAGATCTGTTTAATAATAAATAATTAAAGTTTTTGATATCGAAAACAATGGTGATTTTTTGCATTAATTATTTAATAAAATATTCGTTTAATATGAAAATAATGTATCAGTATCGTCAATTGCATGTTAAATGTCAACATGACTGAAAATTTTAAAACAAAACACAACAAAATTGTTTACTTTAACACTGTAACATGGACGAGAAGGTTTTTGTTTTTAGGACAATAAATTTGTCCTGTGTCTTACAAAAATCATGCAAAATAAACATGACTGTTCAGTCATTTAATCGGAATTTGGATTCAATTAAAATTTTGTTATGTTAGAGTTGATAAATATGGTTTATTGTATTTATTTTATATGAAAATAAAATTTCCTTTTGTATATTCAGTGTTTTCCTATGATAATCAATTTAAATGAGTAATAAATAATTTAGCCAACAATGTGCAGTTATCACAAATACGAATTTGCATGTCGAAATTGCACAGGTGACAGATAATTTGTCTGTTTTATGATGTATCAAACAATTAAAATGTCTGATAAAATGGTGTACTGTCCATTAATCGAAAAAGTAATTAATCAATCAAAATAAGGTTTCAATTGTATTAATTTCCTTCGAAGAACTGTGCCAAAAAAACTGCCTCTTCAGTACAGTGTATTCAATACACATCATACAGACATGAGTGGTATATTGTAGAACATAACTAATGGATAGATTAGAATATACCTATAACGTCATGAACTATAATGTCTTTAAAAATTTTTTGTGACATCGACATACAGTAAAAATTCAAACCGTTGAAATACTGCATGATTCCACATGTTTTGTCACTAACGACCCGGGTTTCGTCTTTCGGCATCTTCAGGGATTCTATCACACGGATGAAATATTCAGTTGATATGTGAATATGCTGAAAGACGATACCTGGGTTGTTTGAGAAAAAACACGTTGAATCACAACAATTTGAAATTGAAATTGAAATTCCATCAAGCACTTTCGGTCGATATCATAAATTATATAGTAAAAAACAATATATAAATATATATTTACCGTTTGGTATTCTTCCTTCTTGGTGAACAGAATCATTTGCTCTTTGGTAGCAGGGTTATTCTTGACCTCATCGATCCAAGCTCTACAGAACTCGCTCAACTTTAAAAAGTACAACAAATTGATATCACGTAATAAATTATAAACATATTTAGTTTAAAGGTGATTCCATTATGTAAAATCAAAAGCGATGAATAGTAGTGTCGATTGAAGGGTTAATGAACTGTTTGAGATTTTGAAACAATGACACCTGTGAATAATAAAAATATTAAATGAAATAAAAAATACTTTTTTGTATACTGTTTTCTGTTTGATATGGATAAGGCAAAGCATAAAAACCTTTCAAACAAAATCTTTGGACTTTTATAGATATTCAAAGTCAATGTGTCAAAAAACACTATTTAACTCATTCCGTGATAAGGATACGCCTAGCGTGTCCATATGTAGATCGAGAGAGGCGTAGTTATATATGCTTTAATAAAGGAATGACGTTCCCTCGAAGATGTATTTATAAATAAGTAACGATTGTAAAAATATAGATAATTAAGCTTTTTATTTACAAAGCTACACACAAATGTAAAAAAAAACCAGATGAAAGCAGTATGACTGTAAAAAAATGTTTTTATTATTTAATTGGTGTGCCAATTTCATTGAATTCTCATTGAGAATTTTTCAGTTCCAATATAATGAATATTCTTGTATTAGTTTTTAAAGCATGATGTTAACCGAATGGGGGTAATTCCCATTGCGAAACCAATGGTAGCGGAGAAATTCTAAGAATTGCAAACCTTTGCCTCTACAGTTACGTTTCCTATCTGTAAAATTGTCAAAGTGTTTTTTTTAGTTTCATGCATTAAATTGTCAATTTTTATGTGATATATTTCTATGTGAAATGATTCCATACTATTAAACAATACAAGCGAATGTCATAATGATCAAAATAAAAATAAATATTTTAAAGATATTTTCAGCATTGTGTTTATTGATTGAATTGGCATTCACTTGGTAGAATTCCATTATTACACGGTGGAAAAATAGTAATGTATTTTAGTTCTACAAACTACTTTTTCGATTAGAAGATTTTGAAGAATATCTCATTGAATAATTTGCCGAATTGGTTGGTTGACCTTTAATTTAATACACCCAGTCCTTTTTTTACGCGATACATTGGTTCCAGAAAACGGCGTGTAAATAAAAACCTGTAAAAAATCACAACTTTCATATAATTTGACAATTTGGTTCCAAAAATTAAAATATCGCATGAAAAAGTTCCAGAAACGTATGAAAAACCAAAATTTGCTGTTTAAAATTCGTGCAAAAAAATTATACGTTTTATGTCTTTATTGCTTATAAAATTATGACACTATAAAAATATAATTTTTTTCACTTATATGAATTATTCGCTGCTGTCACTCTAGGTTGCGAAATGTAATCGATTGCGATTTTTTGAATGAAAGTATTGAATTTTGTATGAATCTGAATTTTGCTCGGACTGTTGAATATGTCGGAATATATATGAAAGCCAAGTTAAAACTGTCTTTTTTTAATACTCATGCAAGTGTAAATTATTTTATTTTTAAATGCTTTTTACTTCAAGAGTAATATTTTTATCTTCCGTTCGCATTTATTTTTTAACATTTAAAATATTTGGACGTCATTGGAGGTCATTTATTTGACAATAATTCAAAGTGGTAAAATTTATGGCCGAGAAAAGTGCTATTCAACGAATTTAATAAATGCATTGTGTTTAAACAGAGCAGACACACACCCCATGATTTTACGCAATTGCATTATATTTCTTTACACACCCTAAAACATAAATTCGCATAATATCTGATACACTTGTCAACATTTGGCAATTGTCTGTGTATTTAAAAAAATGGAATGCTTTACAAAATTAAGTTTCAAAAATACACATTTTTTGTTGACGTTGTTTTTGGTGTTGTATACATATATAAATTTCTTCTTTAAAAAAAATTTGGGGAAAAAATCGCGTAAGAACGAGTGAAGCGCGTAAAAAAATTTAACGGTGCCGTCCAAAAAAATCGCGTATAATCGAATTCGCGTAAAAAAATTCGCATAAAAAAAGGACTGGGTGTACTCATAAGTAGGAGAGGTAGGAAAAAATCTGACCAAATTAAACTTTTTTTTTAATGTTGGATTCGTATTGCTAATCAACATCAGAGTAGTGTTTCTTTAAAATAATAAAAACTATTGCTGTAATATATTTTATAACCAGGACCGGTTTCATTCAAAGCTAGCATTATCAACAAAATATATCATGGAATGGTACTGAAAAATATGTTTTTATTGTTTAAAATATCATGCATTCCATCAAGAAGTGACATTTAACCCCGTAAAAGAGACATTCATTTTTAGAATGTCTAATGTAACATGACTATGTAAATTTAAAATAAGTTAAAAAAAATCATCTTCTATAAGATGTTAATGCGATTAATTGATTTAATATTTTAAATAATAAAAAACACATTTTTAGTGTTTATTTCTACTGTATATTTTATGAACGAAACCGGACCTGATCATAAAAAAAGTTTTTATTGTTTAAAATATCATACCTCTCCATCGAGAAATGACAGTTAATAACTTCAAAGTGATCATTGGTATGAACTCAGTTACAATACATTAAAGTTCAATGATTAGTTATGGTTACAATTAATTAATATGTTTTTTTACCTGTAGCATGGTGTCGTTTGCAGTGGCAAGTCGGGGACGTACTACATCAAATGAATCTCTGCCAAAGAGACCATCCAGGAAAGCTCGGTAACTGTCTTTTGTACGTCTTGAATCTGTGTAAGAGAACTGGAACAAAAAATTCATTTGAAGTTCTAAATAATGACAGCATATACCGTTTATATTGGTTAAAGTTCACTGTGAGAGAATTTTTACTGTTGATGATTTCATTGATTTAAAAATGGTTTATTAGAACTCCATTATAACACTATGAAAAGAGACTAAATCAACAAAATAAGTGGAATACTTTAAACTTCATTATGATTTTTGTTGTTGAATGCTAGATGCAAAATGTTTTATATCTGGTTCATAGTTGGTAGATTTTAATTAATCTACTACAAAATCGACTTGCGTGCCATAGGTTTGCCATCCCTGCGTTAGGGGTAAGTATCTAACCCAGTAGTTTTCACGTGAAATGTCACTGTGGCCGCATTATAAACATCAGCTGTCCTATGGAAATGTCTCGTGGCCGCACCAAATTTGATAAAAGTTTCGGTATTTATTTTTTATTTAGTGCATTACACTGAATGATCTTTCACAATATACAGTCGTAGGTAAAATCGACAAAATTAATAAAGCAATTGTTGTTAATTCTTTATATTGACTTGATTCATGGTCAACGTATAACTTTGACCAAAATTTTTGAACAGCTTTACTATTAAAACTGTCATTTAGTTTAAACTCGACTTAATGCTGGATAAGTCAGGTTTATTCAATCAATTTTAAAATAATAATAATTTTACAATTTCATTTGTAAAAACACATTTTGGTAAATATCAATATTTACTATAAAACTCTTGGTGGTCGCACATGAGAACCACTGATCTAACCTGATAGTTTCTCGGTGAGTATTGAGCAGGCAGTAGGTCCGGGAATTTTGATTGCCACCGCTTGGCCATGTACTTGATGTCATCATATCCTTGGTACGTTAGGTCTTCAGCGAAATTCTTGGTGAAGTTACTGTTCCAATTCCACGCTTTCAGGTTGTCAAGGTCTTGCTTGCAGAGACGTTCCTGAAAAATGAATAATGATGATAAATTTATTGATTGAATTGGCATTTACTTGGTAGAACTCCATTATAACACGGCGAAAAAATAGCAATGTGTTTTAGTTCTACATATAAGATTTAGTTGATATCTATTTCGGCTCACGCCATCTTCGGAACTATGTTTAAGCGTACGTTTGTTTATCTATATATAGCTGTGTAGAAAAGGTACACAATACATCTTCTCTCCTGTTTTAACGACCAAGCTTATTTCCTGCTAGCAATAAAACTAAAAACTTTGAAAATGTAAATGAAACTAAAGGGGCGGCTATTTCAATGAGTTTAACTATTGGACGGAATGGTTGTTATGGCTTATTACGGGCAGGCAATTGCCCCTTGCAATGGTCTGAGAAACGGCGACCGACTTATATATTTTTTTGTTCATTTAAGATTTCGTGTGATAATTTATATAAACATAGTTCCGACGATGGCGAGAGCCGAAATAGCTATCAACTATACCTTATAAAAAAATTTGTAGAACTAAAGCACATTGCTAATGGATTTTTTCACCGTGTTATCCATTCTCTTTTCTTTATGGACAGATTGAGAAACTGTGTGCCAAGCAGTTACCTTACATAAAAACTTATTTTAAGACAAATCCATTGAAAGGCCATATACTCCACATTGGGAGCAGATGTGGATTAAAAAATATGTATTATATTTCAATAAATCTTACCATATCTGGAGCAGTTTTTCTGATTTCGTAATTGGAGATAATTTCATCTCGGACATTCAACAGTTTGGGCAAGTTTTCTATACCTTTCTCTCCCGGTAGCCTCGTGCCATGTCTATTGAATGACCAGAACTGCACAGGCTTGCAAACTGTTACAAAAAAAATGATAATTAATAATAGGTTTGTTAATATTCAGTGGCATTTTTCCATTGGACACTTGAGGTCGAAGATGGGCTGGACAGATCTCAAAGGGTCTAGCACAAAGTCTCCCAACTTCGGGGTCGCGAAGGGTTTTTTGAGGGGTCGCCAACTTATACGGTCAACTAAAAAAATATTTTCTTTATATGATGTTGGATTGTATGGAGGGTCGCGGGTCACATGGATTTTATGAAAAGGGATCGCCACCCGAAAAAGTTTGGGAACCTACGCAATTTTTTTTTTTTACTATATTTTAGTTTTGTTTTGTTTACATTGACTATCAAGTCGAACCGTGAATGTAAAACCAACGCTTCTGTAAGTAACCGAGTTTGGAGATATCAGGTTTTAAAGTTTTAATTTTTTAAAGAAAATCAGAGTTTCTCAAAGCGTAAGCTTAAGATATGTATTACTCAAGTTTCACAGTGAATAAATAATATATGATATCGACTGAAGGTGCTCGATGGGAAGTCAAAATTAGTTCTGTTACATCAAATCGTATTTTATTAAATTATCAAAAAATATTCGAAAATAAAGTTCGTGTGATAGAATGCCTGAAGATGCCGAAAGGCGAAACCTGGGTCGTTAGCGCCAAAACACGTGGAATCGTACAAAGTTGTAACAATTCAAATTTGTATAAATAAAACCTAAATAAGTTTCTAAGACCAAATGCATGTAAATTGTTTGTTGTAAAAAAAACATATAATCTATCATTTTTATGAACGATTTTGAGTTTCTAGTTACTTAATTTTAATATTTTTATGCTCTGTATCAGTGCTTCTCAAACTTTAGGCCTCAAGCTTTCTTCGAAGGCCGAGGGCAAGAATTTTCCATTTTCAACATGTTTTTTTGTTCAGGAGGGCCATGCCATGAAACAGTTTGGGAAGCAATGTTATTTTAATATATACAAACAAGTAGTTATGATTATGTCATTGAACATTAATAAAAAATCGTGACATTTGGATGAGGGCGTTAAATTTCTATCTACGCCACTGCAGTTGAGCAGTATCGTTTTTTTTATTTATTTTTATAAGCTGTCCCTGAGTTCCGAAATGTTGACAGTTGATAGTGTTTAGCGGTTGACAAATAAAAATACTAGTTCAAAAGGTCTATGACCTTAATGTTTGAATGAAAATACTATGACATAATAACAATAATCATACAGCCATTACAATGCTGCCAACCTGACTAATCTTTTCAAAGCATCGTTAAATAAAATGGCGATAATATTGTCAACGGTTTATACCATGTTATTTAAATTGCTGAATATAGGTTGATCGCGAAATTATTTGCCAGCCAGTCATAGCTGACATTTATAACACTTGACATGTAATGTTTTTTTTCGATAAAAAAACACTCCGACATTGAACAACAACAAGAATCCAATTAAAAAAAAAAAATTTTGTCAGGGGTTTTCCTACCTTTCCTAGTATGAGAATTAAATTGAAAATTAGCACTGTGAAAAAAATAGCATTGTACTTTAGTTCTACAATATTATTTTTTTTAAGATACAGTTGATAGCTATTTCGGCTCATCGTCAGAACGATGCTTAAACGAACATTTGCTTATCTATTTATAGCTGTATAGAAAAGGTACACAATACATCTTCTCTTCTGTGTTAACGGCCTAGCTTGAAAGAAGCAAGCAATAAAACTAAAAATTGTAAATGAAACTAAAAAGGCGGCTATATCATTAAGTTTACATATGGCACGGAAATGGGCCATAATGGAAACAAAATGGCCCCCCGCAGCGGGTTAAGCAATGGCGATCGATGTATATTATGATAGTTTGTTCGTTAAGAATCTTTTGCGATAGTTGATATCTATTGATTTCCAGCTGTGTTATAATGGATTTCTACCAAGTGAATGCCAATTTAATCAATAAATTGAAAATTAACCAACCAATCTGGCAATTGTACATTGAGATAGTCGTAAAAATTTTCTAATCGAAAAAGTAGTAGAGTCGCTCGTTTTTCACGTCTTCCACAGTTGTGGTTTTTCTGTGACTACATTACAGACAGAAGCCTCGTTTAGCGTTTTCTCGATTGTCACCGATTTTTGTCATTTGAGTTGTTTGTACAATTCCACATATTTTGTCACTCACTAGCAGGGTTTCGACTTTCGGCATCTTCATTCTATCACACGAATGCAACAGAACTGATGCACAATAAACAGTTTGCATCGGTTATATACCAGGTCAGACGAGGATCCAAATACAAATCTAAAATAACTTTCAAAACTATTGATTTGATTATAATTGGAATCAATTAGCATATTGTAAACAATAAATTTATGAACAATAAATATCGTTGATGAGTTTTTTATGAAAGAATTGTATAGCTTGTAAGCCGGGTCGTTCGTGAAAAAGCATGCGGAATCGTACAATGTTTCGACAATTCAAATTTGATATTAAATTTCCATCAAGGACCCTCAGTCGATAACATAAATTAGTTTTTTAAATAACAAAAACACACCTCGATTTATTGTGTATCTTTTCTACACAGCTATATATAGATAAGCAAATGTTCGTTTAAGCATAGTTCTTACGATGGCGTGAGCCGAAATAGCTATCAACTATATTAAAAAAAAAAATTGTAGAACTAAAATGTATTGCTATTTTTTTTCACCGTGTAATAAAAACAGATATTTTAGTAATATTTTTAAAACATTTTAAATGATCAGGACCGGTTTCTGTATTATATATAATAAATTGTAATAAACATGTGAAATTTTGTTATTTAAAATATCATAACTTTCCATTAAGAAGTGACAGTTAACAACAGTAACATCAATAAGATGATGATTAATTCGAAACTTTAACCCAGGGATAGCCCTTTCGGCATCATCAGGAATTCTATCGCACGGATGCAACAGAACTGACAAAATGCCTGAAGATGTCAAAAGGCGAAACCCGGGTCGTTAGTGACGAAGCATGTGAATCGTACAAAGTTATAAAAATTCAAATTTAATACATATTAATTCAGAAGTGTTGACGTCAACCAAACATATGAAGATAATCGCGACAAATAAATGCACTAATATATATAATATTTTACTTCATCATCAGCCGGGGTCGATCCACTGCTGGATGAAGGCCTCCCCCTGTTTTTTTTCCAGGGGGGTTGTTTGGACATAGCAACACCACGCTGCCCAGGCGGGTTGGTGTTTTGTTTTCTGCCTGGGTTTTCCTTCCCATAGCCAAGAGAACACGGCACGCGGTGTTCCCGAGCGGTCACCCATCCAAGCACTATCCGCGTTCAATGCTGCTTAACTTCGGTGATCGCACAAGAGCCGGTGCTTTCAACGTGGTATGGTCGTTGGCATATAATAATTTACTTACATGGCACTATATGCTGGTTGCTTTCCTTCCCCTTGACAAACTCGTAAGCAGACTTGGTGCCGAATCGAAGGTATGGCTCGTAATCCGAAGCCAGGCAGTAACCCTCGCGTTGGGCGTCGGTCAAACTCGAAATCCCTACGATTATCAGACCCAAGACGAGCACACTAATGCTATTTGACGTCATGGCCATTGTAAGGAAGCACCTTTATGGGCTGAAATGGAAAAAAAAATATTTATTACAGCAACACCAAAGATATGGAAAATGATTTTTTTGCTTTTTGGGAGTCGTTCAATGATTTTTACGGCCCATGTTTTGTTTGCTTGAAATAGATCGTCCTCGTTCGAGTCCCAATACATTATATTGATTGAATTGGTATTTACTTGGTAGAACTTCATTATAACACGATAAAAAGATAGCAATGTATTTTAGTTCTACAATTTTTTTATAAGATATAGTTGACAGCTATTTCGGCTCACGCCATCGTCAGAACTATGCTTCAAAAAACAGATTAACTATTTTTTTAAATGATAATATTTAACACATTCCATGCTGAGCTGCACATAAAGGTTTCTAACATCAAATATTTTAAACCGTTTATCGATTGAATTGGCATTCACTTGGTAGAACTCCATTATGAAAACGGTGAAAAAATAGCGTCATCGTCAGAACTATGTAAACGTACATTTGCTTATCTAAATATAGATGTGTAGAAAAGGTGTACTATACAACTTCTATTCCGTTTTAATACCCTAGTTTATTCCCAAAATAGCCCAGATTAACTCGATACACGATAGTTCTGACGATGGTATGAGCCGAAATAGCTGTCAACTATATCTTATAAAAAAAAACTGTATGACTAAAGTAAATACATCGCTATTTTTTCACCGTGTTAAACTTTTTTTAGTCGATTTCGTGTGATTGGTCAATGTTAGAGCCATGTTTTTATCATGTAACATAAATCAATTAAAATAAATTAAGTCCTTGATTTTTGATCCAAATTAAACACATTAACTCTCTTAAACTTTCAACCATATATATACGAGACTTGTAAAATAGATTTTCCCATTTTCCATTAACACCCTGATGTAAAAACGTATTTATTTATTAGACCGCCAAAGGGATAATTGATTAACAACTAACTACCCTGTTCCAATGTTAAGTTTTATTGATGGCGAGTCTAGTAGTCGTTACACGAAGAAATTAGTTAATGGATTGAAAGTGTTTCTTTACTTAGTGTCAATTATTTATTCAAATAACCTTCCGTTTGACAGAATAATCAATACAAGAAATTCGAAATTATTCCGTATGATTTTTCAACAGCAAACAAAGCATGCACAGATAATATTCTTACATTACGTTACATCTTCATATATATATATAACACACTGACGACGGAATGATTGTGCCCAATGTACGAATAAATTTTAAATTTGATGAAATTGTTAGGTCACACAAAAATCATAACTTTTTCTCTATCGAGGAATACATTATTTATGATATCGACTGAAGGTGCTTGACGGAATTTGAACATCAAATTTGAACTGTTACAACTTTGAACGATTCCACATGTTTTGTCAATAACGACCCGGGTTTCGCCTTTCGGCATCTTCAGGCATTCTATCACACGAACGTTGTCAGTTCTGTTGCGTCCGTGTGATAGAATGCCTGAAGATGCCGAAAGGTGAAACTCTTTTATATCTCATAAGTTTTCTTCAAAATTCGTAATTTTTTTATGATATAGCAATAAGCAATTGGTGAGTTTATTAATTATTTCTGAGCGTGAAATTTAAAAATTCATTTTTTTGGTACAATCATAGCTGGCGTGCATATATATAGACGTATAATTTTTCTGGCAGCCAAATGATTGAAGATCAAAGCAATGAATCCGGCAAATAGCCAATTTTTTCCACACTGTACACGTAGTAGGCATAAATAAAAAAAAATGTCAGTTCTGTTGCACCCGTGTGATAGAATGCCTGAAGATGCCGAAAGGCGAAATCCGGGTCGTTGGTGGGGAAACATGTGGAATCGTACAAAGTTTGTAACAGACGGTTGTTATTTCTTTTATTTTCGAATATTTTTTGATAATTTAATAAAATACAATTTGAATATTTACGCTGTAAAACGATTCGATTTGTAATGCTGATGATGAAGTTACCTCTTTTTAAAATATGTACACCAAATCATAAATAAACGGCCAAGTAATTCGCACTTTTTGTATGAAGTGTGCCGCGAAATTCTGACGACTTTTTAAGTGTGCCGCGTGTCACAAAAGGCTGCGGAGCACTGTCTTAGAGCTCAAAAAAATCGATCTAATTTTTCTTTTCGTTACAACTACATAAAAGTCAATAATCCAAGAAAGATTTCACAAGTCATTAGTCATGAACAAACTCCAAAGTCAGCAATAGTATCTAATTGAAGTTACCGTTAACTATCATTGATTTAGTATGAATTTATTGGAATAAAATTGTATTTCTGTACTGTGAGAAAATTGACACTCGTGCAAACACAAAACTTGTGAAGGCCAGTGTAATTATTATGTCGTTACAGCGTTATTGACAAGAAGTTGACATTTATATACATTTGTCAAGGGTTGTACAAATTTGTTTGTTTATATGTCATTGAATATAAAAAATGTACTTATTTTTTAATGCTCACGGATCGATTAATTTAATCAGGGCTGTACAGTCGTTAAAAAAACACGAATCCGACAAACGAGTTCAATTTTACAAGGCATTTAATTAAACATCGATCAACTAATTCGGCAAATAGCCAATTTTTCCATACTGTACTTACATTTAATAGGCATAAATAAGAAAACATTATTTATTTGAATTTATTCTTAAAAATAGTATTGCTTCTATTTTAATGAGAATTAAGGATTTTAACGCTTTCACTGCTAACTTAAAACCCACTGTAAAAGTGACACGCTGAATATATTTGAATTATAAGAATGTATTGCGAATTATTGTAATATAACACAAGTAATCCTCGACTTACGACGCTTCGATTTACGACCATTCGCACTTATGACCAAAAAATAGCATTACGCTGCAATATGCAAAAGCAACAAAAATCTCAACTAAAATTGGTTATATTTTTTAAGAAGACTACTACTACTTCTTCTTCCACTACTGATGATGAGCCAATGGATTGTACTTGAACGAACTCGACTTACGACCATTCGCACTTACGACCAAAAAAATAGCATTACACTGCAATATACAGGGAAAACAACAACAAATAACTGAACTAAAATTGGATTTGTTTTTTAAAAAGACTACTACTGCACTTGTATAAGTACAGATGACGAAAGATTTTAAATATTAATCACGTAAATATTTTATTTTGTAGGAATAAGTAAGTATAAAGTTAACAATAAAAAAATATAAATAAATACACATGTTTTATTTTAATATGTATGTACATGCATATTTTGTATGTTATTCGACTTACAACCAAAGTCCAGGAACGTATCTCGGTCGTAAGTCGAGGATAACCTGTATATGAAGACAATACATGAGTGTTGGTAAGTACAAATAACTCGACGTCGGTATTTTTGCGTCTCATATTACATTAATAAATCGCCAGCAAGTTTATATTCTAATGTTCGGTATACACGTGTCTTTATTTTGAATTACCTTTTTTGTTTTTCAAGATTTATTCTATACTTTTCAAATTAGATTTTTTTAGAGTTATTTTGATTTTGATCGCTGGATATTCGGCGCAGAAAGAGAACACATCAAATTTCAAATATTTTCCGGAGGTATTTTACAAATAAAACAATGAAAATATACAAATAGTATAACTTTCATCTATAACGATTCCAGGTGTTCAACGAGTGAGTTTATTGTGCTTGGGAAATATTCGAGGGCCATCAAACAATGTTACCAACAAAATTATATATTTTTTAAATATTGGTATTATAAATTACGTAATGGCAAAATTAGGTTTTATCAGTATTTCTAAATTGTGTATATATCGTGTATAAATGTGTTTTGTCACTCGTGTAAATTACTTAAAATAGCAATGTATTTTAGTTCTATAAAACTTAAAAGATATATAGTTGATAGCTATTTCGGCTTACGTCTTCATCAGACCAATGTTTAAGTGTATATTTACCTATCTAAATATAGCTGTGTAGAAACGGTACACAATACATATTCTATTCTGTTTTAACACTCTAGTTTATTCACAAAAAAACCCAGGTTAACTCGCACTTCGAGAAATGCATAAAATCAAAGTGCTTCATTTTAGACTTTATTAGCACAATATGAAATTAAGATGTTAGAACAGAAGAGAAGACCTTTGTGTACCTTTTCTACACAGCTATATATAAATATGTAAATGTAAGTTTAAATATAGTTCTGGTGAAGGCGTAAACC
Source organism: Himalopsyche japonica (assembly GCA_028555115.1). NCBI lineage: Eukaryota > Metazoa > Arthropoda > Insecta > Trichoptera > Rhyacophilidae > Himalopsyche > Himalopsyche japonica. The sequence goes on along the minus strand of JAHFWJ010000458.1, from coordinate 23,389 downwards.
AAAAAAGCTATCAACTACATATCTAATAAATTTTGTAGAACTAAAATACATTACTGTTTTTTCACCGTGTTATAATGGAGTTCTATTAAGTAAATGTCAATTCAATCAAATACCTGTTACAGTTTTGTTTAATGTGTTGTTTGAAATAATCTTTCGAGTATTAAAATATAATGATTGTTGCATTGTTTTAAGCGTTGTTGTAACATATTTAACAATTCTTTCTACCTTCTATAGCGTAGAGGCTGGGAGAACGCTATAGGAATATAACGTTACTGGGAACTAGACACACACATAAAATTTGAGGTTAGGTTCTTCCAATTGCATTTTGTGAATTACTCAAAATCAGCCAATCAACGTTTTTTTTTTTTAAATATTTCAAATGACATTGTATCTGTCCGTGACCTTGAATGCGTTTAGCAAAGTCAAAGGACAAACAGCTACTGGCGAATATTTTTTTGATGCATGTATAGAAATATATATTAAAATTCTAATTTGACTTTGAAAGTTTAGCGTTGTGTAAAAAACTACGCTATAAGAGGGACTACGGCGTACGATATAGGAAATTTCTCTCTAGGGGGAACGCTATAGGAGGTTTACTGTTTTGTATAAAAATCATATATTTATGTCAACATAAATTATGTATATTTATATACATCGAAATGGTCGTGTTTACATATGGAAATTCGACAAACGACGGTGCACGATTAGAAACAGGTCAGTTCTGTTGCATCTGTGTGATAGAATGCCTGAAGAAACCCGGGTCGTTAGTGACAAAACATATGAAATCGTACAAAGTTGTAACAATTCAAATTTGATTTTGAAATTCCATCAAGCACCTTCAGTCGATTTCATAAATAATATTGTAAAAATAGGTTCAGAACTGAGTGACAGACGTCAGTCGATAATTGTGGTTATCAAAACCGGTCCTAATCTTACTATATATAAACTTTTTGAAACAGAACTGAGCATTATGTTAAATTATTTTAATACTCATAACTTTGAGACCTTATTGCAATCTTCTGTCTCAAATGTTGACACGTTAGAAGTTAGAAAGATAAACGTCTGAGCCCAATATCTCAAAGGATAAATACAATATATTCACGAATATTGTTTATGGACTGTTTTAGCCAAAACTTACAATAAAGTAGAATCGCTAAGCGACTGAAAGCAATGTGATTGTTTTCCTTGAGTTTTACGATGTGTACCTGATTACTTTATCGTATTCAATTGTTTTCGTACATCCTGCGGTAAGAAAATCCCAGAAGTGAATAACTGTAGATCAAATTGCACGATGCATTCAAATTATCCATTAGTTATTCATTTGACACCGCGTCAAAACGACAAATGGATGTTTAAAGGTTATAAGAAAACACCATCCTTGAAATAATAATAAAAAAAAAACAGCTGACGGTCATCTTTGTTTGCATTTCAATTGTTTTTATTATGTCGTTATACTTATCAATCAAGTAATCATAAATAATTTTTAACTGTATTATGATTGCGTCTTTTTATGGTTTCAATTAGTTTAATATTTTTATATATACAATGAAAGTTTGGTCATTTTCGAGATTCTAGGTCAATGATGGCGAACTTTTTTGAGAAGTGGGTCAAGTACTGATCGCTAGATCGCTATTCAGTACGTCACTTGGAAAGGGAACATTTAAAATTTATTGATTGAATTGGCATTTAGTTGGTAGAACTCCATTATAACACGATAAAGATACCAATGTATTTTAGTCTTACAATTTTTTTTATGTGGTATAGTTGATAGCTATTTCGGCACACGCCATCTTCGGAACTATGTTTAAGCGTACGTTTGTTTATACACAATATATAGATAAGCAAATGTACGTTTAAACATAGTTCTGACGATGGTGTGAGCCGAAATAGCTATCAACTATACCTTATTGAAAATTTGTAGAGCTTAAAGACTTTTAAAATAATGCAAAAAGTTTATATACATCCTTTTTTGATTTATTACTTATTCTTTAAATATTTTGATTGTCTGTTCTATCTCTTGTGATATTTGAATCAATTTGTGGGTTAGTGTCTGACCCGCGGGTCAAAGGTTTGCCATTACTGTTCTAGATGAAGTAATTTTTGAACATTAGATGTAGTGGTAAAACGTACTCTGTTATGTCATAAAATTAAGCATTGTAGTCTCTTGGTGGTTTGTGACTATTCAGAGGCGAATTATGAATTTGTGAGGCCAAGGGACAGTTTTGGGGTATTATTTTTTGTTAGAGTTTCAAATTATTCATAATCATGTTACAGCGATGAAGTGCTTTAAATACAAATATATTTATACTGGTGTGTCAGTGAAATCACATTCATTACATTTTTATCACATTATCATCAGTTGGAATATACTTCTACTCGTGAAAATATTTTTTAAAAGATACTTTCCAGTGACATTGAATTCGTTTCAGAACATTCATTGAAACCATATACGACGTTATTACGCTGTCGTTGACAGGTTTAATACATTTTCACTGACTAAATTGGCAAACCATATTTTCACTAGTGAAATTACATTTTCTTTTTTAACTAAAAAATATCTGACTTTCTATTTTACGATATCGACCGTGAATGCTTGATGGAATTTGAATCGGTCGAAGTTAAGATGCCGAATGGTGAAACCCGGGTCGTTAGTGATAAGACATGTGGAAGGAATTGCACATAATTTGAACGTTTCTGATTTTATTTCATTATCAATACCGATGATGTTACAATGAAATATAAATAGTACTGCATTTTATTTTATTTATTGAATTGGCATTCACTTGGTAGAACTCCGTTATGACACGGTGAAAAAAATAGCAATGTATTTTAGTTCTACAAAATTATTTTTTAAAATATAGTTGATAGCTATTTCGGCTCACGCCACCGTCAGAACTATGCTTAAACGTACATTTTCTTATCTATATATAGCCAAAGGTAGACAATACAACTTCCAGCCGCCTTTTTAGTTTCACTTGCAAATATTAGTTTTATTGCGAGCAAGAAACAAGCTAGGTTGTTAAAACAGGAGAGAAGATGTATTGTGTACCTTTTCTACACAGCTATATATAGATAAGCAAATGTTTGTTTAAGCGTAGTTCTGACGATGGCGTGAGTCGAAATAACTATCAACTATATCTTAAAAAAATAATTGTAGGACTAATATACAATGCTATTTTTTTCACCGTGCTGCATTTCATTAATTACATATTCTAAAAAATCAATTATTGCGTTTTAAGACGAATTATGTGTATGATATAAAGTCTGGTTAAATGACGTAAGCAATTGTTGAGGCCCCTAAAATCCTGAATTCGTTACTGTCAACACTGTCCAATATTGGAATGTTAATCATAGTGACCTATTCTACCCACAAACTACTTGCAATGTTTTAATAAGCGATATCGACGGATGGTGCTTGATGGAATTTGGATCATTGAAACTATGTACCTTTCTACAATTTTTATCACTCAAGACTTGGACTTCGTCTTTCGATATTGCAATTATTACAATATTGGCAAATACTCGTAAATCGAATATGATTGGGAAAACCAGGGCTGTTGAGTTCGGGTTTTGTTTCTTGATTAGACGACTTAAAAAATATCTCAATGATTAATTTGTCAGATGTGTTGGTTGATTTTTAATTTGATGCACATAGATAGGAAAGGTAAGAAAAAAACTGACAAAATAAAACTTTTTTTAGTCGGAGTTCCATTTTTCGTAACGACTCCACAGCTCTGTTATATATACAATAGAAAACAGTTAACGCCAAATTGAGTGGACTTAAACATTTTTGTTGTGTTTAAAAAATTAAAAAGTTGTGGGAAACAAGCTAGGTCGTTAAAACAGGAGAGAAGATGTATTGTGTACTTTTTCTACACAGCTATATATAGATAAGCAAATGTTAGTTTAAGCATAGTTTTGACGATGGCGTGAGCAGAAATAGCTATCGACTATATTTTAAAAATTAATTCTGTGGAGCTAAAATACATTGCTATTTTTTTCACCGTATTATAATGGAGTTCTACCAAGTGAATGCTAATTCAATCAATACATCAAGAACCTTTAGTCGATATCATAAATCATCTTATGTATTGATTTATTAAAAGCTTTCACGTATAAGAATTAATCACCCGTTTGAAAGTATACCATAAAACATTATTATTCGACGCGGAAACTATCTGAAATATGGCCGTTTTTAAATACCTAACATAAAATAACAACTCATTGCAAGAGATGTGCCTGTATACGAAACTCAACCTAGTTTTCAAACCTGTTTTTCTAAGGTGTGCTTGCCGCAAAAAACATCACGCACGAAAATACGAATAATTAACGAATGTACATTTCTCAGTATCAAAATTAAACATTTTAAGCGCGCGCCATTTTGTTGCTCACAAAATTACTAACAGTGAAAAATGACAGTTCATAGTTCTTATTTTGAAATTGATAATATATATTTAAAATTCAAATTCCTTCTTAGCACCATCTAAGCTTGACCCAAACAAGTTGTCACTTACAAGTTATTGACTATTTATTAGCTGTTTTGAAAGGAAATTGTATGTTAATTTAATTATATTGTTATTACATCATACGTGTAAAACGCGTTTATGTTTAACGCTGTCATATTATTTTCTTTGCGATGAAGTCATATTCTAGTGAGGCTAGAAATCATACAAAACGTAAATAAACGTAAATGTTAGATTCGTTATAAAGTGAGGAAATTTTAATAGGTCCGAGTTGGTAAAGATTCTAACATAATATTTGTTTTACGATACATACATGAAAGTAAAATTAGTTATTTGGTACATACACGTTAAAAAAATTACAAATTATATTTTAATATTTATGTTTATTGCTTTGTAACGTCAAAATTTTTAGAAAATTAATGTTAAAAATTAATATAATAAATAACCAGACAAAAAACAAGGATAGTACGGAAGAAAGCAGTTAACACGGTGAAAAAATAACAATGAGTTTTTTCACCGTGTTATAATGGAGTTCTAACAAGTTAATGCCGATTCAATCAATAAAGTAATATTTTACTTTAACGAAACTAGAGGTTAGCTTACCACTCTCGCTACACCCCATTTTTTGGATCTAAAGGGTTGAATTGTGGTATTTTGACATTATTGTCAACCGCTGAAACAATACCCTTAAAATGTGAAGGGGAGAAGAAAAATTTAGTTCTACAAAATTTTGTAAAACTAAAATACAATACATTGCTATTTTTTCACCGTATTATAATGGAGTTCTACCAAGTAAGTGCCAATTCAATCAATAAAATGAAAGGAGCTATTTACATTTTCGTTATACAAAATATAAAATATATGTTGCATTGATGAGGTATATATTGATACGACGATATATATGGTTTTTAAGTTAAAAACTAATGAAGATATCGTTTCCTTCAATCGGTACCGTGAAAAGTAGACAACGCATGTCAAACGATAATATTTGTATAACATTATGACATCGACACAAGGAGCTTGATGGAATTACAATATGAAATTTAAATTGTTAATAATTTGTACAATTTCACATGTTTTGTCACTAAGGTTTCACCGAGGGCTGTGAAGTTGAAAAGTATTTTTATCAATGTCAGATTCAAATATTTAAAAACTGGAGATACGATTAAATTTCATTAGAAGATTTGAAGAATATCTAATATGATTTGAATAATGATTATTGGTGATATTTAACAAATGCAATAAACAGGCAGGTAAGATAACATACGCGGTTAATATTTCTTGTGCGATTTTCGGATTATACACGCATTTTTTGGACTTAGAACATCTGTAATGTTAACAATTATTGATTTTTATAACGTTTTTTTTAACCGATTTTCACAATAATCGGATACCTCGTTGTCATGCGATTTGTTTTTTCGAAAGAATGCAGATACAAGAAAACAAGTTTAAATAGTTTTTATAAGTGAATATAATTTTACATGTATACAAACATATGTATCAATTTCTTATTGTATTTTATAAACAATAAAGAAATTAAATTTATTACGTATTTTTTATTGCTTGAACGATTTATCAAATTATATGAAAGTATTTTTTTTACGCGATTTATTATACGCGCTACTTTCTGGAACCAATGTATCGTGTAAAAAAGGATTGCGTGTATTAAATGCTGTTCAGATATCATACAGTTAACTGTCACGTATTAGTGGAAATGTATTATATTTTAAATAATAAAAACACATTAATAGTAATATTTCCACAATGGAGTTGATGATCAGGATCGGTTTCGCTCATCGCGAGCATCATCGACTGAAACACTTTAATAAGTCCTCACCCCTAACAAGATTCGTGATACAGTTAATGTTTACGCCAGCTCAGGGCTGGAATGAGACTTTTGAACCACTGATAAGAATATGTATTGAAAACTGTTTTTGAATAAAAGCATATCAATGATATATCTAAAAGAGTGACTTAAAGTAATTCAATTGGTCGCAGAAGACGAGGCGCGTAGACTAATCATTGGCAGAACTGCGCTGTATGTGTTTGAATGAAACAAAGTGCACGAGGTAAAAATGATAGCTTCATAAAAGAATTTCATTTGCTGTAATAAATTAAAACTTTATTGAAATCGCAATAATTTATTTCATTTATTATGTATACACAATTGGTATGTATGTCGATTAACCCCCAAACACTCAATTATTTAAGCACTGGTTTTCAATAGGTACGATACGTGAATGATAATCGACGGCCCAAGGTGATATTAAGAGGATGTCCACAAACTAGCCATTAGTGAATAAAACGCTTTATTACTATGGATAACAAAATCACTGAGTCATTTATGGGCACGGTCAAGGACACGGGTCTCCGCTCATTCATATTATTTCAGCATTACGTACACGGCTTTTGAGGTGTTAATTGTCACTTCTTGGTGGAAAGGCGTTATAGTTTTAAAGATATATGTACATAATATTTTAAATAATAAAAAAAAATATCTCTTACAAAAAAATTTTGACAGTGTTAACTGTCTTTAAGTGTCAAATATCAACACATTGCAATCACCTCTCAGTGGTCTACAACAGTGGTTCTCACGTGAAATGTCACGGTGGCCGCATTATAAACATCAGCATTATAAACAAATATCTCGTGGCCGCACCAAATGTGATAAAAATAGTTTCGATATTTATTTTTTTATGTAGTGCATTACACTGAATGATCTTTCACAATATACAGTTGTAGGTAAAATCGACAAAACAAATAAAGCAATTGTCGTTAATTTGTTATGTTGACTTGATTCATGGTCAACGTATAACTTCCACCAAAATTTTTGAGCAGTTTTATTATTAATACGGTCCTTTGCTTAAACTCGATTAAACGCTGGATAAGGTAGGTTTATTCAACAATTTTAAAATGATAATAATTTTATGAATTCATTGTAAAAACGCATTTTTTTAAAAATATCAATATTTACTAAAAAAAACTGTTGGCTGCAACGGTACTACACTTGGGAAGTTAGCAGTTCAAAGGTTAAGGGGCTATATGCTCCACCTTTGGAGTGGACATGATTTAAAAAAATCTTTTTATATAAATAAACTGTGATGTTTCCACGGGATTTCTGGTATAATTTATACATTCATTCATCGTTTGTTATCCTTGTTTTGTTGGCTATTTCTTTAACTTTCAACATTACATTGTAAATATTTTAACGCAATTTTAAAATGATAATAATTTTATGAATTCAAAACGCATTTTTTTAAAAATATCAATATTTACTAAAAAAAACTGTTGGCTGCAACGGTACTACACTTGGGAAGTTAGCACTTCAAAGGTTAAGGGGCTATATGCTCCACCTTTGGAGTGGACATGATTTAAAAAAATCTTTTTATATAAATAAACTGTGATGTTTCCACGGGATTTCTGGTATAATTTATACATTCATTCATCGTTTGTTATCCTTGTTTTGTTGGCTATTTCTTTAACTTTCAACATTACATTGTAAATATTTTAACGCTACAAAAGCAATAAATTTACAATTTGTAATTATTTATTATATGAATTTATCAAATAAAAAAATAAAAATCTTCACCAATTGTCAATTTACACCTTACGCCATTTTGAATGTATGAATACGATTTTTGTCTATGCGGCTATGTGACTAATCTACATTTAGGGAATGGACACGATTTAAATCATTAACTATTTTGCTTATAACCTAACCTTTTTCATTTTTTATTGTATCAGTAAATAATATTCACGGCGAGAGAAACCAGTTACTGATCTGTAGAGCATAGTATCTCAACCTTTTTTAGATCGGCGGCCCACCAAATATCCAAAAATGTTTTACGGACCACCAACATTGGATCAAAATAATACATATTTAAATAATTGATTTTTTATCCAAAACAATTAATTTTTCAACACCGTATGCTGATATAACATTATTTAAGTATATTAAAACAGACGGTAACAAAAAAATGTAATTTAAAAATCCATAAAGTAAAACATAAAATTCGATTGTTTTGGCTCATCCTAAAAATTCCGCGGACTACCGGTTGAGAAACTATGATCTAAATGAAAGTTAATTTGAGTCAAAAACGAACAAACTAGAAGATAGACTGAAATCAATTATATTTGAAATCAAGCAGTTGTAAGTGAAAACGCTTTGTAAATGTGTAATTTTTTTCGGTCGTGCATACTTTCATTCAATACAATGTCTACATTTATAATCATAAATATCGGCATTAAAGCGAGTTTTCGAGATTTCTCTGGGTCATGAGAAATGACGATAAACATCTCAATATGATTTTTAAAGAAAAATCTAGAACGTTCCTGCTATTGTTAGAAGAGTAAATATTATTATAGTTGCATACTGCAGAGAGTTTCTCACATGTTACATGTGTGAAAATAAAAATGAACCGCGTAAAAATATTCGAAAACGGAAAAATTCAAAAATTAATTCAGCAGTGTTGCCAATAAACAAAATTATGGATATTATCGCAACATTTGCCATTTGGTTACATGTAAACCTTTCAACAAGTAAAAAAAATCATCAAATGAGTTATATTTGAATATATTTTAAATAATCAAACAAATTTTTTCGTTATATTTCTGCTATTTAATATTTAAAATTATTATTAACCAGAATCGGTTTTGCTTATTGTGAGCTTTATCAATGATTAAAATTGAACAAAACAAGTCCTGATCATTAAAAAAATGTGTAAATAGTACCACGGTGAAAAAATAGCAATGTAATGTAAACAAAATTTTTATGAGATATAGTTGAGAGCTATTTCGGCTCACGCCATTTTGTAGAACTAAAATATATTGATATTTTTTAACCATGTTATAATGGAGTTCTACCAAGTAAATGCCAATTCAATCAATAAATTTAAAATTTCTTTTCCATTGAGAAGTGAGAGTTAACACCCGATTTTTTTTCCTTTTGTTATGTGTAAATTTGGAAGGATTATTATTTATTATATCAAGTATATATTATATATATAAGTAATTGCATACATTTCAATAATTGACAATCATATATTTGAAAACGAAATAGGTTTCTTCCCATTTTTTTTTTACAAAACTCTTTTATTAATTAGAAACAAATAAAAACCATCGACTCCTTCTAATTTTTCGGTAAGACGATTTTGAATAATGTCTCAGTGGACCATTAGCAGGATTGGTTGGTTGATCTTTAATGATTCAATCTTCATGAAACAAACGAAAAAAGTTGCTCCTAACCTCAAAAAGACACTCGGACATAAGAGTTGTATCATTGTAGTAAGAAAAAACGAAACAAAATTTAAAAATCGAACAAAAAAATAAAAAAATATGTTGCTATCAAATTTGATTTCATTGCTTTTTCCGCCATCTTAAAATTTCGATAAAGTTTATGATGCGTGTGGCAATCGAAAACGGGTGTGTTAATTTTCGCACAAAAAATTAAATCACGTCATAGACCTTTTGATGTAAATATATCTATTTATGTAAATAAACTGCGATGTTTTCATTGGATTTCTGACATAATTTATGCATTCGTTCATCATCACCAACTGTCATTTTAATTCTTACGCCATTTTGAATGTATGAATAGGTTTTTTTCTTCTAAATAATGAAAACATATTTTTAGTACATATTTTCACAAAATATTTTTTGATCAGGACTGGTATCGCTCATCGCGACCATTATCAACTGATAGAATACAATTTACAAGCAAGTCTATCTACACAACAATTTTGAGTTAAAGTTAGCAGGTGTGCAAAACCATGGGTTCAAGAACTGAGAAACAATTAAAAGGAAATACAATATTAATATACATAATATAAATTTATTTAAAAATTAATTAATAAAAATCGCTTATTAATAATTTTAACCCAAAATTAATTTAAATCAATAATTCATTAAGAACTCTGAACAATCATAAAGAACTCATTAGGAGAAGTAAAGAGTGGGAAATTTTTATAAACAATATAACCTGCACTTGAAAACTTAATGGAACATAATCCATTAATATATGACATTTTAATGGTAGTTAAATACGATGAGAAGAAATTGTCAGTCAGGGGCGTTCTAGCATATATTAATCAAAGATAAATTAAAAATGTAATCATTAATAATATGTGTAAAAAAAAAACTGTTATTTCAGTCTACTGTGGGCATTAACATTGTATCACCAATATTAGATTGTTTTAAAATAATTATTTAAGATAAAGTGACAGTTACTTGGAAGAGAAAATCTTTATCCCCGGGTGTTTGAAAGTCAAGGCTTATGCCTTGAAATATTTTCACCGTAAATGAATGCATTATGCATTTAATTTAATTAGTATGCTAAAATATAACTTAGGTGCATTAAGATAAATTATATTTACATACAAAGACAAACATTTTCGTATTTAAATTAAAGTCTTTATCATTTCAACCTACTTCTTTCCGTTTTAGCATACATATCAAACAAAATGGCCAATTAACGCAATTAACACATATTATTCTGCCTAAGCAAACTCATGTTTATTGTAATTTTGTGTGTCACGATGTCTAATAATAATTAACAATTGTTCAAGTATTATTTAATGGTTGCATGCCCACTAACAATTGCTTATTAACTTTTTCTTTGGTTGATTATGTAACCTGATTGTGTAGGCATTATTTGTTAGAGAAAAATCAAACGTCAAAAATATTCAAATTTCGAATTCAATCGACTTATCATTTTTCGTTGAAAATTTGATTAAAAACAGTTCCGTACATTCTGCAATAGTTGGTATATTGTAAAAGTTAAAATTGATGATTTTGTTATTACACTTGATGTGTATCTAAACGTGAAACGTCTCTCGCTTCTTTGAATAACATCTTCAAATAATTAACTGTATCGCGAGGTTATTCGTGACTTAGTTAAACAATAATTTTAATTCTTAACATACAAATAAAGAGTAGGGGGGACAATTTCTTTTAAGAAGGGTTTAGACGTAAACAATAAAACTAGATATTAAATTAACACGATTAATTACTAGTATTTGGTTGTAATAATCGGAAATGAAATAAATTTAATAGTTTAAAAAGATATGTAATGATAATAACACGCAACTTTATCGTATAATTTACGATATGGACTGTGTGTGCTTGATGGAACTTCAAATCAAATTTGGATCGTTCAAAATATTTTCAGTTCCACAAGTTTTATTAATCACGAACCGAGTTTTGCCTTCCGATATCTTCAGGCATTATATCACATGAATTCAATATAACTGACAGTCAGTAAACAGTTGACATCGTTTATATACAAGATAGATTCTACACAAGAAAAATATAGGTTACAATGGTTACAATGACATGTAAATTTTGATAAGATATGCTATATATATATATGATATCCCATTATAATGGGATTAAATAGTAATTGACCTATTTATTATTGTAAGAATTATTTGTTTTATAAAGTTAATGAAATAAAATAATTTCAATTAAAAGAGAATTATGGACAATAAACTGATCATTCAATAAAAGCTATGAACTCAATTGAGCTCTGTGTATTTCTAAAGTTTTCTAATAAAATAGTTTATGATCTCCCATGTTTTGATGCAATAATTTAACACCGTTATCCGCGTTCATTGACTGATTTCTCGATAATAAATGGTAAACGTTGTATTTATTTATTCGAATTCTAAGTAAATCATTTTAATTCATCTGTTATTTCAACATTACTACAATTGTTATAATAATGATCGTTTTCAATTTTAGATTAAAAATGTACTCCAACCAAGATATCGCCGTAACTATAGATGTTATTCACGTTCAATTATTGAACATTTTTAAAATCGTCTTTTTATGAACTCTCTTCAATTTCATTGATTCATTGCTTATAGTTCTTTTAGATTTAATTATCAATTAATTAATCATTGATAATCCTATGTAATGTATTTGGCGGGCACAAGTTTTCCTTATTAGATTTTTAATTTATGGAATAAGAATTCTGTTCTACCAACAATAATGCCGTTTTATGAAATCTGCTCATTCGGAATTTTTCCTTCATACATAATTATGATTTCACATAATATTAACTATACAAAATAAATCACACTTTGTTTTGTAAATATTATATTATTCTAACGTTTTTTTCACGATCGGAACCAAAAGTTTCAATTAAAACTTAGATTATCGTTTCATTATAGTTGTTTTAAATATATGCCTCTCCATTAAGATTTGACAGTAAACACATTAAAAGTAAGATGTCATGTATTTAATTGAAAGTAGATTTATCTACTTTATCTGGATGACATGTCATTATAACAATATAATAAAAAAAAACGTTTTTATTAATGAATATTGAACAATTTATTATTATGCACCATTTTTTCTAGATATATAGTGGGTGTTCGGTTAACGAACAGTTCGGATTACGAACAAATTAGACGACAAACACTACACGAAAGATTTTTGTGTTCGGACAACGAACATATATTTGGATAACGAACTAAAACGATGTTTCTAATGCAATTATTATTATGTATAAAACTCGGTTGTTCGGTTAACAAAAAAATTGTATAATGAACAGTTCGGATAACGAACGATTCGAATAACGGGTAATTCGGATAATGAATGAAGTCTCGGAACAGATTATGTTCGTTAATCGATTACTCAGTGTATATTTAAAATGTTGAGTATCGTAAATCACATAATTATATTTTTACAACAAAAAGTTTAAAACGGCTGTAAAAATTGATAGAAGTTAAATATTCTTTCAATCAATTAAGTTGAATTTTATGTAACAGTAAGCGCTTAGTGCAATTAAAAGAGAAATCAACGAAAATATTTTGGCTACATTTGAGAAAATGAAAATAAATACAATCTGATTAACAACATCACTTACCTAGTACTGAATTAATCCTTACATTAATAACAACGAGTAAAACAAAAATAAAAAGTAATTAAAAAATGTGTTATGGTCGATGTAGGCACAGAAAAAAAATCAAAACACACAACAAAAAAAGGCGGGGACGCGTAGATTTCACAAACAAACTCTGTACAAAATTAGATATAGCGTAAGCAGCACAAAAACAATTATCGAACATACTAATCTTGTTGCATATCTATGTTCAACTTTCAAATAAAGAACTCTTGTGGGATAAATTTCTTTTAAGATATTAGTTACCTTCGATTTGTACGTGTTCTATGTTCGCGCCAATAGGCTGTTACCTATCACGCGGAATGTCAATAATGTACTGGATGCGAAGTGGCAGTTTTGAGGCGAAGCGATCACCTTTCCATGAAGTATATACAATATTATACTTCAACGTTTCATTCAAAACAGGCACATTAAACTCATCTAATATAACGGGTCGCTTTTGACGTGATACAAACACGATTCCAACAACTTGCTAACACATTAGTTGCTGATTGTCTGGCAGTTCTTTATGCCAAGCTAATTTTCCGACACACGTCGATAAATCTTTAGACCAGCGGTCAGGGAACTTTTTTAACCATTACTTTGAACTTTGTACTTCGAAAAATAGATATACTTACTATTTGATGGGTTGGTTTCAATCAGGTAACGTAAAAAAATACGACGATTTTGAGAGAGTCGACTCATTGAACTAATCTCCTGTAAAAGGAATTAGGAAGGTTAAGCAGATCGTTTAGAATTAACACTGAATTTAATTAAACTATGCTAATTTCTAAAATTTATTGATAAATTAGTTTATGATCACTTTTAAGGTGTTAACTGTCACTTCTTGATGGAAAGGCATGATATTTTAAATAATAAAAACACATTTTTAGTACTTATTTCCACAATATATTTTTTGATGAGGACCGGTTTCGCTCATCGCGAGCATTAATGCGATAATGCTCGCGATGAGCGAAACTGGTCCTGATCAAAAAATATATTGTGGAAATAAGTATTAAAACATGTGTTTTTATTATTTAAAATAGTTTATGATCCTCGTAAAAAGAGTGGTTTTCCTATGGTAAATGTCTGGCAAATTTCACACGTGGAATTGTACAATTTTTAAAAAATTCATCTATGTTATTGAAATTTTAATAATTACCTTCAGTCGATATCGTAAATTGATTTATTGCATGTTTACTGGTGTTGATTTTTCTGTTTATTATAATATAATTAGTGTTTTGAATAATGAAATACAATGGTATGTCGATATTTATGTTCATAATACATACTAACATCGTTGATCTATTACGTGTACTATATACATATGAAATCGATAAAAGTAACATTGTATGAAACAGATAAATGCCTATTTTACTTTATAGCTTCAAAGATTTCGACATACATGGTTGAAAGGCCAACATTTAATCGTAATAATCAACATCTGCCAATAAACAGTTTTAAAATATTTTTATAACAAAATAAAGTTTATAATTATACACAAAAACCAGCACAATAAATAAAATTAAATTATCATGAATAATACATCATTATTGTTAGTGCAAACGGACCTTTAGGCGAAAAATAAAACAATGATATTGCTTCATTTCTGTATGAGTGTGATGTGTTTGAATAACATCAATATTGTCATTCATTAGTTCTGTTGCATCCGTGTGATAATGCGAACCCCGGGTCGTTAGTGACAAAACATGTGATTATATCAATACTGTACATTTGATTTAGATAAAATAAAATTAAAACTCAAGGCGTTTTATGTTATGTGAAAAATTAAAATTGATAACAAAAAAACACATCAGATATATCACTAGCCGTAGATGTGTTAAGGTTAATAATATGACAAATTTTTCAAGGAAGAAAGACGAAAATATTCAACCGGGAATAATGTTCAACAACTCGTAATTCGTATATTATAGGTTTTATTATATCTAAAGATAGAGTACGGTTTTACATTTCCACTTTAAAATAAAAACTATATGTCTTATCACACTCGCACAACGATAAAAATGTGTGTAAAAAATCTCGCACTGGACCGCGAAATCGTGTTTTATAGATCTTATCTACACGGTGTTTGTATAAATGTATCGTTTAATGACTGGGCGCGAGTTAATAAACAGTGTTAATGTAATATTTTAACATCACAGTTTTCAAAACTATTATCTTATTCTATGGAAATGTACATTTATAAAAAAAAAAAAACGTCGTAATGGGTATAATTTGAAACTGTGTAAAATTCAACGAGGTTTGTCATTCTCAACCGAAATTTTGTATTTTTGGCATTGTTAGAAATTTTATCACATGGGTGCAATAGAAATGAAAATACACGAGTAATTACAATATAATACATACCCTAAGATTAAGAGCTAAATATGTGTTGATTGAATTGAAATTTACATGGAAAAACTTCATTATAACACGGTGAAAAAATAGCGATTTATTTTAGTTCTACAAGATTTATAATCCATATAGTTGATAGCTATTTAGGCTTACGCCTTCATCAGAACAGTGTAACTAATAGCGAGCTAAATTTGTTTACTAATGTTGGAATCGGGAAAAACTAGCGATTTCGACTTCTGGTTCGATAAGATGATTTTGAAGACTATATCAATGAAAGATTTTTCGGATGTTTGGTTGGTCTACAATTTTATGTAAATAAATAGGAAAGGTAGAAAAATGTGAAAAAAAATAAACTTTTTTAGTCTTGGTCGGAGTAGTGTTTTTTAATGTTGCCTCAGTCTTACAATGCAAAATGCCTTGCCGTAGTATTAAAAATATAAAATTGGAAAATATTACCATACTCTATGATATAGTAGTTTAAAATTTGGAATCGAACCAAGTCTCAACAATTCGTTTTGTTAATTATCAAAAAAAAAAAAAAAATGTGACCTGTTTCTGTGCGATTTTTTTATTATTTAACTATACTGGAACCAATGTATCGCGTGCAAAAAGGGTTGAATGTACATATATTATATCAAAACGGTATGTTTTACATTCTCTCGGAACACACTGTAGATAACTCGTAGATTTCCGGCAACAACCGAAGTTGAGAACATTGCGACATTCATTGAAATGAGCGCCGTGTTTTCGTTATTCCGCGCTCACTCTGGGAGTGCGAAACTGATGCCGTGTGTTGTACAGCTGCGCGACAAAAAGTACGTTTGATTCAAGCAGCAGGCAATTTCCCGAACTTCTGACCGAAGAATTTGTCCTATTGTTTTGTTTTTCTGATTGCGTCACATAACTGTCGCACGATTTGAGCTTGCAACCGGTGAAGGCGAATTAAACTGCTTTTTTAAAAATATACGTAACAGTGGCGGGCGGCCGGTCCATGGATTTTGCGCATTTCATATACATAATTTTAAACGTCAATAGTATTGTGTGTAGATTATCGTATTTTAATTTTGAATTGTTACGACTTTGTACGATTCCACATGTTTTGTAACTAGCGATCTGGGTTTCGCCTTTCGGCATCTTCAGGCATTCAGTTGGTAAGTTCTGTCGCATCCGTGTGGTAGAATGTCCGAAGATGCCGAAAGGCGAAACCCGGGTCGTTAGTGACAAAAAACGTGGAATCATGCAGTGTTGTAACAATTCAAGTTTGATATTGAAATTCCATCAAGCAACTTCAGTCGATGTCAAAAATTATATCATATTTTAATTTTGTGTAAGTTTACTTCGCGTTTTGTTGACGCCTGATTTAGATAACGTAATTTATCAAAAGATTGTATATTTTACGATTTGAATTTTTGAAAAAATTGTATACCAAACTTTTGATTCACCGCTCGTATAAAATACGCATTGATAACATGATGTATTTATACAAAAAAAGGACGTTTGCAAAAACTGCGCTATAAGAGGGACTGCCACATACGCTTTAAGGCGGAACGCTATTGGAGGTTTTACTGAATTTCATTGTATAAATTTAAAAAACATGTATTTTGGTAAATTTAAAAATATTTTATCGCAACGCCTTTGCATATGTCAGTGCTCCACAACCGGTGTGTCGCGGCACATCGATGTGCCTCCAGAAGATGCTAGGTGTCCGAAAAAATATTATACGCACAATCAACACTATAAAATGGAAAGAAAAAAAGAAAAAAAACATGTTAATTAAGTTAACAATACTGACGTGTGGAGTGCTAAGAATTATTGTAAAAAAAACGTTGGTGTGCAAAAAGGATGGAAGCGTGGAAGAAAAAAGGTTTCGGAGGACTGTCATATAAGACCGTGATAGAATGAACAATTGCCGTGACGTTTTTGCAAGCATGCAATTTACTACTACTATCGTTTTACACTATAATGGGGATTAAGGGCGCGTTTAACGCCCTTCTTTCCCTTTCGTCGCTGGTGTTTTTTTCTTTTTTTTGTGGATCCTCTTAAAAATTTTTTTTTTTTTTTAAAAAGCGTCAGGCTAGATTTTTTGCGTGACGCTTTTTCGATCTCTTTTTGGGCAAGTGACTCGCAGGTTGCGTGTCACTTGCAGCACCAGGTAACAAAAACATGGATTCTATATAAACCAAAATACACAAAATATACAATGATTCTATACAATCCAAAAAAAATAAATAAATAAAAACAATGAAAATAAAATGACGGTCTCGGCGGCGAAGTATTGTGGTCCAGGGGGTACTGCTTTCTCGTCCTGCTGCCCGGAACCGTAGACGGACACCAGACAGGTGGGTATGTGCGAGGGTGGTGATCTGTGTTGTGGGAGGGAGAGGATCTAGGGAGGTTTCAGTTTTAAGACATGACGAGGTCTTGTATAGTCGGAAGGGGCGTCAATGTCGAACGCTTCTATGCATGATTTGATCGTAGTGTGATTTTCACAGTCGCTGTAGAACTTTGTCGACAGTCGCTGGACGTGGTCATGAATTGACTCTATCTTAAGATCGCGGTGTAATGTAGAACCGCGGACGTACCACGGGGCGTCCACGATTGTACGCAATATCTTGTTTTGCGCAATTTGCAGTTTATCCGTGCGAACTTTTCCTACGTGTCCCCATATTGGGCACGCGTAGGTCATGATCGGTCTGGATATCGCGGTGTAAAGGAGCAGTTTGCTTTTTAAGGCAAGTGTGCTCCTTCTGCCTATCATCGGGTATAACCGACCCGTGATTTGGGAGTCCTGGCGTATTTTTGCATCGGTATGCTTTTTGAAATTCAGCTTATGGTCGAGCGTGAGTCCCAAGTATTTGACCGACTTGTCCCACTCGATCTCGGTACCAAGCAGTTTTATCTTTTTAATTTTAAGACAGTGGCGGTTATTTCTCCGGTTGAAATTTACCGCCATACTTTTGTCTGGGTGGATTTTTATCCTCCAATCGCGACACCAGGCGGCTATGTTGTTGCTCGCTTTTTCGACGAGTAGTGCGGATCTACTTCTATTAGCTGACCGGGCTAATATTGCTGTATCGTCGGCGTATTGCGCGACGATAGTCTGCGTTGTTGCGCATGGGATGGGTATGTCGTGTGTGTAGAGATTGTACAGTAATGGAGATAACGCACCCCCCTACGGCACGCCGGCGTGCGCGGTTCGAGGGGTGGAGTATACGCCGTTCAATTTGACGTAGAATTGTCTGTTTGAGAGGTAGGAGTTTAGTAATTTTAGCATCGGAAAGTCAAGTCCGATTTCTGCCAGTTTTACCACGAGTCCTTCCTTCCATACCTTATCGAAGGCCTTCTCTATGTCGAGGAATAGTCCCGTCGTGAATTGCTTTCTGCAAAAACCGTCTTTGCAGAAATCAACTACTCGGAGCAGTTGATGGTTGGTAGAGTGGTGCGCTCTGAAACCGTGTTGCTCATCCGGGATGAGTTTTTTCTCCAGAGCGGCCGCCTCGAGTCTCGATTTTATGACGCGTTCTAGCAGTTTGCCCATTGACGGGAGCAAACTGATTGGTCTGTAGCTTTCGGGGAGTTCATGATTCTTTCCCGGCTTGGGAAGGAGGATGACATTCGCGATTTTCCAGGACTTTGGAAAGTATTGAGCCTCCAGGCACGCGTTGACGATACGCGTGAGCGTCTCGACTCCCTTCTCGGGAAGGTGTTTGAGCTTTTTTGGACCGATCTCGTCGACGCCTGGGGCTTTTTTGTTTATAAGTCGGTTGATGCGACTCTCTATCTCTGCCGTGGTTGCGGGGTCGATAGGTGTGGTCGTTAGTGGGGAAGGTGGGGTGTCAAAAAGCAAAAAGCATGCAATTTTTTAGCCGCAACTAGTATAGATCATTTAAGCAGCCATTCACAACCTGCGACTTGTGGGCCACTTGCAACCCACATTTTTCTGCGTTAAGCATTTTTTTTCCTGTAGAAAGAGATGTCATGTACAAATAATCGCGATGGCCGTATTGGACATTCAGATTTAACTTCGTCTACAGAAAGGTTTGACTAATTTAAAAAGTTTACGAACAATTATGGGTGGAGAAAAAGTTTTATTGATTGAATTGGTATTTACATGGTAGAACTCTATTATAATACGGCGAATAAATAGTAATGTATTTCAGTTATACAAAATTTTATAAGATATAGTTGATAGCTATTTCGGCTCTCCCCATCGTCAGAACTATGTTTAAACGTATATTTGATTATCTATATATAGCTGTGTAGACATGGTACACACATTATCTTCTCTTCTGTTTTTACAACCTAGTTCATATCGTGCTAGTCACATAACTAACATTTAAATGAAAAATAAACAAGCGGTACTTTCAATACGCTTAAATACTGGCCGGAGATGATTTATTAAAGAAAAGAATTAGCCTTTCGCAATGGTCTGAGGAGTGGTGATGGACTTTTTATATATATTAATTATTATAAGTTATAACTTTAATTTTTTATATTTGTCTGTCCGCTTAATACATTGCTAATATTTATTTCACCGTGTTAGAAAACGTTTACTTCACCTGTATCTCGCCATTGAGCCCATAATACATCTTTTATTAATAACTACAGCCAATATGTAAAACTAAATTGACAATTATATTTATCTAAGACTTTTTAATGTTGCCATTGTGATGTTTTAATATGTCTAACTGTATCATTGAGAAAACAACAATGTATTATATTTTAGCTCTAATATTTTTTTTATGATATAGATGATAGATATTTCGGCTCTCGCCATCGTCAGAACTATGCTTAAACGAACAATTGTATATCTATATATAGCTGTGTAGAAAAGGCACACAATACATCGTCTCTCCTGTTACCCAGTTGTTCCGACCTAGCTTGTTTCTTGCTCGCAATACAACTAAAAATTGTAAATGAAACTAAAAAGGCGGCTATATCAATAAGCTGTCATATGGCACGGAAATGTTCTATCACGGAGACAAAACGGCCCCCATAGAGGGTTAAGCAATGGGTACAAAACAAGTTTTTTATAATTCGTAGTGATAGAAAAAAAAAATGATAAAAATAATTATTTGTTAAGTCTTTTTATGTAATTCTTCGGCAGAATTATTGTTATGGCAAGTCTTATTAAATATTTTCATGCTATATGTTGGCGCAATATGTTAGCGCAATATTTTTGCGCGATACTTGTCTCTGTAAAAATTCAATCGTTCAAAAAATTTGTTTTTGATTCGTAGTGATATAAGAAAAAAAATGATTTTTAATTTTTTTCTATGTAATACTTCGGCAGAATTATTTTTATGGAAAGTTCTATCAAATATTATCATGCCATAGTTTGGCGCAATATTTTGCCAAATATGATTCTTCAAACGAAATGTATTCGGCAAATAAAAGTAATCAATGATAAAAACTCCAGATGAAAGAAAATATTAAGTAAACGAGGTTGGCAGATAAAGATATTGCAAAATGAAAAGCAGAATACATTTAAAATATTTATTATGAAAGAATATATTACCAATAATGGCATAAGAGATATTCACATTGTCAATTATTTTACTAAAACCTAATTAACTTCCTTTTCGGTAGAGACACGTCGTCATCTGACCTCATACGTTTAGCTGCTCTGCCAACGGTTGAGGAATTGGTCTGGAAACAGTTGGCAAGGACAAAAGTTTTACCAGTAAAAACAGTGGCACTTCGATCAGTTTTCTTGGCGTCAACAGAAGTAGTTTTATCAAGAGATTTCTTGACGATGCGCGCAATCAGCGGATCTTTTCTGGCTACTTTGACATGTCTCCGAAGTCTGGTTCTTAAAACCTTGTCTCCTTTAATGACATTGGCCCATATACCATCAACCCTTGAGGCTGAGTAAAGGGTTCGGTCATCCATCTTCCTAAAGATCATGGATGAAATCTCTGCTGGTAGCCTTGAGATAAAATCAATTTGGCCGGATACGACACGGGACGATCCCATCACGCACAAAAGCGAAAATAACGAGTCCATAGTGAGTTGATTTTTTTTTGAATTAGCTAGAAACAGTGATGTTTATCAGCAATTTTTTTTATGGCTAGGATAAATTTTTGAGGGAGTCCTTTGATTTCGAACGCTGGTCGTAGAAATTTATAAGAGGCATGACGTAATTTATTGTAACTTTCTCCATTTTAAAGAGTAGGCGAAGCTGTAGACATCAAAAAAATATATATTAAATATTAGATAGGATCTAAATGCAAGGTCCCACGAACCGTGGTGCTTTTAAAACAGAGTTTTGTTTATTTTAAATTTTTATAAAATATAAAAAAAAAATTAAGAAAAAATATCAGTTGAAATCTTTATGTTAACTTTTTTAAGTCCATCGTTTTCAAGTCTCTGTTATGGGTACAAAACATTTTTTTTACAATTCGTAGTGATAGAAAAAAAAAATGATAAAAATAATTATTTGTTAAGTCTTTTTATGTAATACTTCGGCAGAATTATTGTTATGGCAAGTTTTATTAAATATTTTCATGCTATATGTTGGCGCAACATTTTTGCGCGATACTTGTCTCTGTAAAAATTCAATCGTTCAAAAAATTTGTTTTTGATTCGTAGTGATATAAGAAAAAAAATGATTTTTAATTTTTTTCTATGTAATACTTCGGCAGAATTATTTTTATGGCAAGTTCTATCAAATATTATCATGCCATAGTTTGGCGCAATATTTTGCCAAATATGATTCTTCAAACGAAATGTATTCGGCAAATAAAAGTAATCAATGATAAAAACTCCAGATGAACGAAAATATTAAGTAAACGAGGTTGGCAGATAAAGATATTGCAAAATGAAAAGCAGAATACATTTAAAATATTTATTACGAAAGAATATATTACAAATAATGGCATAAGAGATATTCACATTGTCATTTATTTTACTAAAACCTAATTAACTTCCTTTTCGGTAGAGACACGTCGTCATCTGACCTCATACGTTTAGCTGCTCTGCCAACGGTTGAGGAATTGGTCTGGAAACAGTTGGCAAGGACAAAAGTTTTACCAGTAAAAACAGTGGCACTTCGATCAGTTTTCTTGGCGTCAACAGAAGTAGTTTTATCAAGAGATTTCTTGACGATGCGCGCAATCAGCGGATCTTTTCTGGCTACTTTGACATGTCTCCGAAGTCTGGTTCTTAAAACCTTGTCTCCTTTAATGACATTGGCCCATATACCATCAACCTTTGAGGCTGAGTAAAGGGTTCGGTCATCCATCTTCCTAAAGATCATGGATGAAATCTCTGCTGGTAGCCTTGAGATAAAATCAATTTGGTCGGATACGACACGGGACGATCCCATCACGCACAAAAGCGAAAATAACGAGTCCATAGTGAGTTGATTTTTTTTTGAATTAGCTAGAAACAGTGATGTTTATCAGCAATTTTTTTTATGGCTAGGATAAATTTTTGAGGGAGAGACCTTTGATTTCGAACGCTGGTCGTAGAAATTTTGACAGAGGCATGACGTAATTTATTGTAACTTTCTCCATTTTAAAGAGTAGGCGAAGCTGTAGACATCAAAAAAATATATATTAAATATTAGATAGGATCTAAATGCAAGGTCCCACGAACTGTGGTGCTTTTAGAACAGAGTTTTGTTTATTTTAAATTTTTATTAAATATTTAAAAAAAAATTAAGAAAAAATATCAGTTAAAATCTTTA